>CM069297.1:42790000-43390000 GCA_035609425.1 Epinephelus awoara
ATATCGATGAATCATGCTCTCAAGGAGCTGCTGCTCAAAAATATGCTGCAGGTGGATCTCAGGAGAGTGATGGCCCCCTGAGAGTCGACTGCAAGGTGCAAGGGGAGGATGACGTGCTGATCTAACCCTTCAACAACCTGTTGGAGAGAAAAGAACTTCAAGGCTCAAATGAAAATGTGCCGCCATGTGTCTCTTTAGCAGTCAGTGAGTGGGGCCGCTGTTAGTCTCAACAGCACCGTCACTCCGGTGAAGCTCAACACCAGAATCAAATCAACAGTCATACAGATGCATTTCACACATGGATGATGGATGGCGGTGATGTCGTCGTCGTCGTTGTCTGGAGGCAAAAAGGCGCCGCCAGTTGTTCACACCAGACGCCGCTAACTGCTCTGTGAGTGTGTTCCCACTGCCACCTTTACATTTGTGTTAGCATGAGTGAGTGAGCTCCGACATCGCTGAGGGGTCACTGAGGTCAAGCACATAATGTACAGAGCTGTCATGGTCACGCTCTCAACATTACTCTGTGCTGCTCTCAAGTCAGAAAGGTACACACACACACACACACACACACACACACAGCCGACAGGCCCGCTGGAGAAACAAAGAGCTATCACACCGACAGAGGCGTCTTTAGCGAACAGTATCCACCGGGATGTGAAGCTATCACAGCAGCATTAGCACCTCTCATTAGCTTCTGATGCTAACCAGCTGTTGAGCTATTTCTTTAGCACCTATGGTAAGCTAGCGGCTCAGGATGCTACCAAGCGTTGGCACTGGATTCAATTAGCATCAGACTTCTTGTGATTGTGATCAGTATGCTACTGCTTTGCTAAATAATTAGCATGGATGCTTAAATCTGGACGTATTCAGTATTTACCAGACGTCATTCCTCTGAAAACATTTAGACTGCGAACATTTAAACTATCCATTGAAAAGCAGAATAAAAGACACTGATGCTACGTTAGCATGCGACTACACAAGTGCTTCAGCCCATATGTGAGCAGCTTTGACATTAAGGTTGGCGATGCTGACTGACTGATATATGAGGTTCAATTCAGGCAAATATCAAAGGCTGATAATTAGTTTAGCCTTCGGTTCAATGGCGCACGCTGACACAACGAGGCTTCTGCTGCTAAACGATTGTTTCCTGTCGTCCATCGAGATGCCTTAGCTCATCTCGCCATAACCATGTCACATGACCCCTAAAACAGCATCCATGCCACTACATCCGCACCCTCTAGACCCCAGAGATGTACCGCTTCATCTGCAGTATCCACTCGACCTGCATTTCATCGTATGCGGCGGTGCAGCAGACGGAGAAGAGATTAGCCCAGGTGACATGCAACATACAGCAGGGTGTGAGCCAAAGTGAAATGTGTGACATGGTGAGCGTGCGGTGAACGCCTTAGCTCACTGCGCCATGGCCTCCCCCCTCTGATCGCCATTGTTCGAGGCAGGAACGTGTGGGAGATAGTGCTGGCCGTGCATCCCTCTCAGCTCCCGAGAGCCTAACCCGTGGACATGAAAGCACAACGTCACAAGTTAGGGTCTCAGGGACGGAGAGAGATACGTCTTCACACGGACTCCTCCACCTCCTCACACAGCTGCTTTCAGCCCTCGCTGGGTTTCGACTCGCTCTTTGTTCGCCACCAAAAGAATTCTTGCATGTTCCTGAGCAAGAGAGATCCCGTGTACTGAACTCGTCTTCAAGTCAAATGAGGACTCGGAGCGTCTGAGCATCTCCTGCACACAGAGCGAGCTCTGCCCGGTACAGACATGCAGCTATGCATCCGACACACACTCTTAAATTACATGCATTAATTGAGCACGCGCGCACACACACACACACACACACACACACACACTGCCATCTCCACTGCCCCCATATGTATTGGTGAACATACAACAAGTGCAAGCCTCAGCCAGACACAACATTGGCCAGCCTCCCCCCAACTCTCTCTCTGTGTTTCTCCCTCTCCCCCTCCCCCACCTCAGCTGAACAATACAGCACTTTGAAAAATGCCTCCTGCCATCAGGTACAGAGCCTGCTGCTGTACAGGATGCAGAGAGATCTCCCGCCGTTGCGGGGAAAATCAGAATCAGACGATGATTGCTAATCACTGCTGCGGACACACGAGACAAAAACCCTGCGTGGATGCATCGATTACAGCGTCGAAATCTGAAGCTAGGACCGCACAACGTCAAACAGTCCCTCTGACATGATGACTTGCATGCTCATCCGACTGTCACATCTTTCGCTGTTAATAAAATCATTCAGTGCATGCTCTATCATTACCAGCGTAAATCCCCTGTTCAGCATGGTTTCTAAATCCTCCGGAGAGGCTGCACGGAGAAAAGACGAGCCAGATAACAAAGCTCCACGGCTCCTTCATGCTACCATGGTGGTCTAAAGCTTAGGAAACAGATGGGTAGCTGAGAGGGAAGTGGAGAGGAAGAGTATTCGTTAGTATCGACTCACCCTCCCCTTCGGATCCAGGATGCCCCCTTTGCCCGTTGTTCTTCTCGCTCGCTTCCTGCTCGGGAGGGGAAGAAAAAGAGACAGAGAGAGAAAGAGAAAGCTCAGATTTTTTTAACTTGCAGCACGCCAACAAGATTCCAGTTATGTGCAGAGGAAGAAGGTTTTTTTTTTTTCACAAGAAAGCAACACAATGAAGAGGTCTGTCCGTCCGTCCGTCCATCCGTCCGGCGAGCTGCTCAAAGTCAGGCGAAATAAAACGGCGTGAGAGCGACGGACGGAGACAAGAAAGAGAGGCATGAGGATGGGTGGTAGGACCGAGCCGGAATGAACCATGTGCATGCTCTCTCTCCCTCTATCTCTTCGCTCTCTTGTACACACACACACACACAGCGACACACACACACACAGCAACACACACACACACAGCGACACACACGCACACACACACACAGCGAGAGTGAGCAGTCTGGGGAGGAGAGTCGCGAGACAGAGTCGGCAAAAGGATTCCTCTTCCCAGAAAATGCTGAAAGGGAATTGTGATACTTAAAGGTTAGATAGAACAGGTAGACAGCGACGGAGAGTGTGTGTGTGTGTGTGTATGTGTGTGTGTGTGAGAGACGGAGAGTGTGAGTGTGTGTGTGAGAGAGACGTAGACGGAGAGTGTGAGAAGGAAAGAGAAAGAACGAGGTAAAATAAAAGAGCGAGCATCGAGCCATGGAATCAGTGCTTGCAGCCGGGGCCACAGTGCCTGTGAAGCATACCAGTGTGCTGCCTCACCGAAGGGAGGAGGTGGAGGGGGGGGGGGGGGGGGGGGGGCTGCACACACACACATACACCATACACACAGACACAGACACACACACACACACACACACCTACTCATACACTTGTATGCATTGCATACACAAAACAGTGCCACACTCATTTGCCTTTCTTGCACTCGAGCCTCTACTTACTTTTTTTTACCCAAACCTGCAGGTCCGAGGCAGGTTGGCGAGGGAAAAAATACACACACACACACACACACACACACACACGCACGCACGCACACTCTCACACTCTCTCTCTCTCACACACACACACAAATCCAAGTTAAAGGACAAAACGAATGCGCCTGCTGATCTCTTGTCTCGCTCCGCTTTCTCTCTTCCTCGCCCTTTTCCTTCGCATTGTTTTCTCTCTCTTTCAATCACATGCAGAGCTGGAAAGGAGGGAAGACAGGAAAAAACCATAACCCCCCCCACCCCCCTCCTCCTTCTCCCCAATATTAGTACTCCACCTCTTTCTCTCAATCTTTCCTTTACTCTTTCTTTTCCCCCCTCTGGCTCTTTTTTTTCTCCTCGTGTTGATCGGCAGGAGGAAAAGCATTTTTTTTTTAAATGAAAAAGGGGGGAGAGAAATATCATCCATTAATTTGCCTCACAGCTGTAATCGCTTACAGCCAGAGGCCCACTTTCCTCTGTATCAGACGAGAGAGAGAGAGGGAGAGAGGTGAGGAGGAGGAGGGGGGGGAGGGAGGGAGGGAAGGAGGGAGGGAGGGAGGTAGAGAGAAAGTAGTCCTCCTTTCGTTGTTTTTTCCACCTTGCCGTTGTCCGTTTTCCACCCATAAAACAAATCCTCTGTTCTCTTCTGCATGCATGCAAAAGAAAAAGAAAAAGAAAAATCCACTTTTCCAGTCCTCGCACTCTCTTTCTCCTTTCTTTCCCTGAGTGTGTGTCTCACACGAGCCGACATCATTCACACTATCGCTTCAGAGGAGGACGGAGAGACAGACAGCCAGAGAGAGACAGGGAGAGGGAGAGAAAGAGTGTGAGAGAGAAGGGACCATAGAAACATTGCTACATGATGTGCTTTGGCTTATAGAGGCTACATTTAATCTCCACTGGCTCCCCCAGGCTTTGGTATGAGAGAGAGAAAGAGAGAAAGAGGGAGAGTGAGAGAGAGGGAGGGAGGAAGGAGAGAAAGAGGAGAGATGATGGGGGGAGGGACAGATGGAGCAGAGAAGGAGAGCGACGACGTACAACCGGCTGGAGGCTCAAATCAGCGACGGGGCCCGGAGAGACTGGGAAGGGGGGGAAAGAGAGAAAAATCCCTGAGACCACACTGCCCTCTTGCTTTTCTTCGGCTCCCTCCCTCCCTGACTGACTGATCGACCGACTGTGTCTGCACCCGGCTAATCTCCAATCCTCTTTGACTGCTGTCTGGCAGACGGCGCATTGTGCCGTTTCTCTATCTCTATACAGCTGCAGTTGCTGGAGAAAACTGTGCATCTGGATCTACAGCCAGAACCCCCCCCCCCCCCCCCCACACACACACACACACCCCGAAAAAACACTGACGCCACCACTTTTAAAATCTCCCTGTTGACACACATGCACACACACACACACACACACACACACACGCAGGCAGTGCAGCTATCCTCATTTACCACCTGCTTTGTGTCCAGATAGAGCCAGTCTTCACTAATATTAGCCTGCTTTGACAATGAGCTCCCGCAGCAGGCAGACAAAGGCTCTCACACACACACACACACACACACACACACACATATAGGTGCAGAACACCAACTATGCACACAAACAGGAAATACATGGCTGTAAAATATCAAGATTCATTTTGGTGCAAAGCTATGTCGAGCTGCATGGTGAGCGATAAACTTTGCATCCAGGTGAGCGACAGCTCATCGCCGCTGATTTACCGATCCCATTTCACTCTCTATAAGTATTTGTTATCTGCTGGTAATGGCCGGGAATCAGCCCCAGCTAGCCAAGTAGTACATCAAGAGAGACCCAGATCTGTCACGCTAGCCCACGCATCCGAGAAAACAGCAGCAGGACTGCAAATAAGCACACAGCAGCACCGGGCCCGCAGAGCCGGAGAGGTAGAAAACAAATATACAGTGTGGACGCCGTGTGTGTGTGTGTGTGTGTGTGTGTGTGTGTGTGTGTGCGTGTGTGCCGAGCAGGGCAGGCTGACAAGCAGAACACACTCGCTGGATGGCTTAAGCACGGTGCTGTGGCCACAGTGACTGACAGCTGTCACATCTGATTGATGGGACGATGGGGACAGGCATTGCACAGGTCATTGGGTCATCGCTATGGCAACGGTGATGATGAAAATGAAAATAAAGGCTCAGCAAGACGATGCGTCGACTGCGCTGTAATACGCAGTGATATGTCATGTAGAGCTGGGCGATGTGGCTGAAAATGTGATCACCATAGAAAACTTAAAACAGTTTATATCGATAAAAAAGTCAAAATCATTTCCTTCAGGTTTAAATGCTGAACGTTGAAAATGATACATTGAGGTTTAAACTATTATTTATTATCAGAACGTGACAAACAAACTGCAGAACATTTCACAAATCTGAGGGAAAGATTCAAAACACTTATAAATTACCTTCAATAAATAAAACAACAAAGAAATCTGAGTCTCCAAACTCTGTGTGAAGATGCTTTAAAGTGTTTTGGCTCAAGATGGAAACAAAAGAAAAGGCCAGAACAAAAACTTCCTGTCCAAGCTTTCAACCTATTTTATGCAATTTCTGTCTTTTCTCGACCAAAACAACAACAGACAGACTTCGATGACGTCGTGAGGCAGCGTGGGGACAAATACTGTCGAGCAAAGTTTTATAAATGTCACTTTTCATCATGTTGTGTCGTATCATTCTGATGAAACAGCGGCGAGTCAGTTACATTAGCTCGCTAACCTTCATCAGCACTATATAAGCTGACTGTGAAGCTACTGTAACTAAGGTAATGTGGTGAATTCAGTCGTTGCAGACACACATCCGTTTAGTCGTGGACTCTCCATGTCCACATATGACGTCTGTTTTCAAAATACACTTCCGTTTTCTCAGGAAATGTACAGTTTGCATACAGTCTCTTTCAAAATAAAAGCACCACAAAGTGACGTTGTTTTTCCCTTCAGCAATAAAAGTATGTCGTTGGGTTTAGGAACAAAAAAAGAGGATTTGGCTTTAAAGTCTTACGGGAAGTCGACGCTTGTTGGACCCTAACTGGACTTCTGCCCTCGTAACTTTCTTTCCCCCGATGCCGCTGGACACCGTTAAATTAAAACAGCTACTGGCCACGTATCACGTAGACGTGAAAGGACGGCTTTTTTCATCAGCATCTGACGCCACAAGTCTTCAGAGTGAGACCAGGTAAGGTATCCTTACGCTAACCTTAACCGCCTCTCTTTTAATGTAAAAACTTCATAGCTAGCTGATCGATAGCTTAGCAATTTTATCGGGCCGAGGAGCAAAGGGTGATGATTGTGAACTGATGTGGTAGAGACGAGGGAGAGTCACGTAGCTGCTGCAGCTGCAGGCACACCAACTGCTCCTTCTTCTTCTTCTTCTGGTTAATAGCAGGTGGTGTTTAAGGTGCATTACGCCCCTCTATGGGTGGTTTAATTATATGGAGAATTTATTTCAATCAAAGAAAAATATATCAATATAATTGTTGTTTAATGCACAGCCCTAATATCATGATATGAGACTAGATATTTGATTTTGGATATCGTGATATCTTAAGTGCTGTATTTTCCTGTATTACAGTAAAGTACTGTCGTTTTCTGAACATGCCACACTGTTTTCTGTTGTTTGCCGTCACGCACTTTGTCATTACACATTACTGATTATCATTTATCAAAAAGCTAAAGCTCCAAGAATCAACCCTGCAAAATCGTCCACATGGATATCAAAGTGTTTGATCAAACATGTGATATTTGATTGGACATGTCACCCTGCCCTAAGGCAGACTGATTATGACAGTATCTCTGTAGGATTTGTTGTTATTATTATTGCTCCTATCAGTCGTATTTAAAACAGAAATTAATATCTGTATATTTTCCCTTTTTTGTACAAAAATAGCAATATAAATAGTCTTTGTACGTCCGACCGAGAGAGAAAATAAGGAGGGCACTGAAGGACAAGACAGACCGCACAAACCCCACAGAGCTGGACGCTCTCACTTTCTGCTCTGGTTTCGATTAATGCATCACGCCACACTCACACACTCACATGCAGACATGTGCATGCACACACAGCCATCTAAAACACACACACCTCACTTTAGGACGGCTGTGTGTGCCATTAAATCACTTCTCTGGTGTTCTCCATCATTTGCCAAGTCACCAAATCTGAACCTGCAGCAGCAGGACACTTCACAGAGGTAACCAACAGGGGGCAGTCTTTTGCTCCTCTACCTATTACCTCAGCCGCGCACACACACACACGTCCTGGTAGACAGGGAGGCAGGCGACTGCCAGGCCTTGGTATGTCCTCAGTATGTACCATGTGAGGCTGACACACACACACTGTGCTGCTGCGCTGGGAGAGTCAGCGGCTGTAGCTGCTGCAGAGGCCGGCGTCATTATCATTCCTCCACCAGCAGATTCACAGGAAAAAAAACAGCATTTCTTAGAACGAGGAGAGCAGATCGAGGTAAAGGAGGAGCTCTTATTGGTAGCTAAATGTCAGCTGAGTGAGGAGGCACAGAGGGAAGGGAGTGAGCACCAGGAGCTGCTGTGATTGATCTCAGTTTCTATTTAATACAAAAGTTTGAAACGAGCAGAGATTCACTGTGAACGCAGACGATCAACAAATAAAGGATTTCAGCAGTGAATCAAATGAATGTGTTTAAAAAGCCAATCCCACGTCATGATGTATTATTTGAAGGATTTTCTGTAATTTCCTATTCCTCCCTGAGTGTCACAATATTTCACATGTCAGATATTTTGACAGCAGTAGTTTCCACGCAGTCTGCGTCTGCTGATTGGAAATATTGTGACAAGAATTGTTCGCAGTGACAACTGATTTTACTGCGTGTAAACGGACGCCGCCGTCTGAGGCTCGTGTTCGAATCTCAAACTCTGTTTTCTCCCTTTGTGTCTGATATCCTCTACAAGAGCTATCTGTCAGCGCACAAACAAGCCTGCAGCAGCAGCCGGACGTGTTGCACACCGAGCGGCGGCATTAATGAGGTTATCACTGAGCGAATAATAAAACGTCACCTCAGAGTGGGAATGAAGTGATGTTAGAGACGCAGAGCGTGGTGAGGAGTGCTCACATGTCAGTCCCATCAGCTCTGCATCAGTGCAGTGCTTCTGATCTCCACCTGCCTGCTACACACACACACACACACACACACACACACACACACCTACAACTTTACCGACTTCAGATCAGCTGGAGCTGAGTATACTGCTCTGCTGACAACTGACACACACACATAAACACACACACATCTCATAGGTCAGAGTCCTAAAACACACACAGAGATTTTGATTTGGGTCTTTTGGTAATAAGCTGATTCACATCTAAAACATGTCACCACATCACGATGATACAACAGTTACAACAAATATGAAACGATCAGCGATTAGTCGACTGCCAGAAAATTTACTGTCAATAATTATTAATTGTTAGATGTGATTATTGCAGTTTTTCTGTGTCAGTAAATATTCATATCTTTGAATTTTGTGCTGCAAGTTTAACAGAATAATCTAATTTAAAATGTAATTTTGGGAAACTGCGACAGGCGCTCCTCACTCTTTATAAATAAACTTATTAAATCAATTAATTGAGAAAATAACCAGCAGATTTATTGATCATAAAAGCAGAAGTACGCATTAGAATGCTGGTTGGTTTTTTTAGACAAAGTGAACATGATTTAAAGAAGCTTTAAAAAACATTTTTTGGGGGATAAACTTTTGGGTGCTTTACCTTTAATGAAAAATTGAGTTATTGTTTATAATTTGAATTAAATTGCATGTAATACTCATGTAAAATATTTAAGAGTTAAAAAATACATCCATTTAAAATTTAAAAAACATCTTTTTGTTTGTCTGAACATTTCCCAGCCAAGAGGAACGACTGTGTTAAAGAGTTTAAGCACATTTCTGCAACTTTACATCAACAGTTAATGAAACTAAACCATCTTAACTCTCTCTAAATCAAAATAGCGAGTTGTGTTTCAGAGTTTGATGATTTGTTTTACATTTAAAAGCCTGTTGTCAGCGTCCTGCTGTGAGTCTCTCCTCACACACTGTGTCATCCTCACTAACATCGACTGAAGAGCTAACTTTACCTTTGTCTTCTCTGAAGAGTCGGAGAATAATAAAGCAATTATTCTGTAAATGTTAGAGAGATGTGTGTTAAATAAGAGCATACAGTGTGTGCTGCAGAGAGGACGCACACAGTGCACTGTTGCAGTCGACTGCACAGAGGCACAGCCTGAACTTTATCACCACTGACACTGTTAAACTTATCTGAGTTCATCTGTAGAGATAAAAAGAAAATTATGATGACTGATGTGTTTTTAAACAGAAGAGAAATCTAAATACACAAAACCAAAACCTGCCATGGTGACCCCATAAACAAACACTTTTCTTTAACTTAATTATCAAATTAAGTAAATTAAACAATTAAAAATTAAACTTCACTCGTGTTATCGTGCATCTAATTTTTTCCAAATTGTAAAAAGACTTTTTTCAGGCCGTTTCTGTGGAGAGATCTGAGCTGAGCCACGAGAGGAAGACCCTGAAAAAGGGACTCAACACGCCCTCCATAAAGTCCTGTTAGAATATAAACAGCACTGTTGGTTTCTGGCTCTTTTTAAAAGTATTAAAAGTTAATTGAGGATGTGCTGTGTGCGTGTAAACAGCGAGGCAACACCACAGAGGATTAAAAGAGGTAATTTAACTTGAGCAAGAATGAAAATCTCAGGGAAACACCAGCAGCAGCAGCGTCTGTTTTAAGATCATATTTAGTCCTGTAAAAAGGTCACATTTAACACTTTGAATATTTATATATCATCCCATAAATATCAGCATCAGTCTGCTAATATCCCAGAAACACAAAGACACACACTCCTCGGTCTAACACGCTGGCGCCACAGACCCAGAAGCAGAAACCCTCCATCAGCAAACATCAAAATCAGCCTGGATTGTTACTGACCACGTGGAGCCACAGTATCTCTCTCTCTCTTTTTTTTTTTTTGTTTTGTTTGGTTTGTTTTTTGGTGTGACTGGTGCAGCACTAACGTTTGATGGTATTGATCCAGCTGTGCAGAGCGCCATGCGTACCTCAGGGAAAGCTAGGAGGTTGTACAGTTATCTCCCGGGGTGTAATTCTCAACTATACAACCTACTACCTCAACCTGGGAGCAAGCAGACCTGGACACCAGGGCTTCATGGCTCGGAGGGGAGGGTTTGGGAATAAAAACATTTCCACCACAAAAGGAAGCCAGTCAGGAGAAAAATAAAAATAACAATACATGTTTAATGTTTTTTATCCCATCACAGAGTGATCGTAACATATTAAAGGGCAACTTTGGTGTTTTTCAACCCTGTTTTCCCACAGTTGTTTCTCATTGACTGACAGGAACAACAGTTTTTAAGCTGATCAAATACTGAGCGACAGGGCTGAACAAGCTGCAGTGCAACCACTTGGGGCAATTGCGCACCCTCATTGTATGTCTACAAGTGTGTGTTTTTGTCACTGACAGGCTCAGGTTGTATTCTAAGTGTCTGACACAGTATGGGAAGGATCCCTACAGAGATAGAGCTTTGTCTTAAAGAGTAAGATCATTTTTGTTTAACCAGAAACAGCCTCGAAATCGCCATCAACAAACCCACCGGACTCCATTTAAATTAACGGTAATTTTATCAGCATATCGCACACGTCATTCAAAGCTGATGGTATAAAAATTAAACTCACAGAAGCTGTCAGGGTTTGTCTTTTCACTGTTCCAACAGTCAGCAGCTCTGGTTTGGCTGAATGAAAACCTTATTCACTCAGTTAGATGTGAAAATGCGCTGGTTTTATACACACTAAAATTACAGGTTTTTAAATGTAGTTTGGTGGTGGCCGGTGGTTTTTGTCACTGACAGGCTCAGATTGTTATTCTATGTGTGTGACAACATGATGAAAGGATCCCTACAGAGATAGAGCTTTGTGTTAAAGAGTAAGATCCTTTTATTTGGGTGGGACGGAGCTCTGAAACTGCCATCACCAAGCCCACCAAACTCCATTGAAATAAGCAGTAATTTTAGCGTGCATAGAGGCAGCATGTTTACACATCTAACTGGGTGAATTAAGGGTTAATTTCAACCAAACCAGATATGCTGATTGATGGAACAGTGAAAAGACGAACCAAGATGGCTTTTGTGATTTTTATTTTATTGTTGTTGAACTTCAAATGAAGTGTGTTTAATGCTGATAAAATGACTGTTTTTTTAAATGGAGTCTGGCGATGGTGATTTCGAGGCTGTTTCTGGTGAAACAAAAAGGATCTTACTCTTTCAAAAAAGGTCTGTCTCTCATTACACTGTCTTACATGTAGAGTAACAGTCTGAGCCTGTCAGTGACAAAAACAAACACTTTAAGTAGACGTAAATTGACGATGCACAATTGCCCCAAGTGGTTACACTGCAGCCTGTCTTGCTGCTGCCAGCTGCAGCCGTCACACTCAACACTGGACCAATATCAAGAACTGTTGTTGCCATTCGTCGCTTGGACACAAAAACATGAGACAAAAGGGTCCAGATTGAAACATACTTGAGTTACCCTTTAAAGCTGCATCTTAGATACAGTCTCTATACACAGAGCGGATAAACACCAAATCTTGTCTTTACGTCACCGACCCCAAAACACACAAACGCACCCCAACCTCCCCCCAAATGTTGATCAGACTTTCTGTCTGAAAGAAAAGCCGCGCAGTTGCTCATTTTAAACTGTTAACATGTGGGAGGTAATGGGCATATGTGAGAAAACAAGCGTCGCCACTATGCATCCTCTAATTGGGCTGATGTCTACTTCATTAACACTAGAAAGGCCAAGCTGCAGCTAATTGACTGCTGACTGAAATAGCTCTGTCTCCTCCAGAGTTTTCCACAAACTAACATTTGAAATACACACATGGAAATGGTGGCTATAATTACATTTTCCCTTTTAATTGACTCGTCTCTGGCCCTCCCTTAACCCCTCGCAGCCCAATTACGTTTTGGAGAAGCCGAACTGAGCTGCGTGCAAAGTGTTAAAGAACCTGGAAGAACCAAACTCGACTCACATACATCGATATTTGTTTCGAGTGAGTTTCAACAGGCTGAGAAAACATGTTCTGGAGAATTCAGGTTTTCAATAAGACGCCTAAACTTTGTCAGAAAAAAGTTGGATCCCAGAACAGACGAAGCTTTCTCCACTATTTCCTTGATGAGAGGAAAGCAGAGCTGCTGGTATGTGTGACGGGGAAACAGTTAATAAAGTTGGTGAGAGCTGGTGAGCGGCCTCCGCTGTATTTCTGCTGATGCTGCTCGGGTCGCTGGAGCTGCACAGACGCAGACCTGTAGATACAAGCTTGTGGTGTCAGTTAACACAAGTTCGGATCTACGGGTTCGGGGCCGTGAGCAGATGACTTCATACGTCCATCAGCGTGACGGGATGGAGGAAATGAGCAGAACCTTTTATACTTGAAGCACCTTTCTCTCAGGAAACATTTCACGTTAGACTCTAACGATTTAAACCTCGGCTCACACACCTTAACACCACTTATTGCTGAAAATTAGATGCAGTTAATTCGCCTAATATTCAACAAAAATGATGAAGCCTCCTGCTCTACCTCACGACTGAACTGTTCACAATTATTTCAAAGACTAGAAATAAATCACGTGCTGTCATTTGAGAGGAAAAACTAAAACACAAATATAAATAATAAAAAAGCAGAAGTGACAGAGAGATGATTTCCCCCAATTATAAAATGTTACTCACGATATAAGAGACATTTTTCTGGTGGTCATACGTCACTCACACAGTGTCCACAAACTCAGCTCCTGATCCCACAATGCACTGCACAATTTCTGAGCCAACACACATCGAACTTTGTATCACGATTTGCTCACAGGTTGGAATTATTATGCCAACACTTGTTTATCACAGTTTCCTCACCACGAGGGAGTCGTCTCGCTGAGTGATAGGTGGAAAAATTCGAGTGGTATTTTAAGAGGCACGTGGCCGAGCTCAAATGAGACATAAGTAATGTAAACTGTTGAAAATAAATTGCAGGAAAATTGCTCTCCTAAAACGCTGTGTAGGAGTTTAGCGTCATTAATGCCAGTGGATATTTAACAGGCTGCGTGATGACACGAGGACGCCTGACTGTACAGTAAACACTGCGTGAATAATATCAGCTGTCTGAAGATAATGAAGTGATTCTACGGGACTTGTTTGATTCGTGACACTGACGAGGTCAGCTGGTTTATGAGACTGAATTAAAGATAAAACCTTAGGTCGTGTTAACAGGGGCAAATCACGAGACTCTGGGCCCTGTGCATCAGCGGTCTGTGTGGCCCCCCGCCCGCCCGTCCTCGCTCTTGATCCACATAAGAGTCACTTTGCTTTCTTTCCCTTTCCTTTCTTTCTTTATTTTATTTTTTTTGGACCCCTTTGTTGGGAAAGACAGGACATGGCTGCGTTCAGAGATTAATTCTAGCGCAGAGAGAGACTTAACAATTTTGTGCCTTCAAGGGACTGTTCTGTATTTATGAGAGGAGGGTGTTGCTGGGTAATGACTTGTTTCTAGATTTATTCTGACCCTCCCCGAAGCTACAAATATTTTTCCTTGAGCCTCCCTGAGTGACTGATGAAAATACATGACCCTCCCTCCAACATAAATTTAGTTTTTTAAAACTCACCCTCTGATGTTTGAAAGTTAAGAGCTGAAGTTGATTAAAGTCGTGGTTTTCCACTGCTGTCGTGCAAACGGTTTATTTTTGCCCAAATTTCAAATGAGAAGTAGAATGAAGTGATTTTGATTAAATATCACTATTTTAAGATCAGATTGTTTTTCTGAAAGAAGCGTTTTATGCACATGATGTGTTTAAGGAACGTCAGAAATTTTAAATTCCAATGATAATTTCTGTTTTTACAGTTTCTGTCTCTGATAAATGAGGTAACTTTGGCAATTGAAAATTGAAATTGAAAGACAACATGCCCTCCAAACCTGCGGTCAAACAAAAACAAAAACAGCCATTTAAATTTTAATGTCCCTCCCTTAAGTCTAAATAAAAAATATAAGTCCCTCCCCAGTGCTTAAAAAAAATATTTGACATGCCTCCCCATTTTTGCACCACCTCCTCCCCCCTCATAAATAACTAACAGTCCCTAAGGGGCGAGAGACAGGCCTCAGAGAGCTTCCACTGTTTTTTAAAAATACATATAGTTTCGTTTTTCAACATTTTATTCAGCCAATTTTAATCTAGTTGAGGCACGAATTAATTAGAGATAAAAAAACTTTTTATTTCAAACTTTTTGAGGGGCCTCCTTTCACTGGGGCCCTGGGTAATCTGCCCCACTTTCTGCCCGACTACGACATAAATTGACAAGGTGTATAACTTTTGCACAGATCTGTAATATAGTTATTTCATGACAAAAATAACTGTGTGATAAAACACAGCTAATAACAGCAAGAACAAAAATATATTAAACTGACAAACCACCGAAACTTCACAGGACTGTTATCTTGGAATTTTTACAGACTGATAGAGTCATTCTTGATATTAAAACAATTCTCTCTTCACTCACTTCACATCAGCAGCTTTTTTAGGCTTTCGCTCCGATTTTAAAACAGTGTTTCAGCACATTCCTGTCTGATGTGCGCAGAGTCGTCGCTCTGCAGCACAAGTGACAAAGTAAAACTTGTGAAACTCGGAGATGAAAAAAGGGAGTGAGTCGTCCAATTTCAACTTTCAGACTCCATCTGAAGTTCTCTTTCTCCCTCTCTTCCCCCCGCCTGAATTTAAATGAGACGTCTGACTTTGAAGCTGTTGCCAAGTTGCTTAAAGTATGTCAGTGGGTCTTTGCCAGCGAGCTGAAAGACACCTTGAGATTGGCCGAACAAAGAGGTCAGCGGGGTCTGCAGCACCCTGCCAGCCCACGCTGCCACCTCTGTGTGTGTTTTTGTGTGTGTGAGGAAGACTCGGAGAGCGCGCCGACAAAACTAAGACCAGCTAAGGGCCGCCACCTGCATTGTTTGGCGCTGAACAGCACCGGCGGCCAAACCCAGCGGCGCTACCCGCCCTGCTCGCCCAAATCTACCCAGCAACAGAGGTGGTGTGTGTGCATGTGTGTGTGTGTAGCAGAAGGGAGGGGTAGGGGGGTTCAACAGAGGTGAAGAAGGTGAGGAAGTGGTATGTCGTTAGCACTTCATAATATCACGCAGTGTAAACAGATAGCCCCCGCTAGCCCAACAGGTAGCGTTCAGTTTAGGGCCCTTTCACCACGGCGAATATACAGTAAACATCCCAGCAGAGCTCGGCCATGTGACAAACACAGCAAACACACAGCTGAATATTGAGACAAGCAAAGAGAAGAAACAGCTCAGAGCACATTGGTAGCATGAGGACTTACCCATTTGCCTTTATGTTTAGTTTCCAAATGTTTCTTTTCTCTACTCTGCAGGGCCTACGGTGCTTGGCAGAAGGTATAGGCAGTCATGTCCACTGTGGCCCATCAAAAAAAACCCCAGCTCAAACATGCAACTACAGTAACAAAACCACCCCGAAAGGGAGCTCGGGGAGAGGGTGGGAAAGAGTGAGACAAAAGGAAAAAAGCAAAAAGGGAAGAGGGAGAGAAAGTGCTGGTGGGGGGAGAGAAAAGGAGGGAAAAGTAAACGATAACAGAAAAACAAACTAGTTTTTTAGGTGTTTTTATAATTTCGGTTCACCGCACGCTGGTAATAATAACTATAAATAAGCGAGAGGTAATCTTTCAGCCTGTAAAAACCTCTGCAATCTACAAGCTGCTTCCCTGCACTACGAGCAAATGACAAGCAACATCTGTTTGTAAGACAGCCAAAATCCCAGCCTTAAAAAAAAAAAAGAAAAATCGGAAAAAATTGGCTTGATTTTTCGTCTTTTTCAGTCTTGAAACTGCAAACTCTCCTTGTCTGTTTGACTCCCTCACTCGCTCAGCTGAATAAGGCAAACAAAAAAGGGAAAGGGGAGTGTGGAAATTCAGCGAAGGGAAAATGCAGCCATGAAGCCATCCTCCTGTCACCCCTGAACCTCTCCCCTTCCCTTTCCTTCTTCTCCTCTCCCTTTTTTCCCCTCCTCCTCCTCCTCCCTGCACACTCCTTCTTCCTCTCCTTCTTCCTCCTCTCTCCCCCCCACCTCCCAAAACGCAAGAGACAGTCCAGGTATAGCTACTACTCACTCAGTCCTTCTCTTCCCAAAACGCCCCACTACTCCGACACATAAACACTTGGACACACACACTTGTATCCTCGTCTCCCAGAGCGTCCCACACAGCCAGAAGCAGACTGACTGGCTTGCACGTACACACTCATGGATGTGCTAACAAAAGTGCATACACAGAAATACACACGCACACACACACATGCACACATTTCTTGGAACGCTTCCATGCACCAAAAACAAATACCAATCTTTAGTTAGCCTCAGCTGCGAATAGAAAAGAAGGAGTCATTTCGGGACTTGGCTCTGGTTTACTGAGGCACAGATACAGACCATTTCTCCATATGCCTGCCTTTCACAGCTCGGGAGCAGCTCCAGATTTGACTGTATCATAATACTGCGAAAAACCTCCTCTGTCACTGATATTTGCTGATAACTTCCAGCTCCGGTAATAGGACCGTGAGAGCGGCCGACATTCGGCAAACCAGAAATGCTGGACTTGTTTGTCGTGTTTTTAGTCTTGGAATTAATAGGTAGGGTCGTGCAGTTCGCCAAACGCTAGTGACAGCACATGAGCTCTGTTCCATTATAGGACATAAGTGGGTGCCAAGTGAATCAATACAGCACTCAGAGACAGAGAGACAGCTTCAATTTAAGCTGCAGGAGCAAAGACACACACGCACACACACACACACACACACACACACTCCACTGAGGTGCTGCAAGTTTACCCTGTTTGCCCAAATTAAATTCAGGTGCAAGGAAGAGATATCTCACCGAATTAAAAGCAAGAAACAAGCGGGTCTTTTTAGAGCAGCGATCGAGCACAGAAAGCTGGACGCACTAAAACGAGCTCTTTTCCTCCCTCATCTCTTTGGTATTCTTTGGTACGAGGCGTCACCGACTGGCTGGTTTGGTAAACAGGGCATGCTGCATGCTGACATCACATGACAGGAATTCTGTCTATTCAAGTGTAAGGAATAGATCGCCTAAAATAAAATGTATCTACTCATCTGGATAATTACGGATTCTATTGCAGCCGTGGGCAGAAACCAAAGACTCGCCTGCATTAGTTACCAAATTTTAACTCAACCAAACTTTTTCCAAACCACAGCCCTATCTCACTGTGTCATGCTGAAACTGAGCTGCCTCCAACTTTAACTAATCATGACCTTTTCTTTTATTCCAAAACCCAAACTGCCTGTTAGTTGGGCCAGTCACAGCACGGCTGCTGCTGTGGGATCCATCATTTTGCCAAAGGTTCTGCAGTCAGCACCAGTTTATGCCTCTCATAAATAACTACTGCACTGAAATGACTGAATACTAAAAGATAAACACTGGACGATCTTCAGCCGCTTTCCCTGCTCAAGGAATATCCAACACGTTCTCACTGTGACCTCGTCACATGTCCACGTTTGGTCATGGACCTTCTACATCAACATACGACGTCCAAGGTACCCTGGGTGTTGTCGCCGTGTCACCTTCAGCCTGTTACATGCGTTGTCTGTTTTCAAAATACACTTCTGTTTTCACAGAAAATGTACAGTCTCTTTCAAAATAAAAGCACTACGTCAGTACAACACTGTAAATTTATATTACTTTTGTTCCACAGCACACGCACATGGTTGGGTTTAGGAAAAAAGAGGGTACAGGAAGTGAACACCAGTCACCAGGGTGAAAGCCTGTGGTTGTTGGTTCTATCCTCCACCTCTCCTGCTAGTGTCTTACACAGACGCCGATGATTCAGCTCTATTGCAGAGCTGCAACGTCCACAAGATTGGAGAAATTAAGGATTTACAGCGTGTCGTACCTTTGGCAACACCGTCATGTGATCTGGATATCCCCGCCCATTTCTATTGCAAAGCTAAAAACCAATGTCCCCAGACTCCCATTCTGAAGTAAGGGAGGCTGGTCACACGAGACTACCCCCCCGCCCACCTTACTCAGACTTACAGTGTCTTAATTTCTTTGTTGTCCAGCCGCGATGCCACTAGGCTCCATTAAACAATAACAGCAACCAGCTGCGTACCATGCCGACGTGAAAGGACGGCTTTTTGTTGGTGTCTGACACAGAAGGTCACTGACTAAGGGCTGGATTTTGATGACTTTGGAGACTGGACCAGCCCCAGTTTATGCCTCTCATGAAAAATAACTCCAGTGGAATTACTGAAAGGTAAATACTGGACAATATTTATCTCCTTTTACAGTTTACAGTTACAGTTTATATTTCCTCTCCACCTTATATATAAGGTACAGTCATGGAGTGGGGGGAAAGAGTTGTCTCGCCTTTAATCTGCGCCAAAACAGTGTATGTATAAACTGCACATTTGACAATGCGTTATGCATGCCACCCACCGCAAGAGATTGAAAAAGTAGCTGTTAGCAGTTAGCGGCTAACTCAAAGTAGAAGAACGGCAGCCATAAATGTCCACAATTTGGGAAAACAATGGCTAAGTGCCATTTTAAGGAGTCAGGATATAATTGAGTGCCGCACAGGAAGAGTGCACACCCTTACTTTTTATGACAAACATACAACTAATTTTTTTACCCTCTGAAAATGGACCTCGCGGGCGACCATGGGGCTTTGCTGTTTTTGTAATCCTGTTTAAAATCGATCTAAAATAAAAAATAATAGTAAAAAGAAAAAAATATAAGAGCCAATGCTTCCGTCTTTTGCATCATCAAGTTCCCTGCGTGCCATGACATCATTACATTATGCTACAAAGATGGTGCACGTGCTCAGCGATGCCACAGTACAGAGTGTGGTACATATGGTCCTGCTCAACATCGTTCTAAAATAAAAACTGCAACAGTTAGTGTTCATTTTTTTGCAGCAGCAGAAAGCTAAGATTTCTGTCTTTTGCGCCATTGTGTTGTTTGCTTGTGATGATGTCATCACGTTAGGTTACATGCGGTTCAAAAGACGGAGAAAATGTGCAGTATGTTTCAGAGGAGCAGAGAGGCAGGTTGATACGAACACCTGATGTATCTTTTAATGTATAACACAAATTCAATACTTTTCAATACTGCTGCTGGGTTGATGCCCTTCTACGGCCCTGTCCAGCTCTCCTGGTGTAACGGCCGGTCTCCTGGTATCTGGTCTCAACCTGATTGGGCTGCAGGTACGGCCTCATGCTGCCAGTAGTGCCAAGGACACTAGCAGAAGACCAGACTAGAGAAGAGTCAGTCAGGAAGGATAAGGAGAGAGCAACTGTCTGTGGACACCACATGGAAAACCATTTCCTGTTTGTCACTTTGATTTGACCCAAAGCAGCTGAAAGTGATTCACAAGCACTTGTGCTTCCTAAATGGACACATTGATATCCCTGAAGTTTAACGTCACTGTGACCATCAAGTGTTCCCAGCTATGACATTTTGCTGTTACATCTTCATCAGGTAATACTTAGCATGTAACAAATCAGGATGCTCCGCATACAGTCCACATGTGGACGATGAAGGCT
This sequence comes from Epinephelus awoara, assembly GCA_035609425.1. Lineage (NCBI taxonomy): Eukaryota > Metazoa > Chordata > Actinopteri > Perciformes > Serranidae > Epinephelus > Epinephelus awoara. The sequence goes on from CM069297.1 coordinate 42,810,140, forward strand.
TTGAAAGAAGAAGCTGAATCATCGTAGTTAAACTCAGACTTCAGAAATGGGGTCAATCTGCGATCACAGAGGCACAAAATGAGATGATGACCAACAACCACGGACTTTCACCCAGGAGGCCGGTGTTCACTTCCTGTAAGATTGTAAAGCCAAACCCATGCATGTTGTTGAAGGTCGCGGTGTTGTACCGTCGTCGCACCATTTATTTTAAAAGAGACTTTATGCAAGAAGTACATTTCCTGTCCCAGAACGTCAACAACCAACACACCCAGGGTACCTTTGACTTCATATGTGGACGTGGAAAGTCCATGAGCAAACATTGATATGTGATGAGGTCAGAGTGAGAATGCTCCAAACGGGTGCTTCACAGATTACTTCATCCTTCACTGGCCTTGACACACTGACTCCAATACGACCTCTGGCTCTCAGATAACTAGCATACAGTTTCCTTCAGGGAGTAAAAAACAAATAAGTGCCTTAAACTCGAAGGAGATCCACAATAATCTCGCTGTAATGAAATTTTACTGTGTCGAGCCTTTAGCCTGAGTCGGGGTTCAAAGGATGTGTTTGCTGCAGTCCTTGTAATCCCTTCAAATTGCTTCTCATACAGAAATGAAAGTTGCATGGTGCCATTTCATAGATCAGGGATTACGGGTTCTGCCTCAAACGCACACGGTGGACCAGACCTGAGTTTTACTATCCTGGACTGTAACTGTGGCTGGTTGGCGAGACTGCAGCAGCTCTCTGCAGGCTGACTACAGTTAAAACATTACAGGACGATTAGTCGAGCCCGAGTGTTGTCCTCCTACTTTAAGACTTCACGATTAGTCCTTGTCCAACTTTTAATTTACACAGCCCCTTATAAACTAAACTCCATGCAAATGAGGGCTCTATAAGTGGGCTGTTTTACATTTTTGTTGAAGTTTACTGGCACTTTCTTTCATGCAGCGAGAGCGGCTTGTCTTTAGTGTCTTCAGGCGTAGAATATCACCCCTTTCCAAAATTCTGTGTCTGCACCCTTTCCATCTTCTCTCCTCTCTTCTCTCTCTTCTCCCTGCGTCTGATATTCTGCTCACGCACAACTGCGGCAGCCCTCCTCCAATCGCTGGCATTAATCCACACCTCAGACCCCCCAGACACACTGTCTGCTCTCCCACAATGCACCTCAGCTTCAAAACTTTCCCAGACACATTTGGCCTTCTCTCTATCGCTTACCTCTCCCTCCCTCTTGAGCCCCTTTTCTTTCACTCGGTCTCCCCATGGCTCTTCATCGTCCAGTTTCATTTGCTCTGCCTCTTTTCTTTCTCAAACTCTCTAAATTTCCCCTTTCTCTCTCTCTATTCAGCCACGGCCTGTCTGACAAAAGTATCTCCTAATCTTCCCCGGAGTCCATTTGACATAAAATGGCGGCACCGCAACAGACCAATACCGCCCGTCTAACGTTGGAGAGCAGAGCTGCAGTTTTGCATTTGAGATTCTCAAACATGTTCATGTCCCGGACCCCCAAGTCGACCAACAGTAGAGTCCCAGAGCCCATTTATCAGGATTTGTTCAAACCCAGGGCAAAGTCTCTAATTGTGATAATTAGAACATAGGTTTCTCTGACATATTTCTGCATCTGGATCTTGTTTGGTTGTTCAATTTTCTCTTTCCCCCCAAATCCCTTCTTTCCTCATTTTTATCAGGTCTAATCATTTTACGCTGACATTCAACAGAAATCCCACCGTACAGGAAGCAAAGAGACCGACCGCTCCACCGCAGAAGCCTCAATAAACCAGCATGTGATGCAGCAACAACAGAAGACCTGCAGGTTATACCGCAGAATTTACAGTAAGTAAGAAATCCCTTTTGGAAGTAGACGAGGCAGGTTGGGGTAATGTAGCTTCCTCACCACATAAAACTTTTGGAGTGTCCCCGGTTGAGTATATACACCAGTCAACGGCTCCTGGGGGTGAAGAGAGCACCAGCTGCCAATCAAATCTTCAGAATATGAGCAGAAAAGATTGAAAATCCAAAAGCAGAGCTGCAGTCGGGATTCATCCCTTAAACATTTACCAAAGGAGGATCACAGATGTGGGTCATAAAAGCAGAGGAGCACCTGCTGAGGACCACCACAGAATGAACTTATCAGTTGTTTTGCTAATCTCCATCGGGATGCCAGGCTCCTTAACATTCTTGTACTGCACGGTCACTAATTTATTGCACGGTCACTAATTTATTCTCTGGCAATCGACCCCTTGGAAAGAAAAGAGCCCTGTGCAAAGGCCGCTAATCAGCATCTGTTGGCTTGGACTGGTCGTCTCCCCTCTGACAGTGTTTTCCTCATAAGGGTTTTAACATTTATCAGTGATCTGGTTTGGCTTCGGTCTTGGGAATGTTTCTGTTGTGCTGGGAAAAGACAAAGCTAAGAGGATTGAATTTGGAGCTGCAGGCGGACATGATGGGAAGTGTAGATAGAAACTGGAACAAGTCAGTCCTGGAAGATAAAGATTCATCCAAGACAGAACTAATAAGGAACAAATTGTGTTTTATTGAGATGTGATTATGAGAAACATTCCACCTCCCTCCCGCCCACATAGACTTTATTCAGTTCATTACGAGTTGACCAAAGAATTCAATGCTGATGCCATTTACATGCTACATGTTAGCAACACAGACAAAAAACAGCTCGATATCCTCAAAGATAATCTTTGTGTTAAATGATCACGCGCCTCACAATCCACACTGCATGGCAACATTTAGTGCCAGTGTGCACAGTACAAAGTTGTGTGTCCTGTGTGTAAAACACTGTTGGCGTTATACATTTCTGCAAACCATAGAAATGTTACATTTGTGTTTATTATGTAGGGAACATGTTCAAAACTTACATTTCAACAAGGGCTGGTTGATATGGCTGCTAAGTAATATTGCAAAATGTCTATGCTATACTGTGATGCATGCATATATCATATTTTGAAATCTCCTCTAAACAACTGCAGACTATAATTATATACTACACTCTATATACTACACTATACTATACTACACTGTAGTTACTGTTATAATAAAGGCACAACACTGTTTTAATAAAGTTTAAAAAGAGCCCTGCAGGAACAAAGACACACTCTTCCTCTGCTCACACTATAATTAATCTGATTGAGTTAAACTTATTGTGGCACCGTTAAACTTAATTGCTTAAAGGGACAGTGCAACCAAAAATGAAAATTCAGCCATTATCTTCTCACCCATATGCCGAGGGAGGCTCAGGTGAAGTTTTAGAGTCCTCACATCACTTGCAGAGATCCAAGGGGAGAGGAGGTAGCAACACAACTCCACCTAATGGAGGCTGACGGCGCCCCAGATTCAAACGTCCAAAAACACATAATTGAAACCACAAAATATCTCCATACTGCTCGTGCGTAGTGATCCAAGTGTCCTGAAGCCCCGACATAAGAAGTTGTTTGGAAAAACCTAATTTGAACTCTGTTTTTAGCCTCACTGTAGCCTGTAGCTCTGACTGCCTCTCTGGGCACCACGCTCACATGTGTGCGCTTGCGCGAGACCGCGAGACATGGGCACCGCCTTCATGTGTGTTCGCATGCTTTCACTGGTCTCGCACGCAAGCGCGCACACGTGAGCTCGGTGTACAGAGAGGGAGATGGACGAGCAGTATGGAGATATTTTGTGGTTTCAATTATGTGTTTTTGGACGTTTGAATCTGGGGCGCCGTCAGCCTCCATTAGGTGGAGTTGTGTTGCTACCTCCTCTCCCCTTGGATCTCTGCAAGTGATGTGAGGACTCTAAAACTTCACCTGAGCCTCCCTCGGCATATGGCTGAGTAGATAATGGCTGAATTTTCATTTTTAGGTGCACTATCCCTTTAACTCTCTGAGCATAGACCTCCCGTTTGCAGCTGAAAAGTGCACGCTGACTTTTTTAAGAATACCTAATTTTTTAACCCTCTGTAAACCGACCTCCCGTGGGCGGGTTGTTGTTTTCATAATCCTGTCTAAACCTGACCTAAAATAAAAACTGTAATAGCAAGCATGATATCTTTCATATCATGCTGTCCATGTGCAATGATGTCATTATGTTATGTTACAGTACAAGAGGTCCGTAAGACGGTAAAAACGCACAGTGGCTGCAGGGGATCGTTGTTTACATGATGCTGTTTAAAACTGACCTAAAATAAAAACTGTAATAGCAGGAGCGTTCTTTTGTTTTGCAACAGAAAGCTACGACTTGCGTATTTTGCATCATCATCTTGTCCATGCGCGACGACATCATCACGCTACGAGCGGTCCAAAAAATGGTGAAAACAAAGGAGCAGAGCAGCAGGTCGACAGGAATGTCTGCTGTATTTCTTTTTAATTTAGGACACAATTTCAATGCTTGTATCAGTTATTATGGTTTATTGACTCACATAAGCTTTTAGATTTTAGGCTGTACAGATTTAAGTGTTAGAAAATACAAAGAAATACCAGTGTAGAAACTGGGGAAATATTTCTTTTCATTGTACTCTGCTCAAAAAAATGTGCATTGTTCAAATAACTTACAGACGGTTAAGAAATATTTTGATCATGTTTCTACATTTAGAAATATTTTGGATCAGTATGTTTTGTGTGTTTATTTTTTTTAAATTTGATGTACAAAACATTTTTTCTCGGTTGTACAGATTTTAAGATTTTAAGAATTTGAAGCATTTTAAAATACTCCATGGAACGACATCACAATAAACACAAACACCAACACATGCACTGAGGAACTGTTTCTATGGCAGAGTTCAAAAGGTTACACCAAGAATTTGGCTGCAGTCAAATGTTCAGGTGTGTGACAGAGACGTCTCCACGCCCTCGCTCATCAGACTGCTACATGTAGTAGTTGACACTACTTCCTGGATTGGCACTAAGCATTGACATTGGATGCAAATTACACGGTGCAGAATCTTCCAGTGAGGAATAATTTCAAGACTGCAGCAGCCAAAGGTTTTGCACGGCCACATTTGTTTGGACATCATTTAACAGTGAAGCACGATGACAAATGGGCTCTGCAGAAATACACGATGCTGTTCCTCAGAAGAAGGAACCAGAGAGGATAACTCTGGACATTTCAAGTTTTCAAACACAGAATGCAAAATTTCTCCTCAGATATTATGTAATAAAGGCAATCTGCATCACATCAATCAAACAGGAGGTGGACGATGATTTCGTGACATCTGTGTTTACCACAAAGTCATTATTGGCCTCGTATATCAGCAAACAGATTCATGGCTCTAACCCTGCCGCCCAGCCTTTTGTTTGCCTTTCTTGCTGTTCTTTTGTTTCCCTCGTCGTACCAAACGCTCCCTCATTCTCTCCTCTCCTCCTCCCTCCCTCCTTCCTCACAGTCCCTTTTGGCTTCCTCGTCTTTCTTCCTCCTCTCTCCATCTCTCTGCCCGCCCCGCCACCCAACCTCCCCTCCCCCTCCCCCCTCTGTGTTTGTGTCCTCATCTGACCCTGCTTGGCCTGAATCGCAGTCGGTGCCCATTTGGATCGGGCACAGCTGGTGCTGCCGCTGAGAGCCGAGTGCCATTACCGCCGCTGTCTGCTGTCTGTCCTGCCCGCCTGTCTGTCTGAGAGACACATCTTCATAATGACATTAGTCCTGTTTCTCAGATTCTTACGATTTTAATTCGCTCGTTCCACTTACGCCTGCACGTTCTGTATTCTCTGTGCCGTAGCTCTTATTATTTCCCTGCCGTAATGATCCCAAAGGTCCAGGGGCGGATCGTTTATCTAATTTGCTCTGTCATTCAGGAAATGTGAAAATATTACAAAATAAACACGTAACAAGATGAATATGAATAATAACCATGAACCTTTCAGCCATTTCAGAAAAGCAGGACAGAGCAAGATGAGAGGAAGGGGACATTTGTGCTCCTCTCAGTCCAATCAGATGTCACGGGTCGATAAAGACCAGGAAGTGGAGAGCGTGTGTTTGCAGCTGATTGGACGGAGCTACAGCAATGGCTCACTTTGTGCCAGTTGCCGATAAGCTCAGTGAAAGCAAAGGAGCAAAATCAAAGCCTGCTGTGCAGAGCAGAGAGCCGGAAAGAAGCTCCGATAACACGGTTTGAAGCAGCGCTCATAAGTGCACGATAAGAACAATAAGTATATGCTAATTGTTACATTACATTATAAAATATTCAGCAGGGCACGTGTAGAGTTAATGACATTTTTGTACATAGATACATATGATTAGATTGTGAAACATTAATCTGTGCTCCTAATGGGATTATAATGTTTGAAGAGTATTTTAATTCTCACAGGAAGTCGCACATTTACAGAGTAAAATAAAAGCTGTGGCTGAGCTGAACCTCAGCAGCCTTTATCTGGCACTCAGCCATGCCTGTCAGGTAGCATCAACAGCTCCCGTCTGTGGGGGGTCTTTTTATAGCATGTCGAAAATGTGAAAAAGATGCATGTAAATTACAATGCCTTCGATTATCATGACGATCAAAGAGGCTGTGGGGCTGACGGAGGTTTGGAGGCGAAAAATTATGATTCTTGCAGCCATGCATGGGAGTACGCTCGCTGTCGGTTCAGGGCGTGAAATGGGGATCAAGACTTTTATAGCATGAACGTTAAAGTCACATTTTCAATGTGCCTTTTTTCACGCTGGCTGAACCAACAGTCTGACTCAGACCTCGTCACATATCAACACCGACTTTCTGCGTCCACATGTGGCGTCCAAGGTACCCTGGGTGTGTTGGTTGTTGACGTTCTGGGACGCCGTGTCAACTTCAGCCTGTTACATGCATTGTCTGTTTTCAAAATACACTTCTGTTTTCACAGGAAACGTACAGTTTGAATACAGTCTCTTTCAAAATAAAAGCACTACGTCGGTACAACATCGCAAATTGTCTTTTTTTTTCTTCAACAACACATGCACAGGCGTAGGTTTAGGAAAAATAGAGCAGGGTTTGGCTTTACAAACATATGGGATACAGTTAAAAGATTGGTGGTTGTTGGACCCCTCCTGCCATTTCCCCCTGACACCACCAGGCACCATTAAGCTATATTGATGACCGCCCACATGTCATGCCGATGTGAAAGGACAGCTTTTTTAGTCGGTATCTGTCGCCAGGAGTTACCAAGCGCCGAATTTCGGCGACTTCAGAGCTGTAATGACATTTTATTGCGTCACATACTGGCACATTACCTTGTGGAGGTCGACCGATCATTGATCTTTGATGGCCGATATAATAATGATAGTTTTGAGCAAGAAAAAGCCGATGGCCTATTAATCGGACCATTGTGGCTTGCTACTTGATGCAACCTTATAATGCCCCTAATAAAGAAGTAAAGCTATCCTACATTAGTTAACTCATTTAAATCATACAGATAATGTAAAGCACACATTACCTCCTATATGCATGTGGGGTACTCTGTGCAAAAGCCTTACAGCCACACCCACGTGACCAGTGTTAGTTGCAGCGACCTCTTTTACGGTGTTATTTAAGTAACTCCATTGACTTTTGGTTCTTACTTGAAAATGAACAGCAGGCTCGTGGGTCAAAGTCCGGTGTTTGTTTGATGCATCCACCCTCCCTCCCATGCTGTGCCAAGTTTCCCGCTCTTTATACTACCGTGGCTGCTGGTGGTGCGTCAGTATCTGCTGCCGAGGCAAAGCAACCATACTTGATGAGTTGGGGGCGAGAGCGCGCTGGTCATTGACCAACAGTGTGCTCCTATTCATTTAAAATGTTTCACTGGACTTAACTTTAGGCAACTGAAATCATCCACTTACTTTCATGGCGAACAAACAGTAACCTTGGTTTCCACTCCACTTATATTGTACTACTGTCATTGCTGTTGTAGCACACAAAAAGCCTTTTTCTAAATAAGCAATGAAGATGCTTTATAGTCTAATTAAACAGTCTGTGTTGGCACACTGAGGCTAAATTACTAACAACATGTTGATTGCCTCTGCCGTCACACACTGCTGTTCATTAATTACATACTTGTGCAACTGAACTTACTGTAAAAATACTATACATGCACGACCTGGAATAACTCAGCAGTGTAACAAGCAGCACATAGTCAAAGAGCAGGGGTCACTGATGGAACGAAAACATACTGCATTAACATAGGTTTTTCTGTGGAGTGACTGTGAATAAAAGCATTTGTATCTTATGTTGATGCAGACGATAGAGCTCACACTCTCAGTTTTTATGACCCTTAGCGTGATCCATAACTCTGATGATTTGAGCTGTTTTCATCAGAACAAAGTTTTGGTATAAATGTTCATGGTCAGACAGAGACTTCCATCACTATTTGGAAAATGTAGCCCGTGTTGGCAATAACTGTGGAGGAGGATAAAGTCCAGCCGCTGCAGTAAAGAGAGAGCAGGTGATCTCAGGGCCAGACGGTGACCTGCAGGGAAACACGTTTCCTGCAGCACGCTCTGTGCTACACTACATTCAGGATCACCATGAATTTCACTGCCTCTCTGACGACTTCAAGCTGCTTGCAAAGTTAAATTAGTCCCCCTGTCTGATTGGACGGTGGTGAAAACTCTGCCTGGCGTTTGATTGGTTATGTGCAGCTGTCTGCCTCACAAACTGGTCTGCATGACTCTGCTCACAGGCAGATTTGTCCACAGGGCTGTGGGTTTGCTGGCGGATCCCAGTAAAAAAAAAAAAAAAAAAAAAAATTACAACAAAGGCAAAAAACCACAGCTGTTGTGAGCCTTTATTTACATCTTACAGATACTAATATTTAAGCGCAGTGGGCTGAGTGTCTGCAAGAGGCTGCAGCTCTTCATGCTTATTAAAAGCAAATTGACAGATTCATTTCAATTTGCCATTTTCTGATGTATGTCATTATATTGAACAGCCTCTTCAGTAAATATCAAACATTATCCAGGCGGTGTTCAGTGTCCAGCAACTCGAAATTCCCTCCCAGAGTGTCAAATACAGCAGCTTGATCGGTGGACGTCTGATACTGACGCACAAGAAACCCTTTTAGTGTCTGTGTGTGGGCAACCTGGTCTCACTCTCGTCGTCAAAATCACTTGGTCAGTGACTTCTGAATCAATGAAATTTAAGGCTTCAGTCGTCCGAGTAGGGCGGGCTATGATGATGGTGATGGATGGTTCCAACAACCACTAACCTGGTCTCACTCCGAAGTCGCTTCCTGTGAGATTGTAAAGTCAAACCCTGTTCTGTTTTCCTAAACTCAACCATGTGTGTGTTGGCTGAACGCAACCACGTTCATGTGTTGTTGAAGGTAAGAAAAACACCAATCGACCTATGGCTAAGCCCCGCCCTAACATTATAACATTATAGCCATCCCCATACACTGGGACATCCTCTGCCTGGACGTCCATTGAAATGCATCACAGAAAGTCAGTTTGTTCAGTTTTATGAGCTTTTTCTGAGATTTGCAGTTTAAAAATGGTCAAGCGGTGTGCATGGGGTACATGCAGCTCTGACACAAGGTATCCTGAGAGGCTGGCGACCAGCTGTATTTTTACACTTTAAACCACATCTCAAGCCAGAAAAGTGTCTCCTTTGGATAAAGTTGTGTGGTAACGTTAGACCACAACATCAACTCAACGTGAATAAGATTAACAATGATGTCTACATCTGTTCTAAGGTAAGTCAACATTGTGTTTGAGGCAACATATTGTCACACACACACTCTTGGTAAAGATGGTAAAAAGGCCGTTATCCTTTTCTCATATTCTGAGCCAAAAACCTTAACTTCAGTGGCACTTTAACTTGTTGTCTTTGATGGTGACGGCAACCAGATGCGCTTCACAAGCGTAACACTGTGACCTGTAAATGTTGGCTTGTAATTTAAGCTTTTCATCGACCTTCTCAACAATAAAATGATGAATATATCCCTCCAATGCGTAGTTTAGGCCCTTTTGGTTACTTCTCAATGACATCTGATCGTTATGTCCCCAAAAATCATCAGTTGCCTCCTGTGAAATGCCGTGTACTGTGACACCTGCCATAGCGCCGTCACTGAGTGTTGATAGTTTGTCCAGGTGAGTGGAGGGGGCGGGGCTTAGCCAGAGGTCACTTGGTGGTGTTGTACCGACGTAGTGCTTTTATTTTGAAAGAGACTGTATCAAACTGTACATTTCCTGTGAAAACAGAAGTGTATTTTGAAAACAGACAATGCATGTAACAGACTGAAGTTGACACGGCGTCCCAGAACGTCAACAACCAACACACCCAGGGTACCTTGGACGCCATATGTGGACGTGGAAAGTCCATGACCAAACATGGACATGTGACGAGGTCACAGTGAGGATGAGTTGGACATTATGTTAGTAACAACTGTTCTTTCAAGCCAAACCATGGTGTTTTTTTCTACAACTAACTTCGTACTTTTGTTGCCTAAACTTAAGTAAGTAAATGTAAAAATGACCTGTTTTACATACGTAGAAAGATCATTTTGAAAAGACTGTATGCATGTAACGATCAGAAGCTGTACAGTGTTTTCTGAAAATACACAATGAATGTAGTGTGTAAGTTTATTAAGAGTGTGACACTCAGAAGCTGATCTATTTCATCAGGGGTCTCCTTTATAAACATTGCGCACATCTGCACAAAAGGAGGCCTGACAGAGGCGTACGCCACGACCCACGCAAAAGTTGTGATCTATAAAAACAGACTTGATGGGAGAAACTGTGACCAAATACAAACACAAATAGTTTTTGCCACACACCATTTTTGACTTTTGTTGAGTATGGATCCTACGCATCATTTTATAAATGAGACCCCAGAACTTTTTGGGTGTGACAGTGTGGCGATATCAACCCAGCAACTGTAATCAGAAGTTTTTTCAAATGTTGCTGAATCCTGATCGGAGCATGAAGGTATGTGACTTTTTCCAACAAAGCCCCGCCCACTTCAAAACACTGACAAGACAAAAAATGTTTAGTAACTGAAAATAATGACCAAAATGTTGTGTTAATGTAGGACCTCATTACTCGTGGTAAGATTAAGAAAACGGGTTCTGATGCCTTTAAATTAATGTTTTCGTTTTATGCTGCATTTTATTTTAGCCAGTCCTCGGATATGAATGGTGTTATTTTTCATCAGATAAAATCTTTTTTAGTAGCAAAGCTCAGGTGTCACTAGCAGCTGCACTGAAGAGTTTTCAAAGAAAAACCAGGCCAACAGATAAAAGCCATCAGCCAAACACATAATTACTTTTGAGAATCTTACATCAGCTCCTTTTGTATTTTAGACCAGGAGGATGTGAATCTACTGTGACTACAAACGTTGTAATTTCGGCTGCAAACTTTAAAGGACAAATCGACAAAGACTGGGAGGTGACATAAATCATTGTCTCTTCTCCAAGAACTGTTTCTCTCTCTGTATCTGACCTGCTTCCTTTGTAAATCTCCTCTTTGCATGATTTCGGGGTGCCTGAAATAACCCTTCGCTGTTTCCCTCCTTCTCTCCTCTCTTTCTGTCGTTTTCATTTACCAGTCCCCCATGAAGGACAGCCACTGTGAGCTGAAAACCTGGCTGCCTGCCATTCGTTGCTCTGCCAGTCGATTTTTCTGCCACTCCCCACCCCCCCCTGCTCCGCACCCCCTACACCAGTACCCATCATGCATTTGTCAGACACTGTCTGGGTGCTGCTGCTGTTTCTGCTGCAGAGTTGTGAGATGAATACAAGAGAGAAAATCAGTGCTTTTGTTCAACCTTCTGTTTTAAGATGAGATTCTTTCATCGCTTTAGAGCCCACTACAGACACCGCCCGTACCCAAAAGGTGTCCAAAAGTCTGCTCGCTCAGATTATTAGAGCAGTTTGAAAAATACCATCAAGAATCAGTGGCGTTGGCATTCGTCAGAGGGAACATTGTGACATTTGCGCTACAAGTTTGCTGACAAAAATTGGAGAGAGCCAGCAGCAAGGGAGTCTGGCATTGACCCAGAGAGAGAAACACAAAGAGAAACGTCTGATTGTCAGAAAGGAGAGACTTGGATTATTACAAGGCCAGAAGAAAGTAAAACGGAGACAAGCCTTTCAGAAGAGGAAGCAATCCTTGCATGCAATCATCCCACAAAATGATCGAGATGAATGCCAAGGAGCTCTTTCCACAGTGGAAGATTGTGACCCCTGTTATGTGGGTATGCGATTCCTGGTTGTTTCCGTGGCTGCTCAGGACTGTACTTTAGAATTAAGTAGATGCAGGGCTCCGTGCTGCAAGATTTACCAAAGCTAAAAGAACCGAGCTGAGGTTGTCTATCGGCATCGTGGAAGCTGTGAGCGATGCAGGGGGCTGTCAGCAGAGGGTCTGAAGGCAGCCCTGTCACCACAAGACAGAACTACAAGTCAAGAACTACATTACATCTGTTGTCTGTTGTTTCAAACGCATCACATTAACATCTCTAAAGTGATGTACGTTGACAAGTTGCCTGCCAAGCTGAGGATTAGGGATGCACGATAATATCAGCACGTCATTGGTATCCACTTTAAAACAAACGATCAGTATCAGCCAACTTGCTTTTTCTTATTTTACACAACGAATGAATTTTAGATACGTTGAAAAGTATTTTGTTTCATGTCTCCATCTGCTGCTGGGCCGTCACGATAAGAGTATGCCTGTATAATATGATGTTAATTCCACTGCAGAAGAGACTCGAGGATCAAAAGTGGATATATCGATGTCAGCATCGGGTATTGGCCAAATAAGTTATGTATGGGCCTGACGACTATCAGCAAAAAATCCAATATCTCAAAATCCCTACTGAGGATCACTGCAAACTGCAGTTTGAGACCATCAAACAACAACAACTCTTTCTGAAGTTGTCGAAAGAACGCCACATTATCAGTCATTTCAGCTTCCGACGCCACCTTTGATACACCGTTGGACGATATCAGGTTGAGACACTGTCGGTAAAGATGTAATATGAGGTGCTGGAAAGTCCTTATAGGGCAGGTGGGAGATGTAATAGATGGGTCCAACCCCAAAGCCCTGGACTTTCACCTAAGAGCCCAGTGTTCACTTCCTGTACGAATGTAGAGCCAAACCATGATGTTTGAGAGCTCTGACCTCGTCACATGTCCACGTTTGGTCATGGACTTTCCACGTCCACATGTGGCGTCCAAGGTACCCTGGGTGTGTTGGTTGTTGACGTTCTGGGACGCCGTGTCAACTTCAGCCTGTTACATGCATTGTCTGTTTTCAAAATACACTTCTGTTTTCACAGGAAATGTACAGTTTGCATACAGTCTCTTTCAAAATAAAAGCACTACGTTGGTACAACACCACAAACAACATTTTTTTCCTGCAACAACACATGTGGTTGGGTTTTGGACAAAAGAGCAAGTTTTTCGGGAGGGCTTTTCTTACCTACTGTGACGTCCAGAGGGATGTTGATGCTGTAAAACTCTCTGAGGCAAACTGTGAGTTGTGATATTGGGCTTTATAAATAAAACTAAATAGAATTGAAATATCAGATTACAGTTAATTAACCTGAATGTCACTAGCATGCTTTTGGCAAAGCACCAGTTCCAGTCTCCTGCACCAAAGTCAGACCTGATACAACGGCATTTTATGTTCTTTACACACCAACCTAATTTGACGCTTGTCAACCCAGTTTGCTACGAATGGCCTCTGTACAAATAGCTTTTATGTTCTGACTTCAACTGGGAAACATTTGATGGTTTGGTTTTCCTTTACTGCACAAAATCCTACCAGTAAGATGGCTGCTATCTGGAACATGATGGCTTCATGTTTCACTTTAAGGCTAGGGGCCCAATTTTATTGGCACCAACACAGCGATTATTGTGCAGCGGTTCGTCTTGGGCACATGAGACTGCGTTGGTGACTCCAAGCACACCTGTTATTTTGTCTGAAATAGGCACAGGGGCACAATGAGCAGAAGGGCTGGGTGAAGAGTATAGATCAGAGGGCGTGGCAATGACTCATTATTTTCTCAGCCATTCGCATTACTCGTCACATCACTCTGCAACAGCTGTGCTAATCACAACGGAGCATGACAACAAAAGCCTCACAGAGGGTTTCTCAAGGAAAAGTAATCCAGTCTGAGACTTAAGTTCCACCACAACACCAACAGCGTCCTTTGAACTGGCTCATTTGCATGTAAGTCAACTTGTTTGGGCCTCCTCTATCATTTTAACTCTTTGTGAGACACACAGGGCATGACAATACAACATGTTGTCACTGTGACCTCGTCACATGTCCACGTTTGGTCATGGACTTTCCACGTCCACATGTGACGTCCAAGGTACCCTGGGTGTGTTGGTTGTTGACGTTCTGGGACGCCGTGTCAACTTCAGCCTGTTACATGCATTGTCTGTTTTCAAAAAGCATCCTGCTTCATAGAGAGGGGGAAACGTGAATATTTTTCAAATAAGGATAACGGTGAAATCAGCACCTCCAAGTCTGAGGCCATGGTCCTCAGCCAGAAAAGGGTGGATTGCCCACTCCGGGTCGGGGGGGAGGTCCTGCCTCAGGTGGAGGAGTTTAACTATCTCGGGATCTTGTTCACAGTGAGGGTAGGATGGAGCGGGAGACTGACAGGCGGATTGGGGCGGCGTCAGCTGTGATGCAGGCGCTTAACCAGTCCGTTGTGGTGAAGAGGGAGCTTAGCCAGAAAGCGAAGCTCTCGATTTACTGGTCGATCGACGTTCCAACCCTCACCTATGGTCACGAGCTCTGGGTAGTGACCGAAAGAACGAGATCGTGAGTACAAGCGGCCGAAATGAGTTTCCTCTGCAGGGTGGCTGGGCTCAGCCTTAGGGATAGGGGGAGGAGCTCAGAGATCCGGGAGGGACTCAGAGTAGAGCTGCTGCTCCTCCACATCGAGAGGAGACAGTTGAGGTGGTTCGGGCATCTGGCCTTCCGGACGCCTCCCTTGGGAGGTGTTTCAGGCATGTCCAACCAGGAGGAGACCTCGGGCCGCCCCAGGACACAGGGATTACATCACCCGGCTGGCCTGGGAACGCCTCGGGGTTCCCGCAGAAGAGCTGATGGAAGTGGCTGGGGAGAGGACTGTCTGGGCTTCTTTGCTGAGGCTGCTGCCCCCGCGACCCGGACCCAGATAAGCGGAGGACGACGAGTACGAGTATGATAACGCATGTTTTGGACAGCGGTTGTTGCTGTTGCCCTCACTTGTACATACAAAAAAGTCATTTAAGTTGTTAAAAGTACGACGATAATAAAGCTTCAAAATAAAAGTCAGATCTTCACTATTCTGTCAGCTCTACACACCTGACCAATCACTGCTAGGAGCGGTCGTAATTGTTGCATTATCCGTTTTGGAAACTTACAAAAAATGTTGGACGCAGCACATCCGACTTCAGAAAAGTGCGGAAAGATTCTGACTTTCTAACAAGCACTTTGTTTGTTTGAATACTTGGCTCTTAAATCATTCTCACTACCTGATAGAGTGAGAGTTGCTCTGTTAGTAACTAATGATGCACAAGTTGATAACATGCTAATTTTGCTAAAGTATTTTTTTTATCTAAGCGAAACATTATTTCAAAGGAACCTTTGCTTAAAAAATCAAAATCATCTGTAACAAAATGTGCATTTGCATAAGTTTGATCAAGAAGCCAAACACTGACAAAATGAACTGTACAGTACGAGTGTGGTGGGGCTGCTGGGCTTCTTTATTTTTTTGATAGAGTCAGTGGCGCAGCTGGGAGTTTAAACTGCAGTACGCAGAAAATTAATTGCATTATTTCAGCACAACTTATTCCTGATTCTACCCACACTAGTACCGTCCACTGATAAATGCTTGCTGCTGCTCCTCAGTGATAGATCCTAATAAACTTGCCTTAATGATGTGCCTTTAATTAACTGAGACAGAAGCCTGAAGAGCGAGCAGAGGTGGGGGAATGTCACAAAGATGGACGGCTCAAGGTGCCTGTGTGCTGCTTAATTTGCTTCATGACCTGTAATCTCAAAAACACAGGGAATAAAATGTTGCTCACTGTCTTTGTTTCTGTCTTACAAATCCTGTGCATACACAATGTGCAGTCTATACAGCCTGAATTATACTGTAGGGATGGGAGAAAAATATTTAATTACATACTACAGTTTTTATTTTTTAAATGATTTTTAATAATTTTTTTTTATGCCTGAATCGACAGAATTCAAATTTGGAGATGGAAAGAGGTTGCCAGGTTTCACTGGGGTAATCTTTAGTAACATGACATCATTTCATTTCAAGAAAACCAAAGCTGAAGTGAGAAAGCTAAAAAAAAAACCTGGCGGACATTGACCTTTAGTCTCTAGCAGCTCCAATTCAGCAAACTTTCTGTTGCTGCCTTTACACAGGTTAGACCTGCATGAACACCAGAGCTGGTGTTGGCTCAAGCTCAACTGTTACAGCTTCTACTGATGGTCAAGGACATTACAAAAGAAGGAAAGGAAATGATGTCAGTGACAGCGTTCGAATTTTGCCAACCCAGTCTTACCTCAAAGTTGTTGAATATCAGTGCCTGGTCAGTGACTTCCGGTGACATCATAATGTTCTGCATAAACCACTTGCTGAAACACGTGCTGATTGTACAGATCTATTGTGCTGCCAGGCTGGAAGATGTGTGTGAAGCATCCATGTTTCCACAGACATGGATGTAAACTATAAGTGCAACCTGGCTTACAAACAGAAGGCGGTAATTCTCATTAACTATAATTTAGTAAATCCATGTCAGACATCATTTGAATCACCCTCACCATATAAAATTCACCACAGAGACATGTAACTTTGCTTTTTTCTTTTATCTTCCTCTGACGCTGAGCCATGCAGATGTGTAGCATCTTTGCATGTGTTTCTGAACAGGCCCCAGCATGTGAAGTTCATTACTAAATAAGTAGCCATCCATGTGTTATTCATTTTTTCTCCCCTTCTCTTTTGTTTTATTTAGCAAAGGGCCACCCCTTTCGCTGTAATGGCAGCCTCCTAGCACATCCTGTCGCCCTCTGCCATTCAGATGTACAGGGTGGGCTTGCTGGCATGACTTGAGTCAGATCTCCTACTGTATTGAGCTGTATCACAGTTTGATTAAAGCGGACCTGATGTGGATTAACCAAGAGACTGCGCTCATTATGAGGATGGTTACAATTAAAAATGCAGCTTTAACAGTGAATTGTGCTTCAACAAATTCAGTGACAATATCTTCACCCAGAGGGGTTTTTGTTGCACGCCAGAAATCTTTGCCAAACTCATGTGGTAAGTACCTGGGTGCCGGTTTGACTTGTAATGTGATTTTTATGTATGGCAAAAAGTTGGTATTTCTGCAGCATCGTATACTGCAGAGAAAAGTGGACTTTCACCACCTTAACTTTCGTCGTTGTCCCTCTGTGCTTCCTCCTGGCTGCGTATCACGCCAACATTAAAGGACAGATTTTTCATCTGTGTCTGACACCAGAAGTCACTCAGACTGGGTTGATTATTGTGGTACTATCCCCGCTGATTAAACAGCGACAGGTCACTAAAGAATACCCACGGTTTGTGGCTGTAAAGCTGCTGGAGAGGCAGTCATGACTGAATAAATCACAGCAGGTTTTGATGTTTGTTGGTCTTGAACAGTGGTCTGCAGCTTTGCGGGCATCTTGCATAGCTGACACACCATCCACCATCCCCTCCATCTGATGATGAAGTCAGCTCACGTGCCTCGTCACTCTGGAAACGTCGACATGACACGTTTGAAATGTACAAATGTAATGTTGTCATGGTTTGCAGAAACACATAACATTTCTTTGGTGCCTTGGCTGGTATTACTTGTGCCCCTTTTTATGGGTAAATTCAGATTTAATTCGACTGGTACCGTTAAATAATCATGCAGATGTGAAAAAGGCGGCTTTTCTTGTTGGTGTCTGACGCTGGAAGTCACTGACCAAACACTGGATTTTGATGACTTAAGTGACACCAGTGCTTTGCTACCTAGCTAATTTGTGGTCGTCATTTCTGGTGAGTGCACAACTGCCGTGTTTGGTTTAAGACAACACTACCCTGTCGAAATTCACGCACTACGCCAATAAGTACACAGTGCACATACATGTAGTATACTACATAGAAGTGTTCTAACGGATGTATATGATTTGAGACACACCACAGGTTAATTGAGTCCAAGTGGACGTTTGTGCCAAATTTGAGGAAATTCCCTCAAGGCGTTCTAGAGAGAGAGTTCACAAAAATGAGACAGACACAAGGTCACAGAAACCTTGACCTTTGACCACCACATTCTACTCAGTTTACTGTCAAGTTCAAGTGGAAGTTTGCGTCAAGGTGTTCTTAAGATATCATGCTCACGAGAATGACATGGACACAAGGTCACTGTGAACTTCAACCACCAAATTCCAAACAGTTTATTGTTAAGTTCAAGTGGACGTTTGTGCCAAATTTGAGGGTAATCCCTGACGGTGCTCTTGAGATATTATGTTCACAAGAATAGGGTGGACGGACAGACGGACAACCTGAAAACAAACTGCCTCTGGCCACAGCTATCGCCAGCTCTGTTGTTATTGTTGAAGTAAATGATCTTTCTGCTAAAGCCTCTTCAGCCCTGTATCTGCTATTATGATTTCCTCAAGTCATACATGGCGATAGTCATTAAGAGACTGTAAGATGGCAACATTATCTAATGCAGGCTGATGATGTGGAGCGCTCCTGCCATCACTGCCTCTAATAAACGCACACTTGAGACTGAAAAGCTGCGCATCAACAAACACGACTGCTCCTTTTGTTTAGTCTGGAAAAACACTGGCTCGTAGAAATTCACAGCATATAGCGTGCACCTCACAATCTAACTGTGTGCATAGGTTGTGTGAGGACACAGCGTAATTTATGCTGCTGAATCCTGAGTGGAGACAGCCAGCCGGAGGATGCCTGGCCCAGAGAAGAAACATGCCAGGAATTTTAGAAGATGGCTCAGCAGCAGCTCCAGATGCAGGCAGAGTGGGAGGCTGCATTACTTATAGAGAAGGGAGTATAGCGAGCTGCTGGTGTGAATGGAAGAGAAAGGAGAGAGAGGGAGACAGACTGCAAGAGGAGGGCAAACTGTAAGAGAGGCAGAGGAGAGAGGGAGTAGTAAAAGAGGCCTTGGAGACAGGAGGTAGGCAAGGAGAGGAGAAAGGGAGGAGTGATGCAGGTAGGGAGAGATGCAAACATGGAGAGACTCCCTGGGAAATATAGTTTTGGAAGGCTTACAGCAAACACTATATTTGAATATCTTTATATTAAATAATTCCACATAAGTCTTTCCTTAGCACAGAGAAATCTAGGCTTTATTTCCACTCTGACATTTTACACTGTGACAAACTAAAACCAGGAGCAACAGCAAGAAACACGAGCAGTCAGACAATGACACAGGTTGTAAGACAAAAGGAGGGCGGAAGGCAGAATGATTATCCCAGCTGTGTGTTAAATCAACCATCATCTTTTTGAAGATTGCATTCATTGTTCAACTTTGACCTACCAAACTCACCATAATCACGAAACCTCACACTTTTCCTGTGCAATGAGGGATCATTAGCGACATCACAAGTGCACCCACTGTCGGTTTAACTCTGAATGTGGGGGTTTGGATAATTAGGCAAAACTGTCGGCTGGTTTATAACCGGCCCCATCGTTTGACTGATCAAGTTTCTCCCCCATTAGACATATTTGTTAGCGAGGCTGCCGCCTTCTCAGATCTCAGCAATTACTCAGCCGAGTAGCTTTAAGAAATCCGTCCATATTGGGCCGTTCCACACCTCATCATTTGTGTCCAGTGTAAACTCTTGATGCAGGACGGAGTGTCCCCTGCATGTGGCCAAGCATAAAGTAAGATGGGGAGCTTGATTATTTTCATTAGTACAATTTTATCATGAGCGACGAAACTGATGGCCAGAGCTACAAAAATTAAACCCAAATTGGGATTTCCTTTAAGTTGTTTGCCGAAACTGACACATTTGAATTTAGCTTCTGCATCTACTCCTTAAATATATCCATGCATACTAACTTTAACCTGGCTGACATGAGACCGGTGAGGATCCTTTGCTATGTTGTTTAACCCACAATAACTGGCTGTCATTTTCATTGTATAATGTATGTCTAAACAGAAAAAAATACCAGGAAAAACAGAAAAAATTAGCACGAAAAACAGAAAAAATACCAAGAAAAACAAAAAAAACACGAAAAAAATTTACCACAAAAAAAAACAGAAAAAAGAAATTACCACGAAAAAACAAAACAAAACCCCCCACAAAAAATAGAAAAAAAAATACCACGAAAAACAGAAAAAATTAGCACGAAAAACAGAAAAAAATTAGCACGAAAAACAGAAAAAATACCAAGAAAAACAAAAAAAACACTAAAAAAATTTACCACAAAAAAAAACAGAAAAAAAATACCAGGAAAAACAAAAACTACCATGAAAAACAGAAAAAAATTTACCACAAAAAAAAAACACAGAAAAAAATTACCACAACCAACAGAAAAAAAATACTACGAAAAACAGGAAAAAAAGTACCACAAAAAACAGAAAAAATCACCACGAAAAACAGAAAAAGTACCATGAAAAACAGAAAAAAAATTACCACTAAAAACAGAAAAAAATTACCACTAAAAACAGAAAAAAATTACCACTAAAAACAGAAAAAAATTACCACGAAAAACAGAAAAAATTACCACAAAAAACACCACGAAAAATAAAAAATACCACGAAAAACAAAACCCCCCACAAAAAAATAGGAAAAAAAAATTCCACGAAAAACAGAAAAAATACCACGAAAAACAAAAACTACTATGAAAAACAGAAAAAAAATTACCACGAAAAACAAACAAAAAACCCCCCATGAAAAACAAAAAAATACCACGAAAAACAGAAAAAAAAAATTACCACGGAAAACAGAAAAAAAAACTCAATAAAACAGATTTGCTTTTATTTGTCAAGTGAATGCAATACATGTCCGTATGAATGAAAGCTGTATACAGTAGTTGACTATATTTACCTGCATACATTTCACAATAAAATTTTGAATATGGTTAGACATCACAGTTGCAGCCTTTAAAGTGATAATAATGTCATTTATTGTTAGAAATAACTGTTAAATGTTGCTGGTAATAATTTGCAGTGTGCATACAGCTGGTAGAGTATATATGTAAGCCGGGGGGGAATCCAGTCAAACGATGCATTAATTCAATCGACAGCGCGATACGATGCATCACTGCGACCTTATGGACAAACAGTAATGACTTCAACAATAAATATACAATCAATAAAGCTGCATCACACCTTTCATTTCAAAAGTGGCCAGCACTGACTGGATGACACACACCTTTTCATAAAAGGTCGATATTAGCCCTTTATAATAGAAACGCAATTCATCACTGAGGAGCATTCTACAGCTGTACTTATTCTCCAACTGTGAGTCATTTATCATGCAAAGTACTTGAGTTCTCTGGTGCATTTGGCCATATGGGAACATTGTGATGCACTTTATTTCATAGACAGATGATAACGGGTGAGGGAAGAAGGCAAAGACAGGAAGGAGGAGGGGGAACAGTGCTGTCTATGACTTCCTCCAGCTCTTTAAGCCCTCAAGAAGAACAATGATTTCTTCCCCTGAATCTGCTGCAGCACTCCAGCACAAACAATACCACTGAGAGGTATTTGGCAAGGAAAGATGGAGGAAGAATACCCCATGTGTTACTGAATGCATTAACTTCTGTAGAAATGTGTTGTATGGAAGTAGCAACTATCCACTCAATGCACAGCACTTGAGAACCATTGGCTTTCAAAGGAGTGATGGTAAAGGTTAACATAACGTTGATGACAAGTATATGTGATTGAAGAACTGAAAAGGCTTATTGTAAGAGGCTATTCACAGTGACAAATGTGCAAGGCAACGGAAACAGTGGCAGTCCAAGTGAGCCATTAGGAGAACAAAATGTCAATCTCTCCGTCGTGACGACTGAACACACAAAGAGAGGACGGTGGTGACGACGTCGGTGAGAAGAGACAAACGAGAACCAGTAAAAAGAACCAGTTTGGAGGCCTGAAAGCAACAGTTCACAATACACCCATCATATCCACAGAAATAACCAAACTGAGCAGAACTATATTCAGTCCCCAATAACTGAGGCGGTTTCAAATTTCTGTCGTCAGTACGGTTATTGGAGGCAAGTTCTCCAAACTGAATGACGTCATCGTTTAGTGCCTTCCAAAAAAAATGTTTTCTGATCCGACACTCTGAACAACAGCCCAGGCACCAGAATAAGTTTGTGCAAACCACAGGTATGTTACAGATATACGTTTCATACGGATCGTTTCAACATTTATAAATTTCTAACAAAACTTCAAGACATTTTGAGCCATGTTTGTTGCAACAAAATAAGTTATTTTTAACGACACCTCGGGACTTTTTTTCCTGGGATAAATGTGCATATTTTTAACTACACGTCAGGGGAATGCCAGTCATATTTGTTCTGACAAAATCATATATTTTTCTATCAACACTATAGGGGGCATTTCTAGCTGTGCTTTTGAGTCAGTCAGGACATTTTCAACCACGTTTGGTGGGACAAATCTGGTATTTTTAATATCACATCGGGGCATTTCCCGCCATGTTTGCTGTGACAAATCTGGGTATTTTTAACGAAACTTCAGGGCATCTCCAGCTGAGTTTCATGTCGGTTTTCTGGGCTTTAAGGCTGCAGAAGCAAAACCACTGAATGATTTGCAATGAGTGAGTTTGAATGCACATAAATACAAAGTTTCATTTGTAAGAGCAAGATTGTGGAACATATTTCATCTTTTTTTTTTATAAATAAAACCTGAGACGTGTGAACGGGACACATTCAAAGAGAAACTCTCAGAATGATGGACTTGCAAACTTGAACATTTCTCCTGCCAAATCCTCCGGAGTATTTTAGTTTTTTATTATTTCTTCAACTTCTTTCCGTCCTCTCAGGTCTCTAATTCTTGCCTCCATCCAGCCTCTGCGTGGATGGTTTAATGTTTTAAATGGGACTAATGCCGGATCCTTATTGCTCCCCAAGAGGGTGTGGGCTCTTAATGCCCCCCACCGTACGCTGCTTCTGTGCTTTCTCCCAGGGAATGCCACTGGCATGAGGTGAGATATCTTTGTATTGTACAGCACCTTTGGGCCACACACACCGGATCACGTGGCATCAGTGCGCTTTGTTTGCATTGTGAACATTTTCTAACTCTTCAGAGCAGATTAAAAGAGAAGTTCCAGCCTCACACGTTTCACAGTAAAAACAAGGCTGAATGAGCTCCAGTCGCTGCAGCTGAAAATGTGTGCCGTGTGGAAGAATTCAACATTTACAAGAATGTTTTACAACGTAAATTTTGTAATGAGCGAAGCACTGACAGATTCTAAGTGGCTACTGCTGTCTCTTTAAATTGCACTCTGTCATTACTTGCTCTACACGATTGTTAGGAAACCACAAATTGAGCTGTTTTCGCCTTTTTGTCAATTGTCAGCAGGTGTTAGTGTCTGTCAGTCGTCAGCAGGTTTCGGCTCAGACACATCCCGGGTTAGGAGGGCTAATGTTCCAGGCTTGAAATGAATCCTAATTGCAGCAAGCACATTAAGAAAGGTTTAACTCCACAGACCAGTTGTACATGCCTTTGTGTAACCAAACTATGATTGGAAAGATGTGTGGGTGCTTCAATTGAAGCAGAAATCTATTGATTTTCATGTTTGTATGAGCCAGTATTCAAAATCAATGAATACTGTACTTTCAAGGTGGAACGCCTACATGGTGGTGGATGAGGTGCGAGCTCTCAAGGTGGACTTTGTCAAAGAGTTTCATAGTCATTCAGTATGGTAAAGGTAATTGCCTTACCTTTTGCGTACCTCCTCACAGGCATTCGTCTCCAGCAGCAGAGTCCTCCATGATCACTGCTGTGAAGAGAAACAATTGTTCTTTAAACACTCAAACAGGAGACAGCACATGAAACTCACATCTTGCAATGTACTTTCCATATCCGAGCCCATCTTCAAGCTACTGTAAATGAAAATCTGATTTCCATGTCTCTCTTTTTTATGTTAAGGCAGGTATACGTGTGAACACAACAGAAATACACACAGTCTGTATTCAGAGACGACCTAGTTGAACTCTGAAGTCAAATCAAATCAAACTTTATTTGTATAGCACTTTTCATACATTAAAAATGCAGCACAAAGTGCTTCACAGAATAAAAACAAAAAAAATTACGATAAATTTTGCTACAAAGTCGTCGAAAACCACTCGACTTCTGGTGTCAGACACCAACGGAAACAGTCAAGGTAGGTAGAGGGAAACGTGGGGGGACAACAACTCTGAGTAGGGCAGGTGAGCGGCGTGGTTTCATTTCATTTCATTTATTCCTTTTGACCCCTCCCCGGGATATAAGGGGCAGACAACAAAAAAATAGCGTTAACAAATCAGAACAGGCGGCAGCCAATTCACAGCAAAATAAATAAAACAGAATTTGTGTACATACATACAAGTCAAAGCAAATCAAGAGAAACTATTCAAGATTTTCTTTAAAAGTTTCAACAAATTTGACAAGACCTTTACTTTTTGATTTGACATTACCTTTTGAAACTTATAAATATTTGGATTTGTTCTGTAGAACTGTCCAACCAACTCGAATATCATTATGTACTTGTGTGTTCTTTTTTTGATAAAGAGAGTCTTCTGTCTTTATCAAAAAAAGAACACACAAGTACATAATGATATTCGTCTCCTCGAGAGTCAGTCAAACAAAGAGTACATTGCCGGGGGACATTTTCACGATCATACCTGCGCTCAGAGATAGGTAACTTATGATTTCCACACCGAAACTTAGACAAACAAACTCTTTCGGCAGGTCTTAACATAATCAGATAAAGGGTTACTTTGTAATTTCTCATGCCAACTCTGCAGTTCCATATCAGATAATCTACGTTCAATCATTTATTTTAAATGTTTAGGGTTCATCCGTCCAGCGTCATGCCATAAGTACGATAAACCACAATCATCAAGAATATTTTTAACTTTGGAAATCCATTTACACTGAAAAATATTGTCGTCATACAAAATCTTGAAAACAATAAACACAGTCAAAGAGATTTTTGTTGTATTATGAACAATTAAATGTACCCAAAAGTTAATCATTCGACCAAACTCTCCATAAATAATACAATTTGCTGTGCGTTTATTAACATTAAGTAAATGTTTCAAGAAAGATCTGTGAAGCATTTCAATTTGGTCAAGTTTATGAAATCCCCAGACTTCACTAACATATAAAAGAATAGGCACTATAAGCTGGTCAAATAACTCACATTGTATATCAACAGGTAACTGTAATCTAGTAACTCTGTTTTCCAAGGAGAATAAAGCTCTTTTAGCTAGTTTAACTTGCTTAGCTGTTGCTTTATCAAATCATCCATTAGAATTAAATAATGTTCCAAGACAGTCATACTCAAAAGTAACTTCTAATTTATCTGAACCAAACTTAAATTCCAGAAGTATCCGTAATTTCCCCCTAGAGAAAATAACAACCTTTGTTTTGTCTGTGTTGACAGTTAAATACCAGTTTTTACAATAAGAAGAAACTGCATTTAATGTGGCCTGTAATTCTGCCAGTACAATCGTATCATCCGCGTAAAGCAGGACATATAATTTCAAATATATCCCTATTTCACCATTCATCACATTGCGGCATTCAGTGATGGGGCCAACAACCACAGTGTCTGCTTCCTGTAAGATTGTAAAGCCAGACTCTGTTCTTTTTTCCTAAACCCAACCACATGCGTTTGTTGTTTAAGGAAAACGTCAATCCGTTCTGTACAGACATAGTGCTTTTATTTTGAAAGAGACTGTATGCAAACTGTACATTTCCTGTGAAAACAGAAGTGTAATTTGAAAACAGACAATGCATGTAACAGGCTGAAGTTGACACGGCGTCCCAGCACGTCAAACACTTGTTGACGTTGACATGACCAAATTTCGATATGTGACGAGGTCACAGTGAGGATGTGTTGAAATTATAGGAAAGAACTTCATCTATTTTGATGTAGTTGCTGAGCAGGACACCATTTTTTAACACAGCGTTACCACCGACCCCTACTGGCTAGAAACAACGAAGCTAATGGCTGACAAATATATCACATGAAAGACTACATAATGGTCATCAAAACTAGACGGACTTAAATCCCAAGACATTAAAGTATCAGGAAAATACTATGGATGAAAGCATGTACCTTCATACCTCAAAAGTCTTAGCAGAAGATCAAACGTCTCAAGTGTGACGTCCTTGTCCTTTGGCAAGCAGAGATTTCTCTAAGTTTGTGTCATGGTCTCACCTGCTCCATCTTCCTTTCCCCCATCCTCTACCTTCAGTGTCTGTCCATACTTGTCCTCTAGACGTCCACATTTAGCTCCCACAGATGCGGTCAACCTGCCTGTCTCGCATTAGCAAATCAGCATACAAGGAACTTCCAGTCATTTGTCAGATGTCAGCCTGTTACCAATATCCTGCCTGTCTGTTCTAGACTCCGGACACCACTGTGACGGGTATGTCAACATTGATTGAAACTGAAAACCCTCCATCCATCCATTTTCCACCGCTTATCCCGGTCAGTGTCACATGGCAGCAGGGAACTCTTTGAGTCTTCCTTTCTTGTTATTTGTCACACAACACCTTAATCAGTGATGGTCTTTGCAGACGCAACATGTGCTCTGAAGACCAACTGTCATCCTTTGTAACAGGTTAGGCTAACTGCACTGTAGCTAACTTAGTGCCTCAGTGTCGACTGAAAATGACACACTTGGCTGGATACATCAATCACACACACACACACACACACACACACACACACACACACACACACACACACACACACACACACACACACACACACACACACACACAAGTAACGATTAAAAGGCTAATGGCAAAGGCGTGCTGAATAATGGAGTGGGAACAAAATGGCAATTTAGTGTGAATATCCGGCTAATACGGAACCGCTAAAGGGCTCGATATGGTGTTTATGTGCACAAGGTTACCGGCTGATACTTTGTGCTTCAGAGCTGACCCCTGAAGTGACACTTCAAACCACTCAACAGCAATAATAAGAGCGGATCCATAAAACAGGGACCATTATATTAAAGCAGATAGAATGAAGACGAGACACAGTGCAAAACCCGAACATTCACAATCAAAAGAGCAACGGTAATATTTTTAGCTGTGATGAAAAAAGCACTGAGTCCATTATCTGGCTGAGTGTAACAGGAAACAAACAGTCCTTTAAAGCCTCTGAAACCTTTCATCTTTCCTACAAGAAGACTAAATGAACTCTGCTGACTTTGTATTCTTTAAAAAACCCGAGCGGAGGTCAGCAGCGGCCTGCTTTCTCCCGTCCCCTGTCCCTTTAAAGACAATGACCTGACTAGCAGGGCAGCTTGGCTGGAGATTAGAAAGCAGTTATTTCCAGCACCCTCCTCATTTATTTGTGTACGTGTTTTAAGAGACCTAAAGCAGCAGGCTGCATGCCTGGGTGCCATGCTGATAAAGCAAGAAGGGGACTCTGTGCACTTTTACCCAGGGCCCCTGAGCGAGTGGAGGGGCAGCATGGGGGGGCTCGGACAGGGGATCAGGGCTCTAAGCCAGGCGGATACACTCGGGTGGATAACATGTCTTTAATGCTACTGATGGACTGCCCAACTGGCGCCCCGGCTGGCTGGCAACGTGCCCAACGTTCTTCCACTGGCTGAGCGGCTGTATAGCTTGGATGACTGTTGTGAGACAGAGAGGGAAAGTCAGGGGTGACACAAACAGACAGACAGACAGAGGCAAGCTCACAGGACACACAGAGGCCACAGGCAAAGACAGTCTTACAGATGGGGAGAATCGCTGACAGACAAACCAGCTGGAATGTAGTACATACAGGGCGCATACCTACACACGGTCATGCTCATAGTAGCTACAGCATCACACTACAGGTTAGGTGTTTGACATCCAGCCTGTCTTTGTAAGACTCTAGAAAAGGCATCAGACTGGTAAAATACGATTATACCGTGTGCACTCACCTGATGCCAGCCTCCAAGATTTGCTGATACTTATCTGTCAGAGCACATCCATCTTTTTAGTTTAGCATTAAAAGCTCCACTGTGTAGGATTAGCAGGGAGATATTGGAAAATAAATAAGTTGAAAATAATAATGGCCATGTTTTCGTTACCTTGTTACTAAGATAGGGACATTCACTTTTTTGTGTCAGCCTGTATAGTCAGCAGCCCCTCTGCAACAACTGCAGGCACATAAATCACTGGATCCGTTTGTTTTGGAGAGGAGGAGACCTCTGTGGATAACTCAGCTCCTGCTTAAAAACCTCCTGAACACCTGGATCTTAAGGTATCAGAGAAAAAAAGTTGAGCACACATTAGCAGGTGCTAAGCTAACGTCCTGTCTCTGGCATGCCAGATGGCATCGCACAAACACTGATTTGTTACCACCAGGTCTGTTTGTTTTGGAGAGGAGAGGAAGTATGACACTTAAGGCTTAATTTCTACCTAGCTGAGGGACAGAGTTGCACGAAATCTCTTAAAAGGTTCCCTTTGTTAAGGAAAAATGTTACTCTCTTTCCATGGAGATTGTTTGCTTGCTTGAACTCAGGCTTGTGACGCCTCTTATCACCTCACAAAGTTGGCTCATCGTTTCATGGTCAGAGGAGGAAAAGATTAAACGTCTAGAGGAACACAATCACAGAAAGAACAAGCTACAAAGTAAATTTGATCCCAAATACCAGAAAACAAAACAACTGCAGGAAGAAAGTGTAAGGAAGTGTAAAAGTGTAAAATCAGGAGTGTATCCGTCGGGTTCTCCTGGTCGCAGAACACTCTTCTCGAGGTGTGTGATAATTTCATTCGTCATCATAAACTCGGTCATGTTGCAGTTAAGATAAAGTCGGAGGGACCTGAAGGTTTGTTTTACTTTGCTTTAATGTCTTTCGTGCAAATGTCTACAGATTCCTTAAGTATAAGACCAAGACAAAGAGAAAACCATTAATACTACTTAATACTTTTATTTTGAGGGAATCTTAACTTAAGGTTTTTTTTGCAAGACAACAGGTGAGCACACATTAGCATGTGCTAAGCTAACGGCCTGTCTCTGACGGCATCACAGAAGCACTGATTTGTGACAAGAATCTGTGTTGTTATCAGTTTGAATCATTGGGTCTGTTTGTTCTGGAGAGGAGGAGACCTCTGTGGATAATCAGGCTCACAGTCAAAACGTCTTGAACATCTGGATCCAAAATAATGTGAGCACACAGATCAGGTGCTGGGTGAGCGGCCAAACAGTGTAGAAGAAACACTGATTGTAACATGAAACTGATTTATTCAGTGGTTTAAATCAACTGGTCTGTTGGTTCTGGAGAGGAGGAGACCTCTGTGGGTGACTCAGCTCCTGGTAAAAACCTCCTACACCATAAACACTGAAGGAATTCTTATAGGGAGAAGTGTCAGCTGGTTGAAATCTGCATTCCTCGCCGCTAGACGCCACTGAATCTCCCTAAAACTTAGACACAGCTTCTTTAATCACCACAGCACATGAGCTCCAATTCATTTTCCTGATTTCATTTGAGATCCCGGGAAACAATCTGTTAGAAGTGTCTGGCGATTCAGAGGGAAGCTACAGTATCAGTCTCCTGGCAGATCTCATGCTAAATGTGCTCAGTCAGCCTTGAGCTGCAGTCTGAAATAACAAAACAGAGGAGAAAAGGAGGGAAAATGCAGATTTCCGAGGCTGGACTGCCGCGTATCAATTGACTCCCATTAAGTGAAAACTGAACCAGTAAGGTTTACTGCAGCATGTCAAACATTTCAACTCTCGTCCGGCTGTGAAAGGAGTTCTTCATGGTC
Organism: Epinephelus awoara; assembly: GCA_035609425.1. NCBI lineage: Eukaryota > Metazoa > Chordata > Actinopteri > Perciformes > Serranidae > Epinephelus > Epinephelus awoara. The sequence continues at coordinate 42,840,004 of CM069297.1, forward strand.
CAGTACTTATCTTAATTAGTACAAACTGGTCTCTGCCTGTCCGTCGAGCATCATAATACTGCTTTTAAGTTCTGACTTGAGTCAGATAAGGTTTGCACTTTGTTTGACAGAGTTGTTGCTTTCAGGGTATTTGTAGGAGCTGAAGTGAAACCGTAACTTGTGACAAGAGAAAATACAAATAACAAAAACCCAGCCCTGGGACACGACCTTCTCAACAGTATGTGGTTCAGTCATATGTCAAGATAAGGACGGTATTTCTCACAACACCACATGATATTGTTGTTTACACAATATTTCTGATTTATACGAACACCTTTTCCCAGAAGCCCCGAGACATTTGCGGCCAAAACGAGACAGGAGGAAGCAAGAAAAATGTCTGGGGATAAAAATGAAAATGAGAATTTGAAAGCACTGGTGAACATCGTGGATAACGGAGAAACCTAAAGGTATAATGGCTCATAAGGTGGTTGGAATACTTCATTGAAGTTGTAGTTTTTTTGTATGCTAACAAATGAATCATTGTTTAGCTATAGCAACTGCTGCAGCAAAGCATGATTTATCTTAAAGGGATAGTGCACGCAAAAATGAATGGAGGCTGACGGCGCCCCAGATTCAAACGTCCAAAAACACATAACTGAAACCACAAAATATCTCCATACTGCTCGTCCGTAGTGATCCAAGTGTCCTGAAGCCCCGACATAAAAAGCTGCTTGGAAAGACGTGGAGATATTTTGTGGTTTCAATTATGTGTTTTTGGACGTTTGAATCTGGGGCGCCGTCAGCCTCCATTAGGTGGAGTTGTGTTGCTACCTCCTCTCCCCTTGGATCTCTGCAAGTGATGTGAGGACTCTAAAACTTCACCTGAGCCTCCCTCGGCATATGGGTGAGTAGATAATGGCTGAATTTTCATTTTTGGACAGCTTTTTGGACATTTCTTGCCTGGAACTATCATCAGCAAGAGTCAACAATGCAAACACGATTTTAATGTGGACAAATCTGACATCTAACTGAAAGGATCTTCTGTCTAAATAAGGACGCTCTGTCCTACCAAGACATCACATATCACTCCTTTGTCACGTCTACATGTAACGTTCAGTATCCTCCTACATCTACGATGCTGCAACCAACGCCAGGCCAGCAACAACAACACCATATGGCTAGGTTTGGGCAGTAAAAACTCTACATATGAGAAGCGAACACCAGGCTCCCAGGTTTGTCTCTCAGGTCCAGGGTTTGTTGGACCCATCCTGCACCCAACCTCCCCTCCCACCCGATCTATAGGGACTTTCCAGCTCCTTATATTACGCCGTTATTGGCAGCGTTTTAACCTGACGCCATCCAGCAGTGGATCATACCGCTGCAACAGGTGCTGTCTGGCTGTGTAATGTATGCCTGCAATCTCCTCCATTTTATGTAGCCTTGATTCAGTATACCATGCATCTCTACATTTTATCAGAGTCCCTGACTCATCACTGCATTCTCTATGGGTTGGACACCATTGACCACTCACAGACAACAGCACTGGTATATTTTTATCCTTAAAGCAATATTGGGCAAACTTCCAGCTGACCTCTGCTCCCTTCTGTGTGTCAGCTCTGGTAGTTTCCAGCTACGCTCCTTCAAGTGCTTGCTTTGTGATGAACCCTCCTACTGTACTGTACACCTTGGACATGGAGCAATCTTCAAAAAGATCTAAAAAGTAGAAACACTTACATCCATTGATGAATTCAAGGGCTTAATAAAATAATGTGGTGATAGAGACGTGTGCTTGTTTTTCTTGCAAGGCTACAGTCTGAATAGTTGTTGTTTTATTGAGGGTTTCTGTTGCATTTTAAATGTGTTTTGATCGGCTGCTGCCTCGGCCAGGTCTCTTCAGTCTCAAAGGGACTTCCTGGTTAAATAATGGTTGAATTAATAAATTAAGATAATGACTGATGCCACCTGTCCAACATACTCCCAGGGCGACCTCGTCACATATCAGTGTTTGGTCATGGACTTTCCATAAATGCACTACGTTGGTTCAAAACCGTGAATTTACCTTTTTTTCCCTTAACAACAAATGTACATGATTACGTTTTGCAAACACACACACTGTTGGGTTTAGGACAAAACAACAGCGTTTGGCTTTACAATCTTACAGGAAGTGAACACCGGCCTCCTGGGTGAAAGTTGTTGCTGATGTTCTCCATGATGCCGCCGGGTGCCATTAAACAACAACAGCAACCGGCTGCGTATCATGCTGGCATAAAAGGACGGCTTTTTCGTTGGTGTGTGACGCTGGAAGTCACTGACCAAGCACTGGTTTTTCACGACATCGGAGTGAGACTGGGTTACCGTGAAAGGTTGCTTTTGGTGCAGGTGTGCGACACTGAAATCACTGACAAAGTGATGATATTTGACGACTTCGGGATGAGAACGAGCTGGTTGCTCATGTTGGTTGGTGGAAGGGAAATGGGTGTGCATTAAAAGGCCCTGACACACCAAGCCGACAGTCGGCCGTCGACCAAAGTCGGGCCGTCGGTGAGCGTTGGCCTAGTTTTTGCGGTGTGTCCCGCACCGTCAGCACTTCGGTGTTGGCGGCTTTTCGGCCGATTGAGCATGTTGAATCGGCGGCGGAGCTTGTCGGTGAGAGAGATCACTCTGATTGGCTGTTCAGGTTTTATTTCCTCGCCCCTGTAGCGAGTGAATCTGCCTGTAGTGAAACCGGGGCTAACCAGTGCTTCCTCCTCAGGCTCCACTTCACTCAGCTGCCCCACAGACCCGCTGCTTCTTCACACTTTAACCTGAATAACAAACCGGAGCTAGCTGGGAGCGGCTAGCGGAGCGTTAGCCGCAGCATGAGCAGAGGGAAGCACAGCCAGTTAGCCTCCGCTAGTCTCTGAGCTAGCCCCGGCTCTCCGTTTGGATCCAACCGGAGCACCGAGCCCTGGTTTGTTATTCAGGTTAAAGTGGGAAGAAGCAGCGGGTTTATCGGGCAGCTGAGTGAAGTGGAGCCTGAGGAGGAAACACCGGGACCGTCTGGATGTAATAGTCCGTGGAGGTGCTGCGGTGCTCGGCTGCACAGATAGGAAACCCCTCGGCTGACAGGATGTACCACTCTCTCACTCCGCTCGGCGCAGAACGTATGTGCTACTTGGCCGTCGGATGTAGTCCGTGTAGTGTGTTCAAATGCAACTGACACAGGGCGACGTGAGGCGACGTAGACGACGCAACAGTTGGCTTTCGTCACCGCTAGTTCTTTGATGCTGGTTCGGTGTGTCTGCACCTAAACAGTTTGGTGTAATTAACAAGTTTCTATGTTTGTGTTGCAATAAAAAATAAGAGATGAAAATATTGTTGACTTAAGATTTAAATGTACTGGTAACAGTCTTCAGTGCTGTATCATAAAGCAGAATAAATTTGTTTTAGTGAAGAGTCACTGTTCAGACATCCTCAAATATTCTGTGAATAATCTTCATGTCATTGTAGTCAGATACGGAGGATCTGGACATTATGGTCACATTTATTTATCCTCGTGATCCCACAGAGATTAGTGTAACCAAAGCAAAGGATTCTTGTTCTTTGGTTCTGGTGGAGGTTTCCTCGATGGGCAGAGCCTTATTCAATAACTCTCTCCTCCCCAAAATGTAAACACAGCATGCTCAGAGAATCTGAATGGATTCAATCTAATGATACCTACTGCCACAGAAACGAATACACAGCTTTATTTCAAATTATTTACTCATGACAAGCCGATCAGCAGGAGACTTTATTTAAAAGAGGGTGAATAAATATACTGTATACAGTTGGCTCTAACAGGACGGACTGTTTATGTTTGGAGGGATCTTGAGGAAATCAAATCGTGTTTAGATTATCAGACATTTCGAGTGCCGGCGGCTGTTTAATAAATAAACAGCTGAAGCTCTGGGTCTTAGATTCTGTTATGTGTTTGGTTCAACATCATTTGAGTGGTCTGGTTAAGCGTTTAGCATATATTATTATAAACCCTCGTTGTGAGAGTCTGATACTTGATAGAAACATGAGTTCAATCTGTACTATTTGTGTTAACGTGCAGAGTCTGAACTGAAATATAGAGTCAACACAACAACATGGTACTAACTGAAAACGAAGGATATCTTGAGCCAACTCATCCTCACTGTGACCTCGTCACATGTCCACGTTTGGTCATGGACTTTCCACGTCCACATATGGCGTCCAAGGTACCCTGGGTGTGTTGGTTGTTGACGTTCTGGGACGCCGTGTCAACTTCAGCCTGTTACATGCATTGTCTGTTTTCAAAATACACTTCTGTTTTCACAGGAAATGTACAGTTTGCATACAGTCTCTTTCAAAATAAAAGCATCGGTACAACGTCGCAAATTTGAAGTTTTTTCCTTCAATAAACACACACGCTGTTATGTTTTTTGTCGCGTGTCTCACACCAGAAGTCACTGATCGAGTGCTGGATTTTAATGATTTCAGAATGAGACCAGGTTGAAGGGACGGGTGGTGGAAACACAGAACTTTTACCCAGGAGACCACTGTTTGTTTCCCAGGTGAAACTATCATTTATTTATTTATATGGTTACATAGTTAACATCACATGTAATATACAGCTTTTTCATCTGTGTCTGACGCTGGAAGTCACTGACAAAGCTCCGGTTTTCGACGACTTTGAGCTGATGTTGGCTTGTTCATATACGTGATCTGACACAGGCACTATTTGTTCTTAAGGATCATATATGATACATATGGTATGGGTTCGGAGTCTTACTGACTACCTGGCCTACAAGTGTAGCATTTCTATAACATTATAACATCTTCAAGATATTCTGGTGAAATGTTCTTTTCTATTTTGTAAAAATTAAACGACGGGGAAACTTTGTGCACTCTGTGTTGCTACTACTTTGCCTAAGTTCCTGAAATTGCACACAAGCAGGGATATGTCAACCTGTTCTCAATCCCAGCTCATGAGATAGCAACGATTTGTCAGTGATGTTGACGTCAAACACTGACGCAAAAAAGCACGTTTTGCAGCAGTAAGAAATGCACCGGACGGCAGCAGTTGTTGACACAGACAGCAGCAACAGACACCATTGCTTTGCCAGTGGACGTTCATGTGAGATGTTATTGTTACAGAACTCACTGCTAGTAGCAGTTTGTAAAACATATGCAACATTTCACTTTACTGTTGAGCTTTTGATCTGTTAGACACAAGACAACAATGCACAGGCTGGTTAAAGTGACCAACTCAGTCAAATCACAGGCTGTATGCAACACACCTGGTGAGTTTTTTTAACACTTAACGGCAAACTGTGAGGCACACAAATGGAAGCCATATTGTCTTAAAAAAAAAAAAAAGGCGGGGAACACAGTGAATACAGTGAAAACATATGAAGTCAAAACAAATCTCACAGTAAACGGGGCTTTGGAAGGAATCAGGCGAAAGACATCATTAATCCAAGTTCCCCAAATCTGTGTGGAATTAGTGATAATTCCACACAGATTTACCACGCTGCGTGGAGCAGTGGTTGCTCTGCATCACAATAAATATGCAGTAAAATTATTAGTGTCTGATATTATTGTTGTTATGCTTTTGATTAGTGAGGGAGAACCCTGATGAGCGGGTTTAAATGTACACTGTTTGTGTTAACATGCGTTTGTACGTATATTTTTACTGAGGATAATTAACTTTATTCCTACTGTCATGTATTCCAGCTTTATACGTGCTGTATGTTTGTTTCTTGTCTTTGTCATATTTTTCTTTAATTTTATTGCATATGTTTCATTTTCTGTTACTTAATGTGCAGGTTTGTCACAGTATATAATAATTATTTTTCTATTTCTCTGTTGTTGCCTTTCTCTATATCTGGAGTTAAACCTCTTTTTTAATGTCACCAGATGTGTGAATCACTCAGTGTATATTTATCTCATCTCCATTTGCAATTTCTTGCAATGTGTGTTGTTTTTTTTTGTCACAATCACATGACTTCTACATGAGTTTTTTTTTTTTTTTTAAAACCATGATGAAGACTCTCTGGTGGAAACATGTTGGTTTATCTGTGATCCAAGGAATCTGTAACTGCAGGCGGAAGGGTTTTGGACTCTCTGGACTTTTACGCTCAGTGTGACCAGTCGTTTTTTATCTTTATATAATTGTTTACTAAAGAAAAAAACAAACACTAGTAGTATTTTAATACAGTGACACTGGGATGGTTTTTGGGACAGAGACAGCTGATGATGGCGCCCCCCCAGTGAAGGAATATTCCTCTCCTGAGCTTGACAAACACAATGCGCCCTGGCTGGAGCCCAACTGGCTCTGCACTAACATGCTCTCTGCAATATGGCAATATGCTAACTGCATGCTAGCAGAGTGACACAGCCTTCAGGCCAACTGCAATACTGACTATTTATCAGAAGACTCACATGGGCTTAATGGAGTAAGTGGGCCAGGACCTATTGTTGTCATTGTTACTGACATGGGGTCGTGGCGTGTAGAAGGCCAGTGGGCCTGTCGGCTGGTCGGTTGGGACAGCTGAGAAGTGGCCTCAGAGCTGTGGGAGTGGCCCGGCCCAGATGGCCGTCCTATACAGCCCAGGGACTCAATACCTTTCTTGCCCCCCCCTCACAGGCCAGATGGAGACCATTACAGTGGCCTGAAAGACCTGAGCAAGAGAAAGTGTGTGAGACAGAGAGGGGTAGGTGGGGTAGGTGGGGTAGGTGGTGGTGGTGGTGGTGGTGGTGGGGGTGTCTCGCCTTTCCGAAATCTCTAATTACCACAATTGTTGAAATCTTTTCAGCTTGCTTTTTTTCTTGCTTTTCTGATACAAAAAGCTCCCTCCCAACATGCACTGCAAGCCCTCCTGAGAATTCCTATAAGAGACCAGACTGTTTCACACAAGACAGAAAGACAGAGAGAGAAAAGGAGAAACGCGGGGAAGGGAAGGAGAGAGGAGAAAAAAGCACATTAAAGAGATGCAAATCCAACTGTCTGGGGTGAGGAGCATTAACCAGCGTTAGTAGGATAGCTGCCTCTATTTTTAGTGTTTGCATGTGTGTGTGTGCACGCACAAGTGTGTGACTGTCTCTCTCTGCCGAGGTGTGTGATGACTTCCTTAAGCCCGGGCTTTCATGTTCTAGTGAGACAGTCTGGGCGTCGAGATATGTCGGCAGAAATATTCTGCCTAATTGAGACACTTCACAAATGAAGCTGTCAAGCCGGGCTTCAAACAGAATACACAACAGCAGTTGAAAGAGAATTTCTAGGACAGCAGTGTGAAGGAGTTTCTTTTTTTTTTTTCTAAACAAGTACAGTGCATTAAATGATTACAGGTTGGTTTCAGGACAATCATCAGAGTTGCCAAAGATTTTTAAAAAAAACTTCCACAGGGAGTCAAAAATAGCTGCCAAGCCAATCACGTCTTCAAGTCACATAAATGAGTGGAGGGGAGGGATGCATTTAATTCATTTACTGAGAACACCCAAGGCCAATGTCAGAGCCATGCAGAGGGCTTCCAGGTGATGTAACGCAGCGTCTGGCGGCCATGTTGGCCTCTCTTAGTTCCTGGAAGCAGCACAGCTACGTCCAAATGTGCAACATGACGATATTCAAAGCCCGTGTTTCAGAAACAAAGTCACTGCACTGCTGCGTCTTATTTCTCTGCCTTCAGCACTCACACAGCTTTGTCACATTGTTCACTGTGATTTTGAGCTGTCTGAGATGGAAGTTGACAGCTGTGAGAGAAATGTTGTAAAATCTTTGGTCGTCAAACCAAATTCTCACAAGAAATAAGCCACGTTTAAAAACTACTCATCCTCACTGTGACCTCGTCACATGTCCACGTTTGGTCATGGACTCTCCACGTCCACATATGGCGTCCAAGGTACCCTGGGTGTGTTGGTTGTTGACGTTCTGGGACGCCGTGTCAACTTCAGCCTGTTACATGCATTGTCTGTTTTCAAAATACACCTCTGTTTTCACAGGAAATGTACAGTTTGCATACAGTCTCTTTCAAAATAAAAGCACTACGTTGGTACAACACTGCAAATTTGCTTTTTTCTCCTTCAACACATGTGGTTGGGTTTAGGAGGAAATATAAGGGTTTGACTTTACAATCTTACACCAGTCTCCTGGGTGAAAGTCAGTGGTTGTTGGATCCATCCACCACCCGTCCCACCTGCCCTACTCAGACTTCCACCCCCTTAACTTTTATTGTCTCGCCATGTTTCCCCCAAACACCGCCTGGCGTCATTAAACAATATCAGTGATCGGCTGCACATTATGGCAACGTGAAAGGACGGCTGAATTTGTTGGTGTCTGACGCCGGAAGTCACTGACAAAGCACCGGATTTCAACGACTTTGGACTGAGACCGGGTTTCAAGCTGAGCCAAATTCACGGGTGTCATTTTCCTTCTTGCTGTTTTTGGTATTGTGTTTGGTTCTAGACATCCCAGAGTGTTTCAACGATGTGTAATTAAAGTCCAACTTGTACTAACTGGGTATGAAATGCAGGGAGCTTTTAGGGTGACCAGCGTGCCATCTTCACCCGTCACCACCTGTCACCTCATGTGACTTTGTGAGATCGTCTAGTTGGAGTCACACCCCAAAAACCCAGGCTCCTACATTTCCCATGATGCATTGCAACAGTAACTCCATTTTCACACCTGCATTTTATGACAGGCTTTTTGTCTTGAGACAAAATATGGATACAGTAACTTTGATGACATCACTGTGATATCATCAAGGTTATTTTCTCCCTCGTCACCAACCACAGTGATGACACAAAGAAGGAACCCCGTCCATTAACTACACTGTATCTAACTATTAATGATATAATTTGCAGGAGTGAGGTCAGTTATTTTCCAGGCACATATGAGACAGCAGACTGTGTCATAGTAATCTAATGTTTTTAACTGTCTGTATTACGGGAAGCCAGATGGATCAAATCATGTCGACATTTACAAGTTTCTCACATCAGAAACATGTTTGAAACCAATGTCTCAGTCTCAGACCAGTCCAGTTCTTTCTATTTCCTATCATCTGCGTTCCATATGTTGAATGATGACAACTTTATTATAACACATTATGAAGGATCGTGCGTTATAGGTGGAGTTTCTGTGGATTTTGTACATTAAGCACAGATGTTGGCTTTGATACTGAATTTACAACTTTATTGCAAAATACAGCAGATCAAATTGTGATTATTTGAAAAAATAATAAAGGTAGATATTTGACTATAAAATTTGAATTCAAATCTTGCTAGTGTCAGCAGAGGTAACAGCATTTTTGGTTGTATTTTGTTTCACAGAAACACAAAAAAGGGCATCTTCTCATGTCGGCATGACACGCAGCTGGTGGCTGTTATTGTTAAACAGCACCTGGTGGCATCGCAGGTAAATGCAGTGAGACGACAACGAACATTAAGGCAGCGGTCGTCTGAGTGGGGTGGCTAATGGGTCCAACAAACACCAACTTTCAGCCAGGAGGCCGGTGTTCACTTCCTGTAAGACTGTAAAGCCAAACCCTGTTCTTCTTTTCTAAACCCAACCACATGCGTTTGTTATTGAAGGGAAAAGTGTTGTACTGATGTAGTGCTTTTATTTTGAAAGAGAGTTCTCATTGGTGTCTAACGCATAAGCACTGACCAAGCATTTCCTTTGCTAGTTCTCCAATCCAACCTCATGCTGGAGTCGTTGAAATCCAGCTCTTGGGCTTCAGATGCTGACAAAATAAAGTCATTCTTTAATCTTAGCATGATACACAGCCAGTCGCCGTCATAGTTTAACAGTGCTTGAAGGCTTCAGGGGGAAAGTTAAGGTGGCGAATGTCTCAGCTGGGGTCGACAGGCGGGGCGGTGGATGGGTCCAACAAACACTGACTTTCACCGGAGAGAGTGGCGTTCACGTCCTGAAAAATTTTAAACTCAAACCCTGTTCTTTTTTCCTAAACCACGTGTATTCGTTGCTGAAGGTCTATTTCTGGTGTTGTACTGACGTAGTGCTTTTATTTTGAAAGAGACTGTATGCAAACTGTACATTTCCTGTGAAAACAGAAGTGTATTTTGAAAACAGACAATGCATGTAACAGGCTGAAGTTGACACGGCGTCCCAGAACGTCAACAACCAACACACCCAGGGTACCTTGGACGCCATATGTGGACGTGGAGAGTCCATGACCAAACGTGGACATGTGACGAGGTCACAGTGAGGATCTGTTTCTGTGTCAGACACCAATGGCAAAGGCCTCCTTTCCCAGTGGAATGACACGCTGTTGGGTGGCGTCAGCTTGAAATGCTGCCTGTAACAATGTAATTTAAGGAGCTGGAAAGTTCCTATAGAGCTGGCGGGAGGGAAGATGGATGGGCCCAACAAATCCCTGACTTTCTCCAGGGAGCCCAGCGTTGGCTAACCGTATGACTGTAGAGCCAAGTCATGATTTTTTGTTCTAAACCTAACCATGTGCTTTTGTTGACGTCCCGACGTTGGTTCTGGGGTCCCAGAACATCAACAGCTGGTGCAGGAGGACACCTGATGTAGACGTGAAAGTTGTGAAAGACTGTTGGCGTGCCATTCCTTTGTTTTACTGTAGATTTAAATTTGAAACCAGTGTACGTAGCTCCACTGCTGCAATTCATTAGCACTGTATTTTAAAGTGCATTGCTAATGCATCGCAGCAGTGGAACATGCACACTGATTTACAAAGGAAGCCTTCCTTGCTGATGGCCGGTGGCTGCAGCAGAGCTCGGGACTACTGTGATGGAGGTGCATAGCTGTGTGGAAAGTGAATCAGTAAAACAATATGTGAGTCTCTGCTCTGAAACTTTCATCATGAACTCTAATACTTTACTGTGTTTGTCAGTGCTGTCTTTGTTTGGACAAGAAGAGCTGAGCCCTGAGAACAGCAGGCTACTGAGGGCCTGCCGCAGAGCGTGATACCTTTGGCTACGGATAGCATATGGCACTGGGAACTAGATACAACACAAACAAACACAAGACACAGGGATGGGCAGTCACAGACGATGGGATTACATAGGCTGTATACTGTGTGTGTGTGTGTGTGTGTGTGTGTGTGTGTGTGTGTACAGTGTGTGTGTGCAGTTGAGGATGCGTAGCTTGAACCACCATCAGTGTTTTGACGATGTTGAAAAAGACTGAATTTATGTCAAGTGGTGTGAACACTGGACACTTTCAGTCAATGCCTTCAAGAGAGAAATACAATGCCAGCATCACTCCGGGTCTCCCTCCTCTCCTCCACTGAAAGTTCAGTCTGTTCTATTTCATGTATTTTGTATTTTTTATTTTGGTGCAACATAAATAAACATGAATTTCTTCAGAGCATAATCATGTGGATAGGGACGGGTAAAATATTAAAGTAGTATAGTAACAGACACATCAGCCTGTGGCTTATGACACTTGACTGCATCAAATTTTTAACAGACAACCAAGTGTCCAGGCAGAGGAAAATAATAGACAAGGACGAGTTAAAGAAATCCTATGATGCAAGGTGACGTGCTGCTTCCCTGACACATTGTCAGCAATATAACCTTTTTAAAAAAAACAAAAAGAAAACCTGGGACACTGACATTAGTCTATCAGGTAAAAGTTCTGCGTTTGTTTGACCACCCACCCCTCCAACCCGGTCTCACTTTGAAGACGTCAAAATCAGGCACTTGGTCAGTGACTTCTGGTGTCAGACACCGACAAAAAAAGCCGTCCTTTCACGTCAGCACGTTAGCGACCAATGACCAGTGACCAGGGAAATGCTGTGGCACAACAACGAAAGTTAAGGGGGCGAGGCCAACCCAGTCTCACTCTAAAGTTATCGAATAATGGCGCTTGGTCAGTGACTCCCGGTGAAAAAAGCAGGCATGATACGTGGCTCTTACACAGCAGGACAACAGCGAAAGTTAAGGGGAGCAAAGTTCAAGTAGGGCAGGCTGGTGGTGGATGATTCCAACAACCACTGAAAGGTGACTTCAGGTGTCAGTGCCTGACCAAGCATCAGTATGAGAACAGGCTGGACTTTCTCACTCTTTATACTACATTACTGTCAGAGATGGTTTTACGCCAGAAAACACCTTTGTTAGACCTCAAGGACACACACAATGCATTTTGTTTACAAACTGTGCTACCAAGAAAACTCCTGGGGGTACCTTGAACTGTTTACCTGGAGCGATCATTTTAGTTGCTATGGTTACTCGTGTATTTCCTATGTACAGTATGTTGAATTGCCTTTTTGTTTCAAGTCAACTTCCCTTGCCTTAAAGCCTGGTATAGAGCTACAGACAGAAGGAGCTGCTTCTTCTTTCCCATTTCTAGTTAACTGTAAATTGTATTGTTTTTTTTTTCAACAGACGTGAATCTCCTGGATGAGTTACTACCCCACTGTATACTGTAGGTCTATGTTGTGGCCATCTGTTTCAACATTTCAACTTTGTTTACGAGAAACCACGTATTACTAAATGCGAAATGCTACAACACCTCTGCACCTTACAGTAGCTGTCATAGAGGTGTGATGCAGAGCTGTAGTCGTGATTTAATCCTTCAGTCTGAAACAAAATCCCAAACAATAGCAACAAAATTCAACCAAAACTGACCTTCAATCTGAAAATGAAGTGATTTTAAGGTTCAGTATGTAGACTTCTGTGGAATGTAGAGATAAAGTCACAGAACTGAAACGTCCTCCATGTGCCAAGTGTGCAGGAGAAATACAGACGGTGAGACACAGGTTTTGTGAGGTCACAGTGACGTTGACCTTCGACCACCAAATTCTAGTCAGTTCATTCTTGAGTCCAAGTGGATGTTTGTACCAAATTTGAGAAAACTCCCTCAAGGCGTTCTTGAGAGATAGTGTTCACAAGAATGAGGTGGACGGACAGATGGATCAAAGTTCATTGTTAAGTCCACGTGAACGTTTGTGCTAAATTTCTCAAGGTTGTCTTGAGATATCTTAGACTGACAAGGTTACAGTTACTTTAGACCACCAACATCTAATCCGTTTATTCTCGAGTCCAAATGAATGTTTGTACCAAATTTTAGGAAACTCCCTCAAGACCTTCTTGAGATATTACTTTCATAAGAATAAGATGGAAGCAAGGTCACAGTGACCTTGACCTTTGACCACCAATTCTAATCACTTCCTGTGTCCAAGAGAAACTTTATGAAAATTTGAAAACAAAAAAAAAAGAAACTCGAGGTTTTCTTAGGATGGATGTTGTGTTCACAAGAATGAAACAGATGGGGTCACAGTGACCTTTTGAACTATGAACAACAAAGTTCATTGGTAAGTCCAAGTGAATATTTGTGCTGTAAAAGTGGTCTTGAGATATCACATCCACGAGAATGAGACAGACAAGGTCATAGTTACTTCTGACCACCAACTTAGAATCAGTTCACTCTTCAGTCCGAGTGGATGTTTGACCCAAATTTGAGGCAGAGATATTACATTCAAGAGGATAAGATGGACACAAGGTCACAGTGACCTTGACCTTTGACCACCAAAGTTGCATCACTTGATCGCTGAGTCCAAGTGAAACTTTGTGCCAAATTTGGAAAAAGAAAATCCCTCAAGGTATTCTTGGGATTTCAAGTTCACAAGAATGAGACAGACAAGGTTACAATTACTTTTGACCTTTGACCACCAACATGTTATCAGTTCATTCTTGAGTCCAAGTGGATGTTTATACCAAATGTAAAGACATTTTCTAAAGGTGTTCTTGAGAGATCACACTCACAAGAATGGGACAGACAACACAAAAATGCTGCCTCGAGCCACACATATCGCCGGCATGGAGGCATAAAAAATGACAGTGTTTCTGCCTGAAATGGATCCAAGCCAGCCGAACTGGTGCCAGGAGCCAAATCAAGTCCAAGTAAAGTACGTAGCCTCATTACTGATGTTTTTCTTTGTTGTTCAAGAGACAGTCTATATTTTATACTAAACTTTTGATCTGTCAGCTCGTAACAATCCTTTCTTCATGCATCTCTTGGAATCCAATTGAAAATGTTGCCTTCACGACAGCAGTGGTGGAGCTGTTTTAAGGAGCTGTCAGGAGAAGGATTAGCATTAGCTGCAGCAGAAGTCTGTGGATCATAGCCAGAGGAGAGAAAGGCGAGTGGGGTCTGACAAAAAGCAGAAGGCCTAAAGTCAGCCCGGCCCGGGGCGAACGCTGCACTCCACAGGGACACAAACACTGAACTCAAGCTTCAGTCTCTTCACATAAACACTGAGTGAGAAAACACACACATGTGGGCAGCACACATGAGCATACATGAAAATACATGCAGCTCACAATGTGTTTGTGGAGGAGACGTTAAAGCCACGGGCCTGTTGTACAAAAGGATCCTTTGTTCTGTTACTGCAACACACACACATAAAGTATACACACACAAAAATGTACACACACACACACACGCAGACACACACACACACGAAAAAACATGAGTGCTCCATGCATACCAGGCGGAGCAGAGAGAGGCTGCAGGTTCAAGGCTGTCGGGGACGGTTGAAGTCTGAAAGTTGCATCTATCTCATACATCTGTGTTTTCTCAGTGGAGTGCAGCTACACTGCATATCATCCTGTACATGCATCTAGTGTTTCATGTCAGTGTGTGTGTGTGTGTGTGTGTGTGTGTGTGTGTGTGTGTGTGTGTGTGTGTGTGTACACTAGAAAGACAGACTATGAGTGCAGGCTGTACGGGTGTCGGGTCACCTTACAGCAGGTTCTGTCAGGAGGTGAGGATGAACTGTTAGCAGAGAAATGTCTCTCTGTGTCAGTGTATCAGTCTGGCAGCATCAGTCCTCCTCCTCCATCCAGACGCCACATACACTCCATTTATATATTGATGTCTCTGTGCAAACATGGAGGTATCATCTGCATATATACATACAGTATATTTACAGTGTATATATATATATGTATACATGTATATATATATACACACAATAGACAAAATTAAATTTGACAATTTAAAAAATGTGTCATTGCAAGGTATAATCTACAGCATGTAATCAAACTCGGGATGTCCATGCTCCCGATCTGAGTCACTTAATACTGAGTATCTGCCAAGAGAACCTTTTACTGGAAACAGTACGACATTTTTTGGTGGGCGAGGCTTAGCTGGAGGCAAAACACTTCTCCACAGACATTAGCTAGCGCTGGCTAGAAAATTCTGTTGTCTTGTTTTAGACAATGGAGGAAGATGATGTGAGTGGTGCGTTCAGAAATACTGATTCAGAGTGTGGGAGCGCACTCTGACACAAAATGAAGTGTTCATAACTTAACCGTTGGTTCATTCATGTAGAAATATAACGCTGCGTTTCTTCCACCAACAGGGCTCTCATTTTAGTGTAGAGCGTCAGACTGAATTTACCAACGCACCATGTCAGGTCACTCACTCTCCGGGACCGCCAGTGTTACTTGAATAAGTAAACACTGAGCAACGGGACCAGACTGGCCGACCCGTATGCTCTCACTCAGTGGATGGATGATGTCACAGGAAGCCAATCTTACAAAGGAGGACCACACTTGTTTGTTTTGCTATGGAAGCTAACGTTAGCTAATGTGCTAAAAAGTTAGCGTTGCAGAGAAATCCAATATTCCTCTTAATCCCTCCCCAGTTTCTGATGAGGTGGACATGATAACCCTTAATACACATAACCTTATTCATCCCTACAACAGAGGAGGTAAGAGGAACTGAATGTTTAATTGGACGAGGATTTTAGTCAAAGTTTTACAGTGTATGAGAGTGGACAGATTTCCTCGCACAACAAGCTCCCGTTTTGTTATCTGGAAGTGCAAACGCCACCAACTGGACTGGAGTGGTGAACAACAGATTGTATTTGTAACTAGAACCTGCGCAGTCAGCCAACTTGCTATGCATACAGTCCACACGTTCAGAATAAATGGGCTGCACCCTGGACGCCCACATAAGGTCGCTCACTGTGATAAATGGTTTTATATTGTCAAGAAAAAACTGAGAGCACAAGTAGGCTATTAGACTTTAAAGCTCTGCTCCCAACCAGGGAAGTCAGGGTCTTTTTTTTTCTTACAGTACTTAAAGTAATAAGATTGTATATTCTGTCAATAGATAAGGTGCCTCACACTCTCTTTAAGAGTCACTACATCGAAGAGAATATCATTCATCTTGCTTCGTGGAGAGCTTTAAAGTCTGGACCTGCTTCACTGTGTTTTTGTTCCCAACAAGAACAAAACATTTTGTCATAAAAGCCGTCTTTAAATGCTCCATATCCTCACAGAATACTGACAATACATTT
This sequence comes from Epinephelus awoara, assembly GCA_035609425.1. Taxonomy (NCBI): domain Eukaryota; kingdom Metazoa; phylum Chordata; class Actinopteri; order Perciformes; family Serranidae; genus Epinephelus; species Epinephelus awoara. The sequence continues at coordinate 42,856,260 of CM069297.1, forward strand.
TGTCTATGTGCAGCTTCAAACCACTGGACCACAGTTCAAACACACTGTATATATTCAAGCTTTAGAGAGACATAAATCAAATGACTGTAGCTTTTATTCCCTGTTGGCAGATCAAAATAGCACGAGCACGGCTGTGAGCTATTACTAATAATATAGATGGGATAATACATCTGGGAATGTGAGTTGCTGACAATCAAAGAAAGACCATTTACAACAAGAGTGTGAGGTAACGCCTCTCTGTCTGACTGTCTGTCTGACTCTGTCTGGTCCTCTTATTCTTCTGCTGCCTGCCCCACCCCGTTCACACACAATCTCTTCTTCTTTCTCAAATAAAAACCACAGAAAACAATCTAATATGAATATATGCATGTTTATGGATGTGCCCACATTTATATATATTAAAAAAATAAAAACATGGTCGTGCATATACACGAATATCTGTGCTCTGGGCAGCTGTTCTCAGTCTGTAATTACCTTATTTGACACTCAGTAAATGGCATTTGCTTGCATGCATTCGCACCCGCCCACACAAACACACAAGCAACATACCCATATGCATCGAACCAAAGGTGCACACACACATTCACACTCTGCAGCCAGCCTCGGCAGCCAGCTCTGAGACGTACGGGAGATAGTGAAGGTCAGACAGAAAGAGACAGGCCATTAAAATTAAACAGCTCGATCTAATTATGACTGGATGATTATCATTTCATTGCAGATTAAAACTGGTGCTCGTCCTGTTTAAATTGCACTGGCAATCATAACATGTTTATGTACATGCTCCAATGTTTGAGTTAAACCCTTACTAATACCATCATGGTATTTTTTAAGCATTAGCTATTTGATTTATTTGCATTCTGTAATTATTATTAAAAGTTGTCCTCATGCTGCGTTTACCTCAGAAGTTGGACGTCTGAGCTGGGAATGAAATCATACCTGAGCTATTTGCGTTCAAGTACAACAAGTTGAAAAACCAAGATGCTGTTAACCACACTAGTTCTGGCCACGTTAGCCACTGTTAGCAGTAACAGTTGATAAGAATGCATTATGCTTTATTTTGCACGTACAAGCACTGTGGCAACATGTCAACAGAGAGAAGTCTGACAGGACTGTGTGTATGACTGTTTTAATGTGACACAAATAAGACAGAAGTGCTAATAAACAGTAAATAACTGAAGCTTTTACTGCTATTTTTAGGTCCCAGTTGGTGAGGTTCCTTCAAGTTTCTTAGTCAGAAATTCAACTTTAGAGGGCGTTTCAGTTGAAATTTTCAACCAGGAATTTAGAAATTTTGACTTCCTGGTGCAAATGGAATGTACCATTGCTAGTCGAGTCTGCCTTTGCAAAAGAGATTTAAGCTCGGTATTCATTGTGCAATTTTGGGCTGTCCCAGACGAAAGATGCCCGACGTGAGAGAAACATGGCGATATCTTTGGTCATGGTCGTGTGTAGGTATCTCTGGAACTGCTTTTAAATGGTATGAATCATATTTCTCAGATAGATAATCTTCTGTGTCCATTGGGGTTGTGTATTGAGTTTAGCTCCATTGATGTGTGGGGTGCCACAGGGATCTATTCTTGGTCCTCTTTTGTTTTCACTTTATATGTTTCTATAATGACACATTATCAGTCATTTTAATTGGGTATCCTACCACTGTTTGGCTGATGGCACCCTAATCTACCTGTCCTTTAAGCCAGGAATCATTAGCTCATTTCACTGCTGTTAAGAAATGGATGACTTGTAATTTTCTCGAGGTAAAGTCAGACAAGACAGAAGTAATAAACTTTGGCACTGATCACCAAGCTAGAAAATTAAAACCATTTATTGGTCCTCTGACAACTATTATGAAATCTATTTAGACATCACTTTTGATTCTCAGTTGAACTTTGAACTGCATGTCAATAATCATTAAATTCTGCTTCTTCCATCTCTGTCTTTCCTTGCTGCAGCTCGTATTTCGGCTGGGACAAATTGTATGTCATATATTAACTACAGATTTTAAGATTATATTAATAACTTTCAGAGCTCAACATGGTTTATGGTTGAGTTTCTGACTACCTATGCTCCAAGTCGTGACCTAGGGTGACTGGGTTTTTGCCATCAAGGCCTCTATAGGCTCTGAAATTCCCTGCCTGAGGAGATAAGACTGGCGAGGACATTACCTGTTCTTAAATCATTGCTTAAAATATATCTGTATAGGAAAGCTTTCCCTTTCAATTCCTGATTTGTATTTTACTTCCTTTTGTTCTTTTTTTGCTTCTGTACAAACCGTTTTTCCTGGCTCTTAACATTTTTTAATTATTGTAATGTTATAGTTGTCTTATTTTCATGCACTTTGTGAAGTATTTGTAACCTTGTTTAGATAAGTGTTACACAAATAAAGTTATCATTGATATAGTTAAGACATATGTAGGTAAAAGCAGCTCCAAACAGGAGACTAGCATAGATAATGCTAGCAGTTAGCATTATGCAGCCAAAGACAGACATTTTTCTCAGGAGCTGGTGGAGACCCAAAAAGAGCTGAAACAGACTGAGTGTTGGAGTTAGATTTGCAGGTGACAGGATGCACAAAGTCATTCAGTCAGTTGTAAATGATTTTAGTTCATTGACTCTTGAGGTAGACAGTGTCTGATAGCTCAGACAGCAAATCAATCCACATTTTGGTGGGTCCCTCTCATACTTTAACTGCACTAAAGCAATACGATCAATGTTTCAGCTCTTGACAAATACTGTGCGTCTCCTTCTGCTCCACTCATCAGCACAGAATCCACTTTCCTCCACAGTTCTGCATGAAAAGTTTGCTTCTTAACTTCTCGAGTTATTAGATTTGACTAGCTCATTTTTCATCTTGACAGCTTCATTAAAGCACCCTGAAAAAGCTCAAAATATTTGTGTGTGTGTGCGCGTGTCGGTATGTGTGTGATCACGAATACATTCTCCTCGCCCATTTCCCTCAAGTCTGCTCATCCCCGTCGCTTTTTCAAAAGCAGTTTTTTTTCCTTCTTTCTCGTCTTTCTTCCCATTTTTCTGTTTCGATATCTCCCTCCTTCACGGCCATTGTCCCTCTCTCCTCTGTCATCCATCTCACCGTGCTTCATTACCCTTCACTCTTCCCATCATTTTCTCCACATTTCTGCCCCCCCATTTTTCACCCTCCATCTTATCACTCTTTCTTCTACTCCTCCTCCATGATACTGTCTCTGTCTGTTTTTTCACCAGGGGAGAAAAAACCCCACAACAACACTTGTCTGCTGGCTGCCGGTTTGTCTCCAGCCTCTCCAAACCTTTCCCTGCTTTGGTATTGGCTGGCTGGAGCATCTGCTGTATTGGTATTGGCTGGTTGCAGCAGGTGAGGCATAGCTGTGCCACTTAATCAATGCCCTGCAGTGGGGGAAGCAGGAGCCAGACACAGTGCAGCAGCAGCAGCAGCAGCCGTCAGCATTGGCAGCTCTCCATGAAGCTGAGCATGGGGATGGCATGACCTTCAGACGGCCGGGACCAGCAGGAGAAAGACACACACACATACATATACACACACACACACACACACACACACACACACACATGCCGTGCATATTTTCCTTGCAAATCACGTTCTATCCCAAAATGTCTGCAGGCCACGCCCAGATCTCCACCTTTCCTCTGCAGAGGCGAACTTCTCACAATGGGAGAACGACTGTGAGCGTGAAAAGTGGGCATGGCGGTACTTTCTGAAGGTCAAGAAGAGGCTCACATAACACACACACACACACACACACACACACACACACACACACACACACACAAACTGCAGAGGCTTCCAGATGCATGAAACAGAACTGCTATACGGCCCATTAAAAGGGAAACACATCATTACAACAACTAAGATATTCCCGAGACAACAGCCTGTCTTTAATTTAACTGTGCGCAGAGAAAAATAAAAATTAAAACGATGGAATGAATTCAGTTATTATTATGATATTTTACTGTGGTGGTTTTGGAAACTGTTTTGAAGTGATATCCAGGAGATGCTGAAGTCCTTGCATGACTAAAGACTACTTGTAAAAACCATTAAAACATTGAATATGCTATGAATATTTGCTATGCAAATATTCATGCTCAACAGCCGATACTCTCCAGCCTATCAGCAAATAAGATGTCGTTCACTGATGGCAGATATTTTCCTGTTGTGTCACTTGAATTTTTTTCAGGCTAAAAAGCAGGAACCAGCTGCTTTTTCTCCTTATCTTGGTCTCATATTTAAGGGATGCTTAAAGGGATAGTGCACCCAAATTTGAAAATTCAGCCACAGTGTTCATGTGTGTGCGCTTGCGCGAGACCGTGAGACATGGGCACCGCCTTTATGTGTGTTCACGTGCTTTCACTGGTCTCGCACATACACGTGAGGGGCTTCAGGACACTTGGATCACTACGGACGAGCAGTATGGAGATATTTTGTGGTTTCAATTATGTGTTTTTGGACGTTTGAATCTGGGGCGCCGTCAGCCTCTATTAGGTGGAGTTGTGTTGCTACCTCCCTTGGATCTCTGCAAGTGATGTGAGGACTCTAAAACTTCACCTGAGCCTCCCTCGGCATATGGGTGAGTAGATAATGGCTGAAGTTTCATTTTTGGGCGCACTGTCCCTTTAAAGTTCGTTAAACCGTTCCACAGAGGACCTCAGCAACCAAAGTAAGGAAAAAATCATCAGGTACATTATAACTGCATCTTAACCACAACATGGCCGAGTTTATGGTGATAAATGAGGAAAATAAAGGCGTCCTGAGAAGAGTGTTCTGCGACTGGGAGAACCCGATGGACACACTTTGCACTATAAATCTGACCAGAGGTCAATTTATGACTGATCTCAACATCTGAAGTAGGATCACTCAACTTTCTGAAGCTGCACTCTTCACACCCCAGTAATGTAATGATTGCTCTGCAATTTTATACCACAGGATCTTTCCAATCAGTCATTGGCGAGGTATTTCATGTACACAAGTCAACAGTGTGCCACGTCATTCTCGAACACCCTCACCGGTCTGCCAACACCGTGGTGAAGTTCTTGTCCCAACAAGAGAAGGATGAGATAGCAGTGCACTTCTTTGGTGTTGCCAGCTTCCCAACAGTGTGCGAGGTGATAAACCGGATCCACATCAGGATACAAGCGCCCACACAACATGAGGATCAGTTTGTCACGCACATGCTTGGATTTGTCAGTGTTTGGCTTTACAATCTCCTGGGAAATGAACATGGGTGAAAGTCAGTGGTTGTTGGTTCAATCCAACACCCCTCCCACCAGCCCTACTCAGACTTTCACACTCTCAACTTATGTTGTTCTCGTCCCTCTCCCGCCACCCGGTGCCAGTACACAATAATAGCGACCGGCAGCGTGTCATTCTGCTTTTTCATCAGTGTCTGACGCTGGAAGTCGCTGACCAAGCACGAGATTTCAACTACTTGGGAGTGAGACCAGGTTGGATTCAGTTTGTGCTCGTTCTAGGTTGTGTAAGGACGGGTTTAATGACCATGAACAGATCTGTTATATTGTATACTGTAGATTTCTTTGCTTCCGTGGGCGAATAAATAACAATATAAAAACATCTTATCCTCACCGGCCCAGAACTTCACAACCTCACCCTGCTCCTCTCAGGGCTCGTCACATCATAGAAGAAGAAGATATATTCTATTATCTCCCCTTATTAGAATTAACAGTCTGTTTTTGGCCCAAACAAGACGAGTTGCCACCACACCTGTTCAGATTAATGGTGCCTACGTTTTGGGGTTAAGTCGTGAGGCGACAATACAGCAGGAGGTGAAAGGAACAGGTGCAGGCCAGAAGTCTCAAAACAACAGGAAGTGAGTTATTGTATTTTGGCAGATTTTGCCTGCTTACTAAAAAAAAACATTTGGAGCTGCAGCTTGTGAAGGATATTAAAGGACTCCTCAGCACCTGATAGCCAGTTTGCATCAACATTTGTACCTCTGATTAGGGGCGTAATAATCCATCAACCTGGACCAATACATCAATTTAATGATCAATGATCCAAATAAAACTGAAAATACAGGTCAACAGACGAACCACGTCGTACGTAAACAATGCCGATGTTTCCTTCAGTGCCAAAGTGACTCAGAGATAGTTGTCTGTACACTCACAGGGACAGGAACTGCGTATAGTTAATTCAGCAACTTCATATAGGCTGACAGAACAGAGGTCAGGTTATAACACACATCAACTAACTGAATACATGGCAACGCTGCACTTCCTGTTTATATTCCCCAAAGGCCACGTACTATGGGAACTACAGTTCTACAACTTAAAGCATGATTATTCCCCAGATTAAAACAGTGACTGGAACAGGAATGATTCATTTGTTCCACTGAATCCTCTTTTACAAATCTGTGACGTGATTTCTTTAGTATGGCTTCCTTGTTTGGTTTTGTATTTATGAGTATTTATGTGAAGCAGCTGATGTCCTGGGACGCAAGACAAATGTTCGATTTTTTGTTTTATCACAAAGTGAAACACATTAAAATCAAAATAAGACAATTTATAATAATAGGACTTCCAATACTGTTGTTGCCTTTATTCTGCATGGGGAGTTCACACTTAAGCCCCGTTTGCACCCAGCAGTTCGGTTCGGTACAGGTCAGTACACATTGTTTCTGTCTCCACAGTGAAAAGTTCCTTAGCGTCCCCATGTTTGGTCCCCCCTCTGTTGGGGTACCTAGCACACAGATCTGGTACTAAAAGGTGGAGCTAGAAACCCTGCAGTCTGATTGGTCAGTAGAGGACGGTCACTCTGGTTTTATGTAACCTCTGTTCATACATCAGTAAACTACAACTATAAAATGAAAGAGAAAAAATAACTTCATTCACTGGGCCGACTGCCGGCAACTTTTAAGGTGGAACGTTAACTTGTAATGTTACTCAATGCATGAGTTGATGACGTGAATCCATCAGCACACCTTAAATTTCACTGTGACAACTTTGAGCATCACTTTAGTTTTTATATGACACACACTTTTAGTAATGACTTTAAAAATATAGATTAATTTGGAGCGGATTATGTGAAGGTCATATATTCTAATCCTCACTTCCTGTGGGCTACAGCAACACTAAACCCCTGAGCTTGCCTGAGAAGGACTAAATGCACAAAGCTGCTATTTTTAAATATCCCATGGAGAGAGACTCTCAATGCAGCCTGTTCTATTTTGTTGTGAAAATGTGGACGTGCAGCCTCGTTCTGTGGACGATAAACCAGATGCAGACTTCCATCTGTGTCACCGCTGATGAGGAAATACAGCGAGTGCTGGACGGAGCAGTGAGTGACAACAACCCCGCCCACATTTAAGAGGACTGTCTGAACACACCGAGGGTCTAGGTACCATGTCTGAAGGCTCACTGCTGGCTCCAAAGGGTTTGGTGGAGATGGGTTTTAACATAGTTGAAACCCTGGGTTTAAAATAAAAATAGTATACAGGGTTTTTAACCCATAGAAGGAGCTGCTGTGATGCAGGCGTGTTGCTTCAGGTAGTGATGAGACAATCAAATACAGGACGGCCAGCCTGATTAGTAGATCCATGTGTTTGGAAAGTTATTGTCTGACCTGAGGATGAAATGCTGAGCAGCAGAATTGCTCATTCAATAACACGACAATCCACCAGGAATTTTCACTTGCACGTATTAAGCAGGTCAAAGCAGTGTGTTGCTAGAAGACGCCACACTGATGAAGTTTGTTGAACCCAAAGCTTATTTGTTTCCACTGAATCTTTACAAAAGACTCACAGATACAGACTTTTATTTCTATAAAAAAAGGCAGAGTGATTTCCCAAGACAGCTGGGCATTGTAGTTTTTAGCAAACGTTACTCAAGCAGGCGTAAATAGTGGACTTGTCGGAGACTATTTACAGCCCACACATTTAGTGAGTATTTCCAGCAGCAGGATGGTGTATGTGGGACACACTCAAAATAAACTACAGTGGATGTATTCACGGTAATGAAGTAAGAATAGGTCATGAGTTCACTGAGTTCCAGGAAATCAAGACTCGACCCTGAACCCAACCCTGGACCCAAGTCAGACTGGGTCTGAATTATTTTCAGTCTAATGAGGTCAGGACGGGTCCTGCTGTGCTGCTGCAGGTCTCGCATCTGTGTCAATATGTCAACCCCAAGCAGACCTGCGATCAGCTCTGATCACGCGGTGCGGTGTAACCACCAGCTTAAGTAACGTGTTACTGCTCCTCTCCATGGGAGCTGCTCGTTAACTGCTTGTTATTCTGCTGCTGATCTCTGTATATGACTTGTCTTGGGTCGGCTACTTATTGGACAGACTCTAGTTATCCTCTTTTAGAAGTCTATTTTAAATATTTTTGTCAAACAACATTCAATTTTATACAAAGTCAAAACGCTTATATACATGTAGGTTCCATGTGTTGTGGCTGGATCGACAGGCACTTTGAGCCAGTTATCTCGTTGCTGCCAGAGTTTAAACTCCTCCTTTGACTCCTGCGACCCTCCTCCACCCTCATCACAGCCAGTCTTCCAAGGTGACCATTCACTGAGCTCATCAGCAGTCCTGCTCCACCACAACCACCAACTCCAGTCCTGTATGTCTCATGGCATCACTACCCCGTTACAGTGCTACGTCACGATGGCATCTAACTGCCAAAGACTCCTACTTTTCTCCAGTGGCAGCCTCTGAGGTTAAAAAACACGAAGCCAATGCAGAAGTGTCAAAACTGCAGTTCAGTCAGTTCATATTAATCTCACCTGATTATATTTTATTCAGGCTTAAAAATGTCACATAATTCAGGGTGTGGTCGCTTACAGGCTGTCTGTGAGGAGATCCACCCCTCAGTCCTCCACAGCTCCACCCTCTTATCCAAACATGGTCACTTCTGGCTCCAAAAAAACAAGATGGTGTTGATCAAAATGCCGACCTTCAAATCCAACAAACTCATCCTCACTGTGACCATTCGATTTCCATTTAGAAATAACAAATTGGAACACGGAAAACCAATCATTATCTGTTTCTTGTTTTGAAATGACCAAACGCAAAAGGAAAAAGTGATCCGTCTCCCGTTTTTTTATTTGATAATAAAGAAAAGAAAAACAGAAAACGAATCGTTATCGTTCGTGGAGCACATAAGAGCTATGAAATGTACATACAGAGCATGTGCATTTCCTATAACTACTAGAATATTGCTTTATCTGACATGTTATACTAATAAATAACTTTTCTAACTAATCTAGGTCACTCTACATGGACAGCAACTAACGTCATACCACATCACACATTACATGTCCGCAAAAATTGATATACAATACGTGAATTAATAAAAAATTTTATTACCATGGACCAAACGTTCCTTTTTGTCCGTCAGTTTTCTGTGAAAGTGATGTCAATTTTGATCAAGTCGACATGTGCGGGCATTCATGTGTATTTTACCAGTCGGAAATGCATTTTTCCAATTATTCCGACACCACTTGAATGCAACTTACTGGTCACAGAGAAAGGAGTTCCCGACAGGTTTTTTTTTTAATTCCCAAATTAAATCGGATATTTGATAATGGATAACGATTCGTTTTCCGTTTTTCTTTTCTTTATTATCAAATAAAAAACGGGAGACGGATTGTTTTTTTCCCTTTTTCATTCGGTCACTTTTAAAAACAAAAAACGGATAATGGTTGGTTTCCCGTGTTTCAATTTGTTATTTCGAAATGAAAAACGAATGGCCGCGAAGTACACAGACCTCGGTCCCATCCACCATCCCTACTCTGACTTCTGCCGCCTTGACTTTTGTTGTATCGTCGGATTTCTCCCTGAGGCCACCGGGCGCCGTTAAACAATAATGGCAACTGGCCGCGCATCACACCGAGGTGAGAAGAGAGCTTCTTTTGTTGGTGTCTGACGCCTGAAGTCACTGACCAAGCACCAGATTTCAGAGTTCAGAGTGTCAAAACAGGAGACACAAACCAGTGAGTAAAGTCAGAGTGGCTTTGTCCATAGCTTTATACAGTGCAAGGATCTTCTTGGAATTTCTCCATAGTGCACTATGCAATTAAAGTTATTTTATTATTAGCATCTCTTTCAGTTGGTCTGTCCTGATTAACCCTCTGAAAACAGATGTCCCGTGGGCGGATGTGTTGGTTGTTGTTTTCATCATCCTGTTTGAAATTGATCTAAAAAAGATAATAAAAAAAAAATCTATAAGAGCTGGAGCGTTGATTCTTTTTGCAGCAGAAAGCTCAGACTGCTGTGTTTTGCACCACCATGTTGTCCCCTCTCGATCATGAGACAGTAAAAACGTGCGGTGGCAAGCTGATAGGAATGTCTGCTGTATTTTTAGGGAGGTTTTTTGTTTTTTATTTATGGCACAATTTCAATACTCTAATCAATTATTATGTTTATTGACTGACATGACATTTTAGCTTTTAGGTTGTGCAGATTGTAGGGATATGAAATACCAAAAAAATCCAATGTAGGCACCGTGGAAATATTCCTACTGCAGATGAAACGGCTGTTCACTCAGCTCATGAAAATAATCATATCTCAAAAACTAAAAAGTGTAGATAGTTCAAATGACTGCTGGAGTGTTAAGAAATATTTTGATCATGTTTCTGCACAGAAATCCTTTAGATCAATGTGTGTGTGTGTTTGTGTGTGTGTGTGTGTTTCTCAAATTAGATGAAAGAACATGTCCGACTTTTATATTTCTTACGTTTATGACATAATTTCATTACTCTTACCAATTATTGTAGTTTATTGACTTACAAAACCTTTTAGCTTTTAGGTTGTGCAGATGTTAGGGATATAAAGCATTTGAAAATGACGTCACAATAACCAAAAATGCCAACATGGCTGACCGTCTCTATGGGGTGTCTCTAGATGGTCCTGTTAATATTGTAATTTTGTTTTCACATTATAAAAACAAACTTAATTGTAAAATATTTATTTTAACTTCCAGATTAAAACACCATATAGCTTAAAATATTTTGACTGACACGGGGAGCTATGGACGGATGCCTCAGCTTTCATTTTGATCCTATACCTACGCAGGTCTTCACCACGGCTGCCAACACAACATCTATTCATCATCTAAATGTTTGCTGGGTTTCAGCCATTTCACAGCAGAAATTGGCAAGCAGTTGCAGATCCATTCACTCTGTTTCATTCAGGAAAGATAAAAATACACCCTAACACTGTACACAAACTCCTTTTCACTGCGTCTCCCTCTCTGCCCTGCTCGTCCTGTCCCAAACACTCCTCCCACGTCTTGTCCTCCTCCGTAACCCCTGACCTCTCCTGGCTCTCCCCACCCTCCTCTCCTCTCCCCTCTCGTGAGCCCCGTGCAGAGCCGGCAGGCCCCCCACGTCGCGGGCCTATTAACAGGCCCCGCTTTGCTGTAATGATGCCTCTCCTTATGTCTGTGCAGCTGCTGCGGTGCTGAATAGGGAGGATAAATGTGGGATCCTCAACATCCGCATCATTGTTTCACTGCCACTCTGCGCTGTCAGGTGTGGTCGACACAGCACAGACACACTGCCACTGGATTTTACTGTAAAACTGGCTCAAATTGATAAATCAGGATGTTGTTTTTAAAATCAGATATCAGGTTCTTCTTTGTTTTTTGGTGGAGATTTTAATTAAAGTTCTTGCAGTGATATTATTTTATCACTTTTAATTAATATTTCAGAAAAGAACAAAATTTCTCAGGGATACTTTCGACCTTCTTGGAATAAAACCAACCAAATTGAATGGGACTTCAGACTGACATAATTTTAACTGGCTATTAATCAAATGTGTTTGTGTAGTAAATTATAGCCGATGATAAAACATGTGAAACTCAGTTCTGTCCAAAGGAAGAAAGAGCTGCTGCTGGTGTTGGATTATAACGTTAGCTCTCCTCCTACTCGAAGGAGCCTGCAAGTTCTTCCACAACAACAACAAACCTGCTGCGTGCACATTCATATCTGTGTGTACATTACGTGTCCACGCTGTATGGGACAGCAGACAGCTGCTGCAGGGCCCATCAGTCAGCTGCTGTATTTATAGGGTGATGACCGGTGAACGCTAACAGCTGCATCACACGGGGACAGAGACAGAGAGTGAGAGGACACAGGGACCTGACATGTTCAACACTTCAGCTCTGCCGCTGCTCAAAATGACCGTGGAACCTGTGCAAAGCGTGCGTCTGCGCAGGGTTTCAAGCAGACTGGCAGATGAACGGCAGAGAAAAGCAGCGGAGACGTACAGGACACGTCTGCTGCAGCACCGAGGAGGATAAAGTGTCAGTCACAAATAAAACGTTTTAAAATATATGCCCATGCTCGTGGTGAGCAGAGGCCACTGCTCCTGAGCGGGGCTTAGATTTCCCTGCCTTGTTTGCTTCCTTACACATAAGTTTGATCATGTTAGCCGAGCAAAGGCAAAGAATATCTCTGACAGTCTCCACCCGTGTCAGTGAAAACACCAGTTCATCCGAGTTAGTGAACGTTTGTGCCAAATTTGACAAACTTCCCTCAAGGCCTACTTTAGATATCGTGTTCATGAGATTGAGACGGACAAACAACCCAAAAACACAATCCCTCCAGCCGCAGCTATCGCCAGCACAGAGGCTTAAAGATACATTAAAATTAGTGCTCAAAACTCAGCAGCATATGAAAGTTAAAGAGATAGTTCCAGTTTGTTAATGTGGGGCTGTATGAGGTTCTTATCCACAGACATTATATCCCCAGTTTGTGGAAGCAAGCTGGAGCTCAACATGGAAACTAAGCAATCTGCTGCTGTGGAGGGGTTAGTAACAAAACAGATTTTAGACACTTGAACAAAAAGTCCAACCTTAAAAAAATCAATATCACTGTTAGTGTGCCTAACATTTAGAATATTTCTCCTGCTTCACCTTAACGTCAAAAATCGATTTCCAACTGGAAAACAAAGTCATTATGTCGCTCTCTTCAAAGCCAGACTCCTTTGAGAAAAACAGTGAATTAACCTTGAACACAGGAGGTGCTGGTCGACTGCCTCCATCAGTTATTCTGTTTGCATTATTGTGTGACTCTGGTGTTTAAGTACTTCACCCCCATTTTGTAGCAAAAACGCCTAAAATGACATACCCAAATTAAAATGACTGTAGCTTCTGAACCGCTCTGACTACATGCATGCATGAGGTCTTGCCGGAAAGAAAACTCCCTGCAGTTTCTTGTGAAAGTATCAGAAACACTCTAGGTGATACAGAGACAGAGTAATGGGCCTCTGAAGCCAGTAACAAGTTGAAGATTTTGCCTAAAGTATAATACAAAATGTGTTTCAGGATGAATAACTGTCTGTGGCTTCATCTGAGCAGGTAAATGACACTGTGGGGCTGTAGGCACACTATCAATGAACACTTGTTTCAAATTTGAAGAAGACTGCTCAAAGTATGACCATTCTACAGTGTTTTTTCCATGAAAAGATCACTCTGCTTCAAAACAGTGCTATCAGTGATCAAACAACACTCAGCCAGCTTCAAACATTGTACCTTATTGAAATCAGGTGTGATTATGATAGCTGATGTTGTTTATGACAGAAACACCATAAAATATCACCAAATAAAGCCATATGAAATGTGAAGGTTATGATCCCACTTTCTAGACGGTATATCTCAGCCAAAAATAGTGGTAGGAGTGAGACTCTGACCTTTTATAAACCAGCTAAGTCCCCGCTAACAGCTCCACATGAGATCACGAGTAATCCTTTAACTTTTCCTGAAGCTGTTAACAGTTGTGGAAATGGGCTGTCTGAGCAGTGACATTACTCTTAATATGGTGTACACTCAAACTGATATGGACTCTCTATTTTACAACCTGGTCTCATTTCGAAGTCGTCGAAAATCTGCGCTTGGTCAGTGACGATTTAACGGTGCCCAGCAGCATCAGGGAAACGCAGCGGGAAAACAACGAAAGTTAAGGCGGCGGAAGTCCAAGTGGGGCGGGTAGTTGATGGGTCAAACAACCGCAGACTTTCACCCAGTGGGCTGGTGTTCACTTCCTGTAAGACTGTAAAGCCAAACCCTGTTATTTTTCCTAAAACCAACCACGTGTGTGGTCAATTCACAGTGTTGTACCGACGTAGTGCTTTTATTTTGAAAGAGACTGTATGCAAACTGTACATTTCGTGTGAAAACAGAAGTGTATTTTGAAAACAGACAATGCATGTAACAGGCTGAAGTTGACACGGCGTCCCAGAACGTCAACAACCAACACACCCAGGGTACCTTGGACGCCACATGTGGACGTGGAAAGTCCATGACCAAACGTGGACATGTGACGAACGTTTTGTTGCTGACCTCCGTCCACAGCAGTACATGACTCAGCTTCCATGTCAGACTCCAGCCTGCTTCTACGAACTGGGCGCGTGCCGACTAACATCTACTGTATGTGATACACCTTCTACTGGATAAGAACTCGACACAGTCCCTTTAACATTCTCTTTATTCAGACTGCCGTTAAATAAAAGGAAGAGAAGCAGCACAAACCGAGACGTTGGAACTACAAAGTGTTTCTTATAATCGCCAATCAGCTGCTACATAAATCAGCTGATTGTTCCAGCTCCAATCACACTCATCAATCACACGTACAGTATTTCACTTTGCCTCTGCACAGAGAGACTTACAGTAAATAAAGTTTCCCGCACACAGCGTGCACTCTGGGTAATTTGTGTGCTGATGTCAGTGTTTCCTATAAGCCCTGTGCCATGTGCAGCACCTCCCCTCTCCTGCGGTGTCACCACCTCACAGTGATAACGGCCTCTACAACACACGTCGCACTGTAACACAGACCACGACCAGTCTGTCCTCCCAAAACCTCAGAGTCCCTCCTACACACTCGCTTTCATCTGCTCAGCTATATAAAGTCTGTGACACATCAGTACTTACAGATCTCTGCCAGGTGTTTTCTGTAGGCTCCAGTCTGGCAGCTCCTGAGGAGAAGAAGACATAAAACACGTTAATATCTGCATCGTTACAGACTTCATAACGGAGCTGTACTGAGGAGGAGTATTCTGATGTTTTGCTGTTTAAACCCTGAACTGTCGACTGACCTGCTGTGTGTCTGTAACGTTTTATTTCTACTTGTAGACATTAAATTACAGTAGTTTTTGGTCTGATGTTAAAAACCATGTTGTCACTGGCTCGTTCTCACAGGTGCAGCTGATTTCATTAGTGATGTTACTCTCAGGTGTGCCAGTCAGCCAGCATGCACCGTGCCAGAGCTTTGGCACAGCTCAGTTAAATGCAGCAGTTATTATGGTGTAAGTTACACAGTATTTAAGTACGTAGTCAACTCAACTTTACTTATACAGCACCTGTCATACAAACATACGACCTAAAGTGCTTCACACAATTTAAAGAACGACACAAACAATTTAACACAAAGTTTTGCAAGACGAGAAAATGACAACAGTAAGACAATAAAATATTAAAAAGACAAAAGTCCTTAGAATAAAAAGAAAGCAAATAAATAAGAGAAACAGCAGGGATAAACTGAGGTCAAATCCAGTGGTTAAAACTTAAAAATCAAGACTGTAACGTTACTCCACATGAAAACGCCAGATTAGAAAGACAAGTTTTAATTTACTTTCAAAAATACCGAGTGTTTTTCCACAAATCCACAGTTTAGGGCACAAAAACTGGTCCGTGCGTCACATTCAGCAGATTTCAGTCTGCACGTTCCCACATTAGAGAAGCAGGCTGGAAGCTCAGCAATGTCAGGACGAGTCGCCTTAAATGTTACATCTGCAGCACGCACGTTTTCTCTTAGCTACGTTACCGCCATCATGATCATGATGATGATGAAAATTAAGACGCAGAGGTATTTTTTCAAATATGAATTTGTGTTCGTATGTTGTGGAGCTAAAATCCTCACGGCTGTCTGCGTGTATCTGTCTCCATCTGCATCACTCAGTAAAGTTTTCACATGTCAGGCATGCTGGTTGTGGTCTGTGACAAACGCCAAAGCTCGGGCGCATCCAGCGGCTCGTTTGTAGCACGTGTTACATTTTTAATTGCCAAGATTTGTGAGCACAGCTGCCAATTTTTTATACGTCCTATGAAAATAATCAAATAATCATAATTCCACATGTTTAGTTTCTACTGTCGAGACCTCGTCTTCTTTTTTTTGAAAGCAGAGGTCATCACGTGTGTCCTGGGCCGAACATATGCCCTCCTCCTACGTCAGACTTAATTCGAACATAACTGTTTCCATCCCCCGTTTGTCGAATCAGCCAAAACCCGGCTAAAGCGAGCGTATTTTAGTTTGTGTGAATCAGGAGGTTTAATTCAAATTTTTTCCATCATAATTTTCCGATGCGATACTGCGCATCTAAACAGGCTGCTGGAAACATGGCTACTGACTGAGAGTCACTGCAAGGTAGAGAATCATAAGATTGGGGTGAACAGAGCAGGCATCCCATCATCCACAGGTCGACAGCCTTTACTGTCGTATGAGCCATTTTCAGCCAAAAGAGAAAAGAAAATGACTGCAGCCGCAAAACATTTAAGCCTCTACTTTTCATTATTTGGTACTTTGACTTTGCTGCGTTGCTGATGAAAGCAAACAAATTTGTCCACACACTAAATTCTTTATCGTCCTTTGAGACTCACGGCTGCTGTCGCCATCACTGGTGATGTTTTTAGAGGAAAAGGCGCCGGGCCGCAGACATTTGGACGAAATATTAAAAAATGTTTTAAATTGGTGTACACGCTGCACACTTTTACAGCTGAAGGATCACTTTAGGAGGATCACAACAAATGAAAAAGAAAAACAGTTTCCGTTGAATTTTCTGTCAGGGCTGCAGGGAGCTCCTGGAGAGAAGCTAAAGAGCCACATGTGAAGATAATGTGCGTGCCGCAGCGGCCGCAGGCTCGATTCCAGCCTGCAGTCCTTAGCTGCATGTCATCACTTCTCTCTCCTGCGCTCAGACTGTCTTATCCAATAAAATGCAAAAAATTAATTCTAAAAAAAAAAAGATTAAATCAGGAGTGAACAATTTTTTTTCTACGTTTATTCATTCAGTCTTTAAGAGCTACTTGAATCAAATATTGGTCAAACTGTCTGCAGAACTGAGACAGTGTACAGACTGTATATCTGTCAGCTCTCCAGTCAAACCTAATTTATGTAACTCACAGACAGTTCAGGGACCCGCGTGTGCAGAAATATGAAAATACACCATTTTGAAAAATGGCAATTTTCCTTTTTCCCTCGGCAAAATGTAGCATAAATCTGGAGCGTTATTTGGCCTCCTTTGTGACGAGGTAGCAGAACATGGTGTGTGCCAGTGATGCCTCAGGTCCTTTAGTTGATTATGAAACCCACTGCTAACATCACTCTGCCTCTCTCCTCACCTTCAGCTCTGCCTCTCACACCTGCTGCTGCGTCACGTTTGACCATTTCCTCTCAAACCATTTTCTTGTTCTTGTTACTTTTCTTTTAGGAGCTCCTGATTTTTGGAGAAACATCAGTCTGCTGACATGTTCACATCAGTTCTGCACACCTGACCCTCGTCAGATGGAGGAAGCATCAGATGCAGGTTGAAATGTTTTTCAATCATAACAGGTTTGATTTATCATGTAAATACATACACCTTGTGTTGTCAGTGATCCCACTTAAGGCTCAACCAGAGACCTTTTCATGGGCACAACCTCGGCAGAGGATGTGTCTTGGGCGGGGGTCATCTGTTCCCTATGACCCGCGCCTGGCTGCTGCCCTCATCCACAGGTTGCTAAGCTTGTCTGCTCCTCCAAACTGTGGACATGCCGACTAACATTTGCTGTTTGTAAAACACCGACTGAGGAAAACCACCCGTATAACCCGACTTTAAAAGATCCAAACTGTCCCGTTAAGCTCCTCATTGGAGGCAAAGCCGGAGCGACACATCCTCTGCTGCCACCTAGAAATTAAAGGAAGGTGAGCCAGCCTGTGAGGGAAAGTAAAACTTCATGTGGGCTCATGACTGGAGTTAATTCAAAGCACCAAATTATCTGAAGGTGTGAGAGAAGGAGGGTGAACTGGTGCCGTCCACATGCTCACATAATACCAAGGTGCCCTTCAGCAGGGCGTTGAACCCCCGGTGGCTCCTGCAGAGCTGCTTCAGACTGTGGGTCTGTTCAGCAGCTCGTGTGTGTGCAGCTACATGGCAAAAGAGTTCAGTCAGATTTCAAATAAAGGTCGTAAACAAACAAATATTGCTGCTCATCTCAGAGTCGCAGGCCTGCTGACGCTGAGTGGATGTTTCATTTAAGATGGAGTTACAGGTTGATAAATCAGTGAACGGCGGTGACGCTAATTGATTTCTAATCACAGGCTGCTCCTCTGCGGAGGACACAGCCTTTCAGATGAGCACGGCGCCGTGTTTACGATGTGTACAAGAGTCTTAATGAGGCTGATTACAACCGTGTTGCTGCCGCCGCCGATGACTGCAGCACAAAGACAAAGGCAGCCAGCGAGGAAACGACTGCTCGGGATTTCAGTCGAATCCCGTCCCGATGAATCCCATTAAAATATGATACATCCCATCGCACACACGCTCAGTCTACTCTTCCTAATTGCCATACGGTCAAAAGTTGGCTTTGAAGCGCTTTAAGGTTGGCAGAAACAAAGAGGCAGAGGGAGGGAGGGGGAGGGGCGGAGGGGGGGTTCATCCTGAGTTTGAGCTCAGCTGTGATGTAACTGTGGACGATGGCTGTGCCGCAGTCAATTTAGGAGGCGATATCCTCAAACGGCCCCGACTCCCTCCCTCCCCTCGTTCCCCCTCCTTTTCTGTCTCTCCCTCCCTCCATCTCTTTTTTCTCTTCCCTTCACGCTGGTGCCATTTATCTCCTCCACACCCTATCTTTCTTGCTTTTTTTTTTTTGCAACAAGAATCTCCAGCTACCCTGTTCTACCCCTCATGCAGGCTCTAATATTATCTCCTTCCCCTGCTCTTCCCCCTCTCTTGCTGTCAGCTCGTCCATGCATCACTGCCTCTGCTCTCCTGCCCAGCATCCCTCCTCTCCTCTCAGGCTGCAGCGCTAACCTACACACACACACACACACACACACACACACACTTAAGAGAATAATATCTCCCGCTAAACTCCCTTCAATAGGACTCTGGCGGCGTGAAATGCGTTAGCACGTTGCAAACTGTCCACCCCCACAGTAAAGCTGCTTGTTGGATAACCTTACTGCTTTTAATAACAGTATATCCCCCAGACGTATTTAGCTCTACTATATGTTTATGGCCCCTCCACACATCTCAACCTCTCCCTGCACCACTCTCATCATCGCTTGCCTTCCCAGCTCCCTCCCTCCTTGTTTTCTTTCTCGCCTCCTTCCTCCCTCTGCTGTCTCCTTGTGCTCGATTCAGGTTTTTTGTGTTTACCGCTGTGGCTCGAGACAATATTGCTAATGCAGAAAATGTTGGGAAAAAGCTGTCAGGCACCAGAGACACGTTTAAACTGATTCTTTAGGATGTCAGATCCTTTAAATACATTTAGGATGTTGTGTAACATCATGCGTGTCTCCATATATACACACATGTGTGTACTGTATACATGTGTGCTCATCCCTCTCTCCTCTCCTCTCCTCTCCTCCTCTCCTCTCTCTCTGACTGATGGAGGGTGGGGTAATCTGCACCGGTTGCCATGACACCAGACAGCCCTTGCTTGGCGAAGGCACGTAGCTTCCTCTCTGCTCTATTTCCCCGCAGCCCTCCGCTCAAGAGTGTGTGTGCATCTGTGTCTGTGTGTGTCTGTGAATCTGGGAGAGTCATATATGATGCACATGATGCACAAAGCTAAGAGGGGAAAAAAAGAGACCATATTTGTTGTGTGTGTACCGAGTGGGGGGGGGCATGAAGCACACATTACCTTTCTTAAGGCAAATAAAGGTTTTCAGTGCACATATCTCAAATACATGTGGGTTCAAACTAGAATATTTTACAATTAGAGTGGTCAAATTTGATTTCCCTTTTAGAGGAAGACATCCCGGTGAATTATAGCGAGGAACTTCGTCCTTTCCTCGGTACGCTCGGACTCCCTGACACCAAGTCAAGGACTCCTGGACTTCCCGCTGCAGACGTTCACCACAGATGCCTACCACAAATCTTATTTTACGAACCGGGTTGTTTCCCGCTCTTAGCCATTTTTCATTTTTATTCGACCTCACTGTTGAGACAACTTGTTCTGAAACCCAAACTGTCGAGGGCAGCTGGGACGTTTGGGCTCCTGGCGTTTTTCAGACAACACACGGCGTCCTGAATCACCTCATAAGGAGTTAAGCACTACGGCATCTGCATGAGATTTGTCTTCCGTCTTTTTTTTTCTTAATTATTACACTGCATCAGGAAATAAATGACCGAAGCTGCAGAGGGCTAAAACTTGGGTATAATATACTGTGCACGTATCTGTCCTTATTTTGAAGTTTCATTTAATACAAGAGATTTAATTCCTGCAGCAAATAGCTGTTCCCAGACCTGATGCAATTACTTTTCTTGGTCTCAAAAGGCAATCACGGTGTTTTGAACCACTCTCCTCGCAGCTCTTGGAATCCTAATAAAAGTGTCCATGCCAGCTCCTATCCATCTATCTATCTCCAGACTCCAGCCTAGATGAATAATTTAGCAGGCTATATTTCCAGCCATCTGCTTCCCTCTCTCTCACACACTCACTCACTCTGTCGCTTGCTCTCCCTCCATCATTCTTCTTCTCCCCTCTCGCTGAAGTCTCTCGGTTCGGTTTCTGCTCTCTGTCTTATGTGTGTGGTCAATAACGGGGCGCCACGTGCAGAATCCAAATTAGAAAACATGCAGAATTAGTTTTTTTTTGATGCATTTACACAGAGGTTAGTTTAATACTGAAGAAGCCTGACGCTTCATCACAGAATTAACTCCATATTTACTGCTGCTGCAGCGATGCTCTTTGCTGGACGACGGCAGGATGCAGCACTGACTCTAATGAACTCTAAAGGCATTGTGCGGCTAATAGAAGCCAGAGGAAGCCTCGAGAACACATATACATCCTGGATCAAATCATTAACCGTGATCAACATCTGCAACACTGCCTGTCAGAGCCCAGCAGAGGTCAGCCAAGTTCCTCTTTCCTGTCAGCATAATGAGCAAACAAACCACATGTTCCTCCACCAGCATCGTTTTCATTATCTGTGTGCAACAATTACGCCACCTGAGTAATTGGCGATGCTCTCGTGCTCGCAGCCACAGCGCCAGGATCACAATCTGAAGGGAAAGTGAATACATAATTACATATATAGCAAGCGCTTGATTACGCGGCGTCTGGGATTTATGTAAGCAAATAAAAGCAGCAGGGGCGAATGCAAGGATGGTCTCAAATCACTGAGGAGGAGGAGGCAGGGAGGAAGAAAGATAGGGGAGAGCTCCAGTGAAGGTTAATGTTAATGGAGAGATTACAGGAGAGAGTGAAGTCAGGCTGATGATGCAGATGAGGATGAGGACGAGGAGGGAGAAGTTTAAAGTCCAACAATTTCACTGAGTCCATTAATTAGATCTGTGTGACCTGACTGTCCTTTATTTGGACCACAGAGACAGAAACACAGGATGTTTTGAGACATGAACCACCAGATGTTGTAAACTGTGTGTAGTCACACACTTTGAGTGCAGGACAACTTGTTTTCTATGAGTCAAATGCAGCTGTTCCCTTATCTATGGTGACCTGATCAGTCACCGACATTCCTTTAATTAAAGATGTCATAACTACTGTGTTTCGAGGCCTTCTTGATTTTAAGGGGTGCAAGAAAACCTTTAATATCGTTCATTTGTTTTAAAGAAAACTAAATTAAATTGTTATTTTAAAAGTTTAGATTATTATTGAAAGAAAATCTCTCAGGGCCGTCGCAAAAGTTGTAATCTATAAAGACAGGCCTGATCGGAGAAACTTTGACCCATGCTTAATGCACATTGTAGAGACAGGAAATTTGTGACACAGACGGTGAGGTGATGGTAGACATGGTTTGTATGGCGCACACTATTTTTGGCTTTTGTTCGTACGTACATTTTTAGTGCGGAACCCAGGCATTGCTTTATAAATGAGAGCCCTGAACATTAGGTTTGTTCTTTGGTAAAAAAAACTTCACAGTCAAACAACAAAAGAGCGAACAGATCAACAGCCAGGACTCAGGCAGAAGGAAACACTACATTTGCAATTTTGAATTACACAAAACGTTCCGACAAAACTCATACCTGCAGTTACTGCGCTCACTATTTGTTTGTTTAGTTTATCAGTTGTTCGGAGCTGCTGAAGCCACTGTATGCACTGAATACGTCACACAGTCATCAGTTTACTCACTGACAGAAGAGAGGTCTCTGTAAGTGACAATAAAATTAACAATATGTAATATTACAACCATCTCTTTGAACTGCACTGTGTGTACAGTCAATATGTTGTAAGCCTCAATGCATCCATCTGTTTAGTACATTTGTAGCTGCTCTAAAATAAATCTTTTGAAACCAGCTGCAGGTGTGATTTGTCAGTTTCAAAGTGTCCCGTTGCATCTGTGACAAACTCTTAATCCTCATGTACCTCAGAGAGGAGCAGAGATTGGATGATTGCAGCTGGAGAGATCTCCTCCCTCATCTTATTGTACTCGTATCTCCTGCTCTCCTTTGATTGTGTTTGCTGACGTGAATAAATCACATTGTACAGAGAGGAGCTCTGCAGTGGGTTTGATTCTGATGGACTAAAGTGGCAGAGACTACTCGAGCAGCGTACTTCACTACAACTCCTGAGTTACTTTACTTGAGTATTTCAATGTCATTTTCTTATTTCAGAACGTCATCTGAGAGCTGCAGCTCCAAGTTAAAGGGATAGTTCGGTATTTCTGTATGGGGGGCTTATCGATGTCAGTCGAGGCAACACTGCTGCAGAGGGGTCGGCAACATAACTTGGTTTAGCCACTGAAAAAAAAGTTGCACCTAAAAAATCATACCAGTTTAAGTGTATGTTATAGTGAGTGTTTTCACCACTTTCTGTCAGACAGCCTGTTTCAACAGGGAAGCAGTTCACGGCTCGACTTCCCCATCTATGCTCTCGTCAAACGCACCAGCACTGGTTTTCTCAATGGAGTCTGGCTGTGAGGAGAGCGACACAACAGACTCCATTCTGCCTCTCCAAACTGGGGCCATGCAGACTACAATCTACTGCAGAAATTGCTGAACTATCCCTTTAATGTTCAGTTTAAGCCCTTGAGTGTTTGTAGCTACAGATCTTTACCTCATTTACACCTGAACATTTAATCTGTGTCTGGAGAGGCACAGTCAGCCTGCGATGGCATCAGCCAGAAGATGGTAATTAAATGACACATTGTTCAGGTTAAACTTCCACACAGTCATTTATATGAAGCAGTTTGAAGTTAGCACATCAGCTCGCTATGAAACACTCCTGTATGTAACGAATCAGTATAAAATATATGATACAGTCGCATTACAGTGTCCTTTGAATGCTTCATTTTGTTGCTCATATTTCTGTGTTTGTAAAGTAAAATTGTGAACGCTGGGTTTTAGTTTATGACGGATTATTTTTACACACAGATCTGAGACTTGTCCCAGCACTGACACTGGCCTGCGTCATGCTGTGTGTGTGTGTGTGTGTGTGTGTGTGTGTTAGAAGTTGGAGAGAGTCAAATTAATATAAAGATGTAAAACTGTCCATGCAAATGTGAAATGCATGAATTTGCACTGATGCGGATTTGGTTTGCATGCTAAAAATGGCCAGCACACACACACACACACACACACACACACGAATGCTCTCTCCTCTGATCTATCTATATTCATGCTATCTGTGCTTATCTGCTGGCTGCCTGCTGACCCTGCTGCTCAGGTTAGTTGGCAGCCTGACAGACAGACAGACAGACTGACTGGCTGATTTGCGGGCTGTGATGGCGCTTGGCCCCGCGCAGCCCTGCAGCACAAGCAGCATCTATTGCAAATATACAAACAGTCTCTGATTCTGCCAGACGTTCTCATTCAGCGCGACCTGCGATGACCGTCTGCATGTATTTATAATCCGCTCTGTCCTGCAGCAATTAAACCCCCTGAACCTGGGCATGTTGGAAACGCCACAGTCAGGAGAAACTGCAGCAGCACGTCTGCCGTGGTCTTCCTGTCACCTCAGTAATCACACCGGATGCACTTGTAACCCCTTCGCTCTCTGTTCCCTCAGACACCTCGCGGCACAGAGACACTAAAGCCTCTGGCTCTTGGTATCCTGTTTCTAGGAACCGCAGTCCACTGTGGGCTGAGGTGAGAGGGGGAGGGGGGGGTGCACATGCACAGCAGAGGTGGGCTGTACATGTACAAGGCTTTGCACACAATGGCGTCTGAGCAAGGTGTGTGCATCTGACATGTGTGCGTGTATCATGTCTGCATGTTGTCAGACTTTAAGGTGGGGATGTCACGAGTGCTCCGAGTTTCCACGTCAGTTTGATTGTGATGTGTCAATCAGGAGCTGAAGCAGACGTAAAGACAAGGATGGAAAAGAGACACAATCCACGCCGTGAAGTGACGGCGAGGTGAACGACACAAGTGGAAATGGGAGAGAAAGAAATGGTGGTGGTGTTGAGGTGGGGGTGAGGAGAAAGGGGAGAAAGGAGAGAACAAGGGGAGGAAAAAAGAGGTAGGGGGGCGGCGGCGGTGAGGGACAAGGACAGGAAAGAAAAAAGGGGGTAAGAAAGAAAAGGAGGAGGAAGAAGAGGAGGCGAGACGAGGAGAAGGAGCGAGGCAAGGCAGGGAAAAATAGAGAGAGTGAAGGGGTTCTGGAGGGGGAGGTGAGGGGGAGACAGGGAGGTGGGGGGGCTCTGCTGCTGCTGCTGATGCTGGAGCACAGCGCGGCCAGGCTGAACCGAATGAACTGCAGTGGAGGTCAGGGAGTCCAACATTCCTCTGGAACACTGTGTTTACACTGCGTAGCAGAGAGGAGAGGAGGGGAGGGGGGGAGGGGGCCAAGGGGTGGGGGGGGCGCGAGGGGGACGACGCGCAGGGAAGGAAATCATCTCCCGGAGACACTCCTTGCAGGGAGGGAGTGTGTGTGTGCGTACGCCTGAGTGAGAGTGTGTGCCGCTTATCCTGGAGCTGTATAGTGCACGGCTAAAGCACCGGGGTAACTCGACTCCAACCCCCCCTCCCTGCACCCCCCCTCCCTACATCCCTTCCTGCATCCGACACTGTTTAAATCAACCTTAAACTTCATCAACCTACAGCGGCGGAGGGCCGTGTGGCACGTCCGTCATGGAAATCAAACCACTGAAGCTGAAATCTGAAAGTGTTGAATGAGTCCAGGTGTGATCTGGCCTCCGCTAATAACAGATATAATTTACACACTTTTAAAAACATGCAGCAGAGATAAGAAATATATCATCTCTGAGTTGTTTTTGACGACTTGTGCTTTGAAATAAAAGGAAGAAAGAATTGATTCTTTGAGTAAAACCTCAGAATTTATAAAAGATTTAACCAAATAATAATCAACAATACTTTTGAAAGTGCACTCAAATTTAGATTAAAATGAGAATACAAAAAAGTAAATATGTGAATTACAACATCATGTTTTAATCACTATTTCAGACCCAATAACTCGCAGCTCTTGATTGTAAAAAAAACCTATTTTTAAGTCTCTTCTTTCCTTCAACTGTTTAGGAAGAAGCAAACTTTTTTAAATTGCTGTAATTTGATTTTTTATAATGACAATTTAATTGAGTGAGTTTTGAAGATTTCCTTTGATTCATGTTGAATTAACATTTGAAATAAGGAGAATTACAACTACAAGAAAAAAAACAGCTTCCTCAATTTTAAAAACCCAAGAATGTTTAGTCTGGAAACTGTCTGCAACACAGTATTTAACATTAAAATTACACAACAATAATTTAACAAATTAAAATAAATATATATTTGAAGAGTTTTAATAGAAGCAAATGTGATCTACATTTTCCCATTTTTCTTAACTGTGAAACATAAGGAAGTAATCTGTAACAGCAGGAATTATAAAGACAGAAATATCTAAATAACCTCCTTTTTTAAAAGACTTCTGAATTTCACATCGACCTCATGAGACAAAAGTTTTGTCTCAGGAAACATCAGCAAAGCGGCGAGCGGCGGCAGACACAGCGGAGCTCTGCAATCAGCTCTGCTGCACATGCTTTGATTCATCCCATTAAGACGTTTCCTTTCCCCATCTGCTGGTACAGGAGAGAAACTACAGTAGAGCATGCAGGCTGCTGACGGACGCACAGTCACTGAGAATCACCTCAGTCTCAAGCTTTTAGAACAAAAACCTGCAGTGTTAAATGCAGATGGGACGTTTTGTATCTACTGTATACATTTACTGGTTTGTTCTAAAATTAGAGACGAAGGTTTATGATGAGAAACTTTAGTTTGTAACAAGACAGAAACTCTTCAAACTCAGTGTTGTGTCAGATTAAAGCGACAGAAACCAGACTGGTCCATATGAGATGAAGAAACTACTAAACATAGAAAAGCCTTTTCTGTTTGTTTGCCACCACGCAGCAGACATTTATTTTTTCAGACCACTTTGATACAAATATTACCATCTGAATCAGATTTAGCCGCTGACTATTAACCCTCAGTAAATATTTAGTGTTTACTGCAGCAGTGAGGAAATTATCACTGCTGGCATCAGTCAGAATGACATTTCAGCAAATCAAAGCAGCGCAGGAGACAATCGGCTGTCTGGGCTCCGGACTGAATAATCAATTTGCTCTCAGACTGCTGCATAGCAACACGCAAAAGAGCAAAAAATATGCAGAGGCAACAACGCCAAACCAAAGTTTGGGGACCTGAGAATCTTTAACCCTTTAATGTTCTCCTAAGGCAGGGGTCGGAAACATTCGCTATCAAAAGGGCCAAAAATAATAAGAATAAAAAAAAATCTGTGTGGAGCCACAAAATATATTTGAGGCTTTTAATGAAGGTAAAACAGAATATTAAGTCTCAGTTATCATTTATACAAGTTGAACCACAAGGTGGCTGCTCAGCAGGGCACAGCTCAGGAGTGTTTGGGACTTTAACTTTGCAGAGGTGAAAGTGACAGCAAACAAATCTGTCCACACACACTGTTAAATTCTCTGTTTTATTCTGAGACTTTTACTTTTATGGGATTCGACATCCAAAACTAATCAGCAAGAAGACTGAAGACGAGCCACTGCTATCGAGGTTCAATGAACAGGTGGCAGGCTGAGACGTTAACCTCCTGAGACCTCAGCTTTGCTCGGTATGCACTCTGAATTTCTCCTCGCTATCTGGGATAAGTCGGACCTGATAAGTATAAAAAACTATTCACTGTCTTTTGAACAGAGAATAGTTTTTGCAAAAAACACGATGTCCTCATATGAGGATGATGGGTTTATTGTTAATAGTCACAAGTGTGTAATAAAGTATAAAACAGTTTATTTCAGTACCTGAACACTGTTGTGCAAAAACAAAACTGAAAATGGAGCCACATTTGGTAACTCTGTGGGTCAGGGGCCACTGTTCAAGTCTAAGCCATTCAAACTGTTAATTTCAATGCCTGACTGTGCAAAACAAAATTGCAAATAAGTGTTTATTTTGTAGCTCTGAATGAATTTCCCTGCTCCACAGTCCAAGCTAGGAATGTCTGTATAAAATGTTGCAATAATAAAACAATAAAGTCCAAATGTCCTCACGTGAGAGCTGTTTCATTATCAGCGTCTTCGCTTTTTACTGTTGCTACAGTTGGCCAAATGTGTATGTGTTAAACTACTGATTTTATTAAACACAAAACACAAGTTTCAACCACAAAATGTGATCAGGTTTGGTACCTTGTCCACTGCTGTGTCGGGATCGGCTGATGTAAATCACTTAAGCTTGCATTTAAGATCTACGCAGCTTTACTAGGTGACTTAGCCGGTGAAGCTGGCAAACTACATCTTGGCAGGGAGCAGGTTTCTAACGTCAAATCAAATCAGGCTTTAATTGTCGTCTCAACCAATGTAGGTAAAATGAAACAGTGTTTGCACGGGTCGTTCCAACGCTAAGGTCCTGTTTATACGACAACGATTTCAACCAAAAACGGTAACGTTTAGCAGCGTTATGGCTGCCTGAACACGCAACGTTTTGAAAAAAGCAATTTTTTTGGAAACAGCATCGTCTCTGTTGTTCCTCTGAAAGTTCCTCTGAAAACAGACGTTTCGCACATGCTTATTACAGTTCCAGTCACGAGGCATGTGCGAGAAAGTCGACCAACAGACTAATTGTTTAATTGTTTTAATTTATCAACGCTTCTCCAGCAAAGCAAAGATTTACTGTAGCAACTTCACCTCGTCGTCCGTCCAGACAAATAGTCGTGCGGTCGCCATTTTAGTTGTTTACCACTCACCGCTCTGTCCAAGGAAGTGCATGTTGTTTGATTACAAAGTCACACCGCTAACTACTGGCCTGGCATGTATACTACAGCGTTTTGGTCATTTTGCATATCACTGTGCACGGCGACTGTTATCAAACATTGTCGTCTGAACGTAGAACTTTTGCAAAATGAAAATGAGAAACAATTCAATTTTCAGCGGATTGTTTTTGTGTAAACACGGCCTAAATTAATAAATGCTAATACCATAAAATAGACATAACTAAAATACAATAAAATTACCAAACTATCCAGCAATGAATCGCACACTAAAACTCCAGTATGACGCTCACACATCACACATCATTTAAAGTGACCATGTTGAGGCTGTGCAGGATGTATAAGACACGGCGCGGACGTAGCGTTTGCCTGATGGCAGCAGCTCTGTGCATTACAAACATTATAATATTTAGTATGTGGTTTGTAATTCTGGTTTATTCTTTCTGTTTTATGATCACCATGAAGGGTCATCTCGACTGTTTGGTAGAAGCCTATATTGAAGAAATGATGAGGTCTCTTTTGTCATCATTAACCCAAAGAAATAAAAAAATACAAAGAAATAAATCCATAGCTTTTGTCTTTGGCCATTAAAGGGTTACAGAGATTAAAAATCAGTTCCTTGTGTTGTGTCCTGATGCTGACACAGCCGGGTTTTATTTCTGAATATGTATATACGCACAGTAACAGCTTCAGCTTCAATACTCAAGTACTCATTCAAAGAGAGAGCAGATCAACTACAGTTTGACATCAGCTGTCAGCTCCGCTTTGTCGTCTCCGGTCAAAACAAAGAAAAGCTGAGTCATGGCTTGAACTTTTGTCTCAGAGAACCGACTCTCATCCGACAACACACTGACTGAAATATGACCGAGATTTCCCCCAAACTTTTCAGACTGAACGACTGTTGCACAAATGCACGCTGACAGCAGGAAGTCATGTTACTGTAACCTTGTCAAAGTAAAGGCACTTCTGTGGAGTATTAAAGACCACAGGGCTCGTGTCTGCTGCGGGTTAACATTCTCTTCAGACTGACGCTTAGCATCGCCGTCATATCCACTGAAATGTTTCTGTTAAATCTGAAGTGATACAGTTAAACACATATGACGCAGTTTTTTAAACCCTGATTCTCATAAATGTTTGGAAGAAATGTGACTGTTTTTAGACAGAAATTAATCACAGTAAAAGGACTTCAGTATAATCAGTATATCTGCCACCAGAACATTTTGCACATTGGGTAAAAATGATCTAAAGTGTGTGAAAGCCCCAGAGAAAGTAACTGCAA
Organism: Epinephelus awoara; assembly: GCA_035609425.1. NCBI lineage: Eukaryota > Metazoa > Chordata > Actinopteri > Perciformes > Serranidae > Epinephelus > Epinephelus awoara. The sequence continues at coordinate 42,885,942 of CM069297.1, forward strand.
TTGAAAAAATTAAATGCCAAATTCTGTGATTTGTTTTAAATATGCTGAATATTTAACGGAGTTGGTTTGTTGTGTTCAGATTCTTCATTTAAGTTAAAGTAATGGATACGAAAATGTACAAGTACAGGCCAGACATTTAAAACCCAAGGAAAAGTAGGGGAGAGTGGGGTAAGATGAGACAATAACGCCAAGGAAAAATAGGACAGAGGAACAATGAGAACATCTACCCTTACTTTAAGATGTCTTCTATCAGTTGAAATTATAAAAATGCATAGAATTCAAAAGATAATTTACCTCTTCTGACAAAGTAATTCAGTAATACAGTTTCCTGTTTCCAAATACAGTCTCAGACAGAGCAAACCTATAAGCTACCAAACAGTTTAATATTCAGCATTTTTTAACCTTTGGATGAGGGCACTCATGCAGTTTGAAAAGACAGCCAGTGTTTCTTTGAGGAGCAAATAAGAAAAACAAAACAAAGAAAAATTATTCAAGAAAAAAATCTGTGATCTCGCCACAAATAATGAAACAAATAAGTGTTTGTCAGAGATAATAATGAGAGATGGTGGCGTACCATAAAATTCTTGAACAAATCTCGATCCTAAAAGAATATAATTTATTCTATAGTATTTAACAACTTGAGATACGTTAGCCTTTGCAGATCTACTGAATCCTATCATTTCCTGCACCTGATGAAACCTCCTTTTTTCAGTTGTTGGAAACAGGAAGTTTGTTTCTTCACATATCTGCTGCCACTTCATAGCATTTCTTTGCAGCAAAGCGAAAAAACAAGCCAGACTTTTCCATGTGGTCTGCAAACTCCTGTACAGCCAACACACTGTCACTCCGACCATGTCACGTATCGACGTTTGGTCATGGACTTTATCTTTTACATGTTTCAGGAGACGTAGTCATCCACACCTACCAGAGCTGTTTTCAAGGCTCTTGAATGAAGAGTGCGAGACTAAGTCACGCCTCATGCCCAGTACTGGGTGTGAAATGTCCCAGAAGAGATGTCCCTTGATGGTCACTAAAACTAGGTCGGAAAAAAGATATATCAATATTGGTTATTGGTCAAATAAGTAAATATGTATGTTGACATATCGAATATCAGCCAAAAATCCGATATCGTGCATCCCTTGTTTTTTCTTCCTTCAACAAGAGACACGTGAGTTTAGGATTAAAGAACAGAGTCTGGCTTTACAATCTTACAGGAAGTGAACAACGGCCTCCTGTGGTTGTTGGATCCGTCCACCATCTTTCCAGCCTGCCTTATTTGGACTTCCTCCCCTTTAACCTTTGCTAAAAGGTTGAATGTTGGACTCCCATTTTTGGCTATTACGACATGCAGATTGTAAAACTATGGACACAAAAATGACTCATCGAATCGGTTGATAAATTTAAATGTCTTAGTGCTTTTTACGTTTTATTTGGTGTACACACCGACATCACTACTGCCCCTTTCCGCCACCAGTTCGGCTCCGCCCTCAAAGTACATCATCACAGTTTAGAAACACAAAACGGGTCTTTATATACAGCTGGCTTTGGTCCTGTGGCTCCCAACCTGGAGGTCTGGGCCCTGCAAAGGGCCACACGATAAGTCTGAGGGGTCGTGAGATGATTAATGGGGGAGGAAAGAAGAAAAAGTTCTGCAGTTCAAATACATACCCAATATTTTTCAATAACCTGTAATAATTATTATTTAACATTGGATCATTTCAGCTCAGGCAGTTTTTTAAATGGAACGATCTGAGAAGTTCAGAGAGGAAACCTTTGTTTGAAGATTAAGGGCTTTTGTGTGATGAGTCTCGAGCCAGAGAAATTAAAAAACATGTGTTTAATCTTTAATAACGTGCTGTAATCAGATTACCATATGTTTTTAAACACTGATCAGTAACTACACCTGTCACAGACATGTAGTGATAGTACAATACTTTCTCTCTCTCCTGAAATGGAGTACAAGTACAAAGTAACGCACAGTGGAAATACTCAAGTAAAGAACCACAGTGTTGTACTAAAGTGCACAACCTGAGTTAATGTGTAGTTATCTTTCACACAACAGCACAATGTTGCATCACTCACACACAAAGACGCAGATTTTATCCTCCACCTGAAGCCAGTCTTTGTATCAGCAGCCTGTAAGAAGAGACAACACTGAGCTGCCCAAAGTTTGCACCCTCACTGGAGGCATCAGCACCTCCCCTGGGGTATTCACAGCCAGCGCCACCAGAGGAGGAGCAGACGGCGCGGAACGCCACCGAGCTCGAGGCAGCCACGCCACCAAACGGGCAAACGGCTTCGTGCCAGACATCTGTCGCATTTCCCCCTTTTCTACATTCCCATCCCTCGCTCCGGAAAAAGACAGAGGCCCGGGAAAAAGGTGGACAGAGGAGGAATCAGAGAGAGAAGAGATGGGCGAGGTAGGCGTCGGATCAGGAGCGAGCCCAGAAACAACAATGGATAGCCACGGCTTTGACAATGCCTTTCCAACCCTGACACCCGGCCACCCCTCCACCCCCCACCGCCCCTCCGGAAAGCCAAGACCTTTGCTCTTTCTCCATGACAGGCAGCATTCTTTTGTCTGGGTCCGCCAGACTCTGGCCGGACCCAGACAAAGGCAAGAGCACAGAGGGGACAGAGAATGACAGAGCGGACAGAGGGGACGGTGGAGGGGGGTGATAAAGGGAGGGATAGATGAATGGAAGGGGTAAGATCGGCAAACCGTGCTCACCTTTTGTCCGACACTCTCTCCCTGTCTTTGTGTGTGTGTGCGTGTGTGTGTGTGTGTGTCATTCATTTTCCGAATTTGTGCACCGTAATCCAGCAACAAAGTTTTTTTTTCCTTTCTTTTTTAAGTGAAGGTCGCAAACGCCCACAGGGTGATGATGATTATTAATATTGTATTATTAGCATTCTTACTTTTCGCCACAACTGCGAAGTGTTTCTTTTTCCTCCTCCTCCTCCTCAACGCTGTCTGCTGTGCCCAGTGCGGTCCACTCCAGTCCTGGTTGGTAATGGCAGAGGAGAGGAGAGGAGAGGAGAGGAGAGGAGAGGGGAGAAGAGGAGAGGAGAGGAGAGGAGAGGAGAGGAGAGGAGAGTCAGGTGATGTTGTTAGGTATTTGCTTTCAGTACTCTTCTTTCTGTTTTACCACCCAGTTACATCATCAAAAGTTTCCTCGCTTCCATCTTCCTGTAACACAGGAAGATGGAAGTGCAATACGACACTTCGTGAGTGTGTGAGAGTGTGATTATGATAAAGAGTGTCTCTTATAGCACGTGGTTTGTTCCTGAACATACAGCAGGTACAAAGTGTATCAGATCCCGCAACTACCTCTCAAACAATGACGACAGGAAGAAATCTGAACCAACTCAAAGGATCACAAACTTTTCACTGTAACAACATAAACAGGGAGTTAAGTAGAGATTCTACTTTTACCTTGAATGAATAATTGTCACTTAGTATAAAAGGTAAATCCTGACAACAGTCTCTTAACAAGTGGAGCCGTTTGAATATATGAGCATCTTTCACTACTCTTGGGTGAAATATTTTACTCAATCACAGCTCAGATGCCAGAATTAAATGCTGACATGTTACATTTGCATGTTTCATATCAATGTTTCATAAATCAGGGGGCGGTGGATCGTGTACCTGCCAAGCTGCAGACGACTGTTTGAGACCAACAATCAACAGAAACTGGTTGAAGAAACACTTCAGTGACCCCTCGCTGAGTTGTCATCAAAAAAACTGTTGTTTTATTCCCAGATATCGCTGCAGTGTTTGCCAGAATAGTGCCACAACAACTGGTTGATGGTTGAGATATTGCTGCGCTTACGATGTGTATGGTTAGACCAACAAATATGCTTTTTAGCAACACAAACAGCTGCTTTGTTTTTTGCAGAGACATTGCATTGGCTGCCAGGATTGTGCCACAAAAGTAACTGACCTCTGGCTAAGCCCCGCCCCCTCCACTCACCTGGACAAACTATCAACACTCAGTGACGGCGCTATGGCAGGTGTCACAGTACACGGCATGTCACAGGAGGCAGCTGATGATTTTTGGGGACATAAGGATCAGATGTCATTGAGAAGTAACCAAAAGGGCCTAAACTAGAACAAAACAGGCTAATGAACTCCCAGCAAACAAGGTGACATGATGAACAACGCAGCTAGGAGCTAACGTTGGGCTAACTTTAGCTAACGTTAGCTAGAGATGTTAAAGATAACTTTATATTTCTTTCCAGCAAAGTGACAATATGTTGCCTCAAACACAATGTTGACTTACCTTAGAACAGATGTAGACATCATTGTTAATCTTATTCACGTTGAGTTGATGTTGTGGTCTAACGTTACCACACAACTCAGCAACACTGCATATAGTGCCACAAAAAGTGCAACCAATTGCCATTTTTTACTACCTAGCAATCACTGCATTTGCTGCCACAACTGTGCCACAAAAATCTGCTGGTTTTCAGCGAGCTATAGCTGCGCACACAGTGAGGATTGTTGGGGATCAACATTCAACAAAACTGGTTGTTTTTTAGTGACTTGTTGCTGAGTATTTACCAGACATGTTGCAACAACACAAACAGCTTTCTTTTTATTTTGCTGCCTTTTGTTTGCAAGAACACTGCCATGAGATGTGGTTGATTTTAACGAACATATCTCTGCACTTACAGTAAGGATTGTGCCACAATTTAAGCCCAAACCTGATTTTTTTTTATCCATAGCTGAGAGGTTTTTGGTGCCTGAAGCTAACCAGTCATAAACAGAACATATCTGCTACATCATGTACGAATGGTTTGCATAAACGAGTAATGCCGACATTTATTCTGGTGACTGGGTTGGGATATTACTGTACATGCCAGATATTTGCTCAGTATTGGTGTGATTCTAGACATGACACACTGAGCAGTGATGGACCAGAGAAACTTGAGGCGTGACTTGAGCCTAGCACTCTGAAAGCTTTGTCTTCTTCGAGAGACTTGTAACCAGCTCTGGTCGGTGTCTCCTCAAACTGTAATATCACTGTGTGTCCTGTGAGCTGCGGTGGGAGGACATGTTTTCACCTGTTCAATAACTTTTCTCAAGTCAATCAGCATTGTCTCACAGGGCATGGGAAACTGGAGGACAGACGCATGGGGTCCACAGGGTAACGTTACAGCCTGTACCCACACACACACAGTGCAGTGTCACCTCCTCTAGTACACCTCCAACGGAAGACACCCCCTCCCCTCTCCTTCCTTTGAGTGTGTTCCAGCTCCAGGCTCTCTTGCAGGGCTATAACTCATAAGTTGCTATAGTCGCCACAGTATACTGCACCTTCTGCTGGGGCACATATAGAGCAGCACAGTTAGTGTTTTTTAACGGCTCAGCAGAGAGAGGAAGTGTGTGTGTGAAAAAGGGCACGCGGACGAGAGAGGACGTTTTTTCCACTGATGGCAGCTGAGGAGAGAATGGGGGCGACGTGACACAATGAACCCGATGAACTTTAAGAGGAAAATGGCTGCTTGTGATCAGCGTGTGATCTGGCGTGGAAAATCTGAGAAAATGAGGTTGTTGACTGATGTGAAAAGGAGATAAATTAACAGGATTCAACAGAGGAAGTGTTTTACTCTCTGATTGTACGACACATATACGGTGCAGGTTTAGGGGACACAGAGAAAGATAAAGCGATGCAGTGAGAGTAAGTTGTCTGTGGAAGAAAAATTGAGAGAAAGAGAGGGAAAATGAGTTGTCTGGTGCCCAGAGGAACTGAAGAGCTCGATACTTCTAAAGCCTTCACTTGTACAGTATGTTTTATTTATGCTCTCCTCGGCTGCTCTCTGCCAGACTCACTGGCTGCCTGCTTGCTCGGCTGAATCATGAACTTACTGACTGAGCAGATGAAACACTGACTGACTGGTTGGATGACCTGACGGCTCGGGGAATGACTGACTGATGTGTGAGAAAGTTGGTGTAAGAACACCTGTCTGCCTCACACTGACTCACACTAAAAGAAAAGGTGTTTGTTTGGCTCCGAGTCTCCCTGTCAATCATACACACACCGCAGGTTAGCAAACAACTCTTTTTCCTCATCCAGCTCTGTGTCGTCTCAGGACATTACACTTCCACCATTATACAAAATCATACAACAACCTCTGTGGGACTGTAAACATCATCTTGTTCATGCTCTATGCTGCAACATGTTTAAAGTAAAACATGGTTCATAACAGCTACGATAACACACTCGCAGATGTAATTACTGAGATGTGGGAACAAGGCGACATCATAGGTCCACTGGGGCAACAAACACAAGCAGTTAGACAATAGGGACAGGATGTCAACAGCCCGGCCGCTCAGTCGCACTAATGTGGAAGACAAAATGAAGGCAAACATTTCAAAGTTGTTTCAAATCATTTCTCACTGCTACTTGTGTTTCTTGACCAACTGCACCTGTTTTAAGCAATACTGCTGCATTCTGAGGTTTTAGCAATTACTGAACTTTTCTTTTTTTTTTTTTTTTTTGAACAGCACCCAGTGCCAGCTCCCAGTGACTTTGCTGGATGCTGGAAAAACAGTGACAGGTTGCTACAAAATACCCACATTTGGTGCCTAAAAACTTGCTGGAAAAACAGCAACATGTTGCTACAAAACACCCATATTCAGTGTCTAAGAAGCAGCTGACAAGTTGCTACAAAAAAACATGTGCCTAAAGAGCTGCTGAAGAAACAGTATCAGGTTGCTACAAAACACCCACATTTGGTGCCTAACAGCTCCTGAAAAAAACACTCAAAGGTTGCTATAAAATACCCACACTGGGTACCTATAATGCCAGTGGAAAAACAGTGACAGGTTGCCACAAAATACCCACATTTGGTGGCTTAACATCTGCAGGAAAAACAGCCACAATTTGCTACAAAACACTCACTTTTGGTACCTAAAAAGCTGCTGGAAAAACAGTGACAGGTTGCTACAAAACATTTACATTAGATGCCTTAATAGCTGCTGGAAAAATGGACAGAAATGGCTCTAAATCACAACTGGTTTGATGTTTGTTGGTCTTGAACAGTGGTCTGCAGCCTGGCAGGTGTCTAGCCTAAATGTCACGCGTCCCCTCCACCTCCAGAGGACAAAGTCTGCTTGTATGATGTCACCATCTAATCTTGAAATATATGAAACATACAAATGTAACATCCTCATGGTTTTACAGAAATGTATAATGCCAACATTTCCTCTGGAGACTGAGCTCAGGATACAAATGCATATACAGGCAAAAGTGCCAAACTCATTGTGGACATTCTGTCCGTCACACATACATCCACTCTATTTGTCGTTTTTGTGTCAACAAGCCCCTCATCCCATCAAATGTGCTCTGGAACAGCCAGAAATGGTTAATGAAATGCATGAGCGTCAAGAAATCGTCAAAGTCAAGACGCAAAGTAGAAAGAAAGGCGGTGATGGTCCAGTGCAAACGTTTGTTGACAGAACATCAGTGGCAGTGGTGCATGCTAGAGACACCACAGCTCCTTCCTTCTGATGGACGTCTAATTAGTAGAATTATGCCAGTTACAGAGGCACGGCTGTATGAAAACCTGATGTCCCAAATGTGCCTTTTTTAAGAAAAGGAAACATAACCATGCATTCATCATGTTCACAGCACAGAGGTTTTTTTACAGCATTGTAAATGCAGCTGAAGGGGACGGCAAAGATGCACCAAGGTTATTTTGTGTTTATGCACTCCACCAGTGGAACTTTAACTGAACTGCAGAATCTCTTCACATCCTCAAACACAGATTAAGATTCACTCTTCAAAAAGTCACTGGACTGACAGGAACCACTACAAAAAGTAGAAATACTTCCTGCTGTCCTACATCAGGCCCCTAATGTTTAAAATGGCACGTATCACTGTCAGCCTTGCTTCCATTTATTCTTGTTGTGGCACTGTGACTTCACTTTGTGCATGTCGTGTTTGACTGTGGTGTTTTTCTCGATTGACTTTGTCGATTGCCTCTGTTGTTTGACTTTGCACATCAGTTCAGGTATGTCATTTGCATTTATACATAACTTCTACCAACTGAAAGTACGGACGTCAACGCAGGCTTAACAGTGAGGACATCAGTCAGATGCAAATACAGTGTATGCTGTCGACCCAAAAACTGTAGCAACACACCAAAACCTCACACAAACCTACAGTTATGTTCCTGATGTCCCAAATATATGAAGGGCGACTTGCTCATACACAGCACTAGTTTGAAAACATTTGACTTTGTTTCATTATTTCATTTAAATGTGTCTGACAGATTCATACATATTCCTTCATTTATCCTCCAAACTCTGGAGCAGAAAGCATTATACACGTCTTTCAACCCACGATTTTGTACCATTAAAATTCAGCCCAGCTCTGTGCCGTTCATCAAAAACTGCCACGCTATTGTCTTATAGCAAGGTGACTAAAGAACTGCAATAATTAGCATGAGAAACCACTGAGGTGGCCATCGAGAGCTGATTCCATGCAGTGCTGACCTGCTTCTAGCTGCACCAAACAATCGATACTAAAAGATAAAAACACAGGAGCCATCTGCAGGTGACGAAGCGCCTTGTGTGTGTGAGATTCTTGTAGTACACATATGGCAATAATGCACATATGTTTTGTCTTATGTGTTGTTGATGGGCTGAATAAAGCAGGAAAAGAAGGACCCCAGTAATGTCTCTTAATTACAACACCAGCTAAATCTAATTTTTTTTTAAAACGTAGCTTTTATATTCACAGATCAGTTTCCTCTCTGAACTGTTGTGTTTCCAGAAGTTTCTGCATTAGACCAGGTTTTTCTTCCATCATGTTAGCGAACAAATGCAGCTGATAAAGTTCTCAAGTGTCTTCTTCATCAAATTTGCTGCATCGAAATGAGCTTTACAATCAAAGTGCAGCATTGACTGTACTGTATGTGTATCATGTGACTATCACATAGAGACAGACAACCATTCACACTTACATTCACACCTACGGACAATTATAATGACCTAGACCTATAACGCCATGGTTAGGTAATGTACCTCTGTGTTGGAAAAACATGATCTTTACAAATCTGGGTCTGCAACAATCTACATGTCAGAACTGGTGCTCATGTCACACACACACACACACACACACACACACACACACACACACACACACACACACACACACACACACACACAAACAGCCACCACCTGCAACCGACTCCTCCACAAACCTCCTGCTGTCTGCCACGCCCTCCTAAACTCCCCTCCCTCCATTCTGCCATTATGTTGGAGGTCCGGGTGCGGCCCTAGCCTCCAGGATCTAAGCTCCAGGCAAGCCCCTCACATCACAGCATGGCTGCCCCACATTCCTCTCACTTATCTGGGGTAGCTGAGCACAGATGGTCCCCTGAGAGAGGTGCAGATATCGGGTTGGCAGGGAGGCTTTGGGGAGGTCTGCTGGCCGCCAAAATAATTACCTGTCACACAGGGCGATAGTTTGTGGTGAGAAGCAGTCATTTTTACACCAGGAAATAAAGTAGTCTTGGGGATAGTCTTCTTATCCTCCCTCTCTGTGGCTCTGCTTTAATTTACTGCACTCCTATTCACCTATCTCCCCTCATTGCACTTCCTCTTGCTGTGCTGGTCTCTCACATTTCTCCACAATTCATTACCAGCTGTCAATCACCTGTCCGGTGAGGCAGGCTTACACATGAAACACTCGAGCAACTACAGGCAAGAAGTATGATGAACACGAAGCCAAATGGGACACATAACTGCTCCTAACCATGTGTGTGTTATGAAACAAACCTCACAATGCTGCGTTCTTTCTCCTGACAGAGTTCGAGTGTATTTTGTTGCTCCAGGCTTCAATTGACATTTTATCTAAATTAACATCTGGTTCACAGTTGGCTCCATATCTGATCATGTGATACAGCCCTCCTCATCTGTCAAACCTATAGACTGTACATAAAGATGGACGACATGATAGCGCCCCGAGAAATGAAGCCAAAACATCTGGATCGCCCCCTGGTGGCTGGCTGCGGTGCACCACGAAGCTCGCCGCCTCCATGTTAGCAGGTAGGACATGAGCCAAACTAGATTGCAGCTCCAGCTGATGTCACCAGCTCAAGATGGCAGCAGCTCAATCCAGTATTTTGCCGTCGTCCATCTTAACACACAGTCTATGGTCAAACCTGAGAGTGAGTGAGGAGCAGGGGGATGGAGGGTTGGAGCAGTGGTCGAGGAGAAACAACATCCATCCCAGCTCGCACGCACCTCTCACACGCCTCATGACAAAATAAACACTATCTGTGGTGCTTGGCCTCGTGCCAGCGTTCAAGGAGAAACAGACAGCAAAAAGAATAAATAAATGTATCTCTCTCCATCAGCCTGGGTCACGCTGCTGCTCAGGGCCTGTCACGTCTGTCACTTAAGTTTCACTCAGCACAAACGCTTTGACTAAACATCAGACACAACCTCACCTCAGATGGTTTCAGTATGTTGCTACTGAGCAGGTGTGAGGGCCCTGATCCATTATACTGTCATTGTCACTGTCCGTTTGCCAACAACCAGTAAGGAGGACAAGGTTATGGGCGGGGGGTTGTCCTTCGGACCGTTTCATTGCTATTCTGTTGCTAGGGCAACAACTGTGGTCCCTGTTTACTTCCTGTTAGCTTCTGCATTAACATACATTCAAACAGGAAATACAAAGGGACCCATTTAGAATGTTTATGTTGTCCAGTTTGAAACGGTCTATATAATCCAAACGGACCAGAAAATACAAATCCTACCTAAAACAATGAGTTCATGAAAAACACTCAGGTTCTGTGGCTCAAACGCCTCAATGTGTTCATCAAAAACATCCAGGGTCTGTGTCTGAAATGCTGCTTTGAAACACTGTAATATGCCGCTAAAACCACCCAGGTTCTGTGGCTCAATCGCCGCTGGGAAACACTGCGATGTGCTGCTAAAAACACAATCTGTGTTATTGCCTGTTGGTCTTGAAAAGTAGCCTGCAGCTTGGTGCACATCTCGTCTAGGTGACTCAACATCCACCATCACCTCCTGATAACAAAGTCAGCTGATGCATTAGGTCTTTAAAAACGTTGATCTAATACAAAGGCAATGTATCATATCAAATGTAACGACTCTTGGTTTGCAGACGTGCAGTGGGAGCATTTTCTTCTGGCGACTGTGCCGGTCAGCAACATGATTGTTCCCCTGCCTTTATTCAAGTCATTTCCAGCAGCTGCCTTAAAAAGCTCACTGCACACTTCCTGTCCAGTACCAAACAACACACACAGTTAGCAGCTAGCTAATAAACATAGTGGAGCATTTAGCGGCTAAAGTCAGGAATAACAAAGTGTCAAAGACACATATGGATCAAGCCAGGCGCAGGTGGTGAGTAGCAGGTCAGACCTCTGCAGTACCTCTGGGATCTGACCTTTGACCTCCTCAGCCTGCACAAACCTCCGCCCACACCACATTTGACATTCAGGGTGGTTTAATCATATTTAACAATACTGCTGGTTTACTTTTTTCCTGCCCGGAGCCAAATGTGACCGCCCTGTAATTGCTTCCATACTCCTGCTGCACTGTACATGTGTAAATATGCTCGAATGGCAGGTTGCTCGGGCTCCTCCTATAGAAAACACAGGCTCCTACTGTAAACAGGATTTTTGTTTGAACCTCATGAACCCTCCACACCCCACGCCCCCGACACCTAATATATAACGTGTGTGTGTGTGTGTGTGTGTGTGTGTGAGAGAGAGAGAGGAGTGCTTTGAAAGGCTTGATGGATTCTACCCAGACCGTAACTCCCTTTGCTAAGAAATAAACAAATATGATTGAATTATGATGCAAGGCGCCCGTGAATTTTCCAACACACTTTGGTCTTGTGTCTTTTTTTATCAGTCTGAGGGCATGTTGCTGCTCTCTCTGAGGCCCTCAACAACATTAGTTTGGCTGGAAATAGCCGTCTCCTATTTCACAGAATTACCGCCGTGGGTGGATGTTGAAAGCAGCTTGAAAAATAGCACCTCTCGTTTCTTTGTCTTTCCTGAAATGGGACACGTATGAAATGTGCAGACCTCAATCAGGGCTTGAAACTTTCACTGCTGACAGCAAAGTGGGGACATGTTGGTCGTGGACACTTCTGATTTCCTGTGAAGCTGCTTTTACATTCCAACTAAAGCCTTCGTTCCTTCACCTCTTTACACGTCAAAAACACGAGTTGCTTTATTGAGCGAACGTTTGTGTTGCAAACGTGGTTTATAAATGTGACAAATCCAGCTCTGACTCATGCTTGTGGGAGGCCCGAAGGACAGGGAATGTTTTTGAAGGAGGACGGCAAAGGGTTGAATTCACATCTCTGAAGAGTAAATGCTCTCACTGCTTCTCAAGGTTACACACACAGAATGGAGCCTATTCATAAAATTCACCACTACCAGAGCAAGGTCATTCCTAAAATTACCTTTACGTTATCTAACCCCAACCTTCAGTATCTGATTACTCCTGTGCAAACACTTGGTTTCAGATTTTTATGTGTAATTTGTCCCTTTTCAAACATGAGAAAAAGTTCTTAAAGTGCAGCTGATGGGCAGTTCATAGGCACACAACAAGGTCTGCACATTATCAACCATGTTATATTTTTAACTTGCTGTTTAGTTACACTGCAGTAGGATGGTCTTTGCTTTCTGTGCAGTGCAACAACACTAATACTTTTAAATTTGGTGCTACATGTGCAGAGAACATGGCAAATGATTTGCACTCATATCACGCCTTTCTAGTCTTCCAACCACTCAGAGCACTGTTTACACTACACGTCACATTCACCCATTCACACACTGGTGTTGGAGGCTACCATACATTGTGTCATCTGCTACTCAGTAACCATTCACACGCTCTCACACACAGATGGAGCAATTTGTGGTTCAGTATGTTGCCCGAGGATACTTCGACATGCGGATCGGAGAAGCCAATGGATGACCCGCTCTACCTCTGCGCCACAGACGCTCTGAGAAAAAGGGCTGTGGACCAATGAATGCTGTAGCTAGTGGGTGATGTAATGCAAACACAGTCTCATTCCGAAGTCATCACAAACCAGAGCTTGAGCAGATTCACAGAAAGCCTGAGCGCAGCAGCACTGATGCAACCAGATCTTATCCCAAGTCGTCACATCACCGTTCTGTCAGTGGACTTTAGGTGTCCTCCTGCGACTGCTGGTGACGTTCCAGGATGCCACAACCGATGCCAGGGCGCCAACAAGAGGTCATGGTTAGGTTTAGAAAAAGACATGATGGTTTGGCTCTACATTCACACTGGAATCGAACACCACCCCTCCCACCCGCCTGTAGGGACGTTCCAACTTCTTACATTACGTTGATACTGACAGCCTTTCAAACTCATGCTGTCCTGTGGCATATCATTACGCTGCAACAGGTACCGTCCGGCCGCTATTAACTGACACTGCCCGTCCGCATATCATACTGCTGTGACAGGAGCCGTCGAGTCGACACACAGAGAAATGTCCCATCCTGCTGCGTTACAAGCCAAAATCACTGACAAGGCAGCGGTATTTGGCGACTTCGCAATGAGAACGTGCTGGCTGATGTTAAAGCTGCTTGCTGTGTGTGAGAGAGACAGAGAGAGGAAGAGAAGATGAAGGTTGGATTATTATACCACAGTGTTTCTGTAAATTATCAACAACGTACTCAGAGGGCTGCTTTGTCACTGTGCGACCCGCCCGCCTGAAAGCCACGATATTTTCTAATGAGCTTAGCCAAACACCCAACCTGCCAGCTGTGGGTCGACCCACACATGACTGGGGTTTGGCAGTATTGTCTAGTGTCAGTGTTGTTGTCTGACAATAGTGTTCTCAATTTTCTGCTTTGGTTTCCTTTGATAGTCTCAAATCAATTTCAGATGCTTTTTCCACCACTTCACTGACGATTATTCGGCATAAACATTAAAAAAAAATTGGACATTATTGTGTTTTGGGGACAATAAAATCTAAATTAAAAACACTGATATTTGTGCAAAATATCAAATACTGGTTGCTTCAAATTCAAAAATCCTTATGGTTTCATTAAATATGCCAATATAAACCTGAATGAGCTCGAAATGGCAGAGTTCCCTTCAGCCCTGGCTCAGCCTCAGGTTTACCGCGCCAACAACGGCCAGACAGAGAGCCGCGGTTTGCATCCTGCACCAAAGCCAGTCCAGGCCAGTCTGGCGCAGTCCAGCCCAAGGCCAGACTCACTGGGGAATTTCATCTGAATTCAATTTCACCTCTTGCCTCTGTCGCGGCAGCTTGAGCCGAGGCTACACAAAAGGCCAAGTTTCACATTGAACGTGAGAACCCCCTCATCTCCTGACCCCTATTACCATATGAATGGGCCAGAAAATGGAACTGGGAGCAAAGAGGGAGACACAGGAGTGAGTGAGTCCAGGCAAAATGGCTCATTTTTAGAGCTCTTGGTTTACCTTTCCCGCTCGCTCAGAATAGAAATTTGTCTCCTCGTGTCGCTCTGAGACAGACATATGTGTACAGACGTCACCCGAAGCTGTTCAATGTCTCGAAGCTTTAAACCAAAGTGTGCTCGTACAGGAAAGTCTCACTAACCCTTCAACTGAGCATTTTGAGCATCCTCAACCAAAAGCTCATAACACGAACAGCTCTAGACGGAATCAAAAGGAAAAACTCCAACAGCTCAATCCAAGCTTCAGCACCTCAGCGTGCGGTTAAATGACCTTTGACTTATTTCTCTTTCACAGTTGTTCTTTCAATACCAGTCTCTTCGTGCTTTCACTAGACCACACTTCTCTCTCCAACCGTTACGTCCCAACAGCATGATGTGAAAGTATAAAGCCACAGAAAGACACTCATTACAGACACTCAACATTTCAATTCAAAAGCAGACAAGGGCATGATTTGTCATTTTGGTCATGAAAACTGTCACCACCTTTACACTGCCTCTTCAAGGCGGAAATTTCACACCGTTATTCCACACGCTGTGCTGTGTCGTAGGTACAATCACGGAACGTAGGGACAGAGTTGTCTCGCATATGAGCCGGAAACGGTGGTAGTAACGGTGCCAAAACAGCCAGCAGGACGGGATCATGGGTGGCATCAGTGTGACGTTTTGACTAAGTGTTATGTGTGCGACCCACCAGGGGAGATGTAAAAAGGAGCTGCTAGCAGTTAGCAGCTACCTCAAAGAGAAGACCAGCGGCTTAAAATGACGTCAAATTGGGGAAACAACGAGGTCCAGGAGCTCCTTACCCTCTGATCAAGGACAAGATCAGCCAACATATAACATGGACGGTAAATGACTGTTATTGCATTGTTAATGTCTTTTTTATTGTTACTATGAAGTGCTGCTGATGCTTGTATGGCACACTAGAGGCCGACGCTAGTGTGTTACATGCCGTTATGCTTTTTTCGCTTCTGGCACTGCCTTCAAATACTGCAACTTCAGTGATTTTAGCATCAGACACTGATGCCGCTGCTGGTCAGCCAGATGGCACCTGATGTGGTGGCACGATAAGCCGCTGACAGTGTCAGTTTGAAATGCCTCCAGTAATGATGTATAATAAAGAGCTGCAAAGCTCCAACATTCAAAAAGGAGCTGTTAGCTGTTAGCTGTTAGCGGCTAACTCAAAGAAGAAAAACAGCGCCAGTGATGACTTTATATAAGGAGCTGGTGCAGATGAAACAGCTTTGCTCTCTGCTCATAAAAAGCAGGTGGTTCTACATTAAAAATCTTTTGGATCATTATATGTGTGTTTATTTCCATAAATTCGATGACGAAACCTGTCTGATTTTAATACTTTTATCAAATATTCTGGTTTATTGACTTATGGATTATGAAGCACTTGAAAATACACCAAAAAGTGACATCACAAAGAGCAAAACTATCAACATGTGCACTGGTGGAGCTCAAAGGGTTAAAAGCTTTACACTTAGTAACGGTTGTGCCAAATTATTCTGCTGCCAATATTTATGGATATATGGGTAAATTCATCTTTGTTTTTCACACAGAATGGTCAGTGAGATAAGAGCTAATGAACACTGGCAGAAAATATCAATGATGTGACAGCTTTAGAAAAATATTTGGTTAGCTGGTTTTTCTTTATGGCAGCCAGCAGCTCACTGTTGGTATCAGCGCTGTCCTCCTGTAACCCTGCAGCACAGCTGGGGCGGGGGCGGGGGGGTGCAGGTGTACAGATGAATAAAGGTTTGGGTGATGGTGATGGCAGTGGGGGGGGGGGTTAGGGCAGAGGGGCAACAAGCAGGTGTGCAGTCACACCCTGAAAAGAACTGAGCACGCTCAGGTGCTGCCCCCCTCCTCACAGAGAGTAGACACACCTGTGGTCCGATCACTCATCGAGGACACGGTGGTTTCACACCTGAAGGAGTGAAGAGTCGGGGCCAGTGTGAGGGCTGTGTGTTGGACTGCAGACTGAGGGAAGTCGAGCTGAAGTGCACCAGAGGAGGAAATTCTTGTTTAGTTATTTACTTTAATTAATTCAGCATTGCTTTCTTTCTTTTTTAAAGGAACTGGTTTTGTTCACTTTTATTTTCTTGTTCTTTTGTAAATAAATCCATAACTTTCGTTCATACACCATCTCTGTTCGTCTTTTTCCTCTGTCCTCACTCTCATCTTTATTGTTACTTCCCTCGTCCCCTGAGCCTGGTCGGGGAACGTGACCAATAGACAGAGCGTTAATTTTTTGCAACAGAATGCTGAAACTTCTGTCTTTTGCGCCGTCATATTATCCACTTGTGATGACGTCATTACAATATACATGTGACGGCATCAGAAGAGCAGAGAAGCAGGTCGACAGGAATGTCTACTGCATTTTTCAAATCTTAAATTTATGACACAATTATAATACTTTTATCAATAATTATGCTTTATTGATTTCAAGGGTGTGCCTCATCTTGTTCATGATAATACTGGTATAGTTTTTAATATGAAATGAAAAATTAATATCTTAATACCAACGATATTTTGACTTTTTTTTCTAAATTCAATGAAAAACCATGTGCAATTTTCATATGTAATAAATTTATGATAAAATAACAAAACAATTACGGTTTATAATAGGTTGAGTTCAAAGGGTTAAACTTGTAAGAAATAATGATTTTGACTTTTTCAGATAATTATCAGTATCGACTGATTTCTGATTGTTATTGTGATAATGTTTTCAGCGTCCAGCCTGAGGGTAAATTATAAATATATCACCTAGACTGATTTAAACAGAACAGAAACAGTTTGTGCTGCTCAGTCCTTCAGTGTGAGGCCACAGGTGACGTACGGCAGCTCAGGAGGGACACCTGATCTATAACTGAGATGAAGACAGTGGACAGACACTGATCAACAGCTCCACCGACACTGTGAACGCTCCATGTGTCCTCATTATCTCTCATCTGCTGCATCACTCCATGTCTTCTCTTCTCTTCCTGTCTGCTGGGCGCCAAATTCAGTCCAGACACTTTACATCTCTTTCAACAGGGAAAACTCATCCAGCTGAATAATCACCACGACCGCTGGGTTTCACACGGACACTTGTGCCACTTTAAGTTTTACAAAATCTCCCTCCTAATTTGACGTCTGGAATAAATGTTTTGAACATAAATCCACCCGAGTGAGGTAAGACTGATGAGGCAACATATTTCCACTTCACAAACCACAAATTTCAATGTCATAAAAAGTCCCTTTTTCATAACTCGCACAGAAATTTCTGTTTTTGCGACATAATGAAGACGTTGGTGCCACACCTCGTTTGGACTTTAACTTCAATGTGAGGGATTATTGCCTCAGTCCAAAAGTCTCCAAACATGGATTCACAAAAATGTATTTTCATACAAATACCTATGAATTTCCTGTGAGACTGAACCTGCATTTATTCGCAGCTCTTGCTTTTATAGGCTGACATATATCTGAAATACATGCATAATATCGCAGTAAGTGTCAGTGAGTAAGCAAAGGAAGAAATGCATTAACTAATACTTTCATGAAAACACGAATGTGATTTGGTGGTGGGCCTCGTGCTGTCGGCTGTCTGGAGTATTCGAGGAAACAGAGGAAGATTTGGAGTAAAGATAGAAAACGATGTGTGAATACATAGATTTGAATATATGAATAAATTCAGCCGTCGACACTGAAGGTAACTTTTTTCTGCTGTTTCATTCTGCGCGAGGCAAAGTCATTTAGGCAGCACAGTGAGTGATTGGAGGCAGAGCGAGCGTCCAGACAGAGCCTCTCCCCTCCTCCTCCTCCTCCTCCTCCTCCTCCTCCCTCTCCCGCATCAGAGCCCGTGGTCATTATTGCCCTCCAGACTGCTTTTATCATCTCTATAAATCTCTGCTGGCTCAGACGCAGCGTAATGAGGAGACCTGCGAGGCTGTCAACCTGCGACTCTCGTCCCTGTCGAGACAGAACGGAGGGGGATGAAAAAAGGTGGAGCGAGGCTGGAGAGAGACGGGCGGAGATGTAGAGTGTTACAAAGAGAGAGGGCAGGAGTTGGTTATACGCACACCCACCGCCACCGCCCACGCACACTCACATACGACACACGGCTTCAGTGTGAGGTGGGAGCACGTTCAGACGTTACATTCAGCTCAGAGGCTGCAGTGTGGTCAGTTTGAGAATTAATAAAAGCTTTCTGCACTTAGAGACGCTGACATTTTCATACAGCTGTCTGTTTTTTCTCTTTCTATCCATCGGCAGACCTTTTTAGACGGACACGGCGCCATGGAGCCTCTTCTTTACGTCACCTTTGCATTTTCACACAGCACCAAACAACAACGGCATCGTGTTGCTCCAGTGTTTGATTTTAGACAGCATGTCGACATGACGTGTCGATGGGTGTGACACGTAACAACAGCGTTGGCTTGACATATAACAGTCGTTGTCAGTCTCTAGTGTGACGTACACGCACAATAGCAATGACATCACATCTCAATAACAGTCGCTGTTATACGGCCGCTCATCTCGTCCTCTGCTCGGAGGGTAAGGAGCTCCTGGACCTCACTGTTTTCCCAATTTATAGACACGTTTAGCCGCTGTTCTTCTTCTTTGAGTTAGCTGCTAACTGCTAGCAGCTACTTTTTAAATCTCACAGTGTGTTGCACATGTCATTAACACATCAAACCTGTGTCACCCATGTTCCCATCCTGCCAGCTGTTCCGCTTAGTTTCGGCTCTGTCACTTCCTCTGATGCCACCTAAAAGGCGAGGCCCCTCAGCCACGCCCATTCCATGATCGTACGTTTTAAACAGAGCGGTGAGGCGGCATAACGGCGTAAAATTCCCGCCTTGACGAGGCAGTGTAAAAGGGGCTACTGATGTAACCTGAGGCTCATGAGCAGTATTTACATTTGCAGCTCAGAGGCCTTTCCTCGCATAAAATCCTCTGGTGTACAGGAAGTGATGTGTTCTACATTTCTGCTTTGTTTACAAGCAACAGAACAAGACACATCCTCACTGTGACCTCGTCACATGTCCACGTTTGGTCATGGACTTGGACTGGAAGTCACTGACCAAGTGCCGGTCTTGACGACTTCAGAGTGAGGCAGAGCAGTGATAACTCTCATAACTAAACAAAGATCAGCGAGTCACCTGGAAAATTGAAGCAGAAACTTTTGGACGCACTCCTGGACTGACAGGTGATCTCTGAAGGTGGTATCATGAGATATCACCACTGATCTGTCAGAGCCGTGCTGTTTTCAAATGACTAATTCATGAACTCAATTCATGACTTTGTTCCATCACTTTGGTCATTTATATCCTCAATCACTTGATTACTTCCCTTGAATTTAACTATTAATGTTCTCAAATTAATAAATGACTTCATTCATTTGCTTCATTTTCCCTCCACACAGATTTATTTAGGTCTTGGACTGAGATAATGGTCTTCAGGTTTTGTCTGTTCGACACAATGCTGCTAATCTTCTCTGACAAGTATTCTCTAGCATTGATTTCACCGTGAAAGCTTTTTATTATGGATGTCAGTTCATAAAACCTCTGCTGCAGTAGAACTTCATTAAAACACACACATACGAACAGGGTGTAAATATTACACATGGCACAGTGGCAGAGTCATTTGAGAGTGTTTGAATCACTACAGTCTGTCACAGCTCATGTTTCTTAGGTTCTGTTTTTTATTTCATTCATTCATGTTGTTTCCTGTTTTACTTTGAAACTCACATCTCCTCTCGTTTCAGATCACTTCACTTCCTGCCCCTGTGTGTTTTCACCTGTGTCTGATTGTCTGTCCCGTCCTGTGTCTCGTTATCCTTCCCCTCACCACAGTATTCAGTGTGTGTCTTGTTTTCTCTCAGCGTCAGTTTGTCTCAGTGCCTTGTGTGTCCAGTGTTGCAGCCTTTTGTTTCCCTGTGTCCTTTGTTTTGTTTTTTGGATTCAGCCTGTTGATTGACTCTGCCTCATTACTACTGGATTTGTTGACCAGTAAAGACTGTGTTATTTTACCAGAGGGGTGTTCCAGGTGGAGGTTCAACAAACTCTGAGTCTAACCCTGAACTCTGAGCTGATTTACCCTGAGATGGGAAACTCTGAGTTAGCGGTTCCAGAACAGCTGATTTGAGTTAGTTCAGTCAACTCTGAGTATGTTCACTCTGAGTTAAGCCGACAATAAAAAGCCATCATCAAAGGAGCTCCGACTCCATGATTCACCATGGCAACAGGTAAATAAAAGACAGCGCCTCCATTTTAATCCAGTGGATGTAGAGATATTAATGCATGTGTAGCAGACGGTGCACGTTTATCTTTAAAAGAAGAGCCTGAGTCAGAGCGAGGAAAGTGTAAATAAATTAACCATAAAGTTAATAAAAAAGTTTATTCAGTGTTGTCCGTTTATTCATCATTTATCAGACTTACATAAAGATAACAAGATAAAGTGGTGGAATCTGACTGTGTATCAGGCTGTAGATACATTACATTATATTAATGATGTATAAGATTTAATCTGAACAAATATAATATTTGTTCAGATTTAATCTGATGGGGAAAAACACAGGAGGCAGCAACTGAAAATAGGAAGATTTAAAACATATAGGCTAGGCTATAGATCAAAGACATAAAGACATGACTGTAAACTCACAGTCTGACCCAGTAATAATATGTTTGGTGATTTGCATTTGAAAAGACGTTGAGGTTAAAATACAGTAGATTTTAAAATGCTGGACATCTATTTGTATCTTGACTCAACAGCATTCAGTGACTTTATTTCAGCTACAAATGTAGTAAATTTAAAGACACTGAAATGCTGCACCATTGCTCACTCAGAAATATGAACATATAATCCCCAATATTAGGCTATAGGAATTATGTTCCACCAGTGCGACCAATGACATCAGTGATAGAGATCATTAGTCATTGATACTACGTGTCTAAAGCTTCATACCGATTTTTAACATTTAAATAATGAGACCTACACATTATGTGCAATAAACATGTGGGAGCTGCTCTAACAGACTGACAGTCTGATCCTTGTGCAGTGTTATAAACAATAATAAATATAAAAAGGACAGAGGTTTGATTCTGAGCTGAGGGTGAATTATTGCTGTGTAATATTTGAATGTAAAGACAAAAACTGATGTCCAAAGAAATGATTGATGTGCATAAACTCAGTAACTTAAGACAGTCCTGAGTAACAAACTAATATCCAGCAGGATTTAGACTGTGACAGACGGTAAATCTCCGCTAATGAATGCGCTTCGATACAAGCTTTGACACGGACTGAATGAATGAGGAAATGAAACAGCGTGTAAGAGGGAGGAGACAGAGGAAAGCCTAACCTGCTCACGGACTCAGTTGCCATGGTGATTGACTCAGAGTTTGCTTTACCTCTCTTTCTGGAACTGAAACCAGAGTTTCCCTCATTTCAGGGTTAACATACTCAGAGTTTTCTGGAATACCCCTCTGAACTGTCTCCAGAGTCGTGTGTTTGTTTGAGTCCACCCTCACCAGTTCACCAATTGTTACAGTCACAGAACAAAATAAATTCATATTTCATAATTCTAATTATTGTAATTTGGGAGCAGAAACGACTCATCTGAGAGAAACACTGAGCCAAATATTTTCTCCCTTCACATTTTACTTTTTTTGAAAGAGACTGTATCAAACTGTACATTTCCTGTGAAAACAAAAGTGTACTTTGAAAACAGACAATGCATGTAACAATTTCACGCCGTTATGCCGCCTCACCGCTCTGTTTAAAACGTACGATCACAGAATGAGCGTGGCTAGGTGGCATCAGAGGAAGTGACAGAGCCGAAACTAAGTGGGACAGCCGGCAGGATGGGATCATGGGTGACACAGGAGTGATGTGTTAGTGACGTGAGCAACCCACTGTGAGATTTAAAAGTAGCTGTTATCAGTTAGCAGCTAACTCAAAGAAGAAGCACAGCGGCTACACATGTCTATAAATTGGGAAAACAGAGAGGTCCAGGAGCAGAGGACGAGATAAGCCAGCGTATAACAGGGACTGTTAATGACTGTTATTGATGTGTGATGTCATTGTTATTGTGCGCGTATGTCACACTGGAGACTGACAATGTTGTGTAACATACACTGCCAACACATGACAGGTTCGGAGTGAGAACGTGCAGGTCCAATAAACCCCTGACTTCACCTGTGGAGCCTGGTGTTCACTTCCTGTATGAATGTCGAGCCAAATCATGACGTTACTTTCTAAACCTAATCACGTGCTTTTGTTGTGGCGCCCAGAACGTCAACAGCAGACGCAGGAGGATACCTAGCGTATAATATGCAGGCGTGAAAGTCCACTGAGAAAGTGGCGATACAGCAGCTGAGCCTTATTTACTGATTGACGTGCTCGTCTGAGAAGACAAAGAGTTCCACTTCATCATTTTCTCTGATGCATTATATTTCTCTCACTGCTGTAGTCGTCAGTGAAAAACATGCAAGCATCCATGACTCTGTGTCCACAAACTGTTCAACGGCACAATATTTCACTGTGACAGTCAGCAGCGTACACCTGCAGCGGACAGAACAGTGACCCCTACAGGACAAACTAGCATCCCACACAGATTTTTACACCAGGGACGGCTCCTATTGGCGGTATGTGACGACTTGGGGTGAGAACGTGGCGCCTTTTTCTAACAACAACAAGAACGAACTGATCAGAATTTGGTGGTTGGAGGTCAAAGGTCACTGTGACCTCACAAAACATGTTTTTGCCCACGCTAATAATGACAACACTTCACACAAATGTCTAACATGATATCACGATGAGGCGATGACATTTATATCCAAAAGGTCAAAGGTCAGCTTCACTGTGACATCATGATGTTCTGCAAAAACACATTTCTGGCCATGACTCAACGTCCTAACTAAAAGGGGGGACATTTAGGAGGAGCAGATGTGTGTGAAACATCCATGTGGTGTAAACTGTCAGAGAATCCTGATGAGCAGAGGCAAACAGCCGTGAAGCAGTAACTCTAGTTTTTCCTTTGTTTTGATTCCTGTTTTTTGCTGCAAAGGCTCACTTCACCTGACGTGAACCGCTGCACAAAAATACATCCTGCAGAGTGATGTAGTGAAGCGTGATTATTATCTGTGTCCCCAAAAGACCTGCCTCACCCGTCAAACTCCCTTTAAGGGTGTACTAAAACTGTCCTTGCATACTGCAAACATGTCTCTTTTTCCAGGAACTGAGCGTCAACAGCAGCTGGCTGGTACAACTGCTCGGGGGGAAAAGTAACAAACAGCTCCAGCAAGATAGACCAGCGCTGACCTCAGTGACAGAGTCGTGTGTGTGTGTGTGTGTGTGTGTGTGTGTGTGTGTGTGTGTGTCTGTGTGTGTGTCTGTGTGTGTGTGTGTGTGTGAGTGAGAGACAGAGAGAGACTGAGGAGTGTGTAAGCCAAAACTCTTCTACCTCTCCACTCTGAGTGTCGTTTCTGATGTCAGACCGAAGAACCCTACGTCTCTGCTGACGCCCGTGCAGCCGGTAAACCAAACACACTCTCTGACAGCTGACACATAGTACGGACTTCGACCCGCGCTGGACCTCACAACAACAGCCCCGTCATCCAGCGTCAGCGCGGCGCTTCCTCCAGTCCGGTCTGATGCCCTCCCACACTGTCAGGAGCCGTCTCCGAGCCGCCCACACTCTCTTATGTAAGGGGATAATCCTGTGCAGTCATTAAAATGATGCACGGTGCTGGAGGTGTAGAGGCACATCACTATTTGATGCCCATGGTGAAATCGGTGCATAAATGTTTTATATTCACATTACCTCGCAGCAGATTACACCTCCACGCATCACCCAAAAACATTCTTCTAAATTAACCCGCCGCAACCTGGACTGTGTGTAAAAAGCAGGGGAATATTTGAAGAGCTGCGGCTCCTCTGACACTTTAATGACCCCTGCTTCTCCAGACTCCCTGGCTCTTTCTCAGACATCTCAATCACCTTCCCCTCTGGTTAAAAAAAAAACTCATTTCACATGAACGCTCGCTGTGTGGCTCCTCCAACAGAAACAAAAAGGCAGCCTCTCCATCATCCGGCAAACCATAAGCTTCCCTTTATCTTCCCTCCCTCATTAAACTCTGAATAACTCAGCAGAGAGGCAGAAAGAGGAGAGAGAAAAGTGATTGAATTCTGCCGGAGGAATAAAAGCCCCTTGAGGTTGCCATTTTGAATGTGTGCCATGTTGAACAGGCTGGATCCAGAGATCACCGAGACAACGGAGCAGGGAAGAATAGTCTATAGACAGAGCTCCAGGCCAGCTGACCCACTGTAGATAATGTACCATGGATGTCGTGTCATTGTACTGAGAGGCTGGAGTCATGATGATGACCCACCGCGACCTCGGAGGGAGGCGGGCAGAGGCGGAGGAAGGAGCTCTGAAAGGGAGGTCAGAGGGAAATGGTGGCACCAGACCTGATATCTCAATTCAAAAGCTGCACTGGCAACCTGGTCGCACTGAATACAGCCCAATTATTTCAATAAACCAGCAATCCTGGGAAGGGGAAGACCAGAGAAAGGGAACACGAGAAAAGAAAAATGGCTTTGACATTCAGGCAGGCGGGCGGAGGGAGGTAACAAGTTCACGGCCCTTTCAGAAAGCATGGCCGCCTGCTGCGTGATGGATCACGGAGCCTCAGATGGGCCATCAGGGGTGGGACCCACGGAGGAACGCATGGGAACAGTCTCCCAGGAAGAAGGGAGTCATCCTGACAAATGAACTCCTGATGGTTCTGATATAAGCAGCTTTCTGAGTCGCCCCATATGGAGCAGCTATACCGCCGCTGACAACACATCTGTGCACACAGGACTGATTCCTCCCATTGTCGTGGAGTTAATCTCACATTATGGGTCAGAATAAAACAAATCCTGATGCTTGCATGTGAATGCAGTTAAGCTGAAAAGATGACGTTAAATCCTCCTACTGGCGGACCCCGACGATGGCTGACTGAATAGACCCTTTGAAAAAAATAACAATTATCAATGAGTAATGATTTTGAATATTTGAAACAATTAGTGCCGAGCGATTTTCTGTGTTATATTAATTTTTCATATACAGTCATTCTGCTGTATAGCTGGCGTCAACGTCATCATCGAAAACGGACGCTTGGTCAGTGACAATGCATGTAACAGGCTGAAGTTGACACGGCGTCCCAGAACGTCAACGACCAACACACCCAGGGTACCTTGGACGTCACATGTGGACGTGGAAAGTCCACTGAGAACGTGTTGCTGGAGTGCGTGAGTAAACAGGAAAAAGCACTACGTTAATGAAAGGCTGTACTGAACAGCAACTGCACACTTCTTACTGATGGTTACAACTTTAAGAACAAAACAAATAATACTGGCATGTTGGCTGCAGCTCGCCAGCTAGCAAAACAGTCTGTTAACAGCTGGGAGAAGCTCTATGGCTACAGCACATTGAGAAGAAGAGAGAAGAGAGGTGGAGGATGAAGAACAACAGCACCACAGAGGAGCTGTGTCTGCTGTTCGCAAAGTTTTTGGCTTTAAAAATCTGACATAACGTTAGTTTGCTGATCCGCTGGTGGTGGAACTAGCAACTTACTTCTTCCTCCCGTCAGCAGAAACAAACTCATCCTCACTGTGACCTCGTCACATGTCCACATTTGGTCATGGACTTTCCACGTCCACATGTGACGTCCAAGGTACCCTGGGTGTGTTGGTTGTTGACGTTCTGGGACGCCGTGTCAACTTCAGCCTGTTACATGCATTGTCTGTTTTCAAAATAAAAGCACTACATACACACATGGTTGGGTTTAGAGGTTGTTTCCTGTCGACATGATGCGCAGCCAGTCGCCTTTATTTCAGCGCACAGACACATCAGGGGGAAACGCATCGGGACAACAACTAAAGTTAAGGGGATGGAAGTCTGAGTAGGGTGGATGGTTCCAACAAACACCGACGTTCACCCAGGGGGCTGATGTTCACTTCCTGTAAGATTGTAAAGCCAAACCCTGTTCTCTTGTCCGAAACCCAACCACGTGTGTTTGTTGTTGAGGGAAAAACAAGTCAATCCCAGTGTAGTACCAACATAGCACGTTTATTTTGAAAAAAGACTGGACAGTGTGCGACCAAATGTTGTTAGGTGACGAGGTCGGAGTGAGAATGTGCTGGTAATGCAAGTTGCGTGTCCATAAAACAATATGGCGGCCAGCTGGTAACAAACAGTTTTACAGTTAAACGGTGCACTAATGTGTGTCTCTGGAAACTTTCAGGTGAGGTTATGCAGGAAGAGTCTTGGTTCACATTCGGATCAAAGGGTTAAATTTTGACCAAAAACCTTCTTTTTATTCTTTTATCCGTCCTCAGCAGTTTGAACAAAAAGTTCAGCTTGAGTTAGGATTTCGTTCATTCATGTCTCCAAGGTCAAGAATGAACTTTTACACCTGAATCACATTTTAATCAAAGCTCCACTGAACATCTTGTATTGAAGTAGATGAGAATTTTATAAATTCTGCTCTATTATGAAGTCATGTTGTATTTACACCAGACACTGAACAAGTGTCGAGTTCACAAAGACTTAAAAGTCTCCAAAAATGCTGTTCACAACATTCGTGAGACGAAAAAGAACTTCTTACGTATTCAGCTGCCAACAAAGAATGTTGCCTTCTGTCCTGAGCTCGACAAAAGATATGCTCCACAATCTGCTCAGGGTTTTTTCACAAGCGACCGTCCTGAACATCTTATTAGAACGAAGCACATCTCACTAAAGTCTAACCCTTACAAGTTCACACACAAAGATGGATAAAGTTTCTCTTCAGGAAGACCTTAAGAGTAATGAAAGTGATGAAATGAAAGTAATGAAAGTCCTTTAGATGTTTCCTCCTCGTACACGTAGTTTTGTGAAGTTCACACTAACTGTGATTTTCAGGGAAACACTCAGCGTGTCAGTTCCAGGCCTGAGAGCAGAGTCAGAGCAGCGACAGTATGTGTGGTGTGTCAGAGATGACGGCAACAGACACGACTGCTGTAAACACATGAAAGTCCTGCTTATCACTGACGAGGAACTGGGGGTCGTAGTGTGGGGACTGGTTAGCCAGGGGCCTCAGTGGGTGGGGGCCCTCAATGAGCCGGAAATATGCATTTTTCAAATTTTATTTCTACTTATTTAACGTCACGACTAATTTAAAATATGCTGAATAAATCAGTTGAAAGATTTAACTGTCTATAAAAAGAAAAAAACATGTGGAAGCTCTGAGGCCTCGCTCACCCCTTAGGGACTGTCTGTTATTTATGAGGGGGGAGACAGGTCAAGTAATTTCAGTGTTTTATTTTGGCCTGTGGGAGGGGCATACACATTGAAATGGCTGTATTTTGTATTTATTTTATTTTATTTCAACATGCAAGCAATTCTGCATTTCCAACAGCCCCTGGACACGTCATCTGCACCGAACAAATCTGAGCTTAAAATACTGATATTTCCTCAAAACCACTTTATTCTAAATCTCAAGAAAATCAATGTTTGTAGCTTTGGGGCTGGTCAAATAATAATACATTAAAAAATTAATAATAATAATAATGATCATCTAAATACTAAAGAACAATCCCTAGATTTTTAGATTGGCTTAGGGGCGGGGCATACAGATTTTTTTTTTTTTTTTTTTTTTAATACAGAAAACAAGCCATTTTTTCTTTAAAAAAAACTTGCCAAATTTACACATTTATCACAGCCAGAAACTGTAAAAACAGAAATTGTCATTGGATTTTTAAAATTTCTGACGACCCCTGAACATGTCACGTGCGCTGAACACTTCTGTCGCTGAAAAACAACCAAAAACTGAGCTTAAAATAGTGATTTTTAATCAAAACCACTTTATTCTCCATCTCACAGAAAAAATGTCTGTAGCTTCGGGGACCGTCAAAATAATAATAAAAAATGGTTAATAATAATAATATAAAAAATAAAGAACGATCCCTAATTTTTTTTAATATTGTCTTATGGGCGGGGCAGATAATATCTGAATGGTTGTATTTTGCATCTTTAATGGTTTTGGAAGAGAAACCACCAAAATTAAATCATTTGTCACAGCCAGAAACTGTAAAAACAGAAATTGTTGTCTGATTTTTAAATTTCCGACAGTCCTTGGACGCATCATGTGGGCCGAGTGCTTCTGTTAAAAAAAAATAAATAAAAAAAATCTGAGCTTAAAATACTGATATTTCATCAAGACCACTTCATTCTAAATCTCAGGAAAATCAATGTAGCTTTGTAGCTTTGGGTCTGGTCAAATAATAATACATTAAAAAATTAATAATAATAATTATATAAATAATAAAGAACAGTCCCTAGATTTTTAGATTGGCTTAGGGGCGGGGCATACAAATTTTTTTTTTGTTTGTTTGGTTGTTTTTACAGAAGACGACAGTCCTTGGACGCATCATGTTGGCTGAGCGCTTCCATTAAAAACCAAAAATAAAAAAATCTGAGCTTAAAATAATGATATTTCATCTAAATCACTTTCCTCTACACTGGAAATTATTTCCAGAAAGTTACAATATGTAACTGTAATATTTCACATTAAATTACATTATTGACACCTTAAAGGCTATTTGACCAGGATTTTATTGTGAAATTCATTCAGATAAATATTGTAATTTTACAGAAGTGCGCTGCTAAATACTCGTAATACGCAGGCATAACTACTGTGAGCATTCAGCTGTCATTTCATCCTAAATTACTAATAAAGTGTTGCCAGTAATTTACTGTACATCAGATCGGATATTTTCCAGTGTACCTCTCATTTAAAATTTGGCCAAAAATAAAACGTGTGCACAAACTAAGCAGCATTTTTTTCAACTCCAGGATTTCATCTTCAACTTTTAACTTTTTAAACATCAGCAGGGAAGTTTAAAAAATCTAATAACTGATTTGTGGTGGAGGGAGGGTCATGCATTCCCCCGCCCTCACTAAGGGAGGCCCAAGGAAAAATATTGTAGCTTTAGGATAGAAAGAGTCACACCCAGCCAACCGTCCTCTGATAAATAAAAACGGTGCCTTAAAGTCTTAAAGACTCGTCTCTAAACGCAGCCAGAGCCGAGTGATGACTGTTTGTGCTGCCGGGGCGCCAACGTACTCTGTCATGTCTCCCCAACAAAGAAAAGACAGAAAGAAAGCAAACTGACTTTGTACCAAAAAAAAAAGGTGTGTTAATGTGTGTTAGAGAGACATGGATCAAGAGAGGATGGGGCCACACACTGCTGATAGGGTGCAGAATTTGCTGCTACGCCCCTGCTGGCCAAACACGAATCACTTCTATCTCCATCTTTAGTCAAAGCATTTATCGTACATTCAAGATTTGTCGATGATACGTCTGTAAAAAACAGAGGGGCTGATGAAGGTGGACACATGAAAATAACTTGATTATTTTTCGTTCCAATAGAAACATGTTTGTGTCAGAATAAACATATTTGTGAATATTTCAGCTTCAGGTGTCATATTAAAGAATTAACAAAGAAACTGTGGTTTTCCTTCCACTTAAAGCACTTTTAACCTTCTACAAGTCTCTGTGTGAGCCTCATGTAAATGACTGTGATGTTATATGATGCAATACCAGGCACGTGCACAGAAATACTCCAGGTGGTGCTCCAGCTCCTGCCCTCTTGGCCTCTGTCTAACTCAGTGCCCTTTCTACAAGACATTTTTTAATATGCTTCTTTTAATACGTTTATATTTTAGTTTTTAGATTCGGCCCATGGCTTCAAAGCACGTTGTATGTCCGACGTCTGCATCTGAGTCGAGCCGCTGCCCCTCCCTCTCCAGATGACCTTGTCACAGCCACCACAGTTAACACATGCAGACTGAGCGCCCTGCAGAGCGGCGTCACGTCTCCCTGATCTGCCTTCATGGAGCAGACAGGTAACGACTGGGGCTGTTTGTCACTGTTGTGACATTAAACCACCATTAAAACATCTCAATGCAGCCAGACTAACAATAACCCACCATTAACATCAAGTAAGCTAGTCTGACGTAAAACCACACCGCTTCCATCCAAGTCTGTCAGATTCGTGTTCACCAGCTGCCCCACGCGAGCAGCAAGGGACGCCGAATGCTTCCCCACTTTTACATGTCTTCATTAAGCAGAACGCAGATTGAAATAATGTTTTGTCTCCCACACGTGGCTCTGATAATCAATTTAAACAGATCTCACATGCAATTTGGTGCAGTACGAACACGCAGTGCAAAAAGAGCGCAGAGAAGGAAAGGAGGAGCGCGGAGCTGCAGCCGCTGCGCACGTCTGTCCTCTGCAACTATTCAAGAAAATGTAAAGCTTATTTTACAGATGCACAATAATATCGGCACGTCATCAGCTGATGTCACCTTTTAAACAAACTATCAGAATCGGCCAACATGCTTTTTCTCATTTTGCACAATGAATAGATATTACATACACTGAAAAGTACCTCCAGGAAGTTACAATAAGTTACTGTAATATTATACATTAAATTACATTATTATAACCTCACAGCTTTTTACTGTGATATTTAACAATAATTAGAATTTTTCCATGAAATTCAAGCAGGTAAATTAAGTAATTTACTGCTGAATCACAGTAATATATGGAGTTTTACTGTCAGGTTACAGTGAAACAGTAATTCTACAGGAGCATACTGCTAAATCACAGTAACCTCATGTACATAAACTGTGGAGTTACAGTTAAATATATTAACTTTGCAGGAATGGTCTGTTATAGCAGTAATGTAATGGGCTTTAACTGTGACGTCACAGTTAAATATAGTAAGTTTACGAGAGCATACTGTTAAATCACAGTAATATGCAGGTATTACTGTACTATTTAGCAGTATGTTCCTGTAAAATTCCTGTAAAGTTCCTGTAAAATTACTATATTTAACATCACAGTTGAATACAGTAATTTTACGGAAGCATACTGTTAAATCACAGCAATATACAAGCATAACTCTGAGATCACAGTATACAGCTGTCAATTCACAACAATTTACTGTAAACATGATGCAGTAACTTACTGTGAAAGTGATGCAACTAGTAGCCAGCAATGCATTGTAAACGTACAGCCAAATATTTTACAGTGTACATTAAGGAATGGATTTCATGTCTCCATCTGCTGATGGGCCGTCACGATAAGAGTATGTATGTATAACGTGATGTTAATGCTACTAAAGAAGAGACTTTACGCTGACTAAAAAAAGTGGATATATTGATATCTGTATCGCTTATCAGCCACATGAGTTGTTCTATGTCGGAGTATCAGATATTGGCAAAAAATCCAATATCATGCATCGCTGTCTTATTTAAAAGATAATCATTAGAATTACGGTACTATTAAAATAAGGAGGAGGAGCATAAAATGAGCAGAGGAGGGCAGACACTGTTTTCTTTGTTGTTGCCTCTCATATATAACTGATAAATGCAGGAAGTGACGCGCATGTGTCGCAGCTTTAGGTGTCCACAGTGCAGATAGTGAGACTCCTCAGGTGTCAACGAGACAGAGATCTCCCTGCTCATTACCGAGCACAACCGTGCTGTATGTAGAGTCCTCAGGAGCCCCTCTGGTGCTACTCTGGTGCCGGCAGACACATGAAAACCTCCCAGCAGGACGCACTTTCAGAGCTCACAATAAAAAATGAAAGAGGTGCCCTTTTTTTTTTACTGCAGCACCTGCCCTGCAAGGTGTCTGTGTGCGGCACTGTGCAGCACCGCTCCTCGTTATCACGTGAAGTAACAGATTCTATAGAAGACAGTAAGACGTGTCACATGGTCCGAGGTAAACGCTCCCACTGACCCTCTTCTTCACAGCTACAGTCGTCTGAAGCTCGTTGAATTTAACGTCTCTCTCAGTGCTTGTATAATGTTGTATTTCTGCTCTGTGACCTCAGACCAGCTGAGCTTTCCTCTCATACACAAGACGAGGAAAAGCATCTTATTGAGGATGAAGAACTTAAAATGTACGAGCTTCAGTGAGGTTTGCAGAGTTGAGACTGATAACAGTGTATAAAATATTCTACGAGAAGAGCCCGAGGCAGCAGTCAGGGGCGGAGCAGCAAATGCTGGGCCCTGTGCATCAGCAGTCTGTGTGGACCCCCATCCTCTCTCGATCCACGTCCCTCTCACACACCCTCTGACAGTTTTGTTTTACAAAATCAGTTTGCTTTCTTTCTCTTTCCTCTTCTTCTCTTGTTTCTTTGAAGGAACTCCAGTGTCACTTTGCTGTTCTTTTTTTGTCAGAGGAGGCAGTGGCTGAGGTGTGGCTTCATTTTTTTCACCCTCCCTGAAGCTACAAATATTTTACCCTGAGCCTCCCTGAGTGACCGAGGGAAAGTCCATGACCCTCCCTCCATGAGCTAGTTATTAGATTTTTAAAACTTCCCTTTGATGTTTGAAAGTTAAAAGTTAAAGATGAAATCCTGGAGTTGGAAAAGTTGAGCATGCTGGTTTTGTTCTGGCCAAATTTTAAATGATACGTGCGCTCTAAAAATGGTTCGTGGGGCCACTTTTAAAATAAATATGTTTACCAGCATAAAAAATCTGTTCAATTCAATTGTGTGTTTTATTCAGACGACAACTCATTTTTAGTGATGTGCGCCATAATGTCTTCTTTTCGAGGCTCTTCCAGGCCTCCATCTCCAAGCTCGCCGCCTTTTTCTGTTTAGTTTTCTGCTCTTGAGTAGCTGCTCCCGAGCGCCACGTTTGTCAAAACTGTAACCGGCTCCTTAAACATCTGTATATTTCAGACTTGTTGTCTAAAACTGCACATTTGAGGGAGTGTTGGAGAGCAGTTCAGTTTTTCTCAGTTACTACCTACAGTAGGCCACTTATTTTTATTTACAACTTATTTTAAGAGTTTGTTAAAATCCAAAACATTGTTGACATTTTTTTGGAGTGGGATGGAATTTCAAAAAATAGGTTTGACCGCAAAATATCAACACAACTTTATGGATAAATATTACATTGGTCCAACTTAATTAATCAATACTTTCAGAGCTGGAGATGTTTAAAAGGAACGCAAAAATTGTTATCTTCATTTTTTAAAGTTGAGTCAGTGGATTAATTTTCAGAAATTTTGATTTGAGATTTTGATGAAATATCATTATTTTAGGCTCAGATTTGGTCATGCTTTCTCTAATGAAGACTTTGTCCCACATGATGCGTCCAAGGACCGTCAGACATTTAAAAATCCAATGATAATTTCTGTTTTTACAGTTTCTGCTTTTGATAAAGGTGTCACTATAAAACATGTCCTTAACACTCACCTGGGTGGGTTTAAGTCTTTCAACTGATTTATTCAGACAGTTCTAATTGACACTAAACTGATAAGAAATTAAATGAAAAAGCTTTTTATTTCAGTTTTTTTATTCACATTGGTTATTTTTACTGGCTACATGTCTCTATTAACGGGATCTTACCTGTGACACAGTGTTTAGATTGATGGAATAAATGTCTGAAGATGATTTAGTCGTTAGCATCAGGGTAGTTTTTAATGCTCTTGGTTAGTTGTAGGAGTTTGTAGCTTGTAAATCTCACTGTGTATTATTACATGCAGCTTCTTTCTCTTATTTTAAAAATACAGTTTGCTTTATGCCTGGACCCATATTCTCAAGCTTTGGATTTATCAGGGTCTTCCATTTCACATTTCTATCATTTCTCATGAATTGCACTTGTATTTGTTAAATACAAGTTTTTAGTGAATAAAATTGAAGTGAAATTGCAACTGACGACGAATCTTAGTCATCAGCTCATCACCATTTTACGTCACTTGCTCCAACGTTTAAAATGATGATTTTTTTTTGTCTTATTTGGACAGATAAAGGTTTAGAAATGTTGGTCAAACAAGATTGATTAACTGAGAACATAATCAGGATTTACCAATAATGAAAATATAAATGAAACAAAGTGTTTTGCCCAGATTGTTTCGGTGACAGTTGGAAAAATAAAATAGTCAAAAGAAAAAATATATGATTATTGCAGGAATGTGAAAACACCCTCTGGAAATAATCTACTGGTTTGAATTTAAAATAAGGTAACAATTTGCGTGCATCTTTATAAGTAATTCAAACTCTGGCAATACTGAGTAAATAGTCAGACAACTTAATATTTATCCAAAAGCTGTGTTTACATTTAGTGTTTCTTTTTTTTTTTTTTAATTCTAACTTATTTATTTTTAATGTCATTCTTCTCAAAAAAATGTTTTTGAGTTTGACCAACTTCTTCTGTCGACTGATTAAAACACATTAATGAAACCTGTAAAATTTTCATGCTATAAAGACTTTCAGTGTCATCCACTAATCCTGTGAATCAGCTTCAGAGTATAATAATAATAATAATAATAATAAAAGCCATTCTTTTCTCCCCTGGTGTCACCGTATATTTAGTGTGCCCCACTTCCCCCGCCTAGGAATAATAAACCTGTCAACAACAGTCTCTTGGGAGGCCGCTGCTGACACTTCGTTGTCAGTGGCAAGGCATGCTGGGATAGCTAATGGGACAGGCCCTCGGGGGTGCCTCAGACGGAGGACAGCCCCAGACAGGTGAGCTGTCTGACAGCTCTCAAACTAAATAAATGGTCATCGATAAAAAACCTCTCCGCCTTTGTTGACTTCAAATCACACACTGGAGAAACACTTCATGTTTCTGCTGGACCACTGTGAATAAACCCAGTAATATTATTGTACTCTGGAACTTAAGGTGAAGCCAAGGTGCCGTTAACTGAAGGTAATACATTTGGTAATTAAATATTTTAACTGTGTGATTTTGGAAATTTAAGAATGTGAGTTTTCAGAGGAAACACAAGAGTGAAACCCATCCTGCTGATTTGTATGCACCAATTTGTGTCGTCCCTGCATTAATTCATGGTCTCAATGTTTTTAATTTTGTTTATTGGGAGACAAAAATGCACATGTTCTAAATATTGTCCCTTGTGTCCCCCTGTAAATCGACACCTGTGATTCAACCACTCGAGGGGACATCCTCAAATTAAGAGACAGAAATGTGGAGGTAAATCTGAGCGGCCGTACCTGACGTGCTGACGACTGAAAACACTTTCCCAGCTGTTACATCACTCAACACATCACCTCACTCAGCCTGCAGTAACAGTGTCCACACAATAAAAGAAGTTGTGCTACAAATGCATCCAGAAGTCTCAACACTTGAAATTTAATAATGTCTTTGTATACATCCGCCGCAATCCCCCCCCCCCCCCCAACGTGAGTGAGAGGGAGCACCCAGCCTACGGTGCGTCTCCGTGATTTCTCCCTTATTGTAACCACGTGGCTGCATTCTGCGAGTTTGTCCTCCCTCAACACGTGTACGCATGTGAACATCAGAGCTGATCAACTAAACAGTTCCCACATCGAGAGCAGGAAGGGAGCACTCTCAGTACTTTGACTCGGCTGTGTGTGACACCGGTCGGATAGTGCTGAGAGGAGACGATGCACGGTCTGTCATTCAGTCTGTCAGTCAGTCAGTGCTGTTACACAACCCCTCACCACTGCACACACTATTTGCTACATTCAGAGCACAGGCAGATGTAAAGCGCTGTATGCAAAGTAAGCAGAGGAGAGTTTGGAAGCAGAAAGAGCAGGTAAAGGAAAAGAGTTGTTGGTCTTTCCTGGGCACTGACCTGGACGGAATAGCAAACAGAGCGCCGGTCAGCCTCTCATCTTGCTTCTCTTCTCAGATTTCACACTCCAGCTCCTTCCTGACTGCCTTTTGAAGTTGGTCCCTCCGCTATTTCTGAGGTGAAAGTCGTTGGCAGAGGAGGGAATGAGGGAGAGGAAGAGGGAGACTCTTTTTTCCTCTTCTTCTGCTTCTTATTTTCTTTACTTCCCCCTTGTTGTATTTTGCACTAGATAAAACGTGCACCTCCTCTTGCTCTTCCATAGCAAAACAAAAAAATCTCTCCACACACTGACTGCTGGGAGAGGAGGGGAAAATAACACTGCGAGAGCGAGAAGGAGAGAGAGCAGCAACAAAAGTCTGCTCAGTCACCTCGTCTCCCTCCTGTTCAAATTTAGAGGCTGGATTTCAGGCTGCAAGGCGAACTCTACTGGGCATGCCCATAACCGAGAGGCACACTTTGTAATGAACACTCACTTCCTCTCTTGTTCTTGCCTTCCCCCTCCTCCCTCGCAGCTCTCTCTCTGCCTCCCCTCCCCTCTCGCTTCAGCGTGGATCAGGAATGCTGCTCGGACCAAAGTCCACGGAGCGAGCCCCACTTTGCACACAAAAACAAAACAAAAACGACAATCTCACACTTGAAGCACAACAGACTGAAAAACAGTTTGTACGGAAGGCGAGAAAAATCTGACACCTTTTCTTAAAATCTGAAGAAAATTCGCCGCTGATGAAGAATCATAAACTCACTCCAACTGCCAAAATTAACAATATTGTTGGCTTGCTACTTGTTTCCAATGCGTGTAATTTAATCACACTTTAGATGTCTGTCTAGACTCCAGTGATGTAATACCTAATCCAAAACTAATGGGCATGTCAGTCAAAACAGCGAGGCAATCATGCACAGTCAATTTTGAAAATGAAATGTGCTCCTGTGAACAATTTCCTGCTTCTCTTCTGCTTGAGCGAGATAAAAATATGATCTGGACCCACGGTACATGGCATCCTATCTAAGCCCTGCCTGGGCTGGGCTCTGTTGTGCCTGATCCCACCAATATGCACAGTGATGTCGCTAAAACTCGAGCAGATACGTCCGACAGATATGTTAGGAATGTGGAATTTGCTGTTTTGAAGCGGCACAGCCGTATTGATTTCTCCAGCCATGTAACAGGGAAGAGTGACGTATTTCTTTAGCGAGTCAGCCTGTGCTGCCTGTGCTGCCTGTGCTGCCTGTGCTATCTCAGGCTCCCCACGCTGACCCAGATTCTCCCCAGCAAACTATCAGGACACTATGTATCAAAACCAGGCTATGGAATGAGGACAACGAGTTCACAGAGCGACAGACAGAGAGAGAGACAGAGAAAGTTCCCCCGGCATCTGCATTGTGCTACTCTGGGAGACAAACACACCATAAACACCATCTTAAGTGACAAATTCAAATTCAGAGAAATGTTTCGGAATAACACAAAGCCTGCTGATGGACGGGATTTAAACACAATCACTTAAATAATTCTGCTGCTCAGACCTGCATCTTTGTTGAGACGGCCTCAGCAGAGAGTAATCCATCTGGGCCATCTGAAGGGTGGAGATAGGGGCCAGGTGGAGGAGGAGGAGGAGGAGGAGGAGGAGGAGGTCCAGACGGCTGCAGGCTTCACCCTGAGAGGTCAGAGGTCATGGGAAACAGTGGGTCAGTATGAAGATGAGAGGTCAATGCCACGGCTGGATAAGGCAGAGCCGCATGTGTCCGGGGTCGCAGTCAGTTGATCGAGTGATGGGGGGTTGGCGTGGGGGGTGAAAGTGTAGCCGAAAAGCCAAACAAAGGAAGAGAGGGGCCAGTCGAGCCTGAAGGAGTCACAGTCGCGCTTCATGCACAGTGTCAGATTTAACTGTGGGAGTGTAAACATGGAAGAAATGCAGAGTCCACAGAACGCAGGAAGTCAGAGTTCAGTATGCTGGAAACAAAGTAGATCCGACAACGTGTTGCCGAATTTTATCTAAAAGGTAAAAGTGTTCCGATATGCACCCCAGAAACCTCCTCCTCCTCTGAACTTTCTCTACAACTGTGTGTCTTTGTCGTCTCTAAGCTATGAACCCTTCACATGGGGATAAGGGAACACACTTTCGGACAGTCTGTCTCCAAAGACGCGAGGCTGCACTCACCAGAAGTGACGGAAGTAGTCAGGCTAGGAATGGAAAAGAGAACTTGATTAACACGTTCACATGGATTAATTAGCTTTATATTTGTACAGTTGCACGAACTCTGAACGACAACCATGCACAAGTTCTTCCAGGACCCGAGTCAGGCTAGAACCAAACTAGATTCAGTCTAATCCAGTCGGGAAGGGTCTGATATTAGAGTCCTGGGTCTGGTGTCAATATTATCTGATACCCAAATGGATCCGAGCGGAGCAGCAATCTGCATGGTCACAAAGTAAAACATAACCACTGAGGAGCAAATGTGCATTCCAGCTTGTGTCAGGGTGGGAAAATAATCTATTCTTAGAAGCATCGCGATGCAGATGTGAACAATTCAGAACTGACTCACAAACGTCAGTAATTGATTATCTAAATGTTTATTAACAGCATGAGGTTGAATTCATTCATCTATTCATTCTCACAAAAGGCAGCGGCTGCAGGCTTGTTTTAATCTAATGTCTAACGTGACGGATATTGTGACTACCTTCTACACCATCACCGAAAGTCCAACGTTAGCGGATTAGAGCAGCAATCAGCAGTAACAAACGAGACTAGCTGCAGGATTTAACAACTTCAACACTGTGGTGACAAAAATGACTCTGCTCAGTCTGTTTCACCTCACAAACCTGCACCCAGTCTGCTCAGTGTCTTAGCTTTTCCTGAAGCTGATGTGCAGCAGAGAGGGGCCGCTCTCCACCGCTGGAGACGTTAAAACAACACAGCAGAGTACGCCACCTACCCCTTATTCTGTTATTCACATACAGGCAGCAGACTGTGAGGTGCTTTAATGCAGTTATCCTTTTAAAATAAAAAGGCTCCGGCCAATAGTATTTTCATACTGTCTCAGGTGAACCAATATAGTATGCAATATCCCAGTACAGAGACGTGTGAGTTACCATAGATGGGCCGATCTGACTGGTTTAAAAGTTCGGTCATGGAGGCATTTTGACTGTAAGGTTGAATGGAGAAGGAACGTGTACAAGAGCCACACTGTGTGCTAATAATTCCATCTGTTCATTTAATTATGGAGCATTACAAATACAGTATGCTATGTACATTCAGTGAGGAAAATAAATCATGTATAGAAATCAATGTTTTTGTTGCATCACTGATCATTTTATCAGCAGATCGTCGCCCTCTGAACTGAAGCGCATCGTGAGGTGCCTGCAGTGTCCCACTCCTGCTAAACGCTCTTTAATAAGTGGTGGTGCATCCTGCTGCTGCCAGCGTCTGTGTCTGTGTTGTTGTTGCTCAGATGGTGTGAAGAATGTTGTTGTTGTTTTTTAAATGAACTGATCTACATTTAATTCAGGTGGGTTTTAGACTGGACCCTCCCAGCCTCAGTCTCAGCCTTCACACAGCCATGAACACACAGCGACTAAACAACTCTGAGGTTAACTCTTGGTAACAACAAAGAGTGCCTGAAAAGTCAACACTTGATGTGTTATGTGCCAAACGCTGGCTGATAAGACTGTACCATGCGGCTCTGCAGCCTGCCGTCAGGAACACAACAGACAAATTAGCCTCAGCCGTGTCAGGACCGTCACAGCCTGCGGCTGCAGACCACGCTGGTCTGCTCCTCTTAGCTCAATACTGACTCATTAGCCCTTTCACCCTGGGTCTCCGAGGACCTGTGACCCCGGCTATTGTCTGGCTCGGGCCTATCTTGACGAAAGCCCCAGCGCCAAACAAAGCCCTGTCATTAACTCCGGCTCGGCTGCCCTCTCGGCCACAACCTGCAGCCCCCGCAGCCTGTCTGAGATGAAATGAAGAGGGTCAGACAAACACGGCGCACTGTTCATCAACCTTAACCCCCCTGACGACCACCAGCCCGCCACCCCCGCCATCTGAAGAGGGCAGGGCCGTGGAGGAACAGTGTCCATCAACCTGTGCAAACACAGCTGTGTGAGATATATTGGTGGACTGCAGCGAGCCAACCCTAAGTGCACAGTGAGGGGGGCCGGAAAGCAATAATGGTGGCAAGACAGTTGTTTGTTTTCTCGTTCTCTCGGTCAATAAACCAATAACAAGTAGCTAAAGAACACACAGACATGTTGAACTTGCTAAGCAGTGTGGTGCCTGTATTCAAGTATGACGCTGCCTTGTATCGACCCATCTCACCAGTGCAAAATAAGAAATGAATTACAAATACATTGCTGAGTATCAGCTTGCTATGATCTCATTTCTAATGGATATGAAATTATAAAGCAGCTCAGAGCAATTAAAATATTTTACCATTAATGTAACTGTGCTGCTGACCAAGCATCCATCACCACGTTGTTTCAGATCTTTAAACCAGGAGCTGCTGCTGCTGCTGTGGTGCAAGAGAAATGTTGTGTGTTTTATGTCCTGCTTTTTTCCCCAGGAGGCTCCTCAGACTGTAACAGGCACATTTAAAACTATTAAAAGGCAAATAGTGCGTCATCAAGACCTGAGGATCACTTTTGGCAAAGGAGGATATCCATTAAAACCTCCATCACTAAATGTATTTAAAGTTAAGTCAGTTTTAATTTCTACAGCATCAAGTCATAACAACAGTGCTGTCAGGACACTTTTCATACAGAGACCCAATAATTGCCACTGTGAGCGAGCACTTAGTGACGTGTTCGA
Organism: Epinephelus awoara; assembly: GCA_035609425.1. Taxonomy (NCBI): domain Eukaryota; kingdom Metazoa; phylum Chordata; class Actinopteri; order Perciformes; family Serranidae; genus Epinephelus; species Epinephelus awoara. The sequence continues at coordinate 42,926,857 of CM069297.1, forward strand.
ACAACTAGAGTCCGTCTTGCACTGGGACCACACCAGCAGTCCATGACTTACACGTCTGACATGTAAGATTTGGTGGCATCTCACAGTGAGGTTGTTCTTCTACTACTGCGGTGGCCAACGGGAAAACACAAATGGCCGTGTTTGGTGAGAACAACATGGCGGACTCTGTGAAAGAGGACCTGCTCCGTATGTTAACAGGAGCACAGCAGCAAATTCTGGGCCCGATGCATCAGCAGCCTCTGTGGGCCCCCATCCTCTCTTGATTATCAGAGAAGGTGGAAAGGGTGTTACTTTTTATTTCATTTGTTTTGTATTATTATTTGACCCTCCCTAAAGCTGCAAACATTTTTTTTCCTTTCAGATTTAGAATAAAGTGGCTTTAATGAAATTTATCTATTTGAAGCTCAGATTTTTTTGGACCACTGAGAATTAGAAAATCCAACGATATTTTCTGTTTTACAGTTTCATGCTGTGATAAATGGTGTTAATTTTGGCAATTTAACAAACAAAAAAAATCTCTCCAAACCCACCCACGTTATCTTAAAAAAAAAAAAACGGCTGTAAAATAAAAACAAAATACAGCCATTTAAATTTAAAATAACATACATAAGTTCCTCCCCTGTGCTTCAGAAAATTGACATGCACTGTATACCCTTTCTGCCCGTAGATGCCTCTCAACCCTAAACACTGGACCTTTAAAATGAATGTGCGTAACATGGGAGCCAGTGGCCCCCCAACTGCTTCCTGCCCTCCTGCTTTGCTCCGACTGTTAATGAGTGGATTCAGTGGACTGTCCCTTTAATCAAAACAATTCGCTTCAGTCTCTCATAAGAACAAAGTCATTTCCATCGTTTATAAAACACCTCAGCGGCTCAGAGCGAGCAGAGGACGCACTGACATCAATCACATTTTCCAAGTTTGACTAATTGTGAGCGGACGTGAAATTCTCAGTCTCCCTCTGAAACACTTCCACACATTGATATAACAACTAATTGATTTTGCAGAAGTATTGATCGATTCTTTGCAGGCGTTGATGGACGTGGTTATAGGCTATCATATCGACAAAACGCTCGAAGCATCATTAGCAACAAATGTGTGAACACTTCAACAGCACACGTTAGTGGCACACAACACAGATGAGGCGTCTCCTCACATGCTCTCACAGCTGTACCGAGGCTCGTCAGCAGAGGCAGCGCACGGGAACCGATGAAGATTAAGTGTGTTTTAAAACAAGGCTTACACTGCAGACTTTAAAAACTACTGAGACAGGAAGGTGAGACATGCTGCTGAAGATTTCTCTCTTGTGCTTTGCAGAGGCTGTTTAGCAGCAAACCCACACATGGAGCTCTAGCGCCACCCTTTGGACCAAACTCACACTGCAGTCACTCTGTGCAGAGAATCACTCTCTAAATCCTTTGTGTCTGTTTCTTCTTCTCTTCAGGAGGCAGTCTGACTGCGTCCCAGCTCTGTGCCACACAATGACTCTGAGTGTTTGAACGTGCAAAAGTGAGAAAATATAGTTTACTATGTCGACTGTTCCCGGACAAAGCAAAGCACAAAGGAAATGTGAGCTGCTGCTTACAGACAAAAAAATGTTTGAATAATTGCTGATGGTGTTGAAACTGCTAATAAACAAGTTTAACTCGATAAAACGCAGCAGCAAACAGAAACGTTGAGGCCTGATTGAAAAGAACTGAGAGTTGCAGCAGACTTGAAGCTCTGTTGAACTGTTGTGTTTTTGTAACCTTAGAATGAGCTGTTTAGATCTAAACAGGCAGCAGGGCCTCGTTTATAACCACTGCGTACACAATAAAGGGCTTGAAATGTGCGTACGCCACTTCCTGAGCACTAATTGGGATTTACTGTGCGTAGATTTAGGGAAACTCTGACCCATGCACATTTTGGCGACAGGGGAAACTGGCCACACAGATGGTAAGGTGGTGAATTGTGGAAATTAGATGTGAGAGGAATCATTAAAACATATCTTAAATATTTACATGAACCTCGTTCACCTCTGTGATAATGATTCAACTTCCAGGTGAAAAGCTTATGAATGTCTGGATCTTGGGGCTGTCCCATTTTTGCACACTTGGCCGCTTGGTTACGCACAGACTTTGGTGACGTTTTGCCACGCAGAGCACACACTTGCCTATAGTGTTTAAGCACATATTAAGTGGCCAGGTACGCATGGATATTTTAACGAAATTGGGGCAGACTTGACAACGGCCCTTACATTGTCCATTGGATGTTTTTCTCCACGAAAAAAACATTATCCAGTTTAGAAAAGGGCATAAAGAAATAATTTTCATGTCAGGATAAAAAAAGGTGTGGATAATGCAGCTGTGATTTATGTTGAGCTGATGTATGTATGCATATGGATATATGAATATATTTTCATGTTGGTACATGAACAGTTCTTGATATTTCTATTCCATGCATTTAAGAAAGTCAGTTAATATGCTGGCATCTATAACACTACGTTGGATATCTAAAGGAAAGTTAAAGGTTATTAATTAGTGAATAAAAGCGGAAGGATTAAATAAGTTAACTACTGTTTTCTTTCTCCACAGGCTCAGACTGTTCGGAGTCAGCCCCAAAATTATGTTGACTTTTTATAATGCTGTTTTTGACAGTCTCATCAGATACGGTCTTGTTGCCTGGTTCGGCACTCTCTCCATTCAGAACAAATAGAGGATAGAGAAACAGATCAAATCTGCAATGAAGGTGATTGGACAAAAAAAAAAACTACTCATCCTTTCAGACTGTATTCGAGAGAGTCACTGTAAATCAGGCTAACAGTCGCCTAAATTTTATTCTGGTCTTATATGTGCCTTGGTTTGATCTGGTTAGTATCTAATTTTTTATCTTGATTTTATTCAGTCTCTTTTTTATTCTTGCTGTTCTGTTTCTTATTTACTGATTTTATATTATTGTAAACTTGTTGTAATCAAACTTAAAGTATTAAAGTAAATAATTCCAGGGCAAAGCTTGATGTGAATTTCCGCACCACAGACACATTCACAAAGCTTCCTAACATGTACCATCATGATACGAACAGGACTCACTGAACTGCAGTGGGCAGACTTCACCAGCTTCTCCTCCTTTAGTTTACTGGCCGAACTCCACCAGCTGGTGATGCATTGTGGGATTTATACTTGGCCAAATACCGCTCGGGTGCAGTGTTACCGTAAGTGTGGGTAAAGTACAAATCAAGCACACTGCACTTTTGTTCGTTGTAGAAATGAGATACACGAAGCACTTACACTAAGCACATGGACGCGCACGTCAAGTGTCCAAGTGCGCAAGTGTGATCAAGCGCACATAATGGGACAGGCCCCTTAAGTTATTAGAGAAAAAAGGTGACAGCATATTAGCACGTGTTGGACTAGCCGCTCACAGCTACAGGCCAAACTGTGTCGGAAATACATGAATTTGCAACGAAAATAAAGTGATTTTGGAGACACATCACTATTTTTTTCTAACGGAATCGTTCATCGCACATGATGCGTCCAAGGAGCGTCTGAAATTTGAAAATCCACAAATAATTTATGTTTTCACAGTTTCTGGCTTCAATAAAAGGCGTCATTTGGCAGTTTTTAAAGTAAACGTGTCTTCAAACCTGCATGTTTTCTTTAGAAATCTGCAGTAAAATAAATTCAAAATACAACCATTTCAGTTTACATACGGCTCCCTTAGGCCAAATAAAAAACACAAGTTCCTCCCCAGTGCTTAAAGTATTTGACATGCCTCCCCCTTGTTGCACCACCCCTTCCCTCTCATGAATAATGAACAGTCCCTAAGGGTCACAGGTCAGGGAATGCATTATAAGATAAGACAAGATAGACTTTCTTGTCCCAAAGGAAATTTGTCTTTAAAGATACAAAAACAGTTTTAGATACAGCTCCTACATCTTGACGGTCTGAACACTTTAAGTGCCAAAAATAGTAAAGATGTCAGTGTCAGGTGTGACCTGCCGGGCTCTTACAGGTGGAGCTGCTTTTAAAGAGGGGGCAGGGAGCCCTGACGGCAGCTGCAGTGTGTGACTGACTGCTTTGATTTACATTTCTGTCTTTGTTGGTCCTGTTTTGTTTCTGATAGGTTTAGTTGTTCTGGTGATTTAGGTTCGAGGGAGGAGCCCAGATGCTACGACTCTTTGTGAGATGGTCTGTGTCTTCCCTTCTTTCTGTGTGTTTCCACAGCTCACCAGTTTCTGTTGTTGACTTTCGACTAGTTTGGTTTGTTTAACAGTCACCTTGCTGTATCTCTGCACTGCTCCAAAAACATGATGCAAAGTCAGTGGTTGCTGGACTCATCCACCACCCCTCCCACCGGCCCTACTCGAACTTCCGCCGCCATAATTTTCTTTGTTGTCCCAACGCGTTCTCCCCTCGCACTGATGGGCTGTCTGGCCGTGTATCATGCCAACGTGAAAGGATGGCTGTTTTTTGTGTCTGACGCTGGAAGTCACTGACAGTGCCGGTTCAGAGTGAGGCAGAGCAGTGACAACTCATAACTAAACAAAGATCAGCGAGTCACCTGGAAAATTAAAGCAGAAACAGTGCCGTGCACATGTCAGCACACAGTTACTTAAATTAGCAAATGCTGTTTTCAAATGACTAATTCATGAACTCAATTCATGACTTTGTTCCATCACTTTGGTCATTTATATCCTCAATCACTTGATTACTTCCCTTGAATTTAACTATTAATGTTCTCAAATTAATAAATGACTTCATTCATTTGCTTCATTTTCCCTCCACACAGATTTATTTAGGTCTTGGACTGAGATAATGGTCTTCAGGTTTTGTCTGTTCGACACAATGCTGCTAATCTTCTCTGACAAGTATTCTCTAGCACTGATTTCACCGTGAAAGCTTTTTATTATGGATGTCAGTTCATAAAACCTCTGCTGCAGTAGAACTTCATTAAAACACACACATACGAACAGGGTGTAAATATTACACATGGCACAGTGGCAGAGTCATTTGAGAGTGTTTGAATCACTACAGTCTGTCACAGCTCATGTCATTACCTCCGCCAAGGAGGTTATGTTTTCGCCGGTGTTGGTCTGTTCGTTTGCAAAATAACTCGAAAAGTTCTGAACAGATTTTGATGAGATTTTCGGGAAATGTTGATAATGGGACAAGGAACAGATACAATTTTGGTGGTGATCGGTTGAAGCGAAGTGGATAAAATAACAAAATGGCGGGAAATCTGAGCTGCTTGGCGGAGGTCTGCGCTCCAAAGTTCGACTTTTGGCCCTTAACTTTCGTCCTTGTTCCACCTAGGGACGTCATGATTACTTGATTTCACTATTAACCGTGATTTTAAACGCCACGGTTAATTATTCGTCAAGATTCCTCAACAACATCACTCTCCAGAGATTATGCCGCGACGCGGAACCTATACAGTAGGTCGGCGCTACTCGTACAGAACGAAAACAAAGTTACACAAGCGGCATCTCCGAGTGATGAAGTATGGATGAAGACTTATTCCCCCCCAAAAAACGGATAAAGTCAGCCGTGTGGGACCATTTTGGCTATCGCAAAATGACCAAGGGGTCATTGTTGACGACGGCTTTCCAGTTTGTAAAACATGCCGCAAAAAAGTCGCGTCCAAGGGATCAAAGAAGAGCAACATGATACAACACCGGCGGGACAACCACCCGGCTTTACATGCGCAAGTAAAAGGTAAATGCACAATAACTGGGTTAAAATGTGCCAATCTCAATTTATCTAATGTAACACTGAATTAAAAAATTATATGTTAGCGTGTCATTTGCAATTAATGGCGTTACAGGTATGATACGAGTTGGGCTTACAGTGCAATGTGACAAGCTTAGGCACGATTCAAAAACTTTTTTGATGGATAGTTTTGCAGTTTGTGTGCACACAGCGTGAGGTTGTAATGGTTTTGGGTCCGTGTAGCTCTTTGGAGTGGGACGACAGGCAGAAACACATGTCTACACGAGTGCGGTTTTTCTCAAATGCTCGTTGTTTATTTTCACATCAACTTAAAAACACGCCAACCTTACCAAGTGCGGTTGTACGGCTACTATATTTTCATACATGAACAAAATAGTCGCCACATGCACTTATAACCATCACTGTTGTGTTGAGAGATAAAAGAAAAAGCAGGAGCACATGGAAATAAATGAAACTAAAAGATCTGTAAGGACTGTTCATGTGATTTTACACACTTATAGTGTGAAATCAATTAATGCATAATAATTGTGATAATCGTAAAACCGTGATTATTTCTCTGACAATAATCTACCAAAAAAATCTATAATCGTGACAACGCTAGTTCCACCTCGTTTCCTCCTGAAGCCGCCTGGTGCCATTAAACTATAACGGCAAGGATGCCTTTTTTCATTGGTTTCTGATTTCGAAAAATTTGGAGTGAGACTGGGCTCTAACAACAGGCAGGAGACACCAAAAATCAAAGTAAAAACTGATCCAATCAAATTTTATCACAGCAGCTCATGATGAGACTCAGTCGTGCGTGCCTGTATACACTCACTACATTTTCCAAGTAGCGTGCCAAACACTGCAAGTGGCACTAATTAATTAGAAATATGAAAACAAACAATTTATTTGACCCTCCCTCCTATGAGGGCCCTAATCAGCCCCACTTGCCCCCCACTGCAACACCCCTGAGCTTCCAGCCCACACTGACAGTTGTCATCTTCTAAACCCCAAACAGCCTGCGCCAAGTTATGGTGGTGACGCACCTGCTCAGTTTGAGTCCTGTCCATGTGGTCCAGCACAAGTTCCTGTTGTTGGAGCAGCACACAGCTCTGAGCAGCATCAGCACACCAGCCCCACCTTTATAGTCTGTTCCTGCAGCACCAACTGAGGGAATGGATCTCCAAGACAAAACCTCCCTCCATTGATCCGAGCTTGAAAAAGATAAATCCATTGCCATCGATGACGCTGTGTGTTGACGCTTGTGTTGGCGGGCTGAGCGCAGTGACTCCGGTCATTACGCACAGGTCATCACCCGACGGGTCGAACAGGACAGCTGGTGTCATGTTGGGGAGTGAAGCTCAGCAGCTGACTGCGATGGACATATTTCTGACATGACAGAGATCATTAGAATATTTACCTGCGCGCGCTCACACAGGCTCCTCCTCCTCCTTTATTGGGAAAAAGGCCGATGATGTGGAGCTGCCGCAACAAGGCGCGCAGTCACTGTTTGAAAGTTATCGCCGCTTTCACGCCGGGAAACAAGGAGGAGGGGCCCGGCTGTCTCCTGGGGGCCCGGCTGTCTCCTGGGGGCCCGGCACCGATAATTAGCGATCAATCACGAATTAGTTTAAAAGCTGGAAAAGAACACAGAGAGCACTATTAGACTGCAAAGATTCACTGCTCTCCAATAATTGCTTTGGATTTGTTTTTACGGGAAACAAAGGTCCCGTTTGTTTCATAGTGTCTCATCAGGAGGCCCCAAGAAATGCTTACTTACCTGATTTATGGATCAGAGCATGTTGATGATTAATAAACACTTTGATTCATGGGCCATCATTACTCTCTTGTTAACCTAACACATTGTAGTTAAACTGTTGGAGATTCATTATTTTTTGTTTTCATCTCTGCTACACATTAACAGGTATTGATTTTTCTAGAACGTACCTTTCTTTTATGATTGCACTGCAAGTTACTGTGAATCAGTTTCAGCTGCTTTGGGTCAAATTAGTCTGCGGCCGTTAGTGGCCATTGTGTAAGGAACCGGAACCAGGGCGGGTGAGACAAGATCCGGAATTCGACGGATGCGCCTTTCCGTCAAAATAAAAGCACCAAGCTAATAAAATGCGGTGAAACTTTAATTTAAAGAATATAATTTACAAGAAAAGCCTCAAGCCATTAAGTTAATCGATTTTCTTACACCCCTCATCACCCCAAATTGATTGCTAGTGTCCTTGGCACTACTGGTAGCATGAGGCTGTACCTGCAGCCCAATCAGGTTGAGACCAGACACCAGGAGTGCTTTTATTTTGAAAGGGACTGTATGCAAACTGTGAAAACGTAGGTGTATCCTGAAAGAAGAGAACTCCACACAATGTCACAGAGCATCAACAACTAACACACCCAGGGGACCTTGGACGTTGTGTGTGGACATGGACAGTCCATGACGTGGGGCCCTCATGGAGTCTGTTTCTGACAGTGTGGTCAGAAACAGACTCCATGAGGGCCCCACGTCATGGAGTCTGTTTCTGACAGTGTGGTCAGAAACAGACTCCATGACGTGGGGCCCTCATGGAGTCTGTTTCTGACAGTGTGGTCAGAAACAGACTCCATGACGTGAGGCCCTCATGGAGTCTGTTTCTGACAGTGTGGTCAGAAACATGCACACCAGTAGCCTGCTGGAGGTCATGTTGTAGGGCTCTGGCAGAGAAAGGAGCAGATAGTGGTCCTGCTGCTGGGTTGAACCATAGATATACATAGAAAGGCTAGATGGCTGATGGGACTTTCGCCGGCGACGTCACCGAGCGGCCATCTTACCTAGGGGCACTTTCCTCGCGCACTCTACAGTAGTGGACGGAAGGTGAGCGACCGACACAAACAAAAATACACTTAACTCGCTGAAATCTTGACGGATTTACAAACGGTTTGGTTTATTAAAAACCTTATTAACGTGGCTATGATTCAGGCCGCGCGGACATGCTGAAAGTGCAGCTTTTCTTTTCGAAAATCGATTTCATTTTGCTGCATAGTTGTGTGTCTGTCACAGCCATTTGCAAGGCTGCAATCTGGGAGTTTCAATTATTATATAGGTTTCCGTGAGACCAATAATAATTTTGTGACAACCACATATTTTGTCTAAATGACGATTTGTGTGGATGCAGTTCTGTTTATTAGCTGGCAAAGAAACAAGAGGTTGTGAATGTGACATAGTGGGCAACTGGGACTATTACAAAGTAGCCTAGACATAATTCTTTACAGGTGGGAAAGGCAGAATTACTCCTTTGTTTTAACATACATAATATGATTTCCAAGCTGTTTCATTAGTAAAATATATCCTTAATTTAGATTCATTGTGATACAGTAAATGCCTGGCTTTGTGTTTACAGAAATACTCAACACAGTTCAAGATGCCAGACTTTAGTGCGGCACATGGATGCACAAATAAGAGCCCGTGGAATCACCTTTGACTCGTAAGAAATGACTTGAGGGACATATTTAGGATAATTGTTACTAACGTAGTTAAATTTGTACTTGTACAATACAAGTTATTTTCACCCTGACGTTTTAGAAATGCTTCTACCATTTGTTTACATAATAATCATTGAATATTTCTTTTTCACATTTTTTTAACATGTTACTGTTATTGACTTATTTAAGTTTACATAATGGCATTCAAGCACAGGCTACATGAATTACCCCAACAATATCATAATTTAGCTCTGTATTTTTGTCTTTACCATTAATGTTAAAGGTAAGAAGGGTGTAAAATGTTGTCAATAATTCATATCTCGGTATCTTCTCATGTTTTTAAGGTTGAGTGACTGTTGATTTGGAGTGAATGTTGAATTGTTTTGTAATTGTGCACATCTGGTTAATAAAAGAACCTTTATGTCATGTTACTGAATGTGTTTATTTTAATTTTTATATTAAAATATATGTAGCAGAACGGGTAAGATGAACGAACCATCCCCTTGATCTTTAAAACTATACACGAGTTGTTATGTGACCCTAAAATAACACAAACATAATTTCCAACAGGCCGTGGAATTTTTTACATTTGTGGTATATTTATTTTTATGTTAAAGCAAATAAAAAAAAATAAAAAAACACTGACAATTTAATTTTAACTGTGTGTGTATGCTGCAGCTATGGCAGGTATTGCTCTACTTTTTAATTTAATATGAAAGTCCATGGTTATAATTATTCGTAAATATGCAGAAACATAACTACATCTCTGGCGTTTATAACAAACCAATCCGTTTGAAAATCAGTTGAAATTTGAGCAGGATATGGTCATTGACACAGAACATGCACCATAGACATTAATGTTATCAGTGGGCCAGCAGCCCCGAGGTAAGACGACGTGTGACGACGTCAGTCCCCATTGGCTCACAGCGTAGGTAAGCTATCTAGCCTTTCTATGTATATCTATGGGTTGAACAACTGAACAGCACCAACATACAACCTTTATTGTCACAGTGTGCACTCTGATTGGCTCTCACTCTCAGTGAACCCAGTACCTTTCCTCTCACCACACCTACCTGCCAGCCTGTCACCTGTCCACACACCTCCTGCTCCTGCCCGTCCACCACACCCATCAAGCCAACTGGGTTCACCTGTGCAGCTTCTCAGACTCTCGTTGCCAGATTATAAATAGATCCACAACTGGACTGAACGGTTGCCTAGCGTGCACGAACGCTCCTGTACATGAACTACTTTGTGTGAGCTAGCTCTTTCCACTGCACAAAAACCCCACCTCATGCAATGATGCAATGATGCGTCTCTGCAGCAGGCTCATGCAAACTTTGCTGGCCAACGACACATCACCTGTTTTCATGTATTTCTGGCTTTGCTTTCCAGTGTGAGTTGGAGTTCTTCACTCTCACCACAAGATGTCACTGTCTCCTCATTCTTCATGTAGTACTGTGCCCTCATAACACACACACACACACACACACACACACACACACACACACACACACTAATATACAACTTGGACTCAATTCAGCCAGCTGCATTCACAATTCATGATTATCTGTTGTGTTTCTCCTGTGCAATAGTGACTTAACGTACAATTATTATTACTGTTTTTACTGTGAAATAATCCAACTGTGATATATTCGTAACACCTCTTTAATGTATATAATTATTTAACATGCGGTGCACATAACTGTACCTACTTATTTATTTGTATTCTTGTCTTTATTCTATTGATGTAGTTATTGTAGTAACTGTTACAGCACAATATATATTTAATATTTTTAATGAAACACTAGTTTATACAGTGTAGTGTAGCACAATGCACGTATCTGTATATTTTACACACTTACAGACTCAGCAGAGTAAAGATGCATATTTTATTCTTAGTAGCTTAAGTGCTAGTGTTAAACACTGATATTTCTATTTTACTAGATTTCATTACTTTATCTTTACATACTCGACTGTAATGAGTCACAATTTCCTCTCGAGGATCAATGAAGTATTTCTCATTCTCATTTAAGAAGCAATGCTTGATGTCGTCAAGGATTCAACTATAGTTAGAAATGTTTGGTTGTGTTGGTGGCTGGAAATCACAAATCAAAATGCCATTTAACTCCATGAAGGAGAAGCTGTTTGTTTATAGCTTGTGCTTTATTTAAGCCAGTTTTTAACTTTTTATTTCTGTTGTTTTCAGTTGGAGGGAATTAAAATGTTTAAAGTGAGTCTTTAATCCTAAAATGTTCAACATTTAGTGAAATGTGTATTGTGTTCATCTTTATTGTTGAGTAAATATAAATTATGATATGGAGTGTGACAGATTTCATACTAAACAGACAGGAACTCGCCTGCCGGCTCTCTGGAGCTGCAGAAAAAAAGCTCTTTTACATGATCGCAAGCGTTTATCAGTTTGCTTGTACCTCAGTGAGAATGTCAAAGAAATTGAGCAATTATTAACACATGGCAGTGTCCCCTGAAAAAAAAAAAAAAAGCTGTTCAAGAAGCAGCTTACGTAGCCCAGTTATTTAGCAAATTATCTGAAACTTGCTTAGTTGGTATAATTGCACCGTGTAACTGACGCTAACGTAAGAGTAAGATACATGTTAAAGCCTAGCATTACCTTAAAGCACAGCGGCACCCGCTTTCCCCATGCAATTTGTACATCGATATATTTTTTCGAGCAATTAGCTAAGGTTTGTATGGTCTCATGTCTGTAATAACTGCTGGTTTCGACCAGGGTGTCCAGATGTCCCACTTTGAGCGGGACTGCACAGTATTTTTAGCACCTTTCCCTCATTCCACATAATGAGAAGTCAAACCACTGCAAGACAGACGCTTTTCTTAATTCTGGCTTTTATTCCGCGCCTGCGAAGACAGCGGGTAAGGTTGTCATCACAGGACTGTATCTGATACCCGTCTGTTTACATTTCGGTCAAGTGCTGGTGAACCCCTCATTGTCGTCTGCTAAGCTAAGTGGCTACCGCATAGCAAAGAACTGTGTGATTAATGTTAACGTCGCTGAAAGGGAAAATAAAGTGTTGAGTGCTTTGGTGGAACTAGTTTAGGTTTAATGGACAGTAGGTAATAATCCACAGAATGTAGAATATAGTAAATTCAGCTAGCAACAGAGCAACACTGAACCCAAGAAAGAGAGTTGGAAATGGCAATGCGCTATGAGGGAGAGGAGGGGAGAGAGAAGAGAGTAGAGAGAGGAGAGAGGAGATTTTTAAGGCTTAAGCTCCAACATTACTTTAACATTATAGTGAATAGAATTAGTTGTTGATAATTGAAGTTGTCATTTTGTGCTGTTGCGTGAGCTAACTGTCATCATTGACCTATCCACATTTGTCATGTTTTCTTTATTTATCCCCTAGGAATCATTGAAGTGGGACATACTTCAGAGACTGCACGACCGATTAGTGCACATCGGTCGGACCGAGTGTTTGCGTCCATGCATCGTGTGGACAGTGCTGGTGTGCTCTCCAGGATGACCCGTCTGGGATGTGTGGTGAGGAGGACCTACACGGTTCCTTATCCAAAGTACATGTTCCATGTTGACACCAATCACAAGCTGATTAGGTATGTCTTTATGCTATCTGTGTGTTAACTGTTAATTTTACCTCTATACATTCCAGGTGTGTGTGTACTCATAACTCAACAAGTGTTCATCTGATCAAATTCACACTTGGTGAGTGTTTTGCTGAGGACCGAAGGAAGTGTAGTGTGAAGTCAATCAGATGAGCATTTCTTGAGAACACTGCAAACAGCACTTGAAGGAATACCCAGACGATTTGGGAGTTAAGCTCTTTCTCTGTTGTTTTCATAGTGAGACAACATGATCAATATCTTTTTTTGTGTCTGTGCGTCCAGTGGCTTGTTCAAGCTGTTAGCATCGCGGCTTAACTTAGTGCAAATCATTGCAGTGGGTAGGAATCAGTAACTTTTGTGGTGAAAGTGAACAACATAAACCTTACAGAAACCCCGAAGCTGGTGTTTTTACATGTGCATTTATAATAAACATTTTTAAACAATAATTCGAAAAACGGGAGTCCTTTTTACTGTAGTTGTTTTAGAAGAAGTTTGATACACAGAACCATAGTGTTTCTGTGATGCGCTGTGATCCGGGGAGCCAAACACCAGTGACACACTGTAGTTCTACATATCGAACTTCTTCTAAAGGACTAAAAAGGACTCTCCTTTTTCAAATTAATGTTTAAAAATCTTGATGTTAAATGCACATGCAAAAACGCCAGCTTCAGGGTTTCTGTAAGGTTTATTTTGTTCACTATAACCGAGTAGGCTACTGACTCCTATCCACTGCAATGATTAAGCTAAGCCACAATGCTAACAGCTGGAAGCCAGCCACTGGACGTACAGACAAAAAAAGATATTGATCATGTTGCCTCACTATGAAAAAGATAGATAAAGAGCAGAGCTTCGAAATCTGTGGAGTATTCCTTTAGTTTTAGCTTTCCTTTGGCTTGAAAACAACTCTGTCTTGTAATGTTACATTATTATTTCATAGTGTGGTGAATGTACAGGACAGGTTACAACTTGTCCATAAGAGCATTTTGGAGTTGTTGGATTGTGTATTTCATTAGTTTTGAGGGACGAAGTGACTTGTAGCCTACCATTCACTGAGCAGAGTGCATCTCTGTCCCACCGGCTCTCAAAAATACAGCTGTTGATAATTAAAAGGAATGTACCTACTTATGTGACTCTAGGGATTACGGCAATAGACCAAATTGCCAAAATGCTCGGCCCACTGTTAACAGCCGTGTTATCCAAACAAGCAGTAATGGGAGCCAAGTAATTGACCTATTCTGAATGGTTATGGCCTGAATAGGCAATACAGTGTTTTTGTTATCATGTTTTTTTTTAATTATATAAAATAAACACAATATTGAACTTTATTCAAAAGCATGATAAATTGATCTTGTCCTGCTTAATTACCCAGAGATATTGTATCTTGAGACCTATGCTGTTAGAGATGTATTGGGTTTGGGATTTTCTTCTTAACTTGTCTTTTTTTTTTTAAATCCTAGGTACAACTTTGTCATTTTTGGGGGAATAGACGGGTATTCAAGGAAGGTAAGACTTTTCACTGCTATGGACCAAACAAAGTACAATGTTACTAAACATCCCTGTTTGGCCGTTAAAGAACTTTATCAGTTGCCAGTAAAACTAATTCTGTAAGGTACTGATGTGGTGTTCTATTTGTGCTTGTATGTGTAGATTATGTACCTGAAGGTAGCAGACAACAACAGGTCTGACACCCACTTGGCCTTCTTCAGTGAAGCTGTGAGGGAATATGGATTTCCTCTGAGGTATTCATAATTTTTCTAATGTAATTTTTTGTATGATTGCAAACCGATCCATAATTTTGATGCTTATCAAATTGGTTACAAACCCATAAACCTAATAAACATTTAATAGCAAATACTACAGTGCTTTGCTGTAGTTCCAATGAGCCTAGTCTTTAAATGTGACAGCTAGAGTATACAAGTTCAAACAAACACTACCACATACCTTTCCAGAACAATGCACTCTGAAAGTTGTATTGACACAGCTATGTGTTTCTAGGACAAAACGAAAATCTCTACAATCTTGCAATTACATGGGCTAATATTAAGTCATTCTTGTCTATGACACAACTGAAGTAGAGCATAACCTCACACATAGACTTAAATGAGTGTATATGAATACTTTTGTTTTAATGCATTTGAGGGGAATTATCACTAACTTTGATTTTGTATCATTGCATGCCATACCAACATCAAGCCAGTTTAAACAGAAATGGATGTGATAACACACAGAACCGAGGACTGGTGTATCCATCAGTGGTATAGATATAGAGCATCTTTGTAGATGTAGCAAGATGAAAATGGCATAACAGAAGACATACTCAAATGTCTTTTGTCAATAACCCTAACCCATTCAATTTACTGTCATATAGACTAAAGATTATGTTTACTGTCAGAAAAAACACATTTGAAAAGTTGGGATCAGTTCAATTTCAACTTTTAAAAATTGACAAATGATTAATTGATCAATTCTATGATTTTCCAGTACTAAGGTTTTTAGATCGGTGATCATAGGATTGGTTTACCTTGAGCCATGTTTTAAGTGTTTTAAAAATGCTTAAGGTTGTGATTTGTGTGAGTGGGAATTGAGTTCCACTTATCTGCTGCACTTATCAAATGGAACATGTAATATGTTTGTGATGCTTGAACTACACACCTGTATTACACACCTGTACTTAACAATTCTGCATAATTATGTACTTGATGATGCATAATATTATTTTATCTTTTTAGAGTGAGAGGAGATCACGGAGGAGAAAATGTAGGTGTGGCAGAACTGAAGCTGTTGATGTTCTCAGTTCCACGAACTGAGAACATCAACAGCTTCATTGCAGGGAAAAGCGTTCACAATTAACGGTGAGTTAAAACTGATTTTGTAGGTTTTTAAGATATTTATTCTCCAGATTCCCTTTTACAAACATATATAAACAGTTATAAGAACCAAAAAAATAGCATAGAAATTTAATGGCCATGATTATAAACATTTCAAAGCAAAATAATTTTTTTTAAACTCCATGGTGTTAGAAATACGGCAACTGATTCAATGGGTGGGGCAAAGTAAACAGTTCCTTGAAGTATTTTTACATACATTGAATTACAAATGTCTGTTCCCCCTTTTTTCAAATACAGAGTTGAACGGCTCTGGCGTGATGTGTTCATGAGTGTCACAGGAGTTTATTACAACATCCTGCACTCTCTTGAGGAACAAAACTTCCTGGACATCAGCAACATCCAGCACATATTCTGCTGCCACTACGTGTTCCTGCCACACATCCAAGCCAGCTTGGACGTCTTCACTGAGGCATGGGCCAACCATCCCATCAGGACAGAACAAAACCTGACACCCAATCAGTTGTGGCAGGTGGGCCAGGCCCTAAATCCTGTTACTGATCCAGAGGTAATTTATGCATTTGTTAAAGGAATAGTTCACCCAAAAATGAAAATTCAGTCATTATCTACTCACCCCTGTGCTGATAAGACGTCTGGTGTAGTTTGTTTTAATCCAACGAGCACTGCTGGGGTAAATTTACTTGTTTTTTGCCAGTGGTCCCACAGACGTCCATTGTTTGGAAATTTACTGAAATCTATTCCCCCGGTGGTACTCCAGCGGTGCTCATTGGATTGAAAAACTACACCTGGCGTCTCCCATCCCATGTCCCCCACTATAGCAAACTTTGGTGCATATTTTTGCACACCCAGGAATCTTATAGTGCTTTTCATACTGATTCACACATCAATATTTTTAAGGCCCCTATGTAAATGTAAAGGTTTAATGTATGTAATGTTGATACACAATCTGTTTTTGACAGGGTATACTCATACCAGAGATTGACTGGGAGGAGAGTGGCTATATGAATGAGCCTCATCCTGGCGTCAATGTTCCTGCACTGGACTGTCCTCTCTCTCATGAGGAAATACAGCAACTGCAGGCCAACGTCGACCCCCTGCAACAGTCGGACTGTTTGGGAGTGGACATTTATCTCAACACTGTCCAGTACATAGACAATTTAATCAGAGAGAGAGAGAGTGAGAGAGAGAGAGAGAAACTTTACGTACTAAAGTTTGTTTTGGAGTTCCGCAAGGTTCTGTGCTTGGACCAATCCTATTTATTCTATATATGCTTCCTTTAGGTAACATCATTAGAAATCACTCTATAAATTTCCATTGTTATGCGGATGATACACAGTTGTATTTATCGATGAAGCCAGAAGAAAGGGATCAATTAACTAAACTTCATAATTGTCTTAAAGACATAAAAACCTGGATGAGCACCAATTTCCTGATGTTAAATTCAAACAAAACTGAAGTAATTGTTCTTGGCCCCAAACAACTCAGAGACTCTTTATCTGATGACATAGTTTCTCTCGATGGCATTGCTCTGGCCTCTACCACTACCGTAAGAAACCTCGGAGTAACATTTGATCAAGATCTGTCTTTCAATTCTCATTTAAAACAAACCTCACGGACTGCATTTTTTCATCTGCGTAATATTGCGAAAATTAGGCCTATCTTGACCCAAAGAGATGCAGAAAAATTGGTCCATGCTTTTGTTACCTCAAGGCTGGATTACTGTAACTCTCTATTATCAGGTAGCTCTAGTAAATCATTAAAAACTCTTCAGCTAATTCAGAATGCAGCAGCACGTGTACTAACAGGAACTAAGAAACCAGATCATATTTCTCCTGTTTTAGCTTCTCTGCACTGGCTCCCTGTAAAATCCAGAATTGAATTTAAAATCCTACTGTTAACTTATAAAGCTCTAAATGGTCAAGCTCCATCATATCTTAGAGAGCTCATAGTGCCATATTATCCCACCAGAACTCTGCGCTCTGAGAACGCAGGGTTACTCGTGGTCCCTAAAGTCTCCAAAAGTAGATCAGGAGCCAGAGCCTTCAGCTATCAGGCTCCTCTCCTGTGGAATCATCTTCCTGCTACGGTCCGGGAGGCAGACACCGTCTCCACATTTAAGGCTAGACTTAAGACTTTCCTCTTTGATAAAGCTTATAGTTAGGGCTGGCTCAGGCTTGCCTTGTACCAGCCCCTAGTTAGGCTGACTTAGGCCTAGTCTGCCGGAGGACCACCTATAATGCACCGGGCACCTTCTCTCTCTCTCTCTCTCTCCCTCTCTCTCTCATATCCTATTACTGTATCTATTTTACTCGGCCATTCTGGATGTCACTAACTCGGCTTCTTCTCCGGAGCCTTTGTGCTCCACTGTCTCTCAGGTTAACTCGTATTGCAGCGGTGCCTGGATAGTGTGACGTGTGTGGTTGTGCTGCTGCCGTGGTCCTGCCAGATGCCTCCTGCTGCTGCTGCTGCCATCATTAATCATTAGTCATACTTCTACTGCTATTATAGACATATGATATTATCATACATGTAGACTGCCTGATACTAATATATACTTTCAACATATTGTACCACAGTAGCCAGAACTATAACGACAGTATTATTACTTTCATGAATGTTGTTGTAAGCTACTGTCATTACCGAGGATGTCATACAGATTACTGTATTGTGTCATACAGATTACTGTTAATTTGTTATGCTGATCTGTTCTGTACGACATCTATTGCACGTCTGTCCGTCCTGGAAGAGGGATCCCTCCTCAGTTGCTCTTCCTGAGGTTTCTACCATTTTTTTTTTCTCATTAAAGGGTTTTTTTGGGGAGTTTTTCCTTATCCGCTGTGAGGGTCTAAAGGACAGAGGGATGTCGTATGCTGTAAAGCCCTGTGAGGCAAATTGTATTTGTGATATTGGGCTTTATAAATAAAATTGATTGATTGATTGATTGAGAGACTTCATTACATATCTACATTTTTCTTTATTCTTTTTTTTCCCATACTTTTCTGACTTACTTTTATTATTGTACTTGTATTATTGAATTATTTGTGAATTTGTGATGGCTTTGGCAATATTGTTAGTCATGCCAATAAGGCTTATTAAATTGAAATTGAGAGAGAGACAGATTCACAATCCATGCTTACACACACGCTACAATAGCACACATGCTTCTGTGATTAAAGACAAAGCCAATGGCAAAAAGAGAAAAAAAGCAGCAGCACTAGAGGAGCAGAAGAAGAAGAAGGGAGCAAAAAGGGAACAAAAATAAAGATTAGGGTTAGGTTTTTTTAAGGTTAGATTTTAGTTAATGTTTAAGATGTAAGAAATCAAATATATATCCAGTTTTCAATTTCTGAAATATCTCACCAAAAATTCACCGTTTTCATGATATTAAAAGTATTTGAGATGCACCTTTATATCACAATACATTAATAGATCTCCCTTGTTTCCATGCTCTTTTCCTTTTTCCCCTCTGTCCCTCCTTCCTACATCCCTTTCCTTCCTTCCTCCCTCTCTTTATTTTTTTCCTCCCTCTTCCTCTCCTTCCCTCTTTCCTTCCTCCTCCATCCTTCCTTCTTTCCTCTCTTTCTTCCCTCCTTCCCTCTTTCTGACGATTCAACTCGATCCTTCTCCACTCCTCCCTCATGTCCAACAGGTAACTTTTGTGCGCACATTTTGAACATGGCGCTTTTCATATCCCCAAACTACTGGCCTAAAAGCCAGAGTCCACAAAGCAATGCCATCACACCTACACAAGCCCAAATCCAGAAACACTTGATTTGAGGGCCATGACCAAGTCCTGGTGAAACTTCTGGTAATTTTGGTAGTGGTCAGGCAGACTCAACTTGTGGAAACAGGTGAGAGCCACTGGGTAAGTTGAGGTTACAACCTCAACTTTGAGATGTGATGATGGCAGCTCCCACCCAACCCAGAACCTCATGAGGTTGCGCAGGTCCTCCTGTGACGCTATGGAAGAAAAACATTTATTTGACACCTTAAAAGTACTCATCAGAACATGAAATTTGAGCACATAAAATGTACAAAATATCAAATACACCACAGGGGGGGGGATACACAATGGTATTAACCTTGCATGTTGACTAACAGTTGAGGTATATGTAATGCAACTATTTAATAAACTGTACTTACAGTATGTGCAATTTAGAGATGTGTACTGTGCTGTATGCTGGGTTTTTTTTCACAACTTTATTCCTCTACAAAATGAGATAACAGCTGCAATAAAAAACGGTACCTTCCTGGATGAATTTGCGCAAAAATCCAGTGACAAGACTGACTTTTTCCAGTGGAATGCGATCGCCGTCGTCATCATCACTGTCATAGTTAGGTTGTGGCCATTGAATGTGCTGCATCACAAGCTACAGGGGTAGCAGGGGCAAATACATGGTTCATGTTAGATTGAAACTGGTTAGATGCTGCTGAATGATCTTAAATCGTACAGCACTGATTTTAGATGTACACACCAACACATTTCATCAATGAAATTACACAGTATTTGCAAACAAATCACAACAATAATAAATACAATAAAGACACAAGGCAGCATACCTGTGGATTGAGTTCCTCAGTAGACTCCCTTGGGAAAATGACGTGGTGAACATCTGGTCTAGCTGAAAGAAGTGGCCAGATGCCTGTTTCTTTCAGCCCTTTGCGGATTTGTTTGATAGGCTGCTTAACACGTTTAAGTACCTGCAAAAAGAATTGACAGACAGAAGGCAACAATTACTCTAAGGCACTGCGTGGGTGTAAAGATATAGTAGATTATATGACATGAAACACGGCACAGCTCCATTACCCATCTTAACTGGTTAGACCATCATGTTACCATAATATTGTTTGACTAAGGTAATAGTTAAAAATGATTACTAACAGCATGTGAAAGCAGTTCCTGGAACAGCCAGTCACGATTGTTGGCAGTGGGAACAGGAAGATCCCATGACAGGCACAGATCAGTCAAGCGGGAGTTTTCTTCGGCAGTAAGTTCTGCATTCTTGAGCTAAAACAGGTACAAATTCACAAAAAAGTGCAAGAATTTCTGAATTACCGTACATCAAAAGTTAGCACAATCAAAAAAAGGCAAAGAAATATAGTCAAGCCAACATCATGAGTAAATCAAAGGTATACAAAAATCTATGGAAATCACATCTTGCCAGACATCTAAGCACTGTCTCATGTATTCCATCTATTTGATGAAGTGTGACATAAACACACATATCATGGTGCTCTTCGGGTGCATCAGTGGCTTGATCGGCCCAAGGGTGTCCTGATGGCTTTTACCTTTGTGCGTCATGATGTCTCTCATGTTGTGAGGAGCAGCTACAGCATCCCATACATTTTGTGAAATTGCTCTGCTTGTGGTTTCTGTAATAGTAGTTGTTTTATGGGAGTGGGTTATCAGCCCTCAGCCCAACCCCCAACCTGGAGTACCAGGGGATCACACTTCGATTGGTCTCTACCCTTCGACCTGTTCAGCGTGAGTAACCCTACCACGACTAAAAGACTCCTGCTGACATAGCTCTAGGGGTCATGGAGACACACAACCGGCCCACCACGTTAAGGTGGTGATCCCTTTGGGGGGTAAACACACATATAGTAACTAGAAAATGCCATTTCTGAAGAAATTGCAGTGTGAATGTTGTCTGCTGAAAAGCTGGAGCCAAATTTGGATAGCTGAAGCTAAACTGAAGTGCTAAATTTAAGTTAAGATGAAGTAGCTGAAGCACAGAAGGAGGGAGGGAAAGAAATGAAGAAAGACAGAAAGAAAGGGAGGGAGGAAGGATGGATGGTGGGAAGGAAAGAAGGAAGGAGGGAGGGAAGGAAGGAATAGAGGAAGAAAGAAAGACAGAAAGGAAGAGAGGAAGAAAGACAAAGAAAGGAGTAGAGAAGGAGGGAGGGAGAGAGGAAGGATGGATGGAGGGAAGAAAGGGAGGAGGGAAGGAAAGAATGAAGGAGGGAGGAAAGAAAGAAAGAATATTGGTGTAGGACATGCCAACATTTAACCAAGTTACTCACAAAAACAATTGTTTCTCGATGATCAAGATCAGGGCAGTCCTGCAAGGTCAGAGCTGATGTAGCAGTGTCGGTGCTCCCACTAGTCAACAGAGTGACCACAGGCAGACTGACGCCAGAGAAACCAAAACCAGAATGCAGGAAAGAATGGCCTATCATCCGACCTGCCATCTGAAAAAGGTTGCTCTGTTGAAGTACAGCAGCTGCAGATGGAACGCGATGTTCTTTTTCACCCTCAAAAAGGGTTGTAAGAGGAGCACTGCCTAAAAAGAAAAGGAGAAAAAATGTATTTATATACCAGTGCATATTTAAGTAGGTCCATCCCACATTCTGTACTTTGAATATGAACTGATATTCACACGATACAGAGCTCAGAGGTATAAAATGAAATTGATATTAGAACTCCTTTGTGCCTGTATCTGTTGGAATTTTAAGGATTAGCGTAAAATGCTGTAAGCAGAGGTTATAGAGGATGTACTGCAGTCCAAACACCTAAGTTTATAGTGAAGCCAGTCTTCAGTTTCTCCATGGTCATTGAAATGACATGTTGGTTGACACCTTCGCCGACTGCTGCATCTCCTTGAAAATGAAGATAACTTCAGATTAAAACCACAAAAAAATAAATGATATCCAATATACAGTTACTAAGACACAGCATGGCTATTGATCGAGCATGTATTGGCTTTTCTACTACACCAACATATGCAACAACTTCGGTCTTTCATGTTTTAAATGGAATAGTTGAATTTTGATGAAAATTCAATCATTATCAACTCGCACTTATGCTGATGAAAGGTACATTCTAGCTTACAGCCACTAACGAGCACATGCACACTGGATGAAATGGTGTGTGAGCATGGTGAACGCATGTGCAAGTGCAGCTCTGAGCTGTGCTGCAACAGTGAAGATTTACGGTAAACATTTTTTTTACTTTTTTCTCAGCTATTCATAGAGTGGCTTTTGTAGACTTGGATCAAGGCACATTAGCAATTTGGAGGCATTTTTAGATTTTTGTTTTGTTTTGGTTGTTTAATGTTTTTTCAGTAGTTCCATAGTGACCTTTATGTGACATAGCTGCAAGCTGTTTTCCTGTGAATCTCTAGGAGGATTTTATGGATTCAAAATATAATGACTGAATTTTCATTGAAACTATTCCTTTATGAAACATACATCTTTTATGCAAGTAAACAAACAGTCAACAAACAACAGTCAAAATTCATTCCATCTATAAAAGAAACAAAACAAAAAAACAAGTTACACTGTTTTCAGTAATACCTGTCAGCTTGCACTTGAAAGGAGCGGCCCAGTTAACATTATCCTTCTTATAGAAGGATATCAGTGAACTGTCCTGTTCTTCCACTGTGTGAAACATGTTGACTGACAGAAAGAGGCGTGGACATTCTGAGTTCCGGTCCAGTAGTTCTTCTCGGAACAACCGACATGCTGTTTTGGGATCTTCCTCATTAAGCCATGCTGAAAATTTAATTTTAAAAAAATAAAAGCTGTTGGTGCAAAGGAACTTCCAAATTGGATACTCATTTCAGCTTCTATTCCAGAGTCAAACTAAATTTGTTGTCTCGACAGTAACCTTTTGGAAGCCCAGCATTGTAAAGCAATATGCTGTGGTAGGTACTTGGTATTAATATTACTTTTTTGATCATTGTTTTGTGTTTGTGAGTGATCACTTTAATGCATTTACAGCCTCAAAAATGATCCAGTTTCAAACTACCATCTAAACTACAGTATCTTAATAAAAGAAAACTGCATATGGAGCCAGAGTGTGTGACACTGTTTTTTTTCTTCCAGTTCCAAACTACACCATGGCAGCAGTTGTTATGGATAAATTACCTGCTGAAACTGGCATTGGTGATTGTGGAACAGAGGGTCCTGGCAAATCCTCTTCCCTTGTTGGACTGGCTGCTTCACTGGAGTGAGCTATGTCCATTCTTAGGACAACCAAAAACAACAAAAAAACAGGTTACAAGAAGAACATGTGAATGGGAAACAGAAAAACCACGAGTTGTGGTTATCTATTTGTTACATAAATATCTTCCTGCATATAGTATTTATACTAAGTCATGTATGAGGTGTAGACAAAAAGAGGCAGGATTGCTCCTGTTGTGAATGACTGACACACCGCACAATAATGGACTTTTAGTAGGTTCGAGCCACAACCCTTTTGAGTAGGTGTGCAAAGTTTCCTTGCTCTATCACCATCACCACTTGCATTACACATGCCTTTGCCTTTGTGCATTTCAAGCACCATCTGTGATGTATGCTGGATCAATGCTGCTACATCACCAAAACAGCAAGCCCTCAGCTCAAACTTCATTTGGAGAACAGAGAGAAGTCACAGGGAGACTAATTGCATCATTGTACTAATCTCCAATGACCTCTCTTAGGGCCAATCCCAATTGTACCCTTAACACATTGTCTAACCCCTTAGCCCTTGGTTTTGCGCACTCACGTCAAGTGAAGGGGTGTCCCAATTCTCCATAAGGTTAAGGGATAGGGGAAGGGGAAGGGCTAGACAGCCCTTGAAACGAAGACAAACTCGGACCTCACTTGAAACCAAGGGGTAGAGAAAAAGCAGCCAAAGCGGGCTATAGATGTATATATATTCGTAATTATTATAATTAATTACATTATGACAGTCACATTTTTGTCATATTCCATCTTGTGTTGCTATATATAATGCAACCAGGTTCACTGAAGCTTTTTTTTTTTGAATCGCTAATTTGTCATCCGCCGTTGTGCATTGTAATCGTTGTTTATCATGACGGCCCGCACTGCACTGTGGTGCACTGACCAGTGGTCAAACAAACCGGTGTAGTACACACACGCTGTTGATGATACATCAACGAGACTGCACACTTACTCACAAGGGTTATGGGTGGAACCAGCAAAATGGCAATAACTGTGTTGTGCGCCATTCGTTCACAACAGGATCAGTCCTGCATCTTGTTGCTTGCACCTCGTATAATCAGATGAAAAGCTTAGAAAGTATGTAGATCTCATCTAATTGCAATTACAAATGTGCAACACATGCTCTGATGCAGCCACTGCAGTTATAACATAACATATTAAACTTAAAACAGAAACAGGAGCATTCACAGTACATAATACTCTAGTTAGGTGTCACACTCTTAACATAGAAACTGAGGACATGTTCTAAGTGGGTCATGGGTCCTCAGATTCTATCTTTTAACTTGAATCCGTTAGTCATAAACTTCTTACCTGTCACCACAAGCACTTGCATGGGATGGGAGGACATCGATTGGAAATGACTGGAGACAGATTGGACAAACCTGCCAAAAAATAATTTAATGACAGATCAAATAATTATAAGTGGTTTGTCAAATGAACTTCTGTCAAGAGATATATTTGCTAGCTATAGGATTACTTGATCTTATACAGTACAAAACGACAGTTTGATGAGATGGGTTATACCCCCCATGTTAATGCACCTGCAAGCATCATGTACTGCACTGTCTACTATCTTGCTTCACATGGTGAATAAATAATGTTTTATTACAGAATTGCAAATAACAAAAAAGACAGCACTGAATGACTACCTCAGAGGATTCTCCCATCACACCGTTTGGCTGCTCAAGAACCAAGCAATCTTCATCCCCACAGCACGTCTCTGATTCACTCTCCTAAAGTAAGACAGAAAGACAGCCATCTGGACCAACTAAAAATGTACATGTTTATTTGAGAAAGGAGAGAAATGTAATAACTTACATTCAATGTGCCATTACATCCCTCAACGTGCAAAGGCAACATCTGCAAAGGCATTTGCTTTTCACACGTTGCCTGTGGCATCTTTGCGAACTCTGGTGCATCATAGGGTAGTGGTTCCTTCGACAGCTGCTCTTGTAGTGGGACAACAAAAATGACATTTTTGCCATTGTTGGACGCCAATTTTAGTAGCCTTGCTGAGTACCCCTCAGAGTCAGTTGCAATAACTGTCAGCTTGCGACGTCCACTGCCACCTATTTAAAAATGGAAAGAGGCAAGATACAAGAGTCCTTTAAAACCTTGCATACATACATTAATATCAGGCAAATCAGTCATTATTTACTCACTATCATGATGATGGAAGGCCAGGTGAATCTTTTGAATCCATAATACACTTACATTTATACACTTACCCTCAGATTCACTGCGACAGTTGCAGCACTCTCCCGTAAAACAGAGGCCCAAAAAACCCATAAAAATGCCTCTGAAAATCTTGTTTGCCTTTATCCAAGTCTTTTGAAGACAATACATGTTGAGTTGACTTGAAAAGATGTATTTACAGTGTTTTTTCTGTTTGTTGCCTCAATCGTCACAGTTGCTGTACAGCTCAGAGCACCGTTGTGGCTTCAATCTATGATTTACAGTGACGATTTAGACTAAAAACACGGTATACATTATATTTTTCTGGTCAACTGCACATGGCCTCAGGGGACTTTAAAAGTTTAAAAAAACAGCCTACGTTGCAGAACCAATGAGCTCAGTCCATCGCATGTCAGCCAGCCCGCAATACTCAGCTCAAACTACAAAACTAGAGGGTGTTGATAAAAAAAAAATAATGCTAATAATGTGATGTGAATTGTATTTCAAAGTGGGATGTAACATGACACATCTAGAGCTTTGAATGTGGAAAAATATTAACATCCATACTTTGTAGGGGTGTGCATCTCACTGACTGAGACTGATTCGATACGTATCTCGATACATGTTCAACGATACGATATGTCTTAGAAAGTTTTAAACAGCCAACGATTCGGTTTGATACGATTTAGCTCTGTCACGATACGATTCGATATGATGCAATACATGAAAATGCAATGTGTGAATCTTTACATTTTGATTCTATTAATGCTACATTTGTAGAGTGCTATTAGTTGCAAAAAGACATCCAGATAGTTTTACTAAATATAGTAACAGTAGAGACAGAGAGAAGAAGACATTACAGCGGTGTTAACATCTTAATGAGTCTCATGTGTAAATGAGATCCTGTAGCCTAAATGAGAATCTGTGAACAAACTTTAAAACTGTTTAAAATATGAGTATTTTTACAGTAAGATGATCTGCTGCTCTGTTTAATATGAAGAGTGCTGTGGTTTGATCAGTGTGGAGGAACAGTGATGCTCCGTGTTTCCTGCTCTCTCAGTCACATGACGTCTCTGTGGGTCAGACTCGTGGCTCTGTTCTCTGCTGTCAGACACGTTTTTACATAAATGATCTGCAGCAGAGTTTTTCATCTTTCTCATAAAACACAAACTTATTCTACACCTGCACGTTCTGAAAGTTCGGTGGTGCGACGCAGTACAATGTTTCTGTCACTGTTTTCAGCGCAGTCTGTTTCGAGCAGATGAAGAGGAGACACAGCAGAGGGAGGGGGGAGTGCTTGTTTTGTGTAAGCGCAGCAGCAGGCGTTCAGCGAGAGCAGTGCAGGCAGAGGCAGGAGGAGAGAGAAAACAGAGGAAAGTTAAAACAGCACTTCATTGATGGCAAAAATTAAACATATGCGCATCCTAACGAGATATATTGATACACTAGTGCTGAATCGATTTGTTTCCGATTCATACTCAGCTTTTTACCGATACAGGGCGTCTGAACCGATGCACTCATATCTAACACATTAAGGTCCGATGCATCGGATGCAAGAGTGAATCGTTACACCCCTAATACTTTGTCATTGGAAATTTAGTTAAGAGGATACCTGTCGACTTGAAGAACATCCACCCTCCTTTTAAATCCTTTAGTTTGGGATATTCATCTTCAAGAGCAGCAACAATCTTTAAAACACATTGAAATAAAATTCACTATGCAGCAAGTGATTAACATTTTTTATCATTAAGCATTCAACAATATGCATAAAGCTAGGGCTAGACAATATATCATAATTGGTCGCGTTTCCCAATAAAGATCGTTCTTTGAACTTAAGAAGTTCTTTGGTAAGAAGGATCGCTAAGATAAGAGTGTTTCCCAAATGCCTTCTTCACACCCTTCTTAGGAGCTGCACTCTTAAGGAGAATTTTCGACATAAAGCTGTACAGCTCAAGGTCACAGAGTACTACAATAGGAAAAGACCCGAGAAAATTATGTGCAGACAGGACGGAGCTCTCCTGCTACGTATCTGCTCAACAGCGCAAGTAATGGGGGCAAATTTTTTAAACCGCGACTTTGGCCTCTATTGTGCTCAAAGTTTCACCAGAAATGCTTTGCAACATCCACCGGTTCCTTATCTCACAACACCGAGTGTACCATGGGTAGATATGACTAGTTAACTGATGAGCTCTATGCTGTTCAGGCTCGTTGGTATCATATGCAGGATTGCCGTGCAAATGTTGTCAAATTGGCATTAATATGGATAAAACTACCCATTTCCACTCTCCATAATCCTATTTTTTCTCCAAAATCCACGTTTTCCTCATGTTTTTGTCTTCATTGATATGGAAACAATTCTGAGCTCGTCAGTCAACTAGTAATGTCTACCCAGGGAGCAAACGTGAACAAGGCACACACCACAGCGCCTCTCTCATATGAATGGAGTTATTTACACAGTGTTGTGTGATAAGAACTGGTGGATGTTACAAAGCATTTCTGGTGATATTTTGAGCACAATAGAGGCCAAAGTCCCAGTGTAAAACTTTTGCCCCCATTACTTGCGCTGTTGAGCAGATACGTAGCAGAAGAACTCCGTCCTGTCTGCACATAATTTTCTCAGGTCTTTTCCTACTGTAGTACTCCGTGACCTAGAGCTGAACAGCTTTATGTTGAAAATGGCTGGAGTTCTCCTTTAAGATCACTCTTTAAGAGGCTCTTAATGGCTCTGTCCAATCATTGCAGATGCAGAACCCATGTGACGTGGTGTCAGCACGTCACTTGTGCCACAGCTTTGAGCACACATAAGACAAATAGATTCAAGATTCAAAGTGTTTGTTGTCATATGCACAGTAAGGACACACGTTTCCCTGCACAATGAAATTCTTTCTTTGCTGTCACCAATTAATGCTAAATAATATAAATCTGACATATAAAATAGATCAAAATATATATGATGTGCACTGTTTAAATATCTCCTTGCTTAGTGCTTAGTGTAATATTAATTTGTCTGGATAGTGGGCGTTTGGTCACTAAGAAGACTCTTCAGAGTGGGTCAGCTCAAAGACTTCCTGCTTAGTGAAAGAGCTTCTTAGGCTAAGAGCGTGTTTGGGAAACGAATTCTTCTTTCACGGGAGGCTTAAGAGCGACCTAAAGAGGTTCTTAGCACTAAGATCTTCTTAACTGCTTTTGGGAAACACGGCCATTATGTTGACATCGTGCAATGACACAAAATATTGTTACATTTTGGATATTTGGATGGATATGTTGCCTTTTCATGAGGCTACATTACAATAAAGTGAAGTTATTTTCTTACTTCAAACTGTTCGATAATTTGCCTTCACATACTTTGTCATTATATCATCCACATAACTGTTGATTATACAAAATCTCATTGTCTTAATATTTTGTGAAAGCACCAATAAAAATCATCTATACTATATTGTTGCAATATTAATATCAAGGCATTACATAAAAAATATTGTGATATTTGATTTTGTCTGTATTGCCTAGCTCTACATTGAGCATTATGCAATGCTGCAAACAATACAATAGATTACCTCATTGTGATTGCAGTGGTCTGGAAGACTGATCAATCGCTTCCCAAGGGCAGCATGAGAAAGTTCCAGCTCTTCTGAGCCCTTAGGTGTGAGCTGACTGGGTCCCGAGAGTGCGTAGACGTTAAAGTCTGTCCTTCTCACCACACAATTGGCAGGGGTGGTGAAACGTTTTTTTCCTCTTGGCGGATCAAAGCGTAACATACTTGGGAACTGCCTGATGTGAGAGTGAGAAAAATAATATGTGAGGAAAACCAGATAGTCTACATTAATATTGGTGAATTGCAAAAATGTATGGCTTTAGTTGATAGTTTTGCTTTCAATAATTGAAAGTATAAATAGAGAAGCATAAAATACACTGACTCTGTTCAGTACCATTACAGCCACAGTGCTTGCAGTATTCCAGACACCAATATTCAATGCATCAGAAAATATTTATCACTGTTCATAAATGTCACTTAGATACAATACCTGGCAATTAGCTTTACCTACATACTATACCAAATCTTTGTTGGACTGACAGATTAATCTTTTCTGAAGGTTAAAAAGAGCCCAGCGGTTGTACAGAACAACTAATCGCAGCAGATGAGGACTTAGAAAAGACTATGGAAACATATTGAAAAATCATTTGCTTCAGAGTTCATACAACACAAGCAAGAATTTAGTCAGGCAAGAACACACCATCCATTTGATTTTGTAGTGGCAAATGTATAAACACTGTAGTGAATTAAATACATCACCTTTTCATGGCCTGGCTAACCCTACCATCGGTAGGCCCGGGTACAATCTGGGTGCTACCTCCTGCCCCGCCAGTTGCATTCACTGCCCTGACTGGTGCAGTAGGCCTGGGTACAGTTTGGGTGCTACCTCCTGCCCTGACAAGTGCATCCCTGCTCGTTTCCGCACTGCCCCCTGCAGCCCTCCCTGACAGCTCCTGGGTCAGTAACTCTACAAAGGCCCGTGCTGCTACTTCAATTTGTGATGACAGCGCCTGGAAAACAGTTATCTCAGTTTCACCAACTTTGAATTCATCACAACTTGGCTTAAGGTCGTAACTCAATGAACAACACAACAACGCTACTACTCGCCTGCAAATATTGTATTACTGTATAGAGGTGGACGTTATTGAGCTACCCAGTACATAAAAGTGAATCCATATTGATGAAGTACATAAACATGCTCTCATGTGTTTGTTAGTGACACAATCAAACAATAGTCTATAATATATTGTAGTAAGATAACACTGCGTAACGAGTACATTTTGCTGCACACAGTTATATACTTTTATTGAAGTAAAAGTTTGAATTCAATAGTAAATTAGTCGGCACTTCTACTTTTACTGAAGTAAAAGATCTGTTTACTTCTTTCACCATGGTCTGAGTGCTGCACAGTGTGATAAGCTCTGGTTATTTCAGCTGCTGCTACCTTTATCTGTCTGGCTATCATCTTTGAGTATCAGTAAAATGCAACCATAGAGTCACAGGTATTATGTCGTGACTAGCTACATATCGTGTTCTCAGCTGACTCACTTTACCGCCGGTGAGCGGAGCTAAATGACAATGAGGGGTTCACCAGCACTTGACCGAAATGTAAACAGACGGGTATCAGATACAGTCCTGTGATGACAACCTTACCCGCTGTCTTCGCAGCCACGGAATAAAAGCCAGAATTAAGAAAAGCGTCTGTCTTGCAGTGGTTTGACTTCTCATTATGTGGAATGAGGGAAAGGTGCTAAAAATACTGTGCAGTCCCGCTCAAAGTGGGACATCTGGACACCCTGGTCGAAACCAGCAGTTATTACAGACATGAGACCATACAAACCTTAGCTAATTGCTCGAAAAAATATATCGATGTACAAATTGCATGGGGAAAGGGGGTGCCGCTGTGCTTTAAGGTAATGCTAGGCTTTAACATGTATCTTACTCTTACGTTAGCGTCAGTTACACGGTGCAATTATACCAACTAAGCAAGTTTCAGATAATTTGCTAAATAACTGGGCTACCACACACTTTAGCAAAACCAATCACTAATAATTCAACAAATAGTCATGATTTACAACAAGTGGATACACTTACCGCCATGCTGCAGTTTACACCTCTTGACCTTCTTCTTCTGATGAAAATTGCAAATAGTTTTTAAATACATATATTTGTGGATTTTTATTGCATATATTTAAAACAATAAATATTTGTGTGTGCATCAGAAATACATTTGTGAAACTTTTTTGGTTATTTGTGGATTTTTTTTACATTTATATAAAATGCTAAATATTTGTGTGTGCATTGAAAATATTTGTGTGGAGAGAGACATTTATATATAAATCTTGACATGCATTTGTGAATCCTTCTGTGTGCATTTGTGAATATTGAGACTGATCTGTTACATGCATTGTCTGTTTTCAAAATACACTTCTGTTTTCGCAGGAAATGTACAGTTTGCATACAGTCTCTTTCAAAATAAAAGCACTACCTCTGTACAACACTGCAAATTGACGTTTTTTTTCAGTCAACAACACATGTGCTTGGGTTTAGGAAAAAAGAGCAGGGTTTGACTTCACAGTCTGAACACCGGCCTCCCAGGTCAAAGTCAGTGGTTGATGGACTCATCCAACGCCACTGGAACTTTCCAGCTCCTTATACTATGTTGTTCCCGGCAGCATTTCCCCAGCTAGCAGCAAACAGTGCCACCTCAATAAACAGTGTTAAACAACAGCAACAGAGCTGGCAGTGTTAACCGGGCGAACCAGAGGATGTGCACGACACTTCCATGATGACTCCTTCCTGACCTCAGAGGTAACTGCTGCAATTTATTTTATTTTTATTTGATCTTTTTATATAACTATTACTATTATTATTTTTTTCTCTCTCTTTTACCTTATTCGATTCTATGTCCTCTTGTTTTTAGTCTTGTGCTGCTGTGATATTTGAATTTCCCCCCTATGGGATCAATAAAGTATATCTTATCTTCTCCAGAGGGAGACGGGTGGGGAAATAGTTGCCATTCCTGAAAAGAGTCATCCTGCTGCCACTGTCTGATTTGAGCAGAACACATCCTGGTCTGTGAGAAAAAGAGGATGTATAAATGTGTGCACTGATGGAAATTGTGCAAGATGAATACACTGGGTCTTTGTGCTGTAGACAGCAGGTGTTTTCCCAGCCAGCGGGGACAGTTGAGACATTCTCATCTGTTACAGACGGGACAGGAAGTGCTGATCTTTCTCAATCAGACACAGTTATGATGTCATTTCATGTCTGTTTCTGTCTGTCATCACTCAGTGTCAGCATGGCCATTTTCACAACACTGATTCTTTTATTTACCTGTTTTTACTTATTTTGTTTGATGATGTCAGGATCATAACAGCTCAGCAGCGTATTAATGACTGCTGGTCAACATAGATTTGTTTATGAGATACGCAGCCAGTCGTGGTTATTGTTTGACAGCAGGGGGAAATGCTGCGGGTCAACAACAAAAGTTAAGGCAGCAGAAGTCTTTGTAGGGTGGGTGTGAGGGGTGGGGGATGGGTCCAACAGCCACTGACTTTGAGCCAGGAGGCTGGTGTCCACTTCCTGTAAGACTGTAACACCAAACCCTGTTTTTTTTTTATCCTGTGTGTTGTTGTGTGGTCCCATCCCCTTCATAAAACAATGGCAAAGCCACATTCCTTTGCAGAGGAATGGCATCCAGCCTTGGCTGAGACAACTGTTGATCAGTGGAGTAGCATGAAGAAGAGAAGCAAAATGTGTTCAATCATCCACATACGTGTGTGTGTGTGTGTGTGTGTGTGTGTGTGTGTGTGTGTGTGTGTGTGTGTGTGTGTGTGTGTGTGTGTGTGCATTTGCAGGATCCTGTTTATCAAAACCTGTGATCAAATCATCATAAGGATATCTTGAAATGAACACATTTTTGATATGACGAAAACCTGGATTCACATCAATTCTTAAAAAAAGGTTCCTCCTTTTGCAGATGATGTGTTTCTGTTGCTTAATGTGTCCCTTTGTTCATCTCTGTGCCTGTTGTCCTGTGACTGTGAGGAGGAATGTACTGTAGGATGACTCAGCTGGATCTCAGCCTGATGTGTGATGATTGGCTGTTTCAGTATGATGTGATTTGTGGAGGAGAGCTATAAAAGTTACTGAGCAGGAGTCCTTCCAAAAGGACGTCTCGAAGAGGAAGGGTTCACCATCAGATCTCCTGCTCCCTTACAGGTCTGTTAGACACTAACGGCCAACGGCGTTGTCAGATTCATGGATTTGATTTTCTTTAAGAGATCGTTTCGAGGAGGCACAGTGGGACTTTCATCGTTTAGTTACAGTTCACACATTTTATCCTACTTTTACCTTTTTATATTTTTGTGGTAAAAGGTCTCAAAGACAGGAGACAGTTTCCAGGTGAAGAATTAGAAACCCCGTCTACTGAGAGATGAGTGGAGTCGAGTTAAACACTGGCTTTAAAAAATGTACAATCTTGTAATAACTTGTGGCGTCGGTTAACTGTTTCTGTTCAAACTATCGAGGATGATATTTTACCTTCTTTTTTTTGTCTCTGCAGCTAAGTGTTGAGGTTCAGTTTGATGTCCAGCAGTCAGAATGATGACTCCAGCTCTCCTCTCTGCAGTCCTGCTGCTGCTGCTGCTTCCTGCAGCTCCAGCTGACAGTAAGCTGAAGAATTTATTACTAATGTTTTTAATATTACTGGGTACAGAGTAATGTTCTCACGCATTGCCACTGAGAAGAATTCAGGTTTAGAACTGCAGTGCTGAGGCATTGTTTATCCTCCTTATTTTACTGCTGCATTTTATTCTTGACCTGTGTACTGAATTTGACCTTTTGTTTTCAGGTTCAAATCAAACTCACTTCACTATCGTGGTGATGAACGCTGTAACAGATTCTGCCAATCAGACCTACTGCACTCATGTGGTTTACAGAGGGATCTTACTGGGTGGAATGAGAAGACTGCAGGACTCAAACACAGGCTTCAAGTAAGATCATCACATCAGCTTTTGGCATAAATCATAAACTTAAAGCTGGGGCAGTCTGACTTTGAAAGTGTGCCCTCCTCCTGCAGCCCTCCCCTCTCTGTCCCAGCACACAACCATGAGTATATACACGTGCTTCAGTAACCCAGCATTTCCCATATGTGGATTTATTTATTCATATTTCACTGTATGGTTGCACGCAGTGTATTCACTCAGCCCCTCCTTGCCTGGCTCTCTTTCTGTTTATCAGACCGACATTAAACAAGAATTAGCTGCTAGCAACCAGGCGGCCTCTTCGCCTCGCTCCTGTCTTCGTTCAGAGGAGAGCGTGCAGCAGCTACTGAGACCAACCTCCGAATAGCGGCTATAGGAGCTCGAGTCCAGCGAGCACAAACCTCCCTGCACCAGGTGTCACAGTGGGCTGTTGGCCAGTGGCAGTGCCAGGTCTAAAGCTGAGAACACACTGGTGCCACAGTGATGTGTCATGTGGCGCACATCAAGTGCCGCCCCGACCACACACTGGACACGCTGCACTGCAGCTCATCAAGAGATCATCACGCAAAGTTATCACTACTTACACTGACAGATCTGCACTTCCTCCACCCCTGCGTTAGCTTAAAATCACGTGGTCAGCCACTGATTAAACTTGATTTCTCACTTGAAGTATCTTTTTTGTCCACTGTCTTTATAATGTCGGGACTGTGGGTCTTTTGACTCAGGATATTTCTCAACCTACAGAGTTCTCCATATACTTCCATGGTGAGTGGAGGAGTCAAACTGCTATAGGAGCAGAGAAAAAGAGCTGCTACAGGAGCTGGTCTGTACAAGCAGAGAGCGAGTGGGGGGAAAATGCATTTAATTCTGGGGGACTGGAGGCTGGAAATAGGACAGTGGCGTCAAGTGCTGCAGAGCGACATGTCCAGGAGCACCTATGCATGTCTAGTTGCCACCTGTGTGGGGTTGTACACTAATAATAATAGGTAACAACATAAAGTTTGGTGATGTGGCGGGAAATCGGAGCTGTCTGTTGCCCTGGAGTTGGGGTTTGCGTTAGCTAGATTTGAGTGGCTGCAGTTGCTGTCTAGGGGTCAGTTTCTGGAGCTGCTGCCTGACCCCCTGGTATGAAGTAGCGGAGAGCGAGGCTTATGCTAACATTAGCCTCATAAACATGAACATGAAGCTGCAGCTGTGAGCCTCGTGATTTCTTGTGTTCGTCAGACAAACAGTCTTCCTGTTTTGGGTTGCTTTGCAGGGTAAGCAGTTGTTGCCAATACTGGAATAGCAACTTTCTCTGCAGGATTCTCCACCATTGAATCAGGCTCTCACCAAAGGGTGAGAGAGGGGACGAGCGTCCTTCATGCTCACAGTTGTCATCAGTTAAGACTTCAGCTGTAAAATAAGTGACTGAAGGTGAAATAAGCGTGTGGTCTCTGCTGCCATAACATTTGTAACTTCTAACCTGTGCACCTCCATAATTGTGCTGTCATGTCTGAGTGAAGCCGCATGAAACGTTAACATGAAAGTCACCTGTGTCTGAATGACAAAGAGCTGTCGCCTGTTGTCCCTGCAGTTTCACCTACACTGAGGATCCAAACTACGGCCCGTTGCTGCAGAGCGTGAACGGTTTGGCTGGGAATGCAGACGACCACACCTACTGGGAGCTGCTGGTCAAGAAACCAAACAGCACAGTCATCAGACCTGATGTTGGTGAGTCAACCAAGAGAAAACCCTTTCTGTCTTTTTACAACACGTTCTCACTCTGACCTTGTCACATATCCACGTTTGGTTGTGAAAATGTACAGTTTACATACAGTCTCCTTCAAAATAAATGCACTGGTACAACACCAAGAATTGACATATTTCTTCCTTCAACAAACGCATGTTGTTGGATTTAAGAAAAAAGAACAGGGTTTGGTTTTACAATCTAACCGGAAGCGAACACCAGCCTCCCGGGTGAAAGTCAGCTGTTGTTAGACCCGTCCACCACCCTGTAACAACTGGGGAACCAGGTGAGAGAGGACGCAAGGACACAAGGCGCACACTGAATACTGTGGTGAGGGGAAGGATAACGAGACACAGGTGAGGCTGATCAGGGTGGGACAGACAATCAGACACAGGTGAGGTCATCACAAGGGAGGGAAAACACACAGGGGCAGGAAGTGAAGTGATCTGAAATCAGAGGAGATGTGAGTTTCAAAGTAAAACAGGAAACAAAATGAAAGAATGAAATAAAAAACAGAACCTAACCCCTTCCCCCACTTTACTCAGACATAACTTGAGTTGCTCTCCAGCTGCATTTCCCCTTGACGCTGCCGGGGGCCATTGAACAGTTAACAGCAACTTGGCCACGTATCACGCTGACGTGAAAGAACAGTGTCTGACGCTGGCAGTCGCTGACCAAGCGCCGGATTTTAATGACTTCAGAGTGACACCAGGTTGCTTTTTACAGTCAACATCCAGTGTTGTTCTCACTGTAAATCAATCAGAATCTTGTCTTTTCTTGATTTTGTTTGCAGGTATCGGATGCTACATTCCATCTGCAAATGATGAAATCATCCTGAAGTTTAACACATACTGAAGGTTCAGGAGCCACTGGAAGTCACCATGCAACTAAAGCCTGATTCAACTGTATGATTATATATTTCACAGATCAGCATTCAACTAAGATCCATCAAGGTCCTTGGTCAGAGTAATTACAGCTAAAATGAATCGTAGCACTGATAGCGCTGACAAGGAATGAGCTGACATTACTTTGTCTTTACTTTTAGATGATTATCTCTCACCTTAAATTTCCTGCTTGGTAACCAGATACTTCCTCATACAGATTTCTTCTTATTACTCAAGCTGTGAGATAACACACTGCTGTTTTGCACTTGAGAATACTTTGTGTGAATCTTGTGAAATAATAAACAAAAATAAACTTACAACAGCAAATCTGTGTTGAACAAATTCATTTTTTTCACTTTATGATAACAATGATGCAAATTATCAATAAAATTGTCCAAACAAAACAAGTTGGTGTTGCTAATCCTGCATCAGATGCTTCACCTTCAGTCACACGGCTCGTTGGAGACTGTGTACTTGTGTTTGACACTGTCTCTATTAAGCCATGTTTAAAATGTGTTTAATGTGTGTTTTTGATGTGTTTTGAATCAATCAAACTTTCCAGCACTTCGCAGAAACTCCACGGCCAAAAGTGTAACTGCAGAGCGACACAGACACACCACTGCACAGGTACATGATGTAATAAGGGGACGTCCTGGGGTTGACATGTTGTGACCAGTCATATGTCTCACTGTCAGAGAGAACAATAGTCTGACACATGTAGGACCTGTATGAATAAGAGAATCACACTAAACTGCATTAACTGAGTCGTCAAGTTTTATCATGATAACTGCACTTTCTCAGTGTGGAACATTGTGATCCTTTAAAACAAACACACCGTGTGTCTGACACAAGGAGCCCTCTGAAGTTGTCGCCGACCTC
Source organism: Epinephelus awoara (assembly GCA_035609425.1). Classification (NCBI taxonomy): domain Eukaryota; kingdom Metazoa; phylum Chordata; class Actinopteri; order Perciformes; family Serranidae; genus Epinephelus; species Epinephelus awoara. The sequence goes on from CM069297.1 coordinate 42,964,592, forward strand.
TCAGTCCTGGTGTCAGACCTAACTGTTGTTGCACTGCAGCACTAAAAGTCAATTTCTTTGCATTCATTTGATTCCTGATCCAGACACTCTGTTAAGAACGGTTTCACTCTGTAAATATAGACGTCAAAACTGTTTTAAATACAATACATATATCAAATTGTTAAATGTGATTAACTGATATGATTCAGCGATTATTTGTGATTCAAAAAAGAAAAATGTTTGACAGCCACAGTATATAAAAATATTTGTCTCCTACCTCCAGCCATTCAGATAGATTTGAGTTCATTTGTCCAGGTTTTGATTTATTTGTATGGACTTTCATTTGTGGTGCTCACAACATTAAAAAATGAACATTTAAAATGTTGACTGGGCTTCTGTCAGACTGCTTAGACTACTGAAACACATTCGAGATCATCTATTCAAACCATGATGACAGTATCGGTTTGTTCCCTCAGAAAAACATTCAAATCAACACTCAGAAAGATATTTTATTCCCAGTGTTTTTTCTTACTCAGCATTAGACATGGATGCATGTAGTGTCACAGATCACTTATGAAATACACGGTCAGTTCCAACACAGGCTCTGATCTCGTGTTGATGGTCAGTGGCTGCTGAATCTTCACCACGTTGTAAATCTCAGGATGATTTGCTCCTTCGCACTGGGAATGTAGCATCCAATGCCTGCACAAAAAAGCACCATATATTCTATTTTGATCTGATCCACTGTTAAATTACAACAACAAAAAATGTTTGCATAGTGGACTCACCAACATCAGGTCTTATGATTTTGCCATCTGGAGTCCTGACCAGCAGCTCCCAGTACGTATGGTCTTTATCGTTTCCAGCCACTCCATTCACACTCTCCAGGTACGGGCCGTAGTTTGGATCCTCGGTGTACGTGAACCTGCAGGACCAAACAGAAGAACAACGGAGATCCGCTTGGTGAGTTACTTTGAATGTGGGCAACAGCTGTTGTGACTATGAGCAACCGCATTGCATTTGGCTGATTGTTAGAAAGGCAACTTATTACTCATTCATGCAAACACGCTTTGTCTGGCCCCACTGATTTTGCTCAACATAGAAATTTCAGATTCAGTTTTTTTCTAGTTACTAGTGGTGTTCCTCAGGGCTCTATCTTAGGTCCCCTTTGATTTACAATCTATCTTCCACCTCTTGGCCATATCTTCAGAAAGCCTGGCATTCAATTCCACTGCTACGCAGATGACACCCAGCTCTATGTTCTATCTTTAGGATCTATGGATACATTGCTGCATGTTTTCCAAATGTGTTTTCTAAGGTGTCCTTGAGTTCTTTGAAAGTTGCCTTGAAATTATTTTTTATCATTATTATTATTAACTATTAGGCCCAAATGATCCTGTTAGTTCTTCTTTGGCTAAGTGGGACACATACGAACGACTGATTTTATAATCAACAGTGCACTTTAATTTTGAAATAAAGATGATTAATATTAATATTCAAATCACTGCCTCTGTGCTGATGTGATTCCATTGCATGTGGTAGGCATGTGTCAGAAGTGCCTTATCGTTACTGGAGTTATTTTGTTCTACGTTGTTTTGTGGGGGAAAAAATCAGACACATAAAGACAACATCGTGAAAAATATCTGCCCATAATTATAAGTGATTGTGTTCTGTATTTAACTTGTAAATCCTCCACTCAGTGTGCGATTCAGAATTTTCCACTGAGCCAGTGTCTTAGTATCTCTGGTTGAAATTTAAAAGTCGGCGGCCTGTAGATTCGTCAGTGATGACAATGGTTGGGTGTGTGGACATCAGCTTCAGTGTTTCTGTTTATCAGTGTTATAGCCGAGAGCTTTAAAGATGTGACAGAGCAGGAAGTTATTTGTCATACTGGCTCAGCATTTTGTGTCCATTTAGTTATTTTACTCATGTCACTTCTAAATACATTTGCATATGGATTTCAAAGACACTGCTGGGCGTGGGTGTCATAGTGGGGGAAAGTGAGACTGGTTACCCTTCAACATAGCGGAAGCATGTCAAATATTTTTTTAAGTACTGAAGAGGGACTTTTGTTTTTTTGAATTTTGGCTAAAGGGAGGGGCATACGCATTTAAATGGCTGTGTTTTGTGTTTATTTTTTATTTATTTATTTTTTACAGCAGATTTTTAAAGAAAACATGTCTTTCAAACCTGCGGGTTGCTGCCAACATTACACCCTTAATTATCGCCAGAAACTTTAAAGACAGAAGTTGTCATTGAATTGTCAAATTTCTGATGGTCCATGGACACATTGTGCATCTAAAAACAACCAAATCTGAGTTCATAATGGTGATAGTTCATCAAACTCACTTTATTATACGTCCCATTTAAAATATGGCTAATCATGAATTATTTGCAAGAGAAAGAGTTAAAAATTAGAGTGGAAAATTATTTAAAAAAAAAAGAGTGAAAAAGGGAATAAAATAGTCAAAAATTCTGCTTTTTCACTGCCATTTTTTAAAGGAAACATAGCTTCCAAACCCTGGGTTTGCTCTAAAGTGACAATGCTAACCACTGCAGCACCGTGCCACCTGATGAACACTTATGTCAGAAAAATCACTTCATTCTTAGTTTGAATTTCCTACAAAAAATAAACAGTGTGCACAAATTAACCAGCATGCATGAAAAAAGGAAAAACTGAGGCTTAAACTCCAGAATTTCATCTTCATTGTTAAACTTTCAAACATCAAAGTGTACGTTTTAAAAATCTTATAACTGATTTATGGTGGAGGGAGGGTCATGCATTTTACACCAGCCACCCACCTCCTCTGACAACTAAAGAACAGCCCCTCAAAGGTCCAAAATTTTTTAGTCCCTCCTGCCATAGGATTCGTCTCTAAATGCAGCTAGTGCCGAGTGAGTGGCTGCTTATGCTGCTGGCGCCAAATATACTGTCTTGTTTCATGTCTGTCCCCAACAAAGGGATACTGGGGGTCCGAAAAATAAAAGAAAGAAAGGAAAGGGAAAGAAAGCAAAAGGTGTAAAAATGTGCAGAAGAGAGACAAGTACCAAGTAAGGGTGGGGGCCCACAGAGACTGCTGATGTGTAGGACACAGAATTTGTTGCTACGCCCCTGCTGCAGGGTTTGCAGTTACACAACACCTCCTGCGAGGATGTACTCTGAGCACAGATCATGTTGAGAATAAGGGACCCCACTGTGAGACAAATATGTATCACTATTGTGAAGTGCCAGTCAGCAAGTTTATCTACTCATATCAATAAGTTGTCGCTCTGCGGTGACAACTGAAGTTAAGGTCTTACTTAAAGTTTGCATCGGAGCTCATGAGTCTCTTCAGTGCGCCCAGCAGGATCCCTCTGTACGCCACATGAGTGCTGAAGGTCTCAGGAGCGCTGCCTAGTAAGCTGTTCTCCACCATCACCTCAATGGGAACTGGTTCACTTACTGAATGATGGATGACAAAAAACAGCAGAGGAAAAATAAGATTTATTCATATCCAGTAATAAAGAAAATCACTTGATATCTGTTCCATGAATTCTTACTTTCAGTGAGATTCCCAGGGAGCAGCAGGAGCAGCAGGGCAGCAGAGAGCAGAGCGGGCATCTTCATCATGGCTGAGACTTACCTGACTGGAAGGTCACTGTGCTGCCACAGCCCCTGTGTTTTATTCCAGTCATCTCTGTTTACACACCTGCGCACAGTGAGCTGTGTTGATCTTAGTTTGAAAGAGCTGATAATGTTTTCCATAGAGCCAAATGTCACCTTGATGTTACGAAATGATGTTTGCACTGCGAACTTTTGTAAACTGTGCAGTGAACACTGACGCTCAAATACACTGCAGCACTCTACCATCACCTCTTCAGATTGATGTTTTATTGAGGCTGCTTAAAACGTTGGCACGCCAGCATGAGGTGGCATGAGAGGGGCCGTGACATGGTGAGGAGGCAGATGAGCTGAAAGAGTAGTGACTATTAGATCTCTCGATCTCTGTCCTGACAAGATGCATGTCAATGTTGACCGTTGTGGTGACACAGAAAACCTGTCACGTCTAGTTAGGGAGATAAACAGGAATGAAACAGTCAGATTCCAAAGGATGATTTAATGCTTGGAAACAAGAGTGTCCACATTTGAAGGGTCACATGGGGCTGTGTCTAATGCTCACAAAAACACAGAGACTTTGAGACTCCACCACATCATTCCAGCGTCACCACAGTCACTCTCAGGTTACTCTTCATCATGTTTGGGCAGCTACGAGCACATGAGTATTTGAACACAACAATCCCCACAACATGACTGTTGAGTTCAAATCAAAGTTTGGGAGCTAGAATCCAGTTGACTGATATTCTCTGCTTTTTCCTCCACTCAATCTGCTTTCCTGCACCTGGCCTCAATATTAGGATGGATGTGTGCACACACACAAAACTGGGTACCAGGTCTGATTGTTTCTGCTTCACCTTTATTATAGAGACACTTGATTATTGATTGATATAGAGCAGGGTATAATAACAATCATATAACACTGACAACACCCCAACATACAACAATTATAAATGCATCAAAGGCAACTCAGATTCCTTCACATAGAATCAAACAATCACAGAATCATTTCAAATCAAACATCAGTACAATAACACAAGATACAGATCAGTCAAATGATAAAAAACAACAGCTGAGGTGAAAGCAATGTTCAAAGATTGATTAGTGAAATGTTCCAAAATATTCCAAACAATATGACATAACAGAGCAGCCCCCTGCTGTGTGTCAGGGTGCAGCCCAAAGCAGTCGTCCCTATAATCACATGGATCCACAACAACACAAAGACAAACTAACTACAATATATATCATATATACATATATATCTGCACCCTGTCAGGATCAAAGCTTGACTTGTAAACTTGTCAACTTTTTCTGCCAACATTCTTTCTATTATTATTCTGATTGTTTTGTATTCATTTGTCTTTTTTCCCATCTTCTATTTCACCTCTTGTACTTTTGACATTGTCACAGACAGACAGTGAGGAAATGAACATATGCATATTAACTGTGTGTCTGAGCTGAAAGCTGCTCTCCTCTCCTGCTCCTCTGATTCACAGCCACTACAACAACACAGAGCATCACCAGCAGACCACTGAGCACTGAGCATCTCACTGTGTAGAAGGTGGAGTGAATCCCAAAGGGATCTCTGTACATTAACACAGTTTTGACTGATGACACACACTGAAGATTTCGGTCACCAACTACACACCAATACTCTCCTGTGTCTTTCAGTGAGACATTAGAGATAACCAAACTCCACTCAGAGCCAATGCTCACTCTGCTCATGGTCTGGCTCATGTCTATAGTAACGATTCTGCCTTCTGTTTGGTTCGACTTGATGAACCAATAAACCCGCTCACCCTCTTCCCAGTCTTTGCATGATAGAGTGACTTCTTCTCCCTCTGAGAAGAGCTCGACAGCAGGAGGACCAAATTTAGGACACACCAACAGATGATACCTTTTCACACTGAGAGAGGTTTTACAGTCATACAGACCTGAGTGATTTAATGTCAGTGATGAAAACACCAGAGAGTAGTTTTGGTCCACTGAAGGCACAGTCTGGTTTGTTGTGTTGTTTAGTTCAGTGTTGGACATGAAATCAATCCATCGTGGGGGCTGGTCATCACTGAGGTCAGTGACAGTGCACGGCAACACAGCCGTCTCCCTTGTTGAGTGATAGAGCAACTCTGGGATCTGGTGATACAGTACACTTTCACTGTAAACACACTGTTGTTGGTTCATCACCAGACAGGTGAACTCTTTCTTTAATGTTGTTGTGAAGTTGAATACACGCAGATCTGATGAGTTTTTCTCCACTTGGTATCTTCCTCCATCATCGTCCATCACTGATGTCGTATTGTCCCCAAAAACTTTCTTCCGTATTTCTTGTTCATATCTAAAGTCACGTTTGAGCCACAGGAAATCCAGATTGTCAGCTGCTCCAGAACATGACAGGTCCACTGATTCTCCAGGTGTCAGTAAAGTCATTTCATGCGTAACCGTTGTACTACAGATAATGACACTGCTGTTTCTGTCATATGTGACTTTGCCGTCGGTCCAACACTCCTCTTGGTACAGGCCGGAGTCTGAATGGGTCAGGTTGTGGATGATGTAAGAAGAAATATTCTCCCCGCTGACAACTGAGAGTCGTTGTTTCAAGTCTTCAGGTACTGTGGAGTTGTGGGACCAGAGGTCAGAGGTGTTCCACAGGACAAGCTTCTCCTCACCAACAAATCTGGAGATCAGGCAGGAGCTGGCCTCCTTGGGGAGGAGGAAGGTGTAAGAGTTCCCTTCCTTCTTGATGGTGATGAGTTCTTCTGCATGAATGTTGTTGATGAGAGCAAACAGCAGGAAGCAGAGCTCTGTGACTGCAGCCATTCTGCTCTGAGGTCTCCTTGTGAGTGTCGTACAAACACTGACACCACTCACCTTATCAGCTCTGTGTCAACTCTCATCAGCACCTCCTCTTTGTGGTCAGAACAACGTGACTTCTTTATCTCATCATCATCATCATCATCAGTGGAAACTTTGAGGCGTTCTGCTCTCTATCAAGTAATCTGTGTCCTTTGGACGTGTCTAAAACCACTGAGGCTGTCGTGTCTTCAAACACAGATTATTGAGAGATGTGGTGAAACCACCAGAGATGTGAGAGAGGAGCATGCTCAAGTGAGCAGCCGCAGGGGTTTCGTGGCTCCCTACCACGTGTCGAGTTAATGAATTAAAAAAGGTTAAAACTATTTGGAAGGTCCATTTCGCACTGTTTTTCCACTTTGCTGCAAGTTGAGTGCCTCAGAATGGAGTGCCTCCAACTAGGCTACCTGGCAAACAACAAACTTGTAACCAGTGAGCAGCCATCGCCCAACAAACAATTAAGATGCCAGAGACAATTGTCAGCCTCGGTGCCAAATTGGCTGATCTGACTTCCAAGGTGGATAAGTTAGTTGACTTGACAACTGCTAACAACATATTGCTGAATACAGTGGTCAAGGGAGTGGAAACTCTGGAGACAAAAGTTGAAACTAATGCGGGCGCTTTACATGATACCGGAGTCAAATTGGACTCTCAAGACAAGCGTGTCTCAGACCTGGAGAATAAGTTGAAACAAGCTATGGAAATTATTGATCAGCTTGAGAACTGTCACCAGCAAAACAACCTGAGGCTTTGAAATTTGCCTGAAAAAGAGGAAAGCGGTACAACAATGAGTGCTTTTCTGGTCAAACTCTTTAAGGAGTGATGACAATGTGAAGGTCGTCTCATCCCTCTCTGCATGTCCTCTCCTTCACTCTTCACCTGCTTCACTGTCTGAGGCACATTTAGCCCATGAAGAGCCCACAACAGCTTTTTGTTCCTATTTCAGCTGTGGAGTGAGTTTTCTGGGGATTTTGTGGACGTTGATGCAGCCTGATGCTGCTCATGTGGTGCAGGGCCCACAGTGTATTCTCTGTGGTTTGTTCCAGTTGCCCTCTGTGGACCAATGCATGTGTGTCTCAGCCCATGTTGGACCAGTGTGGTGGACACGACTGCTGACGTGGAGACCGTGATTCAAGTCCCTCCTCAGGTACACCACAGAGGAGTGTATGTCATGAATGTATGTGAGGTTTCATTTGTCAGGACACCAACAATTTCAACTTGCAAAGTTCTTCATATGAATTTCCACTGTGGACCAACCAGGAGGAAACAGACAACACATAAGTCCATGTGAGCCCAGGGGTTCGAGCTAGCTTTATGGATATTTTTAAAACTATTTTCCAATGCTTTTGTTCTGACTTGAAATGTTTGCAGTGTGCAGACTGATCAGCTGACTCTGCAGCTGATAGAGGAGCTGATCATGTGACCTTCACCTGTATGACATATTACACAGTAAACCTGCCTTATGAAGGCTTTAATGCATCATCTGCAGGCTGTCAGTTAAAAAGGATACATTTCAATGGATAAAATAAAATGAAAAACAAATCACCTTTATTACAAATACATTTAAGTATTTTTAAAGTGTGAAACTCATTAAAATGTGCAGAATAACATCACAGGTAATTACACTTTAATCTGTACCTGAAAGATTTGTTTCAATTAAGTTTATCAATGGGTCAGTTAAGGGGTTGAAGTGTTGTTGTTTTTAACCCTTAATGTGAAATTAAAAGTTGAATTCATAAGCAATGAAACACACTCTCGGTCACTTTAATGCACTCAGGAATAAAACAACATCACAGGTAACTACGTCTTAAACCACCTGAATCTCTCAATACAGATGCACTGGTAAATGTAATTTGCCCTGTAACCTGTGGCTCAGGCCTCTGCTCCAAAATGACATGCCCAGAATAACTGTGTGCAACTCCAAGGTCTATATGAAGAGTCTTTGTTTGATGATGAAGGTAACAGCTGTGAGATTTCTGCAGAGGTGGAAGCATCAGTATAGATGTCAGTGTGTCACAATGATGGAGCTGCAGCCTCAAACCTGGAGCAAACCACATCACAACATCTGATCATTACCTGTGTCAAGACTGATGCTGAGAAAGTGAAGCAGAGCAAAGTGAGAGAGGTTTTAGTCGAGGCGTGTTCAGACCCAATCATTCGGGCTCCATCTGTGCCATTTGAAATGTTCTCATTTCATTTCACTCACACGTATGAATCCCATTTATATCAAAGAGTTTTGGTTTTGAAACATCAATCAATCAATCAGACCTCTGTACATGTTCCCATTCAAAGAAAACCAGAACACACTGGTTGATTTGGACACAACGACCCTTTATTGTCTTTCTCGTCCAGGACAGTCTTGCAAAGCAGATCTTTAATCTCAGTGAAGCTTTTCATGGTTAAATCAGGTGAAAATGTCACAAACTAAAAGGCTTTTAAAAAGTCCTGTGTCAGCGTCACTTCTACAATTCAACCAGCAGATGGAGACACAGACTGTGGGACCTGCAGTGCAACATGTCCTCAGACTGTCTTCACCTGACGTCCCGTCCCACCTACACACCTGTTTCCACTTTCCCTCATCGGCCCTGCAGTTTCTAAGCGGCCCTTTTCCACACACTCCTTGTCACTTTGTCCCCATGAGCCTCATGCCTTTGCTTTCTGGCATCTGTCACCTGTTTCCTGTCTGTTATCTGTTCCAGTTGGTTGGCCTGCGTTGTGTTTTTGGATCTCTGTCCTGACAAGATGCATGTTAATGTTGACTGTTGTGGTGACACACAGAAAACCTGTCACGTCTAGTTAGGGGGAGATAAACAGGAATGAAACAGTCAGATTCCAAAGGATGATTTATTGCTTGGAAACAAGAGTGTCCATGTTTGAAGAGTCACGTGAGACTGAAGAGAAACTGGTTCCATTGCAGAATATCCTAGTTTGTTCCACACAGGTGCATGTTGCTGTTCTCAGATCAGTCTCTTCTACTATCTGTGCTGCTCTCTGCTCCCCCGCCTTCACATGCTCGCACTCTTCGCCTGACAACAGTTGTCATGCAGTTGATGTGCAGATTGGATCCTTTTCCACAGACACATGGGGGTGTGTCTAATTCTCACAGACACACAGAGACTCTTCAATCAGGCTTTTGTTCCATCACAGGACTGAAACAGCACTAATAAAAGTTGTAAACTTAAAGGCAGCTTTCAACACCATTAATCATAGCGTCCGTCTAAACTGGCTTCATACCCATCCAAACATTTCAGGCTCAGTTCTAACCTGGTTCAAGTCTCATCTGACAGGAAGGGACTATTGCCCTTTTTCCATTGGCACTCATGGCCACGCCGAGTGAGGTCTTGCAGCACCAATGTGTGTTTCCATTGTCAGTTTAGATGCACCAGAGATGGACCTTATCAGGAGTAGGTCCACAAGATGGGTTGACTGCCGTCTCGCCAACCGCAGCCAACCCCTTATAACCTCCCTTCTCCCCCCAAACAACCATGTGTGATGTGAGACTCTCCTCCCCTCTGTCTGCAGGAGACCAGAGAGACAGGTGTCTTTAAAAGTCTGTGTGTTCAGCTCTCAGTACGTCTGTAGCTTCTGACTGAATCTCTGTGGTTTGGACTTTAGTTTCTCTCCTGCGTCCTGTTTTTATTTTAGACATCAGCTTTATTTTACGGTTTCATGTTCGCTATCAGCCAGATTAGAAGTTGTGTGACGTTGCTGCTCAAAACATTTTTTTATTTTGGTGCCTCCCAATAAAAGTTTATACATCACAAAATAATGGGGGACTTTTATTTTTGAAGAATCATTAGGAAATGAAAATTACTGAATTAGTGGAACTATGTCAGCAGCTTTTCTTTAATAAAGACAAGTCTAATTATACGACAGGGAGGAAGAGTAAAAGCAGAAACAGTGAGATGATGATGAGGAGCTGCAGACAACAGGCTCTTACTGCACCTCTGCAAACAGCTCGCCTCCAACAGGTAAACTTCCCTGACCCGCCGTGCTGTGGAAAAACGCATGCAGCAAAAATAAGAGGGGACTTTAGCTGTGGATCAGCCCGCTGCTTTTAAACGTCATCACTCAAGACATGCCATCATCCGTTTAAGACACACCTACAAGAAGGAAGCCCTGTTGTCTTGGAAATGCGAATCCCTGCTGTGCTGGGCCGACGGCCAAAACCAAACCAAGCCGCCCCATGACTGTCGAAAAGGGGTATATGTTGTGTCCCTGGGTGAGTTGAGGTCAATTGTGGTGTCCCCCAGGGGTCCATTCTGGGACCCACTCTTCAGTCTGTACATGTTGCCTCTGAGAAACATCATTAGAGAGCATGACATTGATTTCCATTTCTATGCTGATGATACTCAGCTGTATATCTCATTCTCATCAGACGATAAAATCCCAACTGAAAAACTGTCTCACTCTATCGACCAAATTAATACGTGGATGTCCCAAAATTTCCTGCAACTCAACAGGAAAAAAATTTGAGGTCGGTACAAAAGAAAAGCAATTTCAATTTAATTTCATTTAGGAAAGCTGAAATTCTTTAAACAAACTTCAGATGATCCAAAATGCAGCAGCTCGTCTACTCACCAAGACTAAACATGGAGAACACATTACTCTGGTTTTAGAGGCTCTTCATTGGCTTCCTGCTCATTTTAGAATTCATTTTAAAATGCTGCTATTTAAATCTCTTCATGGACTGGCTCCTGACTATTAATCTGACATGTTGGTCAGATACATTCCCTGCAGATCCTTCAGGTCCTCGACCTCTGCTCTACTAAATGTAGTAGAACTAAAAGGCACGGTGACGCTGCGTTCAGTGTCTCAGGCCCTCGTCTCTGAAACAGCCTTCCAGAGGACGTCAGACTCTGATTCAGTCGACAGCTGCAAACAAAACCTTAAAACCTTAAAATCTTTTTAGACTTGTATTTATGTAGCTTTCATTTACTTAATTGGTATCAAACCGCAATTTGTTTTCTCTGTGTGTGTGTGTGTGTGTGTGTGTGTGTGTGTGTGTGTGTGTGTGTGTGTGTGTGATTGTGTATTTGAATCTTATTGACTTTATCTTAAACTGTCTTCTAGTATCTGTATTTTCTCACGTTGAGCTTCGCTTGCTGTGTGAACTGTGCTATACAAATAAAGTCATTATTATTAATATCATTTTCTCCTTCCACCACATCATTCCAGCGTCACCACAGTCACTCTCAGGTTACTCTTCATCATGTTTGGGCAGCTACGAGCACATGAGCATTTGAACACAACAATCCCCACAACATGACTGTTGAGTTCAAATCAAAGTTTGGGAGCTAGAATCCAGTTGACTGATATTCTCTGCTTTCTCCTCCACTCAATCTGCTTTCCTGCACCTGGCCTCAATATTAGGATGGATGTGTGCACACACGTTACTGTGACCTTTATTTAGTGACATCAGAAAACCACATTTCTGACAAGCTACATGATGAGAACAGTAAAAAGTGGGTACCAGGTCTGATTGTTTCTGCTTCACCTTTATTATAGAGACACTTGATTATTGATTGATATAGAGCAGGGTATAATAACAATCATATAACACTGACAACACCCCAACAAACAACAATTATAAATGCATCAAAGGCAACTCAGATTCCTTCACATAGAATCAAACAATCACAGAATCATTTCAAATCAAACATCAGTACAATAACACAAGATACAGATCAGTCAAATGATAAAAAACAACAGCTGAGGTGAAAGCAATGTTCAAAGATCGATTAGTGAAATGTTCCAAAATATTCCAAACAATATGACATAACAGAGCAGCCCCCTGCTGTGTGTCAGGGTGCAGCCCAAAGCAGTCGTCCCTATAATCACATGGATCCACAACAACACAAAGACAAACTAACTACAATATATATCATATATACATATATATCTGCACCCTGTCAGGATCAAAGCTTGACTTGTAAACTTGTCAACTTTTTCTGCCAACATTCTTTCTATTATTATTCTGATTGTTTTGTATTCATTTGTCTTTTTTCCCATCTTCTATTTCACCTCTTGTACTTTTGACATTGTCACAGACAGACAGTGAGGAAATGAACATATGCATATTAACTGTGTGTCTGAGCTGAAAGCTGCTCTCCTCTCCTGCTCCTCTGATTCACAGCCACTACAACAACACAGAGCATCACCAGCAGACCACTGAGCACTGAGCATCTCACTGTGTAGAAGGTGGAGTGAATCCCAAAGGGATCTCTGTACATTAACACAGTTTTGACTGATGACACACACTGAAGATTTTGGTCAACTACACACCAATACTCTCCTGTGTCTTTCAGTGAGACATTAGAGATAACCAAACTCCACTCAGAGCCAATGCTCACTCTGCTCATGGTCTGGCTCATGTCTATAGTAACGATTCTGCCTTCTGTTTGGTTCGACTTGATGAACCAATAAACCCGCTCACCCTCTTCCCAGTCTTTGCATGATAGAGTGACTTCTTCTCCCTCTGAGAAGAGCTCGACAGCAGGAGGACCAAATTTAGGACACACCAACAGATGATACCTTTTCACACTGAGAGAGGTTTTACAGTCATACAGACCTGAGTGATTTAATGTCAGTGATGAAAACACCAGAGAGTAGTTTTGGTCCACTGAAGGCACAGTCTGGTTTGTTGTGTTGTTTAGTTCAGTGTTGGACATGAAATCAATCCATCGTGGGGGCTGGTCATCACTGAGGTCAGTGACAGTGCACGGCAACACAGCCGTCTCCCTTGTTGAGTGATAGAGCAACTCTGGGATCTGGTGATACAGTACACTTTCACTGTAAACACACTGTTGTTGGTTCATCACCAGACAGGTGAACTCTTTCTTTAATGTTGTTGTGAAGTTGAATACACGCAGATCTGATGAGTTTTTCTCCACTTGGTATCTTCCTCCATCATCGTCCATCACTGATGTCGTATTGTCCCCAAAAACTTTCTTCCATATTTCTTGTTCATATCTAAAGTCACGTTTGAGCCACAGGAAATCCAGATTGTCAGCTGCTCCAGAACATGACAGGTCCACTGATTCTCCAGGTGTCACGAACCAAGAAGGCCTTCGATCCACTGAGCTACAGATAATGACACTGCTGTTTCTGTCATATGTGACTTTGCCGTCGGTCCAACACTCCTCTTGGTACAGGCCGGAGTCTGAATGGGTCAGGTTGTGGATGATGTAAGAAGAAATTTTCTCCCTGCTGACAACTGAGAGTCGTTGTTTCAAGTCTTCAGGTACTGTGGAGTTGTGGGACCAGAGGTCAGAGGTGTTCCACAGGACAAGCTTCTCCTCACCAACAAATCTGGAGATCAGGCAGGAGCTGGCCTCCTTGGGGAGGAGGAAGGTGTAAGAGTTCCCTTCCTCCTTGATAGTGATGAGTTCTTCTGCATGAATGTTGTTGATGAGAGCAAACAGCAGGAAGCAGAGCTCTGTGACTGCAGCCATTCTGCTCTGAGGTCTCCTTGTGAGTGTCGTACAAACACTGACACCACTCACCTTATCAGCTCTGTGTCAACTCTCATCAGCACCTCCTCTTTGTGGTCAGAACAACGTGACTTCTTTATCTCATCATCATCATCATCATCATCATCATCATCAGTGGAAACTTTGAGGCGTTCTGCTCTCTATCAAGTAATCTGTGTCCTTTGGACGTGTCTAAAACCACTGAGGCTGTCGTGTCTTCAAACACAGATTATTGAGAGATGTGGTGAAACCACCAGAGACAAGTGTGTGAGAGAGACATGGACATAATGTGTGTATGTGTCTTCATCTGTGATGGAGAGAGAGATGAGCTTCAAGAAATATAATAAACATATCAAAGTGTTCTGGTACCAGGTACACTTATGAACCTCTCTGTGCTCCAACATGGTGTTCATTATGGCCGATCCATGACTAGCACACAAGTCCAATAACAGAACAGCGCTTGGGTTCAGATCAGGCAGGCTGTTCCTCCCAGTCACCCCCCTCCAGGTTTCTCCATCATTGACTACGTGAGTGTTGAAGTCCCCCAGCAGGACTCCAGAGTCCCCAGATGGTGTCCCTCCTAGGACGCCACCCAGAGACTCCAAGAGGAAGTGGTAAAAATGGTTCTACTTGTATGTTTGCTAACCCCTCTTTGTTGTCTGAGTTGACCCCATCGACCCCTCAACACAGACTTCTGTATCCACGCCATAAGGAGATTTCTTTGCAGACAAGGTCAGGTAAAACACGTCTGGTTTGACGATGGCACCGACCCTGTTGGTGCTGAAAAAGAACTAAGAAGGGCTTTGTCCACTTTTAGTCAAAGTAAAATCCAGAGTGCCGTGATGGAGGGAGGAATAAGCCGGAGCTTCAATCCACCAGGGCAATCTGGACTCACTCCAAACTGCAAACTGTAGACAAATCTTGAACAAATATTACTCTTCCACCGACTTTCACCCAGAACGCCAGAGTTCATTTCCACTTAAATTTTAAAGTCAAACCCTGTTCTTATTTCCAAACCAATCACATGTTGTGGAAGGAAAAGAGAATTATTTGTACCAACGTAGTGCTTTTATTTTGAAAGAGACTGTATGCAAACTGTACATTTCCTGTGAAAACAGAAGTGTATTTTGAAAACAGACAATGCATGTAACAGGCTGAAGTTGACACGGCGTCCCAGAACATCAACAACCAACACACCCAGGGTACCTTGGACGCCACATGTGGACGTGGAGAGTCCATGACCAAACGTGGACATGTGACGAGGTCACAGTGAGGATGAGTTGACCACAGTGGAGTATGGGAGAAGTGTATCTGTTTAGTGAAGTAGGCCCTGAATGCTCCTCTAAATCAACAACCAGTCGATGATGAAGGTCTCCTGACGCTACTTTGTGAAGTTGAGGCTACCCTTAACATCCTCTGACCCTTTTGATCTGGAACCCCTCACCCCAAACCACATCTTTCTGCTTCACTGCCAACCTGTTCTTCCTCCTGGTGAGTTTTAACTACTTTCTGTGTTCTGAGTTGACCCCATCTCGTAGCTGTGGACGGATGGGGATAAAGCAAAGGGAGGCTGCCTGGAGGGTGTGGCCAGAGCAGGAGGAAAAGTCTTTGACCTCACATCCTCAAGGCCTGATGCAGAGACTGTGGCTGAACCCACATGTCTGGACTTTACCACACTTGCAGACTTTGCGGGCACCCCGGGAAGTCTTGGAGTGCTGAGGGCTCCAAATACACAATTTATCCAGTCCAGAAAGCGCCTCAAGCGGACTGTCTGCAGACTTCCAGAGAGTCCGCTTGGTGTGCAGACTTCAGCAGACTTCACTGCTTTAATGGGCCACAATTCATTGTGATACAGACGAGACGTTGTGGGTTTTAAATTGCAAAAAAAAAAAAACACCTACGAATGTTAAAAATAGTTATTAATAATTAAGCCTATTAAAATGCTACTTGAATTGTGTAGTCCAGATATAATATTCAACCACAGGATGATTCAGAGACATGTAGAACTCTGGGCTGTAGAGGGACTGAAAGTGCATTTTATTATTGCATCAGACTGTGCACTGAAATAGGGTTTAAAAAAATTGGTCCAGAAACAACAACAGAAGGTTTCTGATGCCAGTGATACACAGGTTATTGAGTTATAGTCCTCATTTACACACATCTGTGTTTGAATATTTCTGGTTTTACATCCACATGTGTGCATACATGTTTTTTTTTTCAGTCAGAAAAAAGGCTGTACATGGATTTACATCTTGTTATCTGCAGGGACAGATGAGTTCAGCACTGTTCATCCACTTATATGACATATATATATATATGAATATGACAGCAGCGATAGTTGAACGTTTCCATGGCATGTTATACAGACATTTATTTAGTTCACTCACAAAACACCCCTGCAGATCATAAGATTTATATCTTATGATCTGCAGGGACAGATAAACAGACGGTCTCGAGGGCTGTCCATCAGTGGCTTGTGGTTTCTGCCCTCGCAGACTTTACGTGATAACGGTAAATTCGTCACACTATGTACAACTGAAGTCAGCCTAAGGCTCAATCCAAATGCCATGAAAGTCTTCAAGCGATGATAACAATCATTGTAACTGCTGTCATGCACCAATCAGCCAAAACGTTAAAACCACTGGTGGGTGAAGTGAACAACATTGCAGTGCTGTGTCCAGTGTTCTGAGAGGAAGCTGTTGGTCCTGGCGCTCATGTTATCTGAGTCCTACAGCTATCGTAGCATTATTATGTAGCATTAGCTTTATTGCTACTTAGCTAGCTAGCTGCAACAAATGAAACATCTAACGGCATTACACGCAGAAGGCATTTTAACCCTTTGATGCACATCATGGGTCAAAAACCACCCATATCCATTCCCATGTTATTTCATGCTGGCTGAGTGTTTCTTTGCTCTGTCTTTAGAAATCACATTATTTTATGATTGAATATTCCTGTCACACTGCCTCAGTATTGTTCCACTCTCCCTCCCTCTGATCCACTCTACCTGTCAGCCACTCCCACCTCATCAGCCCAACTCTGCTCACCTGCCCACACAGCTGCAGCTCATGCCAATCAGGCCTGCATATAGTCTCTCCAGCACCTTCACTCCTTGCCAGATTGTTCTTCAGCGTCATGCGAGACTTTCCAGCGTTCATTCCCTGTCTGATCTCCCGGTGTCGACTCTGCCTGTCCCTGACCTGCCATCCTCGTCTGCCTCCCGGTAAACTCACCTGCCTTCTGTTCCTGACCTCGTGTTCTGCCTCAGCGTCTCTGGTATCTGCCTGCTCGTCTGGTTTTGACTCCTCTGCCTGGCCTCGTCTCCTCTCCTGCCTGCTCCCCAACGGTGCCACTGTCTTCGCTGACTGCTCACCTGGCTACGACCCCCCCGCCTGTCTCCGACCTCTCTTCAGCTCACTCCTCGCCGGCCTCACAGCACATGCAGCCAGCTCTCCAGACCGCAGAGCGTCCTGCTCGTCTTCTTCGACTGAAGTAAGCTACATCTCTTCCCCTCACTACGAAAGCGAATCGAACTGTGTGGAACCGGGGGCTCAGAAGCCTCCCCTCGGTTCCGCGGCTGATCCCAGTCGCCTCCCCCCAGAGGAAAATGTTACTGCTCAAAGCTTGCTCTTCTACAGCTCAGGAGACAAATTTGAGATTCTCATCTCAGCCTCATTTTAGTTTCTATTTTGTCTGAAATGTTTCTCACCTATTTCTCCTAAAATTCACTAGGAGAAATAGGTGAGACAGAAGAATTAGAGGGAGTCATACTTGAGACTTGAGAGAGATACCTTGCTAATCTCAATTCAGTATTTTTTATGGCTCCTTTGTTTCTCCTTTGGAAAAGAAAATGAGCAATATTGGAGCTACTATGGAGCAATATGTGAGTCTCACGCGTGCGCGCGCGCGCACACACACACACACACACACACACACACACGACACAAATTCTGGAACAAATATATCTTTATTGAAATGCAATAACAGCAGTAATCAATTTGTAAGTACAATGGCTACCTACACTGCAAAAACTCAAAATCTTGACCAAGCATATTTGTCTATTTTCTTGTCAAAGAATACACTTAATTTACAAATACTTTATACAAAAATAATTGGAAGAAGTAAAATTACTTGTCACTAAGGTGCATTGTCTGCATTACCTCTGTCACTGTATCTCAATGACTTTGGTGATTGTGTCTCATATTAGAAACTTTGACAAGAAATTAGATAAATGTACTTGGTACTATTTGGAGTTTCGTGTAGGGGTGAACACACCAATTTGTTGGCAATATGTAGCTGTAATTACATGTGAACACTTTACAGACAGCAAAAGCTACTCCAACATTGCCATCATTATAAAATCTCAACATAAACGTCCCTCTTCTGAGTAAAGCAATGTTTTTAAAACAGTGTAGTAGTGTCTCTTAACAGTGTTTTTAGCAGTATCAGCACAGCTTTACAACAATGCACAACATTCAACAACTTATAGTCTTAAAGGCCCTCATGCAGCATTTATATACAGGGCTTTCTTGAAGAGGGTCACCTCAACAAATGTCCATCACTCTAGTATGGAATATAAGGTGCTAGCTTTTTCAAATTATCAAAAATTGCACTTTTAACTAACTGATCAATCACAATTGAGTATTTCAGGTAGCTGTAATAACATGTTAACACTCTGAAGACAGCAAAAGCTACTCCAACATTGTCATCATTATAAAATCTGAACTATAAATGTGCCTCTTCTCGGTAAAGATGTTTTTAAAAACAGTGTAACAGTGTCTCTAACAGTGTTTTAAGCAGTATCAGCACAGCTTTACAACAATACACAACATTCAACAACTTGCAGTCTTTAAGGCCCTCATGCAGCATTTGTATACAGGGCTTTTTTCAACATGGTCACCTCAACAAATGTCCATCACTCCAGTATGCCTCATTCAAGAATTTACACAGTGTTTCTGCCCCTCACGCGGCATTTGTTTATGAAAGCTTTTTTGATCTTACTTTTCTCAACCGGTGTCCATCCATCCAGTGTACTACAGTGCATGATATAAGCTGCAAGAATAAAAGAAAGAAAAGGAAGCACAAATTACAAACTGCATAATGTAACAGCAGTTACCACAACAGTACTGAGATTTTTTTTATCCTGTTATCACAAAATTCATATTGTAATCTCTATGAGTCACACATGAGGAAATTCAGTAAAACTGTGAGGACACTGAAACAATCACAACATTATTTAAATGTAGCTACGTGATACATGGGGTCCCAACACTCAAATTTTGACAGAGATGGTGTTGAATGTGAGGAGAAGGGACAGAAGAACGAGGGTAAACAAACTAGAAATAAAAACTAGAATTAGGACAAGTTTATTTTTGAAAAAAAATTGTGCTTCTTTGGGTTGAAAAAGTTGATGGTTGGAATCATGTTAAGCAGTACTTGAGGTAGTTGAAGCTTTGCTGAAAAACAAAAACACTTATGTTGGTGTTAAAATGGATTTTCTAGAGCTCTAAATATTAGTTGATTAGTTGTTAATTAACATTAAACAATAGGGCTGTCAAAAGCACCATGAAATTGAGTTCGAATATTTTCGAATTAATTTAGTAGAGTTCGAATAATATTCAAATTTCTTCTTATTTTTTTTTTTTTTACAAAAGACAAAACAAAAAATAAGATGCTTATTGCTGACGCAAAATGGACGTGACACTCGAATGAAAACACTTGTTCTGACCTCAGTGAAGTGCCAGGTATGACCAACTTCTGCCTCACTATCTGAGCAATATTTGGATACTTAAGTGCACCTGTACTTTTCCACCACAAGAGTGGATCCTGTTCGGTCTCATTCTGGTAACTTTTCATCTCTTTTTTAAAAATTGTAGGCAGGGAGGCAGCAGGTGCAACACACTCCCTGTATGTCTCCCCGAACAGGCCACGCATCGCGGACAGCGCAGTGGGTGGTGTTGGCGCAGCGGGCTCCTCCGTCAGTGCCTCTCCCTCCATCGCTGCGTCCCTCTCTAGCCTGGCTTGTGCAAGAACCATCTCCGCCCGAACGGGATTCGCCGTGATATACAACATTATTAATAGTATTCATTAATTATTAATGATATTCGAATGATCAAATTTAGGTTCAAACTTATAAAAAAAATATACATTCGAATTTATTTCGGACTTCAATTTTTTTTTGACAGCCCTATTAAACAAGGGGAATTTTTGTGGAAAAAAATCTCTGGTTCCTGCTTCTTAAAGGCACAATATAAAGCTCTAGCACCACTTTGGGTTGATTCGAAAATCAAATGGAATTGAGGACTTGGAGAATCATGACTCCCCTAATATGTATGGCAGTGAACAGCGAGACACAACTTGACTTCTGATCCCATGAATTGTATCATGAATTACACATACAATGTTTGTCAATTTATATTAATCAATATTTTAATGTTACCTGATTAAAAAAAAAAATCATGAACGTAGTGAAGTATTTAGTAGTTTTATGTGAAACCGGTCAGTAAACTAAATGTCTCATCTTGCACAATATACTATACATCAATAGCATCAACTTAGCTGTTACACACACAAATGTATCTTGCCTGATGTGTTTTATCCAGCGACTCCTGCTCCTTTTCAGCTGGGGTACCAAAGAACAAGCAAGACCCAATGTACATCTGACTACATGCTGGAACAAAACACACAGGCATCGTGTTAAAGCTAGCTTCAGCAGCTGTGGGTAGCATGACGTCACTTATGCAACTGTGTAGTGTGTAGTCTAATTACATATCTTCACAACGTTATACAGTTTGTCAACAAACTGTGACTTTTAGAGTTGTAAAGTTATAATGTAAATTGACAAACATCATATGTGTAATTCATGACACAATTCAAACAGGATCAAAAGATTAGTTGTCTCTTGCCGTTTACTGCCATACATATTTTTTACAAAATAAGGTCCCAAGGGATCCACCGTGGGCGTGACTTTGGCTCTCTATATTGCTACACATTTTTACCAATGAATTTCCAAAACTTTTCCATTACATTTCCATAAAATTTTTTAACTCTCAAATGAGTTACTTACTTACAATCCCATCGACTTTGGACTTATCCAGCACTGTCTTCCCATCTGGCACCTTTCCGTGTTTCCCAAACGCCACTGCATTTTGGCACTCCTCTGCATTAAAGAATTCATCAAAAAGAAGATGGAATAAGCGAAGGCAGTCCTTCCTTGCTTCCGCATGGATTGCAGTCAGGCGGGTAGAGGTGAGGAAGAGGCCACTTTCTGGATACAGCTCTTGCTTCCCAGATCTTTTTTTTGGAGTCCAAACACCAGTCTGAGGTTGGATCTGTTCCACTTTGTCCAGAAAGCTTTTTAATGCCTCAATGTGGTCACCACCTGTGACACAAAAGATGAATTACTTTACAGGGACACAGAAGCATTCATAAAGTCAAGAAAAGGAGGGGACAAGTTTTAAAAAATCCAAAGATTTCATGATGGGCTAAGATTTTTACCAAACAATTTAAAGCTTTTAAGTTTGAGCTTAAACACCCAATAACTCCCAAATGTCCAAAGTAATAAAATTTAGTAGAACTTTACATAATCAATATTAAACATAATTAGAATTTAATGTTCCACAATCAGTGACACTTGATTATTGCCCACATTCTTTGCATTATAAACTCATGTTACAGTGCTTGTACTGAATAGTAATTGGGTACCTTAGGAAAATTGTGAAAAAATTAACAGTATTAAAGGAACAATGAAATCCTGAAATGGCATAAATTTGCAACAGAGAGACAAAATGTACTTACTGATACCACACAGCACATCCCGCAGTTTGTCCTTTTCCTCCATTAATTTTGCCACCTCTGCCTTGCATGCCCCGCATGGCTTCCATGATTTGTCTTCTGTTGATTCAGGAGGTCTGAGAATTGGTTCTCCATAATCTGGTATTGGATCACGCTCGATGATTATAGTATCTGCAGTTGAGCTTGAAGAACTCTCATGTTCAGACGTACCAGATGAGCTTGAAGAATTCTCATGTTCAGACGTACTAGCCTGGCTCTGGTCCCCAAGAACAGCAGGGTTTTTGTGTGTATTAGGACTGTACAGCATTTGGAGAAAGTTTTCTTTGGCTATTACAGTAGGAGCTGGTGGCTGCCGTTGCTGATCCAAATCCACCAAAACAGGCTGCTCGTGCGACAGATCTGAAGGTGTGGGCAGTACAGTGTGAGGTTGGTGAAGATTTGGATATTGAGAATCGCTGGAGCAATGTGTGATTGGAGACAGAGTGGGTGCATACTGGTGGAGAGGCTGGATAGGTGGATGCTGGTAATATGGATGGGTTTGTGGCAATGACTGGGTAACTGGAAGCTGGTACAGTGGCCAGGCAGTTACAGGCCAGTGTTGTGGCTGGGTAGGTGGAGATGACTCGATAGGTGGAGGCAGGTGCTGTGGCTGGGTAGGTGGAGATGACTCGATAGGTGGAGGCAGGTGCTGTGGCTGGGTAGATGGAGATGACTCGATAGGTGGAGGCTGGTGATGTGACTGGGTAGGTGGAGATGACTTGGTAGGTGGAGGCCGGTGATGTGGTTGGGTAGATGGAGATGACTTGGTAGGTGGAGGCCGGTGATGTGGTTGGGTAGATGGAGATGACTTGGTAGGTGGAGGTTGGTACACTGGCCAGGCAGTTGGAGGCTGGATGACATTGTGGTCCACAGTATTTGGGTGATGCTGTGTAGAGGTGGACTGACCTGCTTGAGACAGGGATGGAAGGTTGTAGAATCTCTGAGCAGCTGCATCTCTTTTTTTCATGTCCTTCTTTGTGCCCTTCTTGACATCCACTGCTTTGTCAGTTGTTCCAATGAAGTCCACTGTGGCATTGTAGAACTTGTTGTCAGACCATCTTGCAAGTACCTCTTCTCCTGGCTTCAGATCTCTGAAGCAAGCAATGGGTTTATCATCTTTGCTTAGTATATCACAGGCATTAAAAATCTTTGCTGTGTATCCATCTTCAAATGTCAAAAATACAAAACGTCCTGAAAATGAACACAGAGTAAATAATGGAAATTTTGAGTAAATGAGTACAGGCTAAAAATCATAATCTTACTTAAACATGCCACTATATCTTATTGGTCTCAATTCTAATCCTCTTAGACCTTAGCACAGCTAAAAATTGATCTTTCTTATCTCTATTTATGTTCTTCTGTTTTTGTCACCTTGTCTCAAATTGCCTTTTTTTAAATGTTGGGCTGAAACTGTTCAGTAAATTGTCAATACATTGAAAACAATTAAATTCTAAAATCAGCAATCAAGTGGCAACAGAGTCCTGTAGGTATCAGCAATTTGAGATTAATCTTCCAGCCCCAAGTGTAGTGATAAATTGACCTACAAAATTCTGTCAGTAAAATGTGCACAGTTTCAAGGGAGGATTTCTCTCACTTTTCCGAATTTCTGTAAATCAGTGTTTGTGCCTGAAGCTGCCAATATACTGACAATAATAATCCTGGGGATAAGAGACTAGAGACTATCAAAGATTTTCATTATTATAGTCTCACCTAAAGTAAGTTAAAAATAACAATCACTTTAAAAATAGCTAAGCCGTGTAGTAAAATAATAACTCACTTACCATCCAGGTCATCTCTGGGTGAGCCGGGGTCTGGTTCATAACATCTTATCTTCTTCGGTGGGTTTCGCGCTCTTTTGGGCATCTCTTTTTTAGTATTTCCTGCTGGGCCATCCATTCTGTTAATACATGAAAGTACAACACATTTTATTTAAAAAAGGTGGTTCAACTCCTTACTTTGTTTTATCATGTCAGTATGTCTCCTAATTTGGTACAGCTACTTGTCGATACCTTTGGATGCACAGATCATGCTAATTTAGCCATATCAGACCACTCAAGAACTGAAAAACATGATTTAAAATCCACCAGACACACCACAATAAGACACAGAGACCTTAAAGGAAGATCACAGAAAACTCCAGGCTGTGATGTTTGATGTTTGGAGATTTCTGTAAGAAATGCATGTTACTGGGATAAGTTGTTGAGCTCTTCTGTTCTGGACATTGCTCGGAAACTCCTGCTTAACATAACTTGGACAGATGCACCTTCTCAATGCCCTATATCTCAAATTTATAAATGTTAGTTGAATGGTCTTAATGGTCTCACTACAATGCAATAGCTACTATGGGAGATAAGCTCATCATATGAATAACGTTACACTTTTGGCTCCCTGGAACAACAACCTAAGCTTTCCAGTCATGTATGATAATGTAACTGCAGGACAGTCTAGGGCCAGCTGTGTGTAGAAATAATCAAATACACATTTTTAGAATAGGAAAGAAACAAACACATATTCCTACTAAATGAAAAATTTACATTTTTTTTTCCCAAACTGTATGTTATTTACATAAAGTGGGCATTTAGGTGGGGGCATTTGCTTAGCATGGTGACTAGTTGCTGGAGCAGCAGTGAAGTCACCAGCGCCTTTCTGAACAGTTCACGTATCCCCAGCTAAAAGCACTGGGGGCTCTGAAAAGAGACGCACAGCTCTCTGCTCACTGGGAACTACTGACAGATGCTTTGTGGACACACACACACGCGCCGGAACAAGTTCAGAGCTAACGTTACATGTGGTCCTGGCTTATAACTGTTAGCCTCGCTAGCTAGCTTCACTATTTGCCACATATGCCGACCAGTTCCTTCAGAAAGTATCAGAACCAACATAAGTACTCACCATCTAAATGTTACAAACTTTTACCCGTATAACGTTTGACAAACATGTAGCTTACCTTCTTTTTCGTCCTGTAACGGTTTCTTCTTCCATTTCTCCTGCTCGCGTTCGCACATCAACAATACTGCGACCGTTAAGGCAGCCCCTGCTGTGAATCAACCAATCACGATGCAGCATGTATGACTGATGGCGCTCTCTTCCAATTAGATGTTGGCGCTGTGGCTGCATCATCTACAGGGTTCGCAGTTCAGGGTTCACAGGTCGCAGCTGTTTTGCGCCAAATATTTCAAATAAACAACTAAACTAAATGCAGCTCCTGTAAGCTGAGGTAAGTGGATAAAGACACACTTTCTAAAGAATGAATTCACTTTTTTGTTTGATAGCAGCCAAATGACAAAGATGAAGACATTTTCTCATCAGTTTAGTTTACGTTAGTTAGTTTTGTTGACATAGAATACATTTTCACACCTAGTTTTCATATATTATAGTTCCTTGCGATAGGTCTCAAGGAACTATAATAACCTTGAGACCTATCCCAATTATAAAATGCTTAGAAAGATAAATTAGTGATTATTATATGCCAGTAACAGTTTTACTTCGTGCTTTTTAAAATGTGAAACCAGTGAACCTACAAGGTTATAAATGTTACAACTGCGATTGTTTTCATTATCATCTTTATCTTAATCAATTTATCTTAAATAGGAAAGGTTGCACATGTGTATAATAATTCAATTACTGTAACCCTTTTCAGTCAGAATAAATTGCATATCATATTTTATGCACCACTGTATAACTCATGTGTATGAACTATTTGTGCCTTTTTTTTCTGTCATTTCCAGGTTCATTGTTCCTGCAGCTCCATTTCAGACACCAGTAAAGCATGAATATTGATCTTCAATAGAAGGAACATATAGGTTTGATGGTAGTGAGGTAAGTCTTTATTACACAACCTAGTAAAACACAACCTTCACACTCACTAGATCTCAACCCAATTGAACACCTACAACAAATTTGGGACCAATATATTAGACAGCACTCTCCACCACCATCATCAAAACACCAAATAAGAGAGTCCTCTAGATTATATATTAGATATATTTTAGAAGAAAGAACTTCAAACTTCATGCTATATATATGCTATATACATATACATATCTGTCTGTCTGTCTGTCTGTCTGTCTGTCTGTCTGTCTGTCTGTCTGTCTGTCTGTCTGTCTGTCTGTCTGTCTGTCTGTCTGTCTGTCTGTCTGTCTGTCTGTCTGTCTGTCTGTCTGTCTGTCTGTCTGTCTGTCTGTCTGTCTGTCTGTCTGTCTGTCTGTCTGTCTGTCTGTCTGTCTGTCTGTCTGTCTGTCTGTCTGTCTGTCTGTCTGTCTGTCTGTCTGTCTGTCTGTCTGTCTGTCTGTCTGTCTGTCTGTCTGTCTGTCTGTCTGTCTGTCTGTCTGTCTGTCTGTCTGTCTGTCTGTCTGTCTGTCTGTCTGTCTGTCTGTCTGTCTGTCTGTCTGTCTGTCTGTCTGTCTGTCTGTCTGTCTGTCTGTCTGTCTGTCTGTCTGTCTGTCTGTCTGTCTGTCTGTCTGTCTGTCTGTCTGTCTGTCTGTCTGTCTGTCTGTCTGTCTGTCTGTCTGTCTGTCTGTCTGTCTGTCTGTCTGTCTGTCTGTCTGTCTGTCTGTCTGTCTGTCTGTCTGTCTGTCTGTCTGTCTGTCTGTCTGTCTGTCTGTCTGTCTGTCTGTCTGTCTGTCTGTCTGTCTGTCTGTCTGTCTGTCTGTCTGTCTGTCTGTCTGTCTGTCTGTCTGTCTGTCTGTCTGTCTGTCTGTCTGTCTGTCTGTCTGTCTGTCTGTCTGTCTGTCTGTCTGTCTGTCTGTCTGTCTGTCTGTCTGTCTGTCTGTCTGTCTGTCTGTCTGTCTGTCTGTCTGTCTGTCTGTCTGTCTGTCTGTCTGTCTGTCTGTCTGTCTGTCTGTCTGTCTGTCTGTCTGTCTGTCTGTCTGTCTGTCTGTCTGTCTGTCTGTCTGTCTGTCTGTCTGTCTGTCTGTCTGTCTGTCTGTCTGTATGTATGTATGTATATATGTACATAAGAACATGTCTAAGCATAACCTAATACAGTTCAACAACACCACAAGTTACAGTGTCCAGAATGACCATTCAAGTAAATCAACACATCTCTCGAACACATTCATTATATTCCTCACGAAGGGAGGACTTATAGCAGGATTTGTATTATACTACATTAGTTTTATTCAGGTATGCCTATTAAATTGACAAGCAAATGTTAAGTATGTTAACTGTATTATTATTCTCTGTTTTCAACAGGACACATAAGGACTGAAGAACAAAGGTAACAAATGTGCAAAAATGTAAAACAACTAACTCCATTTTGTCCAGTTTCCAAGATAGCAGCTAGTCTATTTATTCAGTGGCAATGTAAGAAACTGCATATTGTAAAGCTTTAAATTTTGATCGACTGCAGTGTTACTTCAAAGAAAAGTTAATGTATCCAATACAACATTGTTACTGATGTGAGACTTGCAAACCTCATTTGCTTTGCCAAGGTTTTGCTGGCAACTCAGGTGACTATAACACTTTAATAGTCTAGTAATTAGTAATGTGTTTAGCTGTAATATAATGAAAAATAAACATGTTGAGACAACTAAGCCATAAATGCACCTATACTGCTTTTCAACAATTGGTGTAAATGACTGATTGCTACAAGATAACAAATTTGCTAAATATATTACAACCTTTTTTTTTCCCTAGATTCAACAAACTGGAGGCCAGATGACTCCCGCATCGAGCAAGTGACTAGTTCCACTAATCTGGAAGCTGATGGCTTTGCTGATCTGGAAGACTCTTCGATCACAAATTTGTGTGACCTCCATAATGCCAGCCATACATCCCAGTGGTATGGGCACACAAGTGAAATGCATCACACTGGACTGAATGTTGAATCAGAGCCTAACCAGCCTTTTCACATGGATACATTTGTTGATCACCTACCTGAATTTTTTGAAGAAGGGACTTTAGATGATAACATGTTATTCGACGATGACTTGGCAATTAAACTTTGATACAGCTGAAATGTTGTATTTTCCTGGTCTTAAAAACTACATTATTTGATGGTGATTTAATTTTATGAACTTGAAAGACTGTTATAACTTACTCATATTTAACTATTTGTGCAATTTTCCATGTGCATATGTTATTTAAGTGCAAGTCATCCCCAAAATATTGTTAGATTATTGAGATGTCCAGTGAAAAATATTGTTATACTTGGTTTTGTCAGTTATGTAAACCAAAATTCCACAATATAAATGTCAAAAGTGTAGCAGTCTGTTTTCTGTTCTTATTTTCATAACTGCATATTCACAAATGTGTCTGCTATTGGAGGCAATGATAGTGGTGGTGGTATTTTTAAGTGATATCTGGGTAAATAAATGAACAGGGCCGTATTTTGACATTGCATTTTGTTGCAATTGTAACTAAGTTACCAATAAATTGCTGTTTTTATTTTACAATGTGTTTTATGTGGTGCATGGGAAAAAAATGAATTATGTGCAGTGGAATACTTAAAATTATTCATAGAAAATATTATCATACATTTTCAATCAATTCATTCTGCATACAATAATACATAATTTAAAAAAATATTGTGTGGATTACAATAAAGTAAACAAGATATCAGATTTAAAAACAACCAAAACATTTATCTAAGACTGAGAATTCAATGAGTGCTTGCGGAGAAACTCTTCATTTGCTCTGTCTGAGCTTAGTATGAGATACATGAACTGAAGCTGAGATGAGAGTAGATTGAGTTCATAGAGAGAGCTCTCTGATTTCTCTGTCTGAGATGACAAAAAGACACAAAAGTTGAGAAACTCAGAGAATTATATTAGAGCTTGATGAGATCTCTTCTGAAACTTAAAAGGAGACTAATTTGAGATTAAGTGCATCTTATTGCTCAGGAGAAAGAAGTGAGAGACAGGAGAAATAAACCTTAGTCTCAGTTTAGTGTCACACAGATCTCATAGTTGTCTAGGAGAAATAAATGAAACGTTTTTGAGATCTCTTTTCGAATTTTCGTTTCCTCTGGGCCTTTCCCTCCTCTGAGCCCCAGAGACTGTGTGAGGGCTCTCAGCCCGAAGAACGGACTTTATTCTGTGCCAATTCTGCCTGCTGCATACCCTGTTTGCTGTGGTGATAATAAAGGTCATTACCAGCTGTTCCTGTGCGCCTGTGAACTGCATTTGGGTCCAAACAACTCCCGTTTCAATTCCAAGTTTTCTTTAAATATCTTGTTTGTGATTACAACAGATCATTATTTCAATCAATCAATCAATCAATTTTATTTATAAAGCCCAATATCACAAATACAATTTGCCTCACAGGGCTTTACAGCATACGACATCCCTCTGTCCTTTAGACCCTCACAGCTGATCAGGAAAAACTCCCCAAAAAAACCCTTTAATGAGGAAAGAAAAAATGGTAGAAACCTCAGGAAGAGCAACTGAGGAGGGATCCCTCTTCCAGGACGGACAGACGTGCAGGAGATGTCGTACAGAACAGATCAGCATAACAAATAAACAGTAATCTGTATGACACAATACAGTAATCTGTATGACATCCTCCGTAATGACAGTAGCTTACAACAACATTCATGAAAGTAATAATACTGTCGTTATAGTTCTGGCTACTGTGGTACAATATGTTGAAAGTATATATTTGTATCAGGCAGTATACATGTATGATAATAGTCATATGTGTATAATAGCAGAAGTATGACTAATGATTAATGATGGCAGCAGCAGGAGGCATCTGGCAGGACCACGGCAGCAGCACAACCACACACAGAGAGAGAGAGAGAAGGTGCCCGGTGTATTATAGGGGGTCCTCCGGCAGACTAGGCCTAAGTCAGCCTAACTAGGGGCTGGTACAAGGCAAGCCCGAGCCAGCCCTAACTATAAGCTTTATCAAAGAGGAAAGTCTTAAGTCTAGCCTTAAATGTGGAGACGGTGTCTGCCTCCCGGACCGTAGCAGGAAGATGATTCCACAGGAGAGGAGCCTGATAGCTGAAGGCTCTGGCTCCTGATCTACTTTTGGAGACTTTAGGGACCACGAGTAACCCTGCGTTCTCAGAGCGCAGAGTTCTGGTGGGATAATATGGCACTATGAGCTCTCTAAGATATGACGGAGCTTGACCATTTAGAGCTTTATACGTTAACAGTAGAATTTTAAATTCAATTCTGGATTTTACAGGGAGCCAGTGCAGAGAAGCTAAAACAGGAGAAATATGATCTCGTTTCTTAGTTCCTTTTAGTACATGTGCAATTATGAAGTTTAGTTAATTGATTAGTTTCTTCTGTTTCAACTGTGTATCATCCGCATAACAATTGAGTGATTTCTAATGATGTTACCTAAAGGAAGCATATATATAATAAATAGGATTGGTCCGAGCACAGAACCTTGCGGAACTCCAAAACAAACTTTAGTACGTACGGATGATTCATTATGAACGTCAAAAAATTGAAAACGATCAGATAAATAAGATTTAAACCAGCTTAGTGCAGAACCTTTTAGGCCAATTAAGTGTTCCAGTCTCTGTAACAGAATTTGATGGTCAACAGTGTCAAACGCTGCACTAAGATCTAATAAAACAAGTACAGAGACGAGTCCTTTGTCTGAAGCAATCAGAAGGTCATTTGTAATTTTAACTAGAGCTGTCTCAGTGCTATGATGCGCTCTAAATCCTGACTGTAATTCCTCAAATAAATTATTATCCTGGAGAAAATCACACAGCTGGTCTGCGAATACTTTCTCAAGGATCTTTGACATAAAGGTAAGATTAGATATTGGTCTATAGTTGGCTAACACCTCTGGATCCAGGGTGGGCTTTTTTAGTAGAGGTTTAATTACAGCTACCTTAAAAGACTGGGGTACATAGCCTGTTAATAAGGATATATTGATCATATCTAATATATGGGTGTTAACTAAAGGTAAGACCTCCTTGAGTAGCCTAGTTGGGATGGGGTCTAAGAGACATGATGATTTAGATGAAGAAATCACTGCGGTCAATTCTTGAAGAGAAATTGGGGAGAAGGAATCTAAATAAATATTAGGTGTTACAGCTGTGTTTGAGGTTAGATAGGTACTATCTGAGGACAGGAGGTCATGAATTTTGCCTCTAATAGCTAGAATTTTGTAATAAGCTCATAAAATCATTACTGCTAAGGGTTAAAGGAATACAAGGCTCAATAGAGCTGTGACTCTCAGTCAGCCTGGCTACAGTGCTGAAAAGAAACCTGGGGTTATTTTTGTTTTCTTCTATTAAAGCTGAGTAATAGTTTGCTCTGGCATTGCGGAGGCCCCTCTTATAAGTTTTGAGACTGTCTGCCCAGATTAAACGAGATTCTTCCCATTTAGTTAATCACCAATTCCTTTCAAACTTTCGTGATATTTGTTTTAATTTTCAGGTTTGGGAGTTATACCAAGGAGCGAACTTTCTTTGCTTTGTTAGCTTCTTTTCAAGAGGAGCTACAGAGTCGAGTGTCGACAAGATAATTAATTTGGGAGAGTTTAAAGTCAGTACAGGAAACCTCTGTTACTGAGGGACTTGGTATTACATTTCAAGCTGATGGAATCATTTCCTTAAATTTTGCTCCAGCACTATCTGATAAACACCCAGTATAGTAACTGTTGCTGAGTGGCGTACAATCAAGTAGAAGGAAATCAAAAGTTATTAAGTAGTGATCTGATGTAAACCCTGACTGAAGCAAATGGAGTCTAATAATGAGATAAACGCGGTAGCCAGGGAGTCATTATCAACGTCAACATGAATATTGAAATCACTGACAATCATAACTTTATCTGATTTAAGAACTAAACTGGATAAAAACTCTGAGAATTCAGATATAAATTCAGAGTACGGGCCAGGAGCACGGTACACTATAACAAAAAGAAGTGGTGGTGAGGTTTTGCGGGTCGGATGTAAATAAACTCTGTTCAACTCTGAATTTTATTGTTAGGATTGTTTTGTCGTCAGGTTACTGGGTATAGTCGGTGATTTTAAGCTTCTTCTGACCACATGTTCAGGCAGATCTACCCCCTCTCTCAGTGGCCATCTTTGATTCTTGATAGCAGAAGTCTAGGCACTCACCCTGGTATCTTGCACCAATGTCATGTTTTTACAATGTATATTTTTGAAACCTCTTGAGGTATATTAATTATTATTACATATTTTGGTATAATTGAGTCTCCAGCCATGCAAACTGCAGCCATTCTGCTCTGAGGTCTCTTTTTGTGGTCCGAACAACGTGACTTCTTTATCTCATCATTATCATTACGGGAAACTTTGAAGCATACAGCTGTCTATCAAATAGTCTGTGACGTGACTAAAAGCCTCGCAGTATGTGTCTAACCTTTTGACCTGAACATGTTCAAAGTGTTATGTTGAGTTTCCTGCACAGGGAGAGTTTTATTTCATTTTATTGAAGTCATTATAAACAAAGTCTCATTTATAATGACAGCCTGTCAAAAGTCAAAGCCTCTTGAGGGAACTGGGTCGAGGCTAAAACAGAAATGTCAAAATTTAAAAAGTCAGCAGCACACATCCACACATTTCCAAAGCACACACAACAAGCATGACAGAAATAACCTGCAGTCTAGCACACAAGCATCAGGCACAACAGGACAGAGCAAGAGCAGCATCCAAAGGCAGCAAGACAAAGACAAACAGCAGCAGGACAACAAGACAGTGCATGGGACAACAGCACGTGGCAGACAAAGGTTATGGTACAGTGATGTGCTGTGTTTCCAATTCAGGCAGTATGTAGAGTCATCACACACTGGCCTCCATCTGAAATAGGCAGAAAATATATTCTGAAAAACAGTTATGATACTTATAGGTTTTGTTCAGCAAGATAATGTTAACAAAAGAATACCACTTAATGATTTTTGAAGCCTATATGCAATCACCAGAAATAAAAAGCTAAGATTAGGCTATAAATAAACTACGTCACGGTCACATGACTTAACATCACCACCTTAACAAGACTGCAGCGTGATAGCTGAACATGCCTGTACAGTCTCGGGGTGTTTGAGCCTAACATAAAAAGCTTAGCTTACAGCAAAGCTTACAGACACGCTGAAACACCTATGCAACAAACAATAAGGCAGGATACTAACAGACGGCCCACCCAGCATTAAACAATACTGATAACAAAATGGAGGAGCTCGCTGTACTGAGCACAATCACACAAGAAAAACACAGCGTTACGATGATCAGAAGGCAGAGGAGGACCCTCAGCTTCATCATAGCAGACCCGGATGTTACGTAGTCCAAGCCCCCAGATCAGCCCCCAGATCAGCCAATCTGCAGCAGCAAAGTCACAGGAGGTTCACCCAATCAGCACTGGGCACTTGCACCTGGAGGTAAACAAAGATCCTCACAGATGCTGCTGCCACACACAATGCGTTTTCTTTCTCACCCTGCAGTTCACTTACTGCATGCAAGCTCACTCACTCTCTCTAGGTGTCATTGTCTGGAGTCATCAGCTGAGTCACCATCAACCAAAAGCACAGTGATACACCTTCTCTGTCAGCCTGTCATCTTAGTTCTTTCTTGCTGCCGTTGCGCACGCCCTCCACCTCCCCATCACCTCGGCTTTACAGATTCATCAGCCTCATCTGCCTCAGAGCCATCAGCCAGCAGCAGTGTCTGGACTCCATGGGGAGGAATTATCTTGCTGCTGCTCGGATGTCTCTCGCTCACAAAATATGTCCCTCTGGTGTCCAAGGGCCAAAGACTTCTGTTAAATCTTAAGTAGCACAAATCATCCGTTAATCTGTACACTCATATTCTGTATTAAACTCTGAAATGAACGTCTGGTGCGATGACGTTCTGTAGTCTCATTTCGCCAGCTGATAGCAGCCATCTTTTTTAAGACACAAAGAGGCTTCAGATTGTGGGAATACCAGAGGGTGAGGAAAAGGGCAAGCCCACGGACTTCATCACGGAGCTGATACCGAGGTTACTCAGGGTGAACAATTTCGCTCCTATCATGGAATGTAAGGGGCCTTGGCAATGACTTAAAATGTGGAAAGGTTTTTTCTCATTTGAATTCACTGAAGGGGGACATTTTGTTTCTACAACAGACTCATACTGTCAAAGCTACTGAAAACAAACTAAAACCAAATTGGATCTCACAGGTGTACCATGCTCCTTTTACATCCCAAGCAAGGGGGGTTGCAATTCTCTTTCGAAATAGCATTCCTTTTGAATTGAAATCTAAAATTATTGATCCAAATGGGAGATTTATTTTAATCTCTGGATGTATTAATTCATTTCCCATTACCCTGTTGAATATCTACGGGCCTAATTCTGATGATCCTACCTTTTTTTGATTTACTCCCAGAAGATGGATCATCTAATATTGTAATTGGAGGGGACTTTAACTGCTATATGGACGTATCTTTAGATAGATCATCTACTAAACCTCCTCCAACCATTAACGCTGTTCAGACCCTTAATCATCTAATTAAATCAAGAAATTTGGTAGACATCTGGAGAATACAACACCCTGATGTTAGAGAATATTCCTTTTATTCAAATGTTCACCAAACCTATACTAGAATTGATTATTTTATAGTTGATGCTGGTTTGATTTCAACCATCAGAAATGCATTTTATCATAATATATTAATTTCAGATCACTGTCCTGTTACACTGCAGCTGCAGTTATCTCTCTCTAGACCAAAATACAACTGGAAATTTAATCCTCTACTTCTGACAGAACCTGGGTTTAGGGAGTACATGACTAAAAAGCTAACTGATTTTCTTGAGATTAATGACAATAAAGAAGTTTCGGACTCTATGCTTTGGGAAGCACTTAAAGTTAATATGAGGGGATGTGTTATTTCTTTTGAAACCTATAGAAAAAGGGAAAAAATTAAGAGACGTAAAGAAATAGAACAAGAAATTACTCAAATTGAACAAATACATAAGACCTCTTTGTTACAGTCTGACTATAATAAGATTCTGAGATTAAAATCTGAGTACAACTCTCTAATGGGAAGTGAAATTCATAATCTTTTACTCAAAACCCGCCAGAAACATTTTGAATTAAATGATACACCTCATAAATTACTTTCAAGACAACTTAAAGGTGAACAGGCAAAATCAGCTATTTACAAAATACAGTCAAAAAATGGGCAAATACTTACAGACCAAAAAGATATTAATCAACGTTTTAGAGAGTTTTATTCTGATCTTTATACTTCTACTTCTACAGCAACAAATAGAGATTACTTTCAATTTTTTGATTCTTTGAATTTGCCACAGTTAAATGATAGAAACCAGAAAATTCTGGAAAGGGATTTTTCTGTTGTTGAGTTAAATGAAGCAATCAAGGCATTCCCTACTGGTAAATGTCCCGGACCAGACGGGCTTGGAGCTGAATTTTACCAAGCATTTAAGGACATTCTAACTCCTTACTTACTTAGGATGATAAATGACTCAGTAGCTAAAAAGAGACTTCCACAGTCTTTGTACAAAGCAAACATATGGCTGCTATCAAAAAGTGGAAAAGATCCCACAGATCCCGCTAATTACAGGCCCATCTCTCTGCTTAATCTAGACCACAAAATTCTAACTAAAGTTCTTGCTACCAGATTAAATGAATTAATTGAAACTATTATTCATCCGGATCAAGTAGGCTTTATCCCAGGTAGCCTTTCTTTTTTTAATGCGCGTCGAGTGATGAATATATTGTACTCTGACACATGTGAAAATACCAAAGCAGCTGTCATAACATTGGATGCCCAGAAAGCATTTGACTCCATTGAATGGCCATATTTATTTGAAACTTTAAAGAGGTTTGGCTTTGGAAAGACTTTCGTGGATTGGATTAAAATGTTTTACTGTTCTCCCGAATCCTCTGTTTTAATGTCTCATCAGAGCCATTCAGCTTATATCGGGGTGTGAGACAGGGGGACTGCCTGTCTCCCTTGTTATTTAACATAGCGTTGGAGCCTTTGGCAATTGGGATGAGAAATCACCCGCACATAAAGGGCATAGCAGCCGGTGGAACAGAATGTCTTGTGACGCTTTATGCGGATGATTTACTTATCACTTTAATAAATCCTGAAGAAAGTATTCCCCATCTTTTACAGTATATAACAATGTTTGGCAAAATTTCTGGTTATACCATAAACTGGGATAAAAGTGAACTTATGTTCACTAATGAAAGTATGATTGTAAAAAATTGTCCCTTCAAGATAGTCCAAGACTATATAACCTATTTCCAAAAGTCCAAAACAGTTGTTAAAATTAAATTTACTAGAGGGCATGGATAAATTAAAACGTAGTATAGAATACTGGAGGACTCTACCAATATCTATGATCGGTAGAGTTAATGCTATAAAAATTATATCACTACCAAAATTTTTGTACCTTTTTCAAAACTTGCCAATTTGGATCACATCTGATTTTTTTAAGAAGCTTGAGACAATCGTCCTAGATTTTGTTTGGGGTTACAAGAAACATAGACTCTCCAAAAAACATCTATACAGGCCGACTCAGGATGGTGGTCTTGGTCTTCCAGTATTTAGGGATTACTATTGGGCAGCAAATGCTAGGGCAATGGCATACTGGCAGTGGGGTTCTCCAGACCACCAATCACTCAATTCTGCCGCCCTCTGGCTAAAATTGGAGCTTGCATCTTTGAAAAAACCATACGCTTCCCTTTCCTCCTTACTTTTTACCAACCTTTCTTCTGCTATTAAATCAGTTAGTCATAGCTTCTCAACCAAATAAGAAATGTCTTTAAAACTCCTGGTATATCGGCTTATACTCCTGTCTGCCATAATCATGCTTTTGTCCCAGCATTGCTGGACAATACATTTTCTTTATGGTGTGCCAAAGGGTTGAGGTGTACAGGGGATTTATATGAAGACAACAATTTTGCATCATTTCAGCAGTTAAGCTCCAAATATGACATGCCTCACTCCAGT
Source organism: Epinephelus awoara (assembly GCA_035609425.1). Taxonomy (NCBI): domain Eukaryota; kingdom Metazoa; phylum Chordata; class Actinopteri; order Perciformes; family Serranidae; genus Epinephelus; species Epinephelus awoara. The sequence continues at coordinate 43,001,204 of CM069297.1, forward strand.
TTTTTTCGTTATATGCAACTGAGGCATCCCTCACTTTGAGTCAAACTGTGAGAGACATGCCCTCTTTGAACTGTTTTCTCTTTTACCTGACAGCAAGAAGCTCATAGCCAAATTTGTAAAATATTTTTCAGAAGACTCACTATCAGCCGACAGTATTAAGAAAGCTTGGGAAAGAGAAACTGTTGTGCTTTCTGATCAACTGTGGAAGACTGCTCTCTCCCGTATCCATACTTGTTCAATAAATAGTAAACATAGGTTGATACAGTTTAAAGTAATTCACCATTTTTACTACTCTAAAGATAAGCTTCATAAGTTTTACCCCTCTGTTTCTCTTAAATGTGATAAATGTAAAGTCAGTGATGGTACAATGTTGCATTTATTTTGGGACTGTCCGTTAATCTATCAGTTCTGGGTCATAATTTTTGTTTTTTACTCTGAGGTTTATAAGAGGAAGCTCCCTCCTGACAGGGAGTTTGCTCTTTTTGGAGCCTCAAAGGACTCATCAGTGCTCCCTGCACACATACAAGCAGCTCTCTTAATGGGCATGGTGTTAGCAAAAAAATATATTCTAAAAAATTGGAAAACACCAACTCCACCATGCTTCAAAAACTGGTTGCATGAATTGGTTTCAGCCATTCACTTAGAAAAACTGCGAAACACTAATTTTAAATTCCAACTCAAATTAGAGAAAACATGGGGTCCCCTTCTGCACCATTTGGAATCATCCTGACCACATTTGTATTCATTGTTATATTTCTTTTATTGCCCGCTGTTATTATTATTACTTAATAAAAATAATATTAAAAAAAAAAAAAGAATTCACAGCAGGGTGTTTACTGATGTATTTTATGTCGCAGAAAAAAAAACGTGCAAGTCTCTTAAGCTTGTGTTAACCGCAGACCTTATTTCAGACATCTTAAACAAAAACCTATTGCCTTTGAGACGAGGGACAGACACGCTAACTTTTTTCTGGGGTTTAGGACTCATTCCTGTGGCGCTCTATTCACTTTTAAAGCAGTGTGAAAGAAACCTGAGAGTCATCGTTAGCGCTCTCCTCCACTGAACGGAGTTTGTTTCACGATTGCCTCACCTTCTTCTCCTCCTCCTCCTCCTCCTCCTCTTCCTCTCTGTATCACCTTCCAGCAGACTGACCCATGGGCACAGTGTTTCTACCCATCATGCACTGGGGCTCAACAAAGACCGCACACAGTGTGACACGCCTCTAGACCTGGTGTATGTTGATAACAGTACTGCGACAACGGGCTTTGTTTCTTTCTTGGTTTATCAGCCACTGTCCTGTGATTGGTGCGGAGCAGCTGATGGCAGTTTGACCTCTGACCTCTGGACTGCTGCTGAAGTCATCCTGCTCTGTGGGTGTGTGTGTGTGTTTGTGTGTGTGTGTGTGTGTGTGTGTGTGTGTGTGTGTGTGTGTGTGTTGTGTGTGTGTTAGATCCTGTATACTGCAGATGATCGTCATCTTTTGTTTTCAATGAATCATCTCTTTAAGGTGAAACACGCCATCAGCAGCCATTCAGACACACATGCACAGTCAAAAGGCAGTGTGTGTGTGCATTCCAGCAAAGCTTTCAGCTGTAATTAAAGCTCATTAAAGTTTATTGAAGCCGTTTAAATGTGCTGGCTTCTGATTGGTTGACGGATTAATTGGCGGCTTGGGCTCCCGCAGCTGCTGCTTCCTGTTTATTAAAGAAAACGCTCGCTTTCTTGACGAGGCGGAGAGGTGTGTGACATCATCGCAGCTTCCTGTCAGAGATTCAAGACACCTGCAGGCTCACCTTCATAACACACAATTATATACACTGAAACTGCCGAGGCTGGCTGTCAAAGCTCGAGAATACCAACATGAGTCATCACTCAGTGAAACATGAGCATGTTGATATCGTTCAGTGTGACTTCTCACCATCTCTGATGTCCATCCAGAGCAAACGTCCATAAATCCACTTGGAAGTCAGAGGCAAAGAGGCTGCCGAACCTTCCTGAGTATCTTCATGTTTTCAAGTTTTCTTCAGTACCACAGTAATCCAGTGATAGCTGTCACTGCAAACAGGAGCCGCTGACACGTCCCTCAACACCCCTTCATTTGATTAAACTAATCTATGATGAACAATGTTCGTCCACAACCTCTCTTTCCACGACGAAGCCGAGACATTGACAAACTAAAAATAAGTCTTGATGAAATCTATATTTCACTTTTGTCGACAGGATGAGGCAGGATGAAAATGTTTGTGGTGGACTTTCAAAATGAGACGAGAGCCGAACAGAATGATTTATTAGATTTACTTATCATTTTATGAAATGTATTTAAAAAATGTTTTAAACTAGGGGCCGATAATATCTGTGCTTGCAATTTTTTTCTGAGGCTGTATGAGCAGTATGAGATCAGAGCGCCGACAGGCTGTAAACACCAGTAAACAGTTTCAAGTGATCTTTAAGTCCAGTTCAGACCAAAGATTGCTGTGAGATGACACCGTTTCAGAACGTTGCAGAGAAAAGTGTCAGAGGTGTGAACTGGAAACAAGCCGGCTGATGGTGTCACCTGACTAGAGATGATACGCCGTCTCATGGTGGTCACTTCCTGTCAGCGTTACAGATCAGAAGCACAGAGAGTTGTTGACTAGAGATGATACACCGTCTCATGGTGGTCACTTCCTGTCAGCGTTACAGATCAGAAGCACAGAGAGTTGTTGACTAGAGATGATACACCGTCTCATGGTGGTCACTTCCTGTCAGCGTTACAGATCAGAAGCACAGAGAGTTGTTGACTAGAGATGATGCACCGTCTCACGGTGGTCACTTCCTGTCAACGTTACAGATCAGAAGCACAGAGAGTTGTTGACTAGAGATGATACACCGTCTCATGGTGGTCACTTCCTGTCAACGTTACAGATCAGAAGCACAGAGAGTTGTTGACTAGAGATGATGCACCGTCTCACGGTGGTCACTTCCTGTCAACGTTACAGATCAGAAGCACAGAGAGTTGTTGACTAGAGATGATGCACCGTCTCACGGTGGTCACTTCCTGTCAACGTTACAGATCAGAAGCACAGAGAGTTGTTGACTAGAGATGATGCACCGTCTCACGGTGGTCACTTCCTGTCAACGTTACAGATCAGAAGCACAGAGAGTTGTTGACTAGAGATGATGCACCGTCAGTTGTCAAGATAGTAAACATTAGCAAACCAGTAGCCTGCCATTGTTGCTGTTTTCAACATTAGCTCATTGTGCAAAGCATCAACAGGCATGCCTGATTAGATATTTTTAGTGACCTAAAATTCCATTTCATCCATTGTTGATGAGAGGCCCAAATGTGAAGAAAATATCTGTTTACAAATATATCTTGATAAGTATAGTCAGGGCCTCAAACTGGCCTAAAACGATGAAGGATAAAATGATGTAAATAAAACAAATTAGCATTTTCATCTGAGGACAAAGACCACATCTAAATGAACACTGATCACTGATCAGTTTGTCTGACAAAACCCTCTAAAATCCAGAGATGAAACATTATGTGACAATAACTGCATTGCAAACTCAGTGGCTCAGGGTTTCTATTGGCTGATTGATCAGATCTGCAGGTTAAAGGTGAACAAAGATAAACTCTGATTTGTGAATCTGTCAGCTGAGGATGTAACCACAACAGGAAACAATTTAATGAATTTGTTTATGAATGAGCACTTAGCGAGTAACTGACAGCCAGAGCCTGTCATGTGACCTCAGATGTTGTCATGTGACCTGAGACATCTATTAGTCATTAGCTATGGACGTCCTCTTGTGTGTGTTTGTCTCAGCTGTCAATCATCAGCTCTCATTAAGGTTTAATTCCTGAAAGCTTTTCTTAACAAAGAGTTAATGAATGAGAGGAGCTGCTAATCTGACTGCAGCAGCTGTCACACACACACACACACACACACACACACACACACACACACACACACACACACACACACACACTCCATGTGCATTTGTGGACCAGTTGAACATCAGGACCAGTTAAATGCTCTGAACCTCACTGATTTTAGGTACCCTACGTTCTGAGGTTGAATCAAGAGAAGTAAAGTAAGTAAAATTTATTTATGTGGCATTTTTTGCAGAGAAAGGTCACAAAGTGTTTCACACAGTCGTTATACAACAAGACAGAAAACATAAAAGACAAAGTGACGATGTCACCTTAAAGTTAAACGTGCACAACTGGCATATGGGGTGCTGATTGTAAAGTGGCTCACACTGAAAATAATATCAGCATTTTGCCACATTTAGCTTCAAACGGTGTTTAAAAAAATAGTGTGAATTTTTAACATCACCTTTTACATTTACAGCAATATTTGTGAACTTATATATATTTTAAATAGTTCAATCTAAATATTAAATGTTACACCAAAATGTTAAATCTAAATCTAAATGCTAAAACTTAATCTAAATGTTAAATGTTAAATCTAAATATTAAATCTAAATGTTCAATGTAAATATTAAATGTTACAACTAAATGATAAATCTAAATCTAAATGTTCGGGGTGAAACTAAATATTTAGCTAATATGCAAATCCAAGTACCAAAATAAAAGCTTGAGATGGTCAGACTGTGTTTATAGAATAAAGAAACGGATTCAAACTAACTTATCGGGGGAAATGAACACTTGAACACACATTAGCGTGATAATAACCACCTAAAATAACAAAAATCATGTTTGGAGAAATTGTGATTGCGATGTGGTGGCTCTATGGCGGATACTGTCGCTGATGATGCACTGCTAAAATTCTGTATTGATAGATTATTATATTATATTATAGATTTAATATTTCAATTTAGATTTATCATTTAACGCTTAGGTGTAACATTTAATATTTAGATTTAACATTTAACATTTAGGTGCCACATTTAATATTTAGATTTAGCTATTTAATAATTTCTAAGTTCACAAATATTGCTGTAAATGTGGTAAAAGATGACGTTAAAAAAATTCACACCATTTTTTTCAACACTGTTTGAAGCTATGACGATGACGTCCTGCAGCCACTGATGCTTTCTAGACATCGTGATTTCCCAAAACTGAATAAATACCACACATTACAACACAAAACTGCTTTGCTAGCTCAATCATGTTGTAACTAAGATATCCGCTGGAAAAAAATATTTTTTTCACGGATCGTTTAAGAGTTAATGAGTCATTACAGACACTGCTAACGGGGCTAAGAGCTAACAGTTGTTAGCTTAGCTTAGGTTGTTAGTCCCTCCGAAGGGACACTAACACGTCAAATAAAATTTCTCCAAACATGTTTCTTGTTATTTTAGGTAGTTATTATCACGCTAATGTATGTTCAAGTGTTCATTTCCCCCGATAAGTTGGTTTTAATTCGTTATTTGATTCTATAAACACAGTCTGACCATCTCGAGCTTTTATTTTGGTACTTCCGGTGACCGGCAGTGTGAATTTGCATATTAGCTAAATATTTAGTTTCATCCAGAACATTTAGATTTAACATTTAACATTAAGATTTATATTTAGCATTTAGATTTAACATTTACATTTATATTTATATTTATATTCATATTTAAATTTAGATTTAACATTTATATTTATATTTAGATTTAGCATTTAGATTTAGATTTAACATTTAACATTTAGGTGCCACATTTAATATTTAGATTTAACTATTTAATATATTTCTAAGTTAACAAATATTGCTGTAAATGTGGTAAAAGGTGACGTTAAAAAATTCACAACACTTTTTTAAACATTGTTTGAAGCTAAATGTGGCAAAAAGTTGATGTTATTTTCAGCATGAGACACTTTACAAACGGCACCCCATACTCACCTGCCTCCACAGCTGCAGCTCATCTCCAGTCAGCCAGGTATTTAAGCCTCTCCAGCACACACACTCTTTGTCAGATTGTACTTCACCCACATGCAAGACTTTCCAGCACTCCTTACCTGCCTCTGACCTGCCTGCATTGTTTGTTTCCTGGTAAATTCACCAGCTTTCTGTCCCTGACCACGAGTTCTGCCTCAGCACCTCTGGTTTCTGTTTGCCTGTGGCTGACGACACTTCAGCATGAGTGTTTCCACCTGCTCGCCAGAGACTGTCTGTGGGATGCAACATGCTGCCTTTTATGTGTGGCCTCTTTTCACTGACCTGTCGGCTCCTCGATCCATCGCCTGGCTTCTACTTACTTCCTGCTCCTCCCTCGTCGGCTTGTATGTCTGTCCTGTCAGCTCACCTGGTCTCAACTTCTCCGCCTGGTCCCGACTTCCCTGCTGCTTGTCCCTCGTCGGCTCTGCTGCTTCACTGGACTGCTCCTCTGGTTCCAGACCCCTGCCCTCTCGACCACACCATCAGTTGGCCCCTGTCTGTCACCTCCGCCTGCTAGCAGACTGAGCTGTTTTGGTCCGAGGACTCACCACCTCATTCTCAGTCCTGCCTCTTGGGTTCAGGCCAGTCCATTCCCTGGCCCCTGAACCCAGGAACTGTGTGTGTGGGCTCTGAGCCCAAAGAACGAGCTGTTCCCTGAATATCTTCATAAGCTGAAGTGCTTGTTTACTTTGTGTATAAATAAAGGTCATTACCAAACGTTGCTCTGTGTCTGTGTGCTGCATCAGGGTCCAACACATACCCGTTACAGGAAGTAAGAATGAGAATTTTGAACATTAGCATAATAACGGGGACAACCATTTCTGGAGCAACAACCAGAACCTCCATCTGATCAGCATTAAGCCATTAAAAAGATTTCAGTGGTCTGGACCCTGATCTCATGAGTCAAGGAGCCAAGATAAGCTGAAAGGCTCGCTAGGTTCGACTGAGAAGTGGAGCTGGATATCATCTGCGTATAAATGTGCCTTTTATTGTAGCCAGCCTAAGGCACACCTGTGCAATATTCATGCTGTCTAATCAGCATCGTGATATGCCACACCTGTGAGGTGGGATGGATTATCTCAGCACGAGAGAAGTGCTCACTAACACAGATTTAGACAGATTTGTGAACAATATTTGAGGGAAATGGTCTTTTGTGTGTATAGAAAAAGTTTTAGATCTTTGAGTTCAGCTCATGAAAAATGGGAGCAAAAACAAAAGTGTTGCGTTTATATTTTTGTTCAGTGTATTAGTAAATTAATGATTTTAAAAAATGTTAAATGTTAAATCTCTTTCTAATTAATGTGGTTTTATAGGCTCTGCATGTACTTAAAAGTCAGTTCGGCCTTCCTCATTTGTGCGTACGCATGGTCTGAGGCAGTTCTAAATTTGTTTGCAGAGTAAGAACAAAGTTGGGTAAGAAAATACTGATGAATCCCGGATTTGTGCATTAAACAATCGTACGCACAGTTTAAGTACAGATTTGTGCGTACGCACTGTTTGTGAATGAGGCCCAATGTTCCTACTAAGCTGTTTATATGGCTAATAAAAATTCCACTAATGTTCCTCTTAACATTCAGCCATGCAGGCATAGATTAACATGCCCTAATATGTCATTCATCATGTCAACTGGTCGCTCTCACATACAGAGTTAGTAATCTTTCGCTAACTCGACTTTGCTGCTTCTCGTTGGTGGTTTGGTTACAGAGGTAGGTTGGGGTGGCGGGTGAGTCCAAAGCATTTTAGCAACATTGGTATGTGTGAAACAAAAAACTGTTAAACATTAATATACAGATACGTCTTTCTTTCTTTCCTCACAGATCCTTTCAGTAAAGTTTCTCTGATCTCAGCCCATCACATCCTGTGTCTGCACACATTTCAAATGTGTCATAATACTTTTCTACTTGCTGTTTAATTTTATAAGCGTATGTCTCTCAGGTTTTATTCATGAAGATGAACATGTCACTTGTATCGTTCACTCTTCGTCTGTGTGCTGTTTTCTGGCTCTTTGTCGTCACTGAGCTGCAGCAGCCGCATAAAAATTAAATGTCTTTAATCTTAGTTTATTCAAATGTTGCTCGTCTGAAACAGGTTTGTTTGTTTCTCCTCAGCAGTTATAACGTGAATTTACCCTCAGGTCTGATTTTATTATCTGATCTGTGATCAGTGTGACATTCAGGAGGAAAACAACTAATTAAAAACTAAATGATTTCTCTTGTGGTTGCCATGGCGTCTCCTGTGTCTTTATTAACCTTCATTAACAGTTATTTTACTGGTGAATCTCCCCCTCAGCTGTTAAATGAGCAGCTCCAATAAAAACCTGCAGCTCTTCATCCTGATCAACATTTTTATTTCCTCTCCTCCTCCTCCGTCAGCAGACACCAGCGAGTGTTTGTCTCAAACTGATTTTATTCAAACCCACAATTAAAAATAGTTTCATCAAGTTTACATTCAGAAAGAATCAGCTCAGAAAAATCTAAACAATTCATCCAAACTAATCATCGATAGTCGGATCCATACAGTGTCTGTACAGCGTCTGCAGGAAGTGTGCTGATGAAGATGGAGGGGAGGATGAGGATGAGGACGATGGGGCTCTCAGCAGGAAGTGAAGGTCTTCCAGAAGAAGTTCTTGCAGCCAGCTTTCCTCTCTCGGGGGGCGAGCAGCGGCCCGCTGCCGGCGGCGGCGGCTCGTTCCAGATCCACATGAACATCTTCAGGTTCTCCTTCAGCCAGAGGGAAGTTCTCCTCCTCAAGGGCCTCGTTCTCCACCTGCAGGAGGTCAGAGAGGAGCAGCTCCGCCAGCGAGGCCCGAGACATATCCTGAAATATGAAGACGACAAAATTATTAATAACTTTAAAGTCAGAGAAGCTCAAGACATGTCCTTGAATACAAAAATACAAATATTATTGATAACCATAAAGCAGGAGAAGCCAGTGATCTGTGCTAAAATACATAATCACAATCTTATTAATAACTGTAAAACCAAGAAGGGCTGAGACATGTCCTGAAATACAAAATCAGAAATATTAAAGACAAAAATGGGCAAGGACTGAAACAAAGACGTCCTGCAGGAAAACATAAAATATTCATATAAAATTTTATGACATGATAAAACCCCGGGAGATAGAAACATATAATAAAATATGACAAAGATTATTAATAAAAACTCCTTTTTACTTTTAAGAACTATTAAAACAAAACCATTTAAGATTCCAAATAAATAAATAAAAATTAAAATTGGGAGGAGACACCCTGCAAGAAAACATAAAATATTAATAATGATAAAAACCACAGAGACTGAAAAATGTCCTAAAAGAAACAACAAAAATGTGACAAACAACAAATACCAAGGAGAAACTTGCTTCACTCTCAGAAAACAACAGGAGTGAAAAGTGTCCTGATAGGCATAAATAATACTGATGTTTAAAAACAGCAGCGAGGTTACATGTGTTCCTTTGTTTTAATTTCCATGTATAAATTCTGAGTTTTCACTCTGTGCTGCTGGTTTATGCTTTTATTGGACGACCCCACAGGTTGTTGGTGAGAGCAGCGTATTACAACCCATAATTATGTCTATTGTTAGGTGGCGACCTCTAGTGGCCGTGGGACTTATGACAGGAGCAAAGGAGGGAGTCAGGTGACACAGGATAAACAGCAATTTGGGGAGCGATGGGTCAAACAAATACAGGACTTTGACCCAGGAGACAGCTGTTTGTGTCCAGTGTGTCAATGCTGAGTTATTTTGACTTGAGTACGAGCAAAGTTGGGTGATTTATGAACTTGAGCGATGTTATGAAAATGTGCTTATTTGATCTAAAACAGTGGTTCTTTTACAAAACATGACCAGGTAGTTTTGCTGCTTGAACTCAACCTAACCTGTCGGGGTGCTGATTTAGGAAACGTTCCTGTGGGTAATAACCGCAGGCTGGAACAAAGGATCTGTTGGTTTATTGTCTGTTTCGAGGGTTTCATGATGAACTAGTCATGCACAGCCAGACGCATCACCACAACGCTGTGTCAGCACTAATCACCAAATATCTGTCGGCTGTCGGGGAAAACAAACGCTCTGGTGTGTTTTTGCTTCTTTTCACCAATCACAGTCGTCTTGGGCGGAGCTAAGCCCAGGAGGCAGTGACGGTGCCCTTGCAGAATAGTGTCGGAGGTGAACTTGTTCTGGTGTAACTTTTGCACGTGGGGAGGCGAGTGCTGTCATTAAAATGGCCACAAAAGTCGTCCGTCATTGTGTGATTCAACTTTTAGTGATAAAAAGACAAACAACATTTAATAATTGGAGCCTGGAGATGAAGCCTGATTATGTTTTACCTCTTGAGGAGCTCAGTGGATCCAACAAAACTCTAATCAGAAGCCGGTGTTACAATTGTGAAGTGTTAAAAGATGTGGCAGACCAACTCATCAGGCACTAGAGTCTGCACAGCACATCCTCACTGCAACCTCATCACATCTCAACGTTTGGTCATGGACTTCCCATGTGGAGATATGATGTGCAAGGTACCCTGGGTGTGCTGGTTGTTGATGTTCTAGGGCGCTGTGTTTTCCTTCAACAACACACACGTGGTTGGATTTAGGAAAAACTTTGGCTTTACATCGGCCTCCTGGGTGAAAGTAACCCCTCCCATCAGCCCTACTCAAACTTTAGCCCCCTTAACTTTTGTTGTCATCCCGTTGGGTTTCCTTGAAGCCATCAGGCAGTTGTTAAAACCTGACGCTTGGTCAGTGACTTCCTCAGACACTAAAAAAAACACGTCCTTTCAAGTCGGCATGATATGTGCTGGTCGCTGTTATATTGGAACTTCACACTGGAACAGCTGGCAGCATCAGAGGGAAACACGGTAGGACATCAACAAAAGTTAAGGAGGCTGAAGTCTGAGTAGGGCTGGAGGGAGGGGTGGTGCAGGGGTCCAACAACCACTGACTTTCACCCAGGAGGCCGGTGTTCACTTCCTGTAAGACTGTAAAGCCAAACCCTGATCTTTTTCCTAAACCCAACCACTGGAGACTGTATGCAAACTGTACATTTCCTGTGTGATTTGAAACAAACAATGCATGAAACAGAACATCAACAACCAGCACACCCAGGGGACCTCGCACATCGTATCTCGACATGGAAAGCCCACGACCAAATGTTGATATGTGACAAGGTCGCAGTGAGGACGTGTCGGTAAAGGAGGGCTGTATTTGTCAGTTTACAATCACTGAAGAAGCTCAAGGAAAAGTCAGTAAGTGAACCTTTAGTTTTGGATGTTTGATCACAGATGTGTGAGAATGAACGACTTAAATATTGTGTTCATCTTTTAAAAATCATCCTCACCTGAAAACCATCAGACTGATTTCAGAGTGAGCGTCTCAGAGACAACAGACTGCTGACGAGGAGCGCTTTCTTCTGACACAAGCTGGTGACAGAGGACAGAGGCATGTCGTATGCTGTAAAGCCCTGTGAGGCAAATTGTGATTTGTGATACTGGGCTTTATAAATAAAACTGATTGACTGAAATTGAGTGCAACTTGAGTAATTCTATTTTGATTAACTGTTTGACTGAAAAGATGGAAGTTGTTTAAGACGGACTGTGACATGAAGTCTGTGGTGTGACTCTGAGAAGACGAGTCAGCGTGGCGTCTGTGGATCTGAGGATCCTGCAGAGATATAGATTTAACCGTCAGACCTCTGTCAGTCCTCCATCAGCGGGGGACGTCACACGCTTCGTCTCCACAGACATGACGGCTGTGTCACATTTATCAGAACTGCACACTGTAAGAAATCTACATGTCATCGGGTCATTTCTGTCAAATTAAAATCAGTTTGGAGTTGTTTTGCTTCCTTAACACGTCAAAACATCAAAGACATTAATTCAGGTTTATTTAAGGTCAGATTTCTGCTCTGGAAATTTATGCAACAAGCACATATTTAAATAGATAAAGCCTCATTTGTGTAATTCAACATAATCTCCGACACACAGAGTAATGATCTCGTGTTTTTGCAATATAAATCTTTTCAGGCCGTTTTCTCAAAATGAGTTTTCATTCAAACTCTGAAACAAAGATTTCCACTTCAGAAACACTTCAATCCACCAGACTGTGTGTGCACCAGTGTGCTCGCTGTCTGTACGCTGAGGAGCAGTTTGTTCATTTACCATCCACAGCCTGATCTACACAACATTTTATTCCTAAAAACATGGCAAACATTTTTTTTTCTTGATATTCTATGACAGTATTTTCTGATTATAGAGTGATAAAAAGAGATGTCTAAAATCCTGTGACTCTGATGTGTCAACAACAACAATTTTGAACCTGATGTTATCCAGTGTTCAGATGTATGTTTCGTACATGTGTGAAAATCAGTGCAGATTTAAATGGATAGCGCTGCATTGCAAAGAATAATTATCTCAGTGCAGGCAACCAGCCGGGGAGGTTTAACCCTCTTCACCAGGAGCGTCTCCACTTTAATCAGATGGACACACTTAAAAACGAGCAAAGATATTCAGAGTGAAGCGACGGATTGAAGACGTCATCTTGAACTGAACGTCTTTAATGTTTTCTAGACCAAACAATTAATTAATAAATGACATTTTTGATGAAAGTTTAAATAAAGTATTATTTTAATGGATCAAGTGGCACAAAGGTGAACAAATAAAAAAGGTTTAAAAAAAATAGAAGAAAGAAAGAAATATTTGCAACTTTTTGAGTTAATTTTTCACATTATCAGTCAAGAAAATAACATTTTTCTTTTTTTTTTCATTCACTGACTTTATGCTTTACAGTAAACACATATTGTGTTTCTGTGACTTTATGAACATATTTAATCACATGCTGACCAAACTAAGTCGTCTTCAGTCTGCTCACTTCCTTTTTTTTAGATCAGGAGGACGCTGAGATTTTAATTTCCTTTAGTTAATCTTTGTAATTTATCTTTATTTGATGATTTAAATCTAAATATATGAAGTGGGGTTTTTTTCTAAATTATGTATTCTGTGGAAACACCTGATCAATTTATCTATTGATTATTCTAAAATGTGTTCATTAACTATTTAGTGTCCCTGATCTCCTAAATAAAGATTTATCCTCCTCTCTCCTTATGAGAGCATATGAACCTTGTTGCATATAAATATTTTGATTTTATTTCACTTCACACTGATTTCATTCTGTAATTCTGTTCTGTGATACACATTTCTGGCAAACATTTAAAAATCATGTTTAATTCGTTTTTATTAGTTATATATTTTTGTATTTGCAGTTTAAATTCAAAACTTTATTTTCAGCCATTTAATAATATGGACTGAAGTTTGAGTTCAATTAACTGATTTAAATTCCTGATATTTCTGTTTTATTTTGAATATTTTTGACTTTATTGTGACTTTTTTTCTGTAAATATTCTCAATATGATTTTTATGGTTCAACAAATATTTAATAAATTCATTCAGATCAGCAGACTGAGTGGAGACAGGTCCAGATATAAAACAAATCTTAACGATTAATTTATAAAAGTTCCACTAAGGGAATGTCCTTGTGTCCTGTGTGTGTGTGTGTGTGTGTGTGTGTGTGTGTGTGTGTGTGTGTGTGTGTGTGTGTGTGTGTGTGTCGGTCGGTCGGTCGGTCGGTCGGACCTGTTTGGAGCCCAGCAGCGGGGTCCGGTGCAGCAGCAGGCGGAGTTTTGAGTCTCTCTGGGCGGCGGAGGAGCAGCTGATGGAGGCGGTGAGGGAGAGGAGGAGCAGGAGGAGGCAGCGGAGGCGCGAGGAGGACACCATCTTCATCACCTGACTGCCGGTCGGTCTGTCGGTCTGGGTGCGGGTCGGGAGGATTTTCTGAGGCTGTCCCGTCAGAGTGGCTCTTATACAGCCCGATGACGTCACTGATCACCGTCTGTAGGGATGGGGGGGGGGGGGGGGGGGGGTGACTGATGATGATGATGATGGTGATGATGTTTCCACCGCCTCCCGCTTTAGTGAAATGATCCGTTTTCAGACACTTCTTTCCTTCCTGCTGCTCAGTTGACAGAGTGTCACAGCAGCAGGCTCGCGGCCCTCAGAGGGACACAGAGCGACACAGAGGGACACAGAGCGACACAGAGCGACACAGAGAGACACAGAGGGACACAGAGGGACACAGAGGGACGCAGAGGGACACAGAGGGACACAGAGAGACGCAGAGGGACGCAGAGGGACACAGAGGGACACAGAGGGACGCAGAGGGACACAGAGGGACACAGAGGGACGCAGAGGGACACAGAGGGACACAGAGAGACGCAGAGGGACGCAGAGGGACACAGAGGGACACAGAGGGACACAGAGAGACGCAGAGGGACACAGAGGGACACAGAGGGACGCAGAGGGACACAGAGGGACGCAGAGGGACGCAGAGGGACACAGAGGGACACAGAGGGACGCAGAGGGACACAGAGGGACACAGAGGGACGCAGAGGGACACAGAGGGACACAGAGAGACGCAGAGGGACGCAGAGGGACACAGAGGGACGCAGAGGGACACAGAGGGACACAGAGGCACGCAGAGAGACGCAGAGGGACACAGAGCGACACAGAGAGACACAGAGGGACACAGAGGGACACAGAGGGACACAGCCGGTCGCTGCAGCGATTGGTGACTGTTGGTTCAGTGTTTTCATTTTATCACAGCTGTAACTGATCTCTGAATTCACCGTGTTCAACATGAGCTAAGAATTCAAATCCACACAAGGCGTCACGTCGAGTGTTGAGCGCGAAAAATTGACCATTCTGAAATTCTGAGTAGCGTCGGTTATCCAGAGCGCTGCTCAGTCAACACTGTCTCCCTGTGACCTCGTCACTATTTGATTATTTGGTCATGGACCTTCCACGTCCACACAGACGTGCAAGGGACCCTGGGTGTGTTGGTTGTTGACGTTCTGGGATGCCATGTCAAGTTCAAGTGTCACGATAAAGTGCTGAAGTCACGCCCCTTCCAGTAGAGCTCATGGGACCTTAGAGGCAGTGAATGGAGAGAGCAATATTATCTTTTGTCCCGTTTGAGTTGTGACATGAAATCTAAATATGTCGTTAATGAATTTAAAACATAAATTTTAAGGTCAAGAAAGTCATACTTTGTGGTAAAACTGTTGAGATATAAGCTTTTTAATTAGAAAGACTCAGAGTACACAGGAGGAGGTCGCGTATGTGACGTCATAGCTTTCGCTCGCTTCCTGCAGCTTGGCCTCTGCGCTGAAATTCCACTGTTTTATGATTAATCGATTTATGATTGAAGATGTCTGTGTGTTTTGTGCCTGGTTACAGTCACTGCAAGCTGCAGGAAGTGAGCGAAAGCTATGACGTCACATACGCGACCGCCTCCTGTGTAGTTTTAGCACTGGCATGCACCCCTGTCGGCCCTACTCGGACTTTTGCCCTGTTAACTTACATTGTTGACGCCAGCGGGCACCCTTTCACAATAAAGGCGACCAGGTGTGTATTATGCCAACATGAAAGGGCCGCTTTTTTGTCTGTGTCTGACGCTGGGAGTCACTGACCGAGGTGGTATTTGACGACTTCATAATAAGACCAGGGTTGTTTTTTAGGAACATAATGCATGTCACGGCCTAAAGTGAAGTCCAGTGAACGAACGGTGACATGTGATGAGCGAGAATATGTTGGCAATAAGTAAAAATAAGACTCAAAGTGCTCACTCACAATTTAACCTCTGAATCCTCAGTATAGTCAATCATAAAGTAAAGATCAGGACACTTCAATTTGGATTTTTAATATTTATACACAGACATTTTGGGCAAGACATCCTCCTCAGTGTGTATGATGACAATGTCATAATATGTTTATGTATTACTCTACGCAGACATTGTAACTTATTACTCTCAAATGGAAGTAACTAGTAATCTGTGATGTGTTGAATCTTGCCCAACAAGATCCGTCATCCGTGTTCTTCCTCCGTCTGTGACTCAAACTGCTGATAAACCTTCAGCGAAGCATCGACTCTGTCTTTAAAATATTATTTCCTGTTTCTGTTTTCCGAGTAGTGTTTTCTGTCACAGCGAGTGGGCGGAGTCTGCTGCTGCTGCTGCGTTGATGCCAGCTGTTGGTCGTCACTGATGTCGTCCTGCTGCCTGCAGGTCTGTCAGGGGAATAGTGTTCACCTGCTCACACACACACACACACAGCTGAATGGTTATTAAATCTTTTATCTTTGCTCACAGATGTCTCCACAGCTACTTATTGTTTTTCCTTCAATGAATTCCTTCTCTGCTCACATTTGGCGTTTGTGTGTAAAATACTCTGAACGCCATCACATCACACGTCACCTGACTCACAGCTGCTCACACACACCACACACGTTCAGACAGGAAGTGGATGGGCTGTGGACGAAAATGACCAAATTAAATCATGAAAACAATTCTTGTCCTCGAGTTGATTCTTGGACAGTAGAACGTTGTCACACACAGTCGAGTTTACTCCTCGTCAGCAGAGTTCTGCTCAGTAGAGTTAATTTGAGTCAATAGTCAATCATCATCAGCCTGCGACCAATCCCAACACAAGAACGGTCCAAAACCTGATCAGATTTCTATGGTTGAAACGTGTTTATTAACTAAAGTTTGTGGTTTGATTTTAGCAACATGAACAAGCTAATACGCTGGTAATTACAAAGCACTCATCTGAGGACACTGGGACTTTATTATCGTCTTGTTTGAGGATATTGTGTCACAGTGGCCACTTGTTACCTGCCATCTCCTCAGCTCACCCCGCCTCGTCACCACACCTACCTGCCAGCCTATCACCTGTCACCTCATCAAGCTAACGGCCCTCACCTGTGGATCATCACCTCCTGACACTATGAAGACGCCTCTGTGCAACACTTTCCAGCGTTTGTTTCCAGACTGCATCCTTGGTATTGATATTCATACAGAGTTACACAGCTAACAAATCGTGAGGCTTTGAGACGTGTTAAATTATTTTAAATTTAGTTTTTACACAGTCATGTTCAGATGACTATTAAAAACAAACCCATCGTCTCAACATCTTCTTTTACTTTATTCAAAAGCTACTCACAGTTCACAGCCAGTGTTTAGTTTTTCTACTGATCCCAAGTAGTGAGGAGGGGTAAAGGTTTTATTTTTATTCTTCACAGTTGATTCAAAGGTGATTGTGCGGCCTTGTTTCAACACAGTGTGGTTGTTTCTGTGTTCCTCTGAGATCATCTTAGTCTTTTCATATGAACACCCTGTTGTGGTCATAATGTTCAGTAATATGTTGAATCTGTGGGAGTCTCCGTAATGAAGCAGTCAAACAGTTTCCCACTGTTACAGTCCAAACACTAATCACACCTCCGTGCTGCGAGCATCAACACACACTAACTTCTTCACTCCTTCATATTTCTGCATAAACAAACTCTTTCACACATCGATGCTTCGCCGTTTGCAACGTGTAAACAACATTTCTGTCCCTCGATCCATCAGAACCACCAGCAGCTGACGTCACCGTCCTCTGATGAGCCAATCACTCAGCACGTCGGCGGATGATGGCAGAGGTCAGAGAGCTGCTCTGCGATTGGCCTGCTGGTTACCTGAAAGGCATCTGAACAGGTGACACATCACAGACGAGACAAATGAGTCATGAGCCGACGTGTCTAGTCGTCTCGCCGCTGACTGATCAGGTGAATCACTTCTGTGATGTCATCAGTAGTTCGAGTTCACCTGCGTCATGACTCCCACACAGGTGAATGTAAGAGCTCGCCTCCTGACAGGATCAGCCAATCAGCTGCCATGAGAAGAGGCTGTTTTCGACTAAGACGCTGACAAAGACCACACCAATAAGATTTATTGCATATGATGGATTATGGCATGAAGGGTTGAAAGGATGAAGGGATGAGGGTCGAATGGATGAGGGATGAAGGGTTGAGGGATGAAGGGTTGAGGGATGAAGGGTTGAGGGATGAAGGGATGAGGGATGAAGGGATGAAGGGTTGAGGGATGAAGGGATGAAGGGTTGAGGGATGAAGGGATGAGGGATGTGGGATGAAGGGTTGAGGGATGAAGGGTTGAGGGATGAAGGGATGAGGGTCGAAGGGATGAGGGTCGAATGGATGAGGGATGAAGGGTTGAGGGATGAAGGGTTGAGGGATGAAGGGATGAGGGATGAAGGGATGAAGGGTTGAGGGATGAAGGGATGACGGGTTGAGGGATGAAGGGATGAGGGATGTGGGATGAAGGGTTGAGGGATGAAGGGTTGAGGGATGAAGGGATGAGGGATGTGGGATGAAGGGTTGAGGGATGAAGGGATGAAGGGTTGAGGGATGAAGGGATGAGGGATGTGGGATGAAGGGTTGAGGGATGAAGGGTTGAGGGATGAAGGGATGAGGGATGAAGGGATGAAGGGTTGAGGGATGAAGTGATGAAGGGTTGAGGGATGAAGGGATGAAGGGTTGAGGGATGAAGGGATGAGGGTTGAATGGATGAGGGATGAAGGGTTGAGGGATGAAGGGTTGAGGGATGAAGGGATGAGGGATGAAGGGATGAAGGGTTGAGGGATGAAGGGATGAAGGGTTGAGGGATGAAGGGATGAAGGGTTGAGGGATGAAGGGATGAGGGATGTGGGATGAAGGGTTGAGGGATGAAGGGTTGAGGGATGAAGGGATGAGGGATGAAGGGATGAAGGGTTGAGGGATGAAGGGATGAGGGATGTGGGATGAAGGGTTGAGGGATGAAGGGTTGAGGGATGAAGGGATGAGGGATGTGGGATGAAGGGTTGAGGGATGAAGGGATGAGGGATGAAGGGATGAAGGGTTGAGGGATGAAGGGATGTGGGATGAAGGGATGAGGGATGAAGGGATGTGGGATGAAGGGATGAGGGATGAAGGGTTGAGGGATGAAGGGATGTGGGATGAAGGGATGAAGGGATGTGGGATGAAGGGTTGAGGGATGAAGGGTTGAGGGATGAAGGGATGTGGGATGAAGGGATGTGGGATGAAGGGTTGAGGGATGAAGGGATGTGGGATGTAGGGTTGAGGGATGAAGTGATGAAGGGTTGAGGGATGAAGGGATGAGGGATGTTGGATGAAGGGATGAGGGATGAAGGGATGAGGGATGAAGGGATGAGGGATGAAGGGTTGAGGGATGAAGGGTTGAGGGACGAAGGGATGAGGGATGAAGGGATGAGGGATGTGGGATGAAGGGTTGAGGGATGAAGGGATGAGGGATGTGGGATGAAGGGTTGAGGGATGAAGGGATGAGGGATGAAGGGTTGAGGGATGAAGGGATGAGGGATGTGGGATGAAGGGATGAGGGATGAAGGGTTGAGGGATGAAGGGTTGAGGGATGAAGGGATGAGGGATGAAGGGTTGAGGGATGTGGGATGAAGGGATGAGGGATGAAGGGATGAGGGATGTGGGATGAAGGGATGAGGGATGAAGGGATGAGGGATGTGGGATGAAGGGATGAGGGATGAAGGGTTGAGGGATGAAGGGTTGAGGGATGAAGGGATGAGGGATGTGGGATGAAGGGATGAGGGATGAAGGGTTGAGGGATGAAGGGTTGAGGGATGAAGGGATGAGGGATGAAGGGATGAGGGATGTGGGATGAAGGGATGAGGGATGAAGGGTTGAGGGATGAAGGGTTGAGGGATGAAGGGTTGAGGGATGAAGGGATGAGGGATGAAGGGTTGAGGGATGTGGGATGAAGGGATGAGGGATGAAGGGTTGAGGGATGTGGGATGAAGGGATGAGGGATGAAGGGTTGAGGGATGTGGGATGAAGGGATGAGGGATGAGGGTTGCTGGCGAGCACGGTGATGAACGCGCTGAGTCAAAGGCAGGAACACAGGAGGGATCTGGGGAGTGAGACTGAGTGGAGGAGTTGTCTCTTCGTGAGCTCCAGCTGGTCTCTGTGTGCAGGAAGCAGCAGAGCAAAAGATGTGAGAGGCGAGATGGGACTGGATGAGTGAGATGTGAGAAATGTGTCGAAGGGAAAGAGAATGCAACAGCTGTGCTTAAATACTGTTGGGCGGATTAGAGATGTGTTGGAGGCGTGGTCTTTGTTCCCGGACTGAGTTACAAAACTACATCAAGACATGGCTGCATTTCATGCCAGGACAGTGCTACCAAGATTTCTCCGTGATTCCACGTGTGCCACGAAAAGCAGTTATCACGAGCCACTACAGTGGTTATCTCTTACGAGACGTAGCTGCGTTCCTTGGCAAGGCTAGAGCAGAAAGTTGTTGTTTTCTGCCAAGACGCTGCTGGGTTTCCTAGTGCCGTGAAAAGTAGTTGTCTCTTGCAAGAAATGCTGCGTTGCTGCTCAGATGGCGCCATGAAAAGTGTTTGTTTTTTCAAACCGAGACATTGCTGCTTTTTCTGTCAAGATAGTGCCAGATCAGATCTCAGGAGAAACGTTTTGAAGCATCTTTGTGAAGTTTAACCAGCAGTCTGATTGATATAACACGTGTCATTTCCTGTAATTCCTTCACACACAGTGATGATCATTTGGGACTTGTTTCCATCACTGTCTCGTGGTTTGAGACAAATCAGACACTCACAGCAGCTGTTTGACTTCAAGATGCAAAAATAAAAACAAACAAAAGTAAAACAAAGAATATTTTTTTGTCTATTTTCAGGAAATGAAATCCTGCCATCACCCAGATACAAAAAACACACCTGGTAACCATGGCAGCATCACTTCCTGTCTCCTGTAACCTAGCAACCACAGAGGTCCATCTCCGACTGGGACCGACTGGGAGGAGGCGGGACTTCATCCGTCGGGTGGCTAACAGCAGACGACGGGACACATTTCACAGATGTCCAACACTGTTACCACGGAGACGCTGCCCTGTGACAGGTCAGATTACAGCGGCTGTGTGTTTCTGACAGCTGATTGGTTCAGCTTCTTGATGTGAGTCAGACTTTACGATGCTGCACACAGACTGAAGCTAAACGTTACACAACCGTTATTTTGCTTTGAGGCGACTGACTGTGTTCATGTGTGTTTGTTTTGGTGACAGTGAAATGTGTCCCCACGTCCTCAGGAAACAGTTTGTGCTGGAGTGAATACCTGCACGTTGAGTTTGCCACAAAATCCAAACAGGTGAAAGCTGGTTAGCGAGCTGTCTTACCTCGTTATCTCGTCTCTCTGATCCCTCGAAGGCGAACAACGACAAGAAATTGCAAGTTACACAAACGCAGTGACGCAGTTTGAGTTTCAGTTTGTTTGTTCTTAAGTTCGGACACATTCACTCAACACACACACACATACACACACACACACACACACACACACACACACACACACACACACACACACACACACACACACACACCTGTTTGGTTTGGGTTTGATCTCACGTCTCCAGGTTGGAGGTCGGCGTCTTTCTCCACTGAGCATCTCAAACAACCAGAGAGAAAACTGATCACATTTGTGACGTCGTTGAATGAAGTCGGACAGACAAACTCTACAGAATCTCAATTTGAGGCCTGAAAAATATTTGTTTAACAGTCACATCTCCCTCTGAAGTCTCAGGTGTCTCTCTCCACCTGTCCACCAGGTGTCCCTCTGAAGTCTCAGGTGTCTCTCTCCACCTGTCCACCAGGTGTCCCTCTGAAGTCTCAGGTGTCTCTCTCCACCTGTCCTGTTCCTCCACACCTGCTGCTGTGAGCTCCGGTCGCTCTCCTGCTCACCTGTACCTGTGTTCACACCTGCTGCCTCTTCATCACCTGCTGCCTCTTCATCATCGTCTGCCCTGCTCTCCTGGACTGTGAGACTGTGTCTGATGTTTATTTCCTACCTGCTTACTGTGTGTGCGTGTGTGTGTGTGTGTGTGTGTGTGTGTGTGTGTGTGTGTGTGTGTGTGTGTGTGTGTGTGTGTGTGTGCGCACGCACGTGTGTGTGTGTGTGTGTGTGTGTGTGTCTGTGTGTGTGTGTGATGTTACCTGCAGAGGTACCAACACCTCAGTGTAGTGTTACTCTGTCAGAGGTGAAGCTCAGCTGAGACATAAACTCATCTTTGTCTCTGTGTCCTTTAAAATTAGAACTAAAAATGTGTGTGTGTGTGTGTGTGTGTGTGTGTGTGTGTGTGTGTGTGTGTGTGTGTGTGTGTGTGTGTGTGTGTGTCGTGCTGTGCAGCAGTGTGGGTCCTCATTACTTCTCTTCCATTAACTGAAACACGACTGAGAATCTGCATCGACTGATTTACATCATTCACTAAAGAACCAATCAGGGATCTGGATTCTGCTCCGATGTTTCCTCTCATGTCTCCTCTGTCGTCTCTTGTGTCCTCTCCTTTGTCCTCTCTGTGTTTCCTCCCATCACATTTTCTCTCCTCTCTCCTCCCACCTCTCCTCCTCTCTTTCCTTGTTTCCCTCCATGTTTCCTTTTCCCTCCCTCCCTCCCTTTTTACTTCTATTTTCTCTCTTCTCCTCCCTTTTTGTCTCCTCTCCTTGTTTCCTCTCTTTCCTCACCTCCTCTCTTTCCTTTTCTCCTCCCTTTGCGTCTTTGTTTCCTTTCCTGTTTTCCCTCATCTCCTCTCTTTCCTAGTCTCCTCTCCTTGCGTCTTTGTGTCCTCTCCTCCGTCAAATCACTGACTGAGTCTTTAACTTCCTGTCAGGAGGACATTTTCTCTCCACCTGTCAGCCTGAACAGCTCTCCCAGAATCCCGCTGGGTGTCGGCGGGGAGTCACGTCGTATGTGCTGACCTGCTAATTATGTGGACGAGGCGAATCAGTGTGTGTGTGTGTATGTGTGTATTTGACGGACACACACCCGCTGTGTCTCTGCTCATTGATTAGTCCAGACTGACGGACACATTCACCTCCACCCGTGCGTTTGATTGGTCAGCCCACAGCGAGGCGTTTTATTGGTTGACTCCTCGGCAGGGTGTCGGCGTGACTCAGAACCTCCCGCTGCCCCGCCGCCCGCCCTCACTCCCCCCTACCCACGACGTGACCTTTGAACCCATTAAAGGAGTGTTGTGTGCATACGTACATGTGTATTATCTCAGCCGGGCGAGGACTCAGTGACAGAGGACAAACTGAAACTCAGACTGGTGACAACTGCACATCAGCAGCATCACCTGTCTGTCTGTCTGTCTGTCTGTCTGTCTGTCTGTCTGTCATTGGTTAACTTGTGTCTGTCCTGCTGTCAGTGGGGAGCTTGTTCCACCGCTGTGGAGCCAGGACAGGAAACAGTCATGTAGCCAACGTCCTTCATAGTGAGGGAGCGCCGAGCAGACAGGCAGCAGTACAGCGTAGTGGACGGGCCTGAGACATTCACAGCTCAGCAGGCAGGGAGCTGAGAAGCACCAGCATGTTGGCGTGTACGTTTCTGCAAACATGTTCCATCTGAACGTTTCTCATGTTTCATGTCGACAGTTCTGAACAGACGCAGGTCAGATTACACGTGCAGGAGCTGAGCTTCTCATCAGGAGGTAGAGAGGACATTTCCAGCCGTGTTTATGGCGACCAAACAACTTCTTTTTTTTTTTTTTTTATTTAATGGGTGTTTGAGACATTTTCAGCCATGTTTGTGTTTATTTTCGTAACAAGAGTTTGGGACATTTCCAGCAGTATGTGTTGCAACAAAAGCAAATATTTTTTAATGAGAATTTGGGACATTTTCAGCCATTTTTCTAACAACCAAACAAAATATTTTTATTGGAGTTTGGATCATTTCCAGCCAAATTTATAGAGACCAAACTACCTATTTTTTCAACAAACGTCCAGGACATTTCCAAATATTTTTTAATGCGAGTTTGTGACGTTTCCAGCTGTGTTGATGGCGACCAAACTGCACATTTTTTATAAACAACAGTTTGGGACAGTTTCAGCCAGAGGGCGGACACACCTGCAATGCACGTCTGACATGTCTATCTGTGCTGTGAGACAGACATGTTTATTTAGCAACACATAAAAGAAAACTTCATCCTTCAGTTTATCACAAACACTCAACGTGAGCACATGTGGAGATACGTGGTTTTCACACACCACATATCATCAGCCCATCAGATTCGCTCCAAACTTTTTAAATGTATTCTGTAAACTGTTGTTTCCAATCAGCTGCAGACAAACACACACACACAGATCAGAGCAGCGATATCAGCCTCACTGTCACGCAGCGTTCAGGAGCTGAAATGAATGTAGGACACGTGTACAACATGTTTGGAGACCAATAGGAGCAGAGACAGAGCAGTGACGTTGGCGCTGTCAGGTGCTGACAGATGCAGAGCTCTGATAGGTCCAACGTGTAGGCTGTCATGTCAGAACAGCTCAGACAGTGGGCGAAGATTTGGCTCAACATTCACAAGTGAAGCAAACAGCAGGTTTCAGGTGAAAGTCCAGAGTTTATTGGAGCCTTTCACCACTCCTCCTGTTAACACCTGCCTTATAGGGACTTTTCAGCTCCTTATATTACGTTGTTACCAGCGACGTTTCAAACTGACGTCGTCAAGTATGTTTCATAAAGCTGCAAGAGGTGCCTTACAGGGACCTGGAGATGTTAGCCGCTGCATCAACAACTGCCACCACCTGGTGCGTAATATAGCGATGCAAAAGGTGCCTTTGTGCGTTGGTATCTAACGAGTTGGGAATGAGAACGGGCTGAGACAGAAGACTTCGGACAGTCTGAGCGGCACGTGACCGCAGCGTAAGCCAATCACAGCGAGACTTTCTGACTCTGTGATCGACTGATGTGACATCATCGTACTGTTGATATTGGCGACCGCGGTGCAGCAGGATTCACACCTGCATCTGCTGACAGGAAGTTCATTCATCACCGTGGAAACACAGAGAGATGGTAACCAACCAGCTGACGGACTGAGATAACACACACACACACACACACACACACACACACACACACACACACATACATACATACACACACACACTCTGTTCCACCTGATAACAGTTTAATCTGTTTTCAATTATTTCCAATTTATTTCAGTTGCAGCTGCAGCACCTCGGCTGTCTGTCAGCTTCCTTCCTGTTCGACTTATTTTTATTTTATTAATTAGTTTTTTGTTTTAGTTTTTATAAACGTGAACATTTCAGAATCAGGTGCAGTCAGTGTCCAGCTCTGATTCTTTCTGTTTAAACTACAAACGATCAGAATTTCAATAAATTTCTGTTTAATAACAGACAATGATAAAGTTTAATTATGTAGCACAAGAGATTAACGATAGCTTTACACACAGTCTTCATCTTTTAATACAAACACACGTCACATGTTTATTGACCACACTGCAAACACACAGACAAATTTACACAAATTAAATAAGGTTATTAAAAAATCTCTCGGTGAGTCAAACACCTGCTGAGTGTTTTCATGTTTAATTCAACAAACACACTGTCCTGCCTCCTCCTGCACACGCTACAACAATTATCTCAACACGCTCACCTTCAACACAGAGGAGACAGAAACTCACCATTAATTCTTTATGAATTTAAAATGAAAGTTTTACACCCAGTGGCCACTTTATTAGGTACACCTGTACAATCTGATCCATATGTTGTGATACAAAATGTATTTTTTGTTTATGTTTGCATTGTTTTATCATGGAGGTCACCATCAGTATGATCATAGGTGTTCCTAATATTCTGACCACGTCATATTTGGGAGAAAAAAAAGGAGGACAAAATAAAAGACACACCTGGCAGTGTAATATAATGTGGTCCAGTACAACTATGGTGCAGGTTGCCCTGCTGCCACGTTAACACCTGCTGCCACCCAGTGCGTTTCAGACCACAGTGAAACACGGCCGTGTATCATGGTGACGTGAAAAGACGGCTAGAATAGTGTTAACTATTGGTTTCAAACGATACACACACCACAGTCTCCTGGGTGAAAGTCCCAGAACGTCAACAACCAACACACCCAGGGTACTTTGGACGCCATATGTGGACGTGGAGAGTCCATGACCAAACGTGGACAAGGTCGGAGTGAGAATTTGTTGTAAAGTGAGTGTAAATGAGCCTTAAAGTCCATTCTCACTGAGGGCGAATATCCGCGCACATTAATCTCGTGGAAAAACATAAAAGCTAATTTCATGGGTTCTTATGGAACCTGGGCGGAACTTTCGTGTTGTGAAAAAGTTTCCGCCCACACTTTGACCCCCGGGGAAGAACTACACAGCTGGGCCAATGAAACTGACCCGGGAGAGTCCGAAATCCAGCCAGGCAGGACGGTATGGGAGAAAGGTTGATAGACCTCGTTTCACAGCACCCCGTCCTTTTTATGAACAATGAATTAAAGGACAACGTCTGGCAGTCCATTGTCCAGCATGGTGGCTGCGGTGAGAGTGGTAAGGGCTAAAGAAATTTGACGTTGACGCTCGTTAAGCGTTAGCTAGCTAGCTACTGCTAGCTACGTTAACGTTAGCTAGGCATCAGGGAAGCTAACATTACTAAGTACTCTGTAACATTTGCTTGACCACCAATAATTTTGATTTTGTCAGAATCCACATTAGTCCGTACCGCACCTGTCTGTATGGTTTAAAAAGCGCTGCACGAATATTCTGCAAATCCGTCCTGCATTTCTGCATCGCGGCAGAGAGAATGGGAAAACTTTCCCTTTAACTGTGAGCTCAGTAATAAACATGTCATTTACACATCTCTGTGATGTCAACAAAAACTAGACACTATTAATTTTGTGAAGATGTTATGGCAGAGCCGTTTGATTGTGTAAGTGTCCCTAATAAAGTGGCCACTGAGCGTGATTCAGCCAGTGCGCTGTGGAAGGAGAATATGCATTCACAGATGTTTACGTTTTTAATTTAATCTTGTATAATAAAAAGCTGCTGTGGCTGAGACAGACAGCTGCAGCCAATCCTGTGGCTCAGATGTAAGCAGTGGGCGGAGCTACAGTTCAGTTTATATCAGTGAGGGTTAATATCTTTAAAGACACGTCTAAGTATTATTGTGCTTTTAGTTTGGGTTGAATATGTTGGTGTAATGGCTCAGACACACACACACACACACACACACACACACTCTCTCTCTCTCTCTCTGTAGTATTTAATGAGTCAATATTTGCTTTCTGTCTCTCTGATCTCCATTAAAGGTTAATTAGTGTCGACCTCTCTCTGTTCAAACACTGAAACCTGCTGCTGTTTCCACACACTCTCATCACTCTCGTCACTCCCAGTGCTCCCAGTGCTCCTCCCAGCCGTGCATGCTAGGGTGTATTTTAAATGAGGCAGGGGAGCGTGTGCAGCATGTGAACACGTGCGCTCTCACTGCTGAACATCGTGTCCTTTCTGTCACCTTTTCCTAAAGTTGTGTTCAAAAACAGGAACTTCTTTGAGTCTGATTTGATTTGCAGAGTTTTGCTTTGATGGAAGAAGTTCTGTTCCCGTCTGATAAATGTTTCCCCGCTGCTGTGTGGTGATGCACGAGCTCCATGTGGGTCGGACGCTTTCTATGTTAATGACACAACCTCACAAACTAACCACCCTTTGTATTTCTGTGTCACGTCTCGGCCGTGGTCAGTTCTGTTTGTTCCTGTTTAGCGTCTCCTCCGTCAGTCAGGATACTGAGGGCTGAAACCAACCAGTAGATTATCGACTTGATTTGATCTTTTCAGACTTCATCCTCAGGATTTTGTCTTCGCTGACCTCCAGTGGTTCTACTTCTCACCTTGCTGCAGTGTTGTTCAGGTGTTCTCTTCAACCCTGTGACATCACTGTTGGGCGTGGCCACTGGTGCGACAGAGCTCACCTCTGACCACACCCATCAGTGATGCTGTGAGGTCAAACAGAAACCTTCAGTCAGAGAGGACAGTGACCAGCAGGGGGCGCCTGAACCCTCAGCACCCCCTCAGCTCTATAATCTCAACCTGATCAACACCTGGATGTTTATGTAACATTTTACTTCAAAGTCTGCACACACAGGAGACGGAGCCACAAACTTGACTGATTTTTCTTTTTAATTGATAATTACATTAATTATTCAGGTACACTGCAGCCAGACGGCTGCTGATTGGTCCATCCAGTCGCTCAGGAGAAGGCCAGGTGATCTGGGATTGGTCTGTTGGTCAGCTGGGAACAAAACAACAAGGACAGGTGAGAGACAAATGCAAATTACCTATGCCTGGCTTCAATAGGTAGTCAGGTACCTGGGCGGGGCTTAGATAACTGGACCGGCACATGTATTAGGCTTTAACAGTTAATAAAGTACCTAGAGCTCGACTTGATTTAGCTCGGCTTAAATAGCTGGTCAGATACTTCTGCGGGGATTAAATAAGTAATGGGGGTACCTGATCAGGGCTTAATCAGGAATTCATGTACCTGGGTGGGGCTTAAATGGGTAGAAGGCTAGGCCTACCTGAGCAGGGCTAAAAAATAGGTAATTATGTGCATGGAAGGATGGGGCTTAAACATATAGTGGGACCAGGGTGGGACTTAAGTAAGTCGTAGCACACCTGGGAGGGGCTTAAACACGCAGTCAGGTACCTGTGTGGGGCCTTAACAGGATGTGAAGCCCTTCCAATAGAAGTTCTTGCAGCCGGCTTTGCGTTCGCGGGGGGGCAGGTTGTTGGGGGGGTCGACAGACCGCTCCAGGTTCATCCTTCCTCCTGTTGCCGTGGAAACAACCTCAGCCTCCCGCTGGGTGTCGGACTCTGGGAGAGACATCTGAGCCAACAGGTCCTCCACTGCACGTTTACTCCACTCCTGAGAAACAGCAGAAGGTATTTTTCAGTTCAGAACAGTTTGAGAGATTTTAGACGCTGTCAGAACAGACGACTGAGAAAAGCCTGAATCATAAAATACTGGAGCTGTTCTGGAGCTTTTGATTGTATCACATGAACTTCCTCAGCAGGTGAGGTTGTCAACTGCTGTTTTTAAGGTGAAAGACGAAATGATAGCGATAAGTCAACAAACAGTTTGAACATCTACATGTCATGTGGTGACACCAAAAGCTTCAGACAAACCTTCAAATACTTTGCGTCGTCTTTGACATGAAAACAAGCATTGACTGAAGTTAGACTAAAACATTCTGGATACAAATCGGATTTTTAAACCAACACACAGCAGCCTGCTGTAGTTCGGGCAGGAACCTAACTCGTGTTATCATCACATGTTTCATACATTATTTAATCATGAATGTCCATGGCCTGCAGCGTCTCTCACAGCAGGTGATCCATACAAACATTTGCTGTTCTTTCAAGCTGAAACAACAACGTTAGATTTGCAATCTCGCCGCTAATCTGCTGCCTGAACCTCCCGGCCTCCTCCTGTTTTAGCATTTTGTTGTTCATGATCCTTCAACGTTTTTTAATTTGGCCTTTAAATGTTGAGTTTCTCAGGGTGTTTGTCAGCTTAGAGACAGTTTGTGTCAAGAGAATCACCTCACATTTATTCCAACATTAATTCTTGATATCAGTGTTTAAAACATAGAAGTAAACTGTGTATGGATGACATTAATCTCACAGCTGAGCAGGACAGCCAGGACCGTCATGTTAAAGACTTCATGCTGCCTGATGATCCCACAAACAGTAGAAGATGATTTACTGTTCAGCTGCTGTAAATGAAGCATGTTAAATATTAAATCCTGAACTCAGTGCGGTGATGGAGTACCTCAGGGCTCCATTCTGGGTCCTCTCAGTATGAATCCGTAAAAACTGGGAAGTAATCAGTAATCCTGTTGTGATACAGTTCTTATTTTGGAAGTTGTGTTCCTGGACAAATCTCTGTTTACAGTTTGTGAAACAACTAATAATGTTCTTTTTGTTTTTCTCTTAACATGAACATAACCAAACTAACCAGTTCGTCTTCATCACTGCGGATGTCGTCTCTCATGTAAAACCAAGACACACTTTTAGAAAACACTTCTCATAAAGCCTTAAATTCAACTTTAGCTGCGTTGGAGCGTTTTCTGTAAATGTATTACATTTAAGCTGTGTGCTTTCAGCTAACAGAAATGTTAACAACAGTTAACTTTTAGCTAGTTAGCAACTGTTAGTTAACTTAACTTAATATATAATCGCCACAGGCACACAACGCATCTTGGGATAGGCTGGGCCACGAAGGACTCATCCGTTGCATCCTCCAAAGAAGGCACCGGAAAGAAGGCTGCATTTCTCAGCCACATTTGGAAGGAGCCTTTGAAATGTGACGGCCTTGGTCGCACCGATGTGATGCAATCAGTCTTCAAATGTAGCCTTCGAAGGCTGCAGCCCCTGAACTATGACAAAGCTTTTGTGCCATTGTTTTTTTGTAATGTGACATATTCTTCATCTAACTCTAGTGCACCAAGCTGTGGTGTGCTCGGTACCGCCCCCTTTTATGCATTTGTCTGAAGCAATATTTTTGGGTTTTACAAAAGAAAACACTTCTAGGATGAAGACGAGCTGGTTGGTTTGTAAACATACATTTGGGTAATGTCCCCTCCTCTTACAAGACTGAACTCTAAGCCTAACCCTGTCCTGAACATTAAAGTTGTTAAAGAACTGTAAACAGAACTGTGTCCTGCTTTAGCTTTGACCCACTGCGCTTACTGTCGCTGTTACTGTGGAGCGTTTTAACAGACTCAAACCCGACTGCAGCCCAAAAACACCTGTTGTCAAATTAGTAGTTTGTGTTACTGTGTGACTTTGCTGAGGCTGAACGAACTCTCATCAACACCAAAGTCAAACAAAATAAAAACTAACTATCTGATGGAGGCAGCAGTAGACCAGCAGCTCCTGTGTTCAGAGATCTTAAATCATTGTTTTTCTAAATGGAGTCTGGCTCAGATTCTCAGATCCCCTCTGTAAATGTGTCTGACGGAAAGGTAAAGTGAAATTAAATATAACGTACAATTAACAGATATTGAATTTTTTTGGTGGCTAAAATCCATTTTAGTAAATTAGCAGTAAATTGTTTAGCTTCTGTGGCGGTGCAGCTTCCTGCGTCTCCGACACTGAATATGGATAAGTATCTCAAACAACCCCATTTCAAAACATCCAAACTATCCCTTTAATGCTCTCAGTGGTTTCGTTGCTGCAGCCACACATGGTGGCTAATGTTATCTTCTTTTAGAAACCCTTTGATTTGTACTTTTACTTGTGCCAGTGCCAAATGTTCTGTTAAGTAAAACTTAGTTTTGCGTTAAACTTTAAAGCACCTCCAAATCAGCAAAATGACTGAAAGTCAGAACTCTTTTCACTGAATCTGCAAACATGAACAGTTGTCTGGAGAAGTTTGGGGCTTCTGTCCAAATAACTGGCTATCACGTTTTCTGATTGGTTGTTGAATCTGTCTCTCACCTGTGACAGGAGTCCGGCACTGCGAGCTCGTTGCAGCAGTCTGTGGTGACGCAGCTCCAGGTCCAGATCCTGGTTCTGGTACTGGTCCTGGTCTCTGTCGGGCTGTGAGAAAACACCTGGACTGCACAGAACCAACGCCACAAGAACCAAGATGGTGGGACAACGAATGCACTGCATACCTGCCGAAATATCAGGTGAGAGAAGAAGAACATTTACGCTGAGGAAAATCAAAATGACAGAAACAAGGTAGTAAAAAGAGAAGAAGAAGAAACGAGAAAGAAAAAGGAATGAAAGAAGGAAGTTCTCACTGTCTGCTGGTCTGGTGACTTCTGCCGGTCCTGGTGCTGGTTCTGGTTCTGGACTTGTCTCTGGTTCTGGTCCTCTGGGTGCTGCACTTTTGAAGCCCAGTGCTCCTCCTCCTGCAGGTCACGTGACGCAATGTGTGTGATTGACAGCTGGCGGGGTGCGAGGCGATGAAGGAACGCCGACATTCAAGTTAAACAAACGTCCATTAGTCCTTATTGACTTTAAATGGAGTCTGAACAATAAAACAATAAAACTATCAGCAGCAGCAGCGTTCTGCAGCCGCCGGCGCTCATCTACAACAAATACAACGGCAGAATGTCCGGCTGAAGAGGAGAGGAATTAACGGAGCGTTCAGAGGATTAGCAGACTTCATTAGCACTTGCTGATATCTCCATTAAACAAAGAGGCAGCTGCGGAGAGTCGCCCACTCAACATTTAGTCAGAACAAACACGACTCCTGCTTCACTTTAATACTGTAGAAAAACACTTTCTGTGAGTTTGAAATGTTCAGCTGAGGAAAGACAGAGTAGATGTGACATCAGGGAATCCCAAACGTAGGAACACCACAGAGATACTTTGGGTAAAAGTTCAGGAAAGTATCAGCGTTCTTCAGCCGAACTTTGGTCCCTGCAGCTCGTGATGAAAGACTTGATGTCAAAGGTCATTCATGCATCTTAGTGTTTACAAAACAAAAGAAAAACAGATAATCATAATTATTGATTTACTGATTAATTTCTCTCGTTTGTCAGTGACTAACTATCATGCAGCCTCTGAAATCTCTCTGTCAGATCATCACAGATATCTGGAGACAGTTAGTGACAACACAGCTCGACACACTCTGACCAGATCTCTGAGTCGACTGAGCCTGAGCTGAGAAACTCTTGAGTTTTTGGTTCCAGGACAGCTGATCAGAATCAGCTCAATAAACTCTGAGTATGTTCAGCCTGAGGGAAGCGTGCTCACAGTGAGCTTATAGAGACATCATCAGTGGAGTGCAGATGATATGATTCTCAATATAATGACCGCAAATGTGGACTATTCATGAATCACTGCGTCATGTATCCACGTAGATTCATTTCTCATTAACACTGACAAACCTGCACTTCTGTGGAATTCCTCTTTGATGATCCGTTCTGATTTACATCCAGGGAGAAACATAAAAACGGGCAAAAGTCTTTTCAGAGCCAGAGACACTTTTCTTACGGGCCGACAAACCGCTGTCTCTGCTCCTGTGATTATGTAAATCCAGGATGTGTGATATGTGATATATGTGGGTGGAACAGATTGTTAGATAAATAATAGAGTGTGAGGTGAAACTGTTCATATAGACACTCCTCTGGGAGACAACTAAACAGTGTCTAACCCTGACGCAACAGTCCCTGAATCATTTGGGCCTCAATGTCCTCGACTTAATTCACAAAAGGACACGCCATGTCTCTACTTCCTGCTATACGCTCAGTGGGCGGTCAGCGTCAGGCTTAGATGAAGCTAACCTGTGAGCCAGCAGGTTTGCTTCACAGATTACGTTGCTGTGGTAACTGACTCAGCATTACGCTGAGCTTGCTTTGTGAAACGGAAAACTTCATCTGAGGCTGAACTTACTCAGAGTTTCACTGATCCTGCTCTCTGAAATAGCGCCCTGCAAATAGACACAAAATTAAGAAAACATCTACAACAATTTGACACCACGTGTGCAAAAAAAAAGAAGCAGAAAACACAACCAAATATAGAAACAAAGGAAAGTATCACTATCAGAGGCCCCATGATATGATGTTATCACAATACTTAAGTTTAAACTTTATGGGCGTGTTTGCGCCGCAATATTATTAACGTTGTCACTTTTGTGAATTGACTGTTGAGCCCACACTGAAACTAACTGCACTATCTGAAGATACACTATGATATTTTTGGAGAAGTGAAAGAGTGATGTCAGAGAGCAGCAGCAGAGGGGTCTACAGTGTGTGTTTGAAGGATATATCCAGGATGTCAAACTGACTCAGCAGCAACAACAGGTTAAAAAGACAAAGACAGTTAGAGGCTAAAGCTGAACTATAGGCTACAGATCACAGTGTGAAAGTGAACCACCACATCACTGCTGATCGCCACACAAGACAATGAATATAAAGGGAAGCTTTGCTCATACTGAACCAGCTGTGTGGCATCACAGTGTGTGTGTGCAAGCACCTGGATCTCCACCGCTGGACGGGCAGGGATCTGCAGGGGAAGTAAAACACTGTGATGACACACAGCTGGTTCAGTATCAGCAAAGTGTCCCTGCTTCCCTTCACTGGTTACTGTACAGCAGGATCTGTCTTTGTCTCACTGTTATAATCATTACAAAGCAAAAGCAGCATGTGTAGAAACATATATTGACATTTAGCTCCAACTCCACAACACCAGCCTGAAAATGAAGGAAATCTGAAACGCCTGCATTAGAGTCAATGGAGCACAGCTGTGTTGCTGTTGGACCCTGGTCTGAGCCGCCTGATGCTTCGTTATCATTGGCCAGTCTGCATTCGGGGTCGGGACTTAGCGAAGGGTCAGCTGGTCCTTGAGATGAGCCAGATAGCAGCACAAATGATGAAGCCATCTGCAGCCACGATGCGTTCTTGTGAATTTAATCATCAGTGTGTATGATGTGATTTATTCAGATACATTCTATAAGACATTAAAGTGGGGAATAAGAGATGAGTCGTACTGAAATTTAACCTGTCAGTTGTTTGCTGCTGAGACGGAGCGACAAAAAGTCTTTGTTTCTTACTGAGACATCCATGTGTTTCCTGCCAGGGCAGCGCCATGACATGTGGTTGTTTCCCGTTGCCTTCCTGCCCGTCTTCCTGAGCTTTCTACCAGTTTTTTCTGCTAAAAGGTTTTTCTTCCTCAATATCGAAGCTCTGAGGACAAAAAATATATTTATCTTTTATTATCTGTAAAATATTACTGGCTTGACATCATCTTCATCCTCATCTTCTTCATCATCACTTTCTCCGAATGCTTATAAACAGCACATTAGCAGCAGCTTGGTTGCTGTGGTAACACATTAACCGTGAGCAGCCGTTGCTGCGGAGCCGCTGGCATGAACACACACACACACACACACACACACACACACACACACACACACACACACACACACACACACAGGGACACAGGGACACAAAGGGAAAGTGATGACATCACACTCCCCCCTGTGATGCGTACAGTTTTTGTTTCCACACTGAGTCACTGAGTGAAGTCACCAACATGCAGATTACAGGAAAACACTTTAATTTCATTTATTCTCATAACGGCCACATTAAACTGTTACTGGGAAACTTTATTAAACATGTCTTTCATTTGGGGAACATTAATCACAGGCAGAATTTATCGGCTTTGTTTTTTCTTTTAATATTACTGCACATTACAACAGTACAGCTCAGAGCGCCCTGCAGCCAGACACGCAATCATCTGACACAACGGATTCACGAAGCTCTTTTCTTTTGTTTACACTTTGTTGGTGCGACAAATAAACTAGTGTTAGTGTAGTGTCTCTCCTCTGCAGCTCAACAAGGAAACATAATCAGTCCATCAATCATCATTTATTTGTCACATGGAAATTATACGTAACTCCAGTGAAATGTGAACACATCGGCTCCTTTAGCTCGCCAACTGTGGTTGAGTCATGTTTCATCGTTGGCTGATGTTTCATAACCGTCCATGCGTCCGGATGGTTCTGGTAATCCACGGTTTCTGGCTGTGGAATGATTTAACTGTCCGCACATCCCGACCACAATATGATGGTCGCAGGGTCTCTTCTTCCTGAATACGGTAGTGCTGCCCTACAGTCGTCTCTGCACGGTGAAATGTTACCGAATACTTGAAATGTTTAAGAACACTTGAGGCCGACTGTACTACATGTACTTGTTTTCATAATCTGCTTGAAAATTCAATATGTTTTTCTTTTATTTGTTTGTGTTTTATCTCTGTAATTTGTGACTGTGTTTCGTACTTGCCGCTGCCTATCTTGGCCAGGTCTCTCTTGAAAAAGAGGTTGTTAATCTCAATGGGATCTTCCTGGTTAAATAAAGGTTAAGGTTAAGGTGACAGTTTCTGTGATTATGTACAGCACACCATACCATGACTTAGTCATACCAAACATTAGAAAACAACATTGGTCCACAGGGGGAGCCACAGCCATCGGTCGCATTTTAGCCATTTTGAAGCTTTTTTCTGTTGTTATAGCGCCACCCAGTTGCCAATTAGAGTTAAATTTCTCCAGTCACCTTGAGGCGTCCTGTTCTACATATCTACCAAGTTTTGTAAAAATCCATATGGGGGTTAGGCCTAGATAAGAAATGAGCTCTCTAGCTCCCTCCGCAATATTCATTGCCTTATAGAAGCTTAGTTTTAGTAAGTTTTCCAACTTTTGCCAAGAGGGAACTTTAGATATTGGTCCCTAGATTATACGGCAGCATCAGGGGGAAATGCAGCAGGACTACAATGAAAGGTGAGACGGCTGGGAGGGGTCCAACAACCACAAACTGTCACCTGGGAGGTTGGTGTTCACTTCCTGACTGTAAACTTCCTGTTCTTTTTGCCAAAACCCAAAACCATGTGTTTGTCGTTGAAGGAAAAAAAACAGCAATTCCTAGTGTTGTAGGCTACAGACGTAGTGCTTTTATTTTGAAAGAGACTGTATGCAGACTGTACATTTCCTGTGAAAACAGAAGTGTATTTTGAAAACAGACAATGCATGTAACAGGCTGAAGTTGACACGGCGTCCCAGAACGTCAACAACCAACACACCCAGGGTACCTTGGACGCCATATGTGGACGTGGAGAGTCCATGACCAAACGTGGACATGTGACGAGGTCACAGTGAGGATGATGATGCACTGGGTCATATTTGTTTGGATATAATTGTGTGACAGATCTTTCTCATAAAACCAATTGAAACTTAAACCGTGGGTCTGAGAGGGGCTCTCCGGCTCTGCAGGCTGATAATATTCATCCAAAGGGGCCACCACCACCCCCCTCACACTACTGGGCCCCGTTCAGTAATAACAGCGACTGGTCGGGTATCATGCCAACATGAAAGGAGGGCTTTTTTTTCATATTTTTCAGCGCTCTGTATTCAACGACTTTGGAGTGAGACCGGGTTGTTGGTTTTGTCTACATTGAGAGCCAGGTTGGTGAGCACTGACCATGCTTTTAGCTGCCCCACCTCAGCCCTGTATGCCGATTCATCATTGCTGCCGACGAGTCCCACGTCGATGTGTTTGGTGATAAAGCTAGAAGCTCTGGGGTGAACCTGTGCTCACTCATGATGTGTGACTGCCCACTCTGTCCATCAGGAAGTTAAGGACCCAGTGTCCACGTTCAGCTTCTCTACCAGTTGTTGCGTTATGATGGTTGAGCTGAGCTGAAATCAGTGAAGATGATCCTGGCGTTCTTCCCTTCAAGGTGGGACAGAGTGAGGTGGAGTGTGGTGATGATGCAGCCTCTGTGGATCGATCTGCTTTATATGCAAACTGTAGAGGGTCCGTCTTTATGTGCGAGTCGCTCAAAACACTTCAGAACTATCGACGTCTGACTGTTGTTTTAAATATATATGTAGGGGAGAGTGGGGTGATTTGAGCCAGTTGAAGAGTTGAGCACCTTTTGTTTCTAGATCAACCATAGATACAAATGTGACCACAGGTTTTAGCGGAATCAGCCATTTTACTCACCCTGTGAAGGAGAGAGGCATATGGAATAACTGGTACGCACATTATGTTAAAGGTAAGTTGTGTGTGAAAAATTATAGATGAGTTTGAAACAATCTCACACGTGTCAGTACCTTAGGAAGCTACAATATTGGGTTTACTGTTAGGTAGAAATATATGTACATACCTTGATTTGGCTCGTTATTGTCATGCCCTCATTTAGTAAAGTAAAAACTGGCTCTAGTAGCCCCGCTCTCCCCTGCCTGTCCTTTACCCTGCGCCAAGATGAGTTTTTACAGGATGTAAATCGTTTTAAAAACACAAAATACAACAGGAAGTGACTTCTGTAAAACAACATGTTTTATTAAACTCAACAAGAATCATATTCACAAAACAAAACAAAAAAGTTATCACACTATATCAGTGATATTTAACAATTACAGGATAGGAGTATGTACAACAAGAAAGCCTTTTGGATGATGTGACGATGGTCAGGCTGTAAACAGGTGTTATCGTTTTTCATGTTTATCATCATTTAGTAAAGAATACAAAGAAAACCTTCGTGCAGAGTCACCGACTACTTTATGACTACGACACCCAGCATGCTTTGCCATGGGAATCTCCCAATCAGAGAGCTCCAGGCTCTGTCGCCATGCGGGGAATAAAAATGTGTTCATCTTGTGATTTTTTTATTTTTATATTCATTTCAAGTTTCCTTGGAGCTCCATCTGCTGGCTGCTGGAGGAACTGCAGCTTCTTCTTCTTCTGTGGTGTCTCAGAGGAACTGCAGCTCCAGTCATGGACGTAGTGTTAGTCGTGTTAGTAGTGGTGACATTAGTACTTACAACAGTAGCAGTACATACAGCAATAGTAGCAGTAGTACTATGATGACAGTAGAAGACGTGGCAGTAGTAGTGGCACTTGTGTACACTGACTTTCTTCTACATACTCACAACTGAGTCGTACCAGTAGAAGTACTTGCACCAGTAGCAGTAGTCACATGTTCTAGCACTACGAGTGCAAACACCAGTAGATGAAGTAGCACTTAGAGGTTGTAACTATCAGTAGATAGTAGCAGCAGTAGTACTACTACTGTAGTAGTAGCAGTAGTAGTTTTTTTTACACTCACAACTTTGTCGAATGTCAAAACATTCTTGTTTAACTGCTGGAGAAAACACTTGGGGCATGTATGAAGTCACCAAGTACCACTACACTGTCGTAGTGATGCTGATGGCGCTGAGGTGTTGATGTTGCTACTGTTACCTGAAGGATGTGTTAGTATCAGTGACAGTGACAGCTGAAGTAGTACTTGCAGTAGTAATAGTAGTAGCACACCAGAGGCGTCGTGACAGGATCATCATCAGGTCTCTGCTGGCGTCAGGAACATCAGTAGTATCAGTGGTGTTAGCAGCAGGAGTATTTACAGCAGTAGTATCAGCAGTGTTGATGTTTACAGTTGCTTCATACAGACTCGACAGCGGCTGATCAGACTGCCCGGAAACTCTCCTGTGTCAGTCTGAGGCTTCGGTTTACTGCACGACGAGAGACAGACAGAGACACAAGTTCATTTCATGTCACAGTTTGAGTCCTTAATTTAAATGAAATGTTGCGCTGACACAAACATGAAGAACACAACAGCTTAATTTACTTTCTGTGTATTTCATCACATCCCCCCTTTGCTGCACATCAAACTGACGCTGCCTCCTGCTGGTGCTAAAGAGCACTGCAGCAGGATTATATCAGGATCTGATGAGGCAGAAACACTTGGTACGTTTCCCTGACGTCAGAGAAAATGGATTTATTGTGTCAGTCGGACTAAAACCAGACTTTTAAAATACATATAAATGTGATAGTGCGACTGAAATCTTTATGAATTGAGGAGGACTGTTATATAGTTTTTACTTTACTCTCCTGAATTGCTTCAGATGTAGTCTGTCTACCTGACCTACTTTAACACTGTGTCTCTGAGACAAGTCAAGTGACAAATATGAATAAATCTTCATATATCTGACAAAGTTTAAAAGTTTTAACACATTTCCTTCTGCAGGGATCATCCTGATGTTTTGGATCAAAGGTATCCCGATCATACTGAACAGCTTTGAACAACACAGACTGAAGGTTTGACCCACATCAAAACCAAGACTGGAATATGTGATCTAATCTGGTTTACTTAAAACAACCAATTTTCAAGATGCAATCCAATCTGATCAGACGTTTTCTGAACTTTAAGGTCAAAATTCTGTTTAAATGTTCTGCTCTGTGTGCAGCAGTCCCTCAGTCTTTACTTCTTCCTGTTATTTCCTTTTTCCCAGTCAAGTGTAGCTGAGTGTCAGCGCCCCCCTCAGTTGATTGGAGGGTTATTCAGATCACCTGTTGTTCAGACTGAGTGAAATGACTCCTGAATGAGAACTGAGAGCAGCTTGGTGCATTTCTCCTCTGGGCCAATCAGGAGGTGACGACGCCCTCTCTTTGGAGTTTAAGTGAGGTGGTGAAGCTCACACTCAGGACAGTCTGAGCCGTCCTTGAACTACTGCAGACCTCATGCCAGCAGACTCAATTAGCCATGAAGAAACTCTGACCTCTCGGCCCTCTGAGAAGTCTTTGCTGTTTATTGTTGTTCTGTTTGAGGGGATTTTGAGCTGAAACCTCTGAATATTAAAGAACACCTGTCCTAGTTACCTGTATGAAGGCACATTTAGTTTAAGGTTTGCTTACCTAATGATCACCCAACAGAGAGAGAGAGATTTGTTTCTCCCTATAATGCTTAATAGATTGTGTTGTTCTGAACTGATTCTTAGGCTTAGTCCGATCAGCGGAGACAAAGAGGACAACAGAACAACAGAACCTTTATCAAACCAAAACCACATATCTCCCTCAGAGCAAAATATTGATGCGGTGTCGACAGATTGGTTCTGAAATGATACAACTCCAGACAACTTCACCTTCTAAACTGACAGGAGTTGGTGTGCACCTGAACATCATGATAAAAGTGCTGTGTAATCTAACACTGAGACAAAGTTGTTTCTCATTTGAACATGTTCATGAATTTGTTGCGTGAACCGGATAAAAGATTTTAGTCATCGGACATCTGGATCTTGAGTTATCAGAGAAACAAGCTGAACAAAGGTTACTGCCATCTCGGCTCGTGTGTTGGTTTTGGATATAAAAACCTCCTGAACAATGAACACTGAAGGAAACAAGCTGAGCTAATGCTAGCGGCTAGCAGCTCCTCCTGTCTGGTCACTGAAGAGCACCAGAGACCCATTTTTAATGTGAAACTACTTTATTGTTTTTATGGTTTTAATCATCAGAGACCTCTTTGGATAATTTGGCTCCCACTTGTTGTTTTACTGTCCTGTACATGAAGACATAAGGAATGTACCTTTCAGTAACACGACCTCTATTTATGTTGATTTCTGTTGGTTGGATGATCATGAAAAATCTGAGTTTCTTCAAGAAGGGGAACCTTTTCTGTGGCTGATTTATTTTTTTTGCCAAGCCTGGTCATTCTGTTTGAGGACTGAGCAGTGAAATGACAGTTACTTTGGAGTGTTTACTGCAGCGCCATTGTAATCATGTCCTGTAAACCCTGTAAACTGCATGATGTCTTTTGATTTTTGCTGTTACATTTGTTATCTATATTTGATTTTACTGTGCAGCATTTTGGCTAACTCTGGTTGTTTTTGAAGGAACATGCTTCATAAAGAAACTTGATTTGATTTGTGCATTGAAACCTCCCAAATCAGCCCATGGATTTTTCTCCACCTGTCATGCTCTCAGAAGTGGAGAGCTTCTTTTTTTTTTTTTTTTTTCAACTAAACGAGGTACAGCGCTACAAGGTTTGATAGACATTTCACAAATCAGACATCCTAACCGGAAAGCTTGTGATTCTAAGGTGCAAACTGTACATAAGAATCGCCTTGAACAGTTTGGAAGTGCACTCAGAATGATTCATGCACTGCCTTCTCTATAATTTAGCCTAATCTATGAAAAGCTGAAGTAACACACTTACAGTGTGTAAGGAGGGATGTGATGGCTTCCATAGTTTGAACAGCTATGTTCATAATACTCATATTAAAGTATTTTTATCCAGCTGAACATTGTACACACTTGTGGAGACTCCGCTGCACATTTTGATGCTGGTATTTTGTACATGGATATGCCGATGACACTGTTGTGTACATGAAGCTTTTTTGTCTCTGAACATGTTAATAAAATCTGTGCCTACCTGAATGTGTCGTGTACATGAAGTCCTTAAAGGTGTGTCGTACCTGAACATGTCACTGGGGTTGAGAGCGGCCAGCCAGTAGCTGTAGGAGTCGGTGTAGTAGTTGCAGGTTCCTCTGCCGTGACACTCGATGAAGGGAATCTTCCTAAAGTTTTCCAGACAAGATCCAGCGGAGGCCAGAGGCTGACCCGACCCCTCCGCCCCCACACCTGTTTCCTGCAGAGTGACAGCAGCAACAGCAAGGGTCAAATGTCAAAGTAACCTCTGTTCTAGATCAGACCTCAAGAGACAGAGGCTGGTTGTACCAAACAGCTTAGATTAAGATTTTTTCTGAAGTCTGAATTAATGTTTCCTTAAAATAAAATTGAAAAAACACATTTAATTCTTCTCCTCCGTTTCCTTTGAGTGTTCACTTAAACATTTAGATTTACTCCTTCTTTTGGTCTTGGAATCCCTTAAAGTTAAACAAAGGACCTTAACAACCAAAATAAAGAAAAAACCTTCAGGTACCTCGGTCCCTTTCTTAACATGTCCAAATTTATGGCGATAAATGGACTCATTTTTTTGGACCTCTTCGCCAGACTCGTTGAATTTATTTTTGTTGCAGTTTCCTCCCACGTTCGTTGTTTTGTTTGCTGTTATTTGCGAAATCAATTTACTTTTTAGTGTGTACTTCATTTTGTTCCTGAAGAACTTTCTTTTCTTGTCTTTTTTTTTCTTCTGCTATTTCTTTATTATCTATAGACCTACTTTGTGAGATAACAGCTATCACAGGCTTGAGTGAAATTCAGCCGTAAGTGTAATATTTTAGGAGAAAACATGAAGTGTTTTAAACAACCGACCACAGATTGTCACATTTCAGGTTGTGTGTTTTATGAAGATTTTGGGAGGTTATGGTCTTAAATTTAGTGTTGTGCCTTAATTTCAACTTGTATCATTATCATTTTATCCTGTTTGACCTTTGTGTAAAATTTTGTCATAAACAGCGTATGAATTCTTAAGGTGATGGCAAAAAAACACATTTCGTGAGGTCACACTGACCTTTGACCACTAAAATCAAATCAGTTCATCCTTGAGTTGAACTTGAAGTTTGTGCCAAGTTTGAAGAAATTCCCTCAATGTGTTCTTGAGGTATTGTGTTTATGATCATGGGACAGATGCAGGGTCACTGTGACCTTCACCTCTGACCTTTAAACACCAAATTCTAATCATTCAATTGCTGTGTCCAAGTGGACGTTTGTGCCAAATTTGAGGAAATTCCCACAAGTCATTCTTTAGATATCCTGTTCACAGTCATGAGAAGATGCAAAGTCACAGTGACCTTGATCTCTGACCTTTGATCACCGTATTCTTATCAGTAAATCATTGAGTCCAAGTCGACGTTTTTGCCAAATTTAAGGAAATTCCCTGAAGGCCTTCTTAAGATATAAAGAACACACACACACACACTGACAGACAACCTGAAAACATAATGTTGCCGATGTGGAGTCATGACAAAAGCAGCCCAACCCGACAACACGAGCTCACCATCACAAAGGAGTACCCGGACCAGAGCGGGTCCCAGCCTGAGGGACACTCTGGGATGATACTGGTCTGACTGTGGACGGCGATCACGTTGGCTCTGGCCTCACAAACTGTACACCTTGGACACAGGAAACACGTTGTTACAAACATGTTGATCGTACAAATTCAGCTTTAGGTTCGCTTT
Organism: Epinephelus awoara; assembly: GCA_035609425.1. Lineage (NCBI taxonomy): Eukaryota > Metazoa > Chordata > Actinopteri > Perciformes > Serranidae > Epinephelus > Epinephelus awoara. The sequence goes on from CM069297.1 coordinate 43,044,207, forward strand.
GGTGTGTGTGTGTGTGTGTGTGTGTGTGTGTGTGTGTGTGTGTGTTACCGGCTGATGTAATTCTTCAGTAAATCTCCGGAGATTAACGGCATGCTGGCCGGCAGTACTTCATCGGTGGACAGCCAGTAGGAGTAGTCATTGCGTGAGGCATAGCGACAGGTGCTGTCAGTGCTGCAGAACAGGAAGGGCATGGTGGTAAAACGAGGCAGACAACTACCTAACGTACCTGAAGACACAGAGAGAGACAAAGAGATGTGTTTGATTTCCCTTTGACAGCAGAGTGTGTTTTGTGACATAAGGCGTCTTTTTAAAGGTGAAGTATCTGAACATGTTTATTACACTTCACCAGAAATCTGTTTACAGGCTGGATCTTTACTCAAGTAAAGTACAAGTACCTTGAAACTGTACATCAGTGCAGTACTTGAGTAAATGTACGTCTCACATTACCCAGGTCTTGTCCGTGAGCTCGGTTGTTCCCGTTGATAAACAGCAGTGAGTATCCATTGTACATCTGAGTAGATCCTGCAGGGCATTCTGGGATAAGTAGTTCCTGGCTGTGTCTGGTGAACAGGAAGCCGTCAATCTCTGGTGCGACACTGCAGGTGCCCGATCGACCCCGAATACCTTTAGCGCCAGGCTGACCTCGTGAACCTGTGACACCTGTCAACACAGAGTCACTTCTGGATGAAAAAGATCACCAGCAGTGTAAATCTGATGGAGGTGATTCTCAGATCGATGAGCTCAGTGATCGACACGGAGCTTTTAAAGGTTAAATTTGGTATTTTTTAACTCAGAATTGGTCCTGAACTGAGATCGCTGCAGCCGGCAGCAGTGAAACAAGCTGCAGCGTATCCACTCTGGGAATGTTCACACTGTCAGTGTACCTTCACAAGAGTTTTTGTTTTTGCCACTGACAGGCTGAAATTGTTTAAGTGTCTTACTCTTTAAAAAAAGGTCTGTCTCTGTAGGGATCCTTTCCATAATGTTGTCAGACACTTAAAATAAAAATCTGAGCCTGTCAGTGACAAAAACAAACACTTTAAGAGGACGTACTCTGATGGTTACATTGCAGCCTGTTCATCGCCCTCAGCACTGGACCAGTTTCAAAAACTGTTGTTGACATTTGTCATTCAGACACAAAAACATGGAAAATATGGTCTAGGTTGAAAAATAACTTATCCTTTAATAGTGCAAATAGACCAACTTCTCGATGCTGCTGTGTGTCTCCATCAAAGTCCAGTAAAGTGTATTTATTTTAGTTCTTTGAGTACTACTACTTCAAAGGTTCTTCGAAGACTGTTCAAAAGCTGACAGATGATCAGAGTTCTTACCTTTAAATCCGGGGAATCCTCGGTCTCCCTGTTCCCCTTTCAGTCCAGGACGACCACCTTGTCCCCTTCTCCCAGCTTTCCCTCTGATGCCCTTAAAACCTACAAACACAAAACACAACACTGCTTTTAAAACCCCATTCATTGAGTTGGTACCTAAAAGTGCATTTACCCAGCTCACACCAGAAGCCTGAGGACAGAGACTGAAATATTACTCCAGACTCACCTGGACCTCCAGGTTTCCCTTGGGCTCCTGGGGGTCCTTTTTCTCCTGGTGGTCCCAAACCTCCAGGTAGGCCTTCGTCTCCTGGCAACAGCACTACCTCCCTGGATACATCCTGCCCCCTCGGGCCTGCAGAGGGCAGCATTCAGTATTTCTACCAGCATGCAGTATTCAGTACAGGGCAGTACGATCACCAGAGGCAGTGCATTGTGGTATTAGTATGACTCAGGTGTGTGGCTGCTGACAGTTTCCTGTCCACTGTATTACCTCTCCTCCCAGGTGGTCCTGGAGGTCCTTGTAAGCCACTGCTACCTGATGGTCCCTGGTCCCCCTTCACACCTGAAACACACACGAGGAGCCAAAAGCCTGGTTCAGACCAAAGAATCGTAACGAGGTGAAACCGTTTTAGAATGTTGCAGAGCACAGTTGCATCAGTGTGAACTGGCCGGTCTGAGCTCGACTCAAGCCGGCTGATGGTGTCACCTGCACCTCAGCTGGTCAAATCACCAACGGCTGGTTTTAAAGCACGTCACCTGTTTCAAAGCGAAGTTTATAGAAGGACGCTGATGTGGTTGGCAGACAGTACTCTTTGTTTGTAGTTGTACTGGTCAGTATACTACTTATCTGACTGCAGTTCTTACCAACAGGTCCTGTGACACCAGTCTCTCCCAACTGGCCTTTGAGTCCTCGAGGGCCTGGTGGTCTGTCTTCACCCTGTCAACAACCACAATGACTGCATTAGAAACACCCACAGGTGTGTTTTCAGTGAGGATTTAATCAGACACAAATTTGATTGTATTTTCCGTTCAAAATATTATTTGACACTTCCAATATTCCTGTCAAAGAATATTTAGTCAGTACTTTCAGATTACTGACTAGGTGTTCCAGTTTAATGTCTAACACACTGTCTGTGTGTTGTATTTACACCGGGCAAGAATAAAACCTACATATAAAGTCAACGTAAAGATACAAATTGATTCCCGCAGGGCATACTTAGTGTATATCTGTCGTATAATATAACTATGGGATATACTGACCGGCTTGCCTTGAGGACCAGGGTCACCAGGGTAACCAGTTGGTCCTGGGTTACCTGTTGCTCCTTTAATTCCTTTATCTCCCTTAAAACCAGGACCTGGAGGACCGGGCGGACCCCGAAAGCCTTGTGGACCTACAGAGTGAGCGACCTGATTATTTACACGAGTTCTTTCACCACAGTTTCATTTCACTGAAGTTGGTTTGTCCTGTTCTTTTTCCTGTCTTTCTATGCAGATGACATTGATTTATGATTTACTGTTATCCTGGCACACAACAGAGCTAAGAGGCAACAGTAGAAGTGTTTTCTCGTGGTACAACTGCAGCTAAACTGCAGCTGTGCATAAGACCTCAGAGTCTACAGCCAGGCTAACAGCTCTGTGAGGTTGTACATGGACACTGCAGTGCCTTAAAAGTAAATATTAACATCAGTGTTGAGCTGAGGCTGATACGAATGTCAGTAGCTTTGAAAGTATTTGGACATAAACTAGGTTCTAAAGTACACCCTGCAATATCCCAAATTAGGCCTTATGCCAAATGTAGTGTATTCCTACTAAGGTGCATGGGATACGCCCATGTTATTTAGCTTTCAGTAGCATTGTGTGGACTTGTATACACCGCATGCAGAATATGCATCTCAGTTGGGGTATTTATCGCAGTTTGCAACACATGGCCTCTTGCCAGTTTACAGTCACCTCTGTGGGTTGTAAACCGCACCAACTCACCAACAATTGAGGGTTGGGGCAGAGATGCATGGATCTTCAGATATATTTGGATATTTGCAAACATCCCAACACCGACCATTGCGAGAAAGTAGTTAAAGGAACTGAGAGATGGAGGCTGTGTTTGCATGGTTAAACAAGTCCATCACCAAAAAAAAATCTACTTTGATGAAAAGAAGCATAATCGCACACAGCAATAAACATAACATAAACATGTTAGGGCACGCTCATTAGAGTATGCACGGCTGCATGTACATGGGAATTTTAGTGGAATATCTATTTTCATTTGCCATGTCAGCAGCTTAGTAGGAATATTGTCTTTTTTGGAATAAGGGCAAAAAGGTAAATATTTTTCCATGTAAATTTAGTCACTGTGCTTCATCACCTTTCGATCCACGTACTCCCATGAGTCCGTTTTCTCCTTTGCTTCCTTCAGTGCAGACTCCGTCCCTGCCGGGACAACCAGGAGGACCAGGAGGTCCAGGAGGACCAGGACAACCTGGGTTTCCTGTAGAACCATAGGGACCAGGAGGACCACAGACACCTGGAAGACCCTTTTCTCCAGCACACCCTAAGGACATCAGAGGAGGTGGAGAGTGTTTTATTTCATCGTCTTTAGTTCTGCCTGAACTAAACTCATAATTGCACCTGAGGACTCACCTGGTGGACCCTTCTTCCCCTCTGGGCCCTGCGGTCCGATTCCAGGATCTGGGAGGAAGAAAAGCAAGACCACCAGCGGGCATGGTTATGAGCTGAATCTGAAACCTAAACTGTTCACAACAATACACTTGTATCCAGTCAGAATAAAGGTGGTAGCTTCAGTCTCTTTGGTCTCCTACCTCCCATAGCTCCTTTCTCTCCAGGAGGTCCTGGTATCCCGTCCTGTCCCTGGTTTCCTCTGGGACCTGCTGGACCAGGATCTCCAGGAGCCCCCTTGTTACCTAAAAAAAGTAAAGATGTAATTGACTTATGGGGAGGACAGATATCAGCCTATTTTTATAACTTAATGTTAACAGATTCACTGTAGTACTGCTGCATGATGAAATAAGACTGGTTTATGCACCTGTGAGGCCGGTGGGTCCTTGAGGGCCATTGTTCCCTGGAGGACCATCACAACCTTTTTCACCAGGAATCCCAGGAGGTCCTGAGACAGACAGACAGACAGACAGACAGACAGGTCAACAGTGGCTTTCATTTAGCTCTAGAATCTGCCGCTTCCCTCGGCTTTATTAAGCTTTAAAGTGACTCTCAACATTGTTTATCTGGCCGGCCCATTAAGGGCTGTAAAAAGTCATTCTACACAACCGTCACAGTAGTGCAAACTACAGCTATATGATGTATAAACTGTAATGAATCACACCTCTGCATCCCGGGGGTCCAGAGAGTCCTTTGGGACCACAGGGGCCACATTCTCCTGTAGGACCCAAATTTCCACCGTCTCCCTGTGTCCCCTTTGCACCTGGTGATCCTAAACATCCTGGATTCCCCTGAGAGAAGGACCGAGGAGGATAAGACACTTTATTGTTGTTTCAAATTAAATGTGTAAATATATGATTAAAAAAGATTCAGGTTCTAAATACATAAATATCTAAAATGTCTTTAAATGAAAAAACATAACACATGAAACAGAAACAACCATAAACAAAGAGACAGTGGGCCTTTAGCAATATAAAGCAGATCATCATCTGCATACAAGGATATCAGGTTAGATCAACTTAAAATTAATATATTACAATATATCCCACAAGTATTGACACTCCACACAATCACGTGCCTTTTCTGCAACTAATTATACCAGCTGGTTTCACAGCAATACCACCAGTACAAATTTAAAACAACATCTCTGACAGATACCTTTTTATAGATAGACAGCGCCATTATTTGTCAAACTCTGTATTTGTGTGATACCTTCTCTCCTGGAACTCCTTTTGACCCTGGTCCAGGTGGACTTTGTTCTCCTTTAGCACCTTTAAGTCCTCCTTGTCCAGGTATGCCATCTGATCCAGGTTTCCCACAAGGCCCTGAACAACCTTTCTCTCCTTTAACACCTGGACAGAAAACGCCAGGAGTTCATAGAAAAGTAGAGATCACCCCAGAGTGAAATTTGTCTTTGTAAAGTCTAAAGAGTTGATGCTGATATTTTAGAAGAATACAGTCTGTTTCAGACAGCTACAGATGTTCTTTCTAAGCGTTTGTTTTGCTGAAGACCTTTAAATACATAATGTTTTAACAAAGAACTTTTCAAAGGTTAGACTCTCAAGCAGGTAATTCAATACCAACTCAGTAGAGCTGATCAACAACCCAATCAGTCCCTGCAGATACAGGTCATTATCAATCAAACCCTCAAATATTTGCCTTTTAAAAATGTTTATGCTGACACGTTTTGTGTTCAGGGGAACGTTACCTGGCTTCCCCATCTCTCCTTGGTTACCGGTGACTCCACAGGAACCAGGAGGACCTGTGCCTCCATCTCTGCCAGGGTCTCCAGGAATTCCTGATAGACACACACATTTCTTAAATGTCAAATTATGGTTTGATAGTCATGCAAATAAGACTTTGTCACTCAGGGTTTTTACTTTTAGTTTGACCGTCACATAAAGTATCACTGAAGTTTTCAGTGGACCTCAGGAGGAGCACATACAACAGTACGGGCAGCACAAACAGTACTTGCAGTTAGTTGTGTTCACCTTGCGGCCCACTATCTCCAGGTTTCCCATTGCTGCCATCAACTCCCAGTGGCCCTGGGAGGCCTTTCTCTCCTTTAGTACCAGTGAGACCTCTGGGCCCTGAGGGTGAGACAGGAAGAAGACAGACAGGTCACATAAAGGTAAAACCAACGTGTTCTCATCGCATTTCATCAAATATGATGCGCTAGGTATCCTCCTGCATCTGTTGTCGATGTTCCGGGATGGTGTGTTAATTCACAACTGTGACATGCATCATGTCTTTTCAAAATACCCTTCCAAGTTCCAAAAGTACAGTTTGTGCTCACTATATGCATACAGTTTTACACCTTGTTTTTTTTAAGTTTATTCCCTTGTGCATCACAGCACACTGTTAGGTTTAGAAAAATACATTCACATGGTTCAATATTTAGCGGGCTCCCAGATGAAAGTCCAGGTTTTGCTGGACCAAACCACCTCCCCTCCAACCCACCCTGTAAGAACTTTAAAGCACTTGACATTACATAGCTGTCGGCCGCAATACAATCTGACACTGCCTGGTGGCATATCAAGTTGCTGTTAAAGGTGCGTCTTTGCGTTATGTCTGACACCGAAATCACTGACAAAGTGGCGGTATTTAATGAGCTGGGAATGAGAATGAGCTAGAGGAACAACACACCTGGGGCCGCATTCACAAACATTCTGAGAGTACTCTAAGAGACCTCCTAACTAAAAACTTTTAGTAAGGAGTCTTAGCTTAGGACATATTAAGGAAAGTTCTAAAAGAAACTCTGAGCAAGGAAGGGACAGAAACTTTTATCTTACGGGGGGATCATCACAATAACAGCTTGACAGTGTTGTCATTGTTAATGTGATCACTCTGCTAATGGAAGGTTGAGACAGACCAAAGTCATCACTGCTGCACTGTTGCATATTTCCAGTTTTTCAAATATCTTAGTATTGTGATCAGTTTATTTCTGGCGTTATAGTGTTATTTTGTTAGGTGGGAAATGTGTGCAAATAAGATAGACCACAAACATATCCCTGCACAATCTCATCTGTAGCATCTCACTGTAATTTTGTGTTTAGAGACCGTTTCTCCGATCTCTTTGTGTTTCCACCATTTGCTCCTCTGGTTAAGAAACTCTTAAACCACTTAAAAGTCCCCCTCCCTGCTCCTAACAGTTTTTCACTGTAGGAGCTCTTTTAAGGTCTGAGATGCTTTGTGAATAACTTTTATCTTTACAAGGACCTAGTCTTAACTTTAAGGGGAAACTCTAAGAAATTGTCACAATTCTAAGAATTTTCTTAGAATTCTAAGAATTTTCTTAGAATTTCATCACTAGGAGCGACTCTTAGTGCTAGGAAGCTTTGTGAATATGGCCCCTGGAGTGTATCTATTAAAAGTGGAGCTCATATGACTTATAAGAGCAGTTTCCAACTATTTTGTCTGACATACCCCTGCACACTTTACATTTAAGTTTTTGTAGATATTTAACAGCTAAGACATAACGTGTTAATCAGAGGGCTTGAAAGGTGTTGTTTTTTATTACCTTTGGATGGAGCCAGGTTATCTGTTTCCCCTGTTTAGTCTGTCCCCTGTTTTAGTCTTTATGCAAAGTTAAGTCAACTATCTGCTTGCTGTAGCTTTATATGTAATGGACAAAGTCAAAGTAAAGTAGAATAAATAGGCAACACAATGGGACCCAGCATAGAGCCCTGAGGGACACCAAGGACAACTTTTGCTGAGGATTAAAGGCTCACACTGACTGAAAACTAAATGATACCTGACAGTTTCTCACTTGACTGCTACTTTTTATATAGAACTGAATAGAATAGAGTACCAGGGGCTCCAGGATCTCCAACATCTCCATACATCTCCACAGCCGTCTGGAATCCCTTTGGTCCGGTTTCTCCTCGGTCTCCCTGAGGCCCCACAGGCCCCTGAGGACCCCTCGTCCCATCTACACCCATCTGACCTGACAGACAGACAGACAGACAGACAGACAGACAGACAGACAGACAGACCATAGACAGTTACAGTCAGACAAAATTTAATGACTGATTGACTGATTGACTGGTTGATTGATGAAACCTTTCTGTCCTGGCTGTCCAGTCTCTCCTGGCTTCCCATAATCCCCTGGTTTCCCAGGGGCTCCTGGAAGGCCCACGTTCCCTCTGATACCTAACACACAGATATGTGGATGTTAATATACTTGTGAGGACACTGTATTAATTTACAGAAATTAATTAGCAGCTCTGTACTAACATGCTGATGTTCAGGTATAATGTTTACCATTTCAGTTGAGCATGTTAGCAGTAAACACAGTCTACAGCTAAAACTGAATGGAGTATCATTAGTTTTGCAGGTATTTGGTCAAATACCCGAGGTACATATTAAAATATTGACCTGATAATGGTTCTAGATGAAAAGTCAGAGAATTCATCCTGAGGGTAACATGAATGGGTGAAACACATTTCATCACTATCCATTCAGCAAGTGGCCACACCTCCTTACCTATGTTTCCTGGCTTCCCATTGCCCCCTCTCAGGCCCTTTGGTCCAATTTCTCCTACTGGCCCTGGAGGTCCATCAAACCCTGGGGCCCCGTAAGCCCCCTGAGGTCCCAGGGCTCCCACACCCGGCCGCCCAGGGTCACCCTGCGCACCCTTTAAGCCCCTGATGCCTACAAGACAAGATACCTGTTATACTGAGAGACAGGAGTTTTATAAATTTTACCAAACTCTCTGCTCAGGAAATAAAGGGCATGAGAGTCAGATGAGATGTTGGATTCTGTATTGGGACACAAACTCTACTGTCTCCACCTTGTAGATTTGTTACCTGTGAATCCAATGAAGCCCATAGGTCCCTGCTCTCCTTCAGGTCCTGGATCTCCAGGTGAACACGGTCCAACAGCACCAACAGGACCAGGTAAACCATCCAGACCACTACGACCTGAGAGACACTTCAGTTCACTAAAGATAACTTTGGGTGTTTTAAGACCTCAGGTTCATGAGAACTTAAATGACGTACCTTTGGGTCCTGGAGGTCCGTCTTGTCCTGGAGGTCCTGGAGGTCCATCTAGTCCTTGGGGTCCGGGGTTTCCTTGGGGCCCCACAGATCCATCTTCCCCCTGAGGGCCTGACTGACCCTGCTGACCTGGGAAACCAATACCACTGTCCCCCTGTGATCATAGAGACATGAAAGTAGGAAATCACCAGAGGATGAGACAGAAGCTCAACACGCCTTCAGCAGCAAAACAGGAAGTAGTGTGATGTTGTTATGAGGCACATTCACATGTCATATGAATGTCAACACTTTTAGCTTGCTGCTTTGTGTCAGCTCGTGCCGCCAAGTTAAATAAGTTGTGGTATAAAATGAACAAGTTCATGAACTAGTTTACATTCCACTTAACCTTTTTTTCTCTTTTTAAATAGAATAAAATCTTTAGATCCTCATTCACTCAAACATATTTCCTTAGACTGATCAGATGCTTCAGCTCAATGTGTCGTTTCAAACTCAGTGCAGATGTTGCTGATATTCTGACTTGTTTTTTCAGATCCTTCACTGTCTTTATGTTGAGGACTTTCTGTCTGTATGAGTCCACATTACCTTGGGCCCTGGCATCCCTGGGGGGCCTGACGGCCCCGCCCGTCCTTTGATACCAAATCTTGAATCACCTGGAGCTCCTGGAGGGCCCTTGACTCCTGATCCAGACAAAAACAATATATTACCATTATTTATCATCTTCTTAAAACTCTCAGCTGATTGATTTATTCGAAATGTCCGTAAACCAGACCTTTGACCCCTGGGAACCCTGGAGGCCCCTGGATTGAAAATCCCACATCTCCTCTTTCTCCCTTTGGACCAATAGCTCCTGGACCACCTGGCAGTCCTGTCACACCTGAGACCAGCAGAGACAACAGGTGAGTCAGAGGGTACACATGTTTTGTAGCGTCGGTTCTTCAACCTGTTTTTAAAATGATCAGCTTTCTATTTAAGTGTCAAAAATAATGTTGACACTCGAAGCTACAGCAGATCCACCTGTCTCACCTTCAGGTCCAGGATTTCCAGATAAACCTTTCTCTCCTTTCTGTCCTGGATCGCCTGGAAAGGTTTTGATTTCACGTGGAGAACCTTTTTCACCTGAATAAACAGACAGACAGAATGACAGACAGTGGTTGTTAGTGTGTCTGAATCACACTGAGAGATCAAGGCTTAATCCAGCCCTGCCTCAGAGTTATTGAAGTAGGGTAATTATTATTTACAATTAGCCAGATTAAAACCCCATGTACAATTTTGACTTTGTCTAATCAACATCAACAAGCATGATAGAATGTCATCACTTTATTATTTTATCCTGTTAAACATTTATGTGCAATTCTGTAAAAAAAAAAAGCGTAGGAATTATTGAGTTATGGCCAAAAACATGTTTTATGAGGCCACAGTGACCTTTGACCTTCGACCACCAACTTCAAAATCAATTCATCTTTGACTCAAAGTGGATGGGTTTTTTTGCCAAATTTGAATAAAGTCCCTGGAGGTATTCCTGAGATATGTCATTAACGAGAATGAGACGTACACAAGGTCACGGTGAATTTTCACCACCAAAATCTAATCAATTCATTTGACTCTCATTTGTGCCAAATCTGAAGAAATTCTGTCAAGGTGTTTTTGAGATATCACGTTCAATAGAATGGGACAGACGGACGGATGAAAACATAATGCCTTCAGCGACTGCTGCCACTGCTGCCTGAGTGTTTACAGCCAGTTACGTGGAACTTCTTGTTTAAACCGGCGTCAGTCCAAACACACACCTGGATTTCCAGCATCTCCTCGCTGTCCCAGGACTCCCATGTTGCCCTTAGGTCCTGGAAGTCCTGGAACCCCAATTCCAGGTAGTCCTGGAGGTCCCATCTGTCCTGTTAGTCCTCTGGGACCAGTCTCACCCAACGGGCCCCTCTCACCTTTCGTACCCGGAGGCCCCTGAGCAGCATTAAAGAAACAAAACAAAACTCACTTCAAAGGGACAGGAAGCTCAGAATCATGACTTTAATGGCTAAAGGACAGATTCACATAAACACTGAAAAAGGTTTTCTTTCTGTAATCATTCCTCCTGTTCAAACTGGACATTAAAGATCTCCTCATTTCATCTCTAGGAGTAACAGAGGACAAAATCTGCAATGTTAGCCCTGTACGTTTAAGATGTTCTAAAAAGACCCTTTTGCTGTTCGTAAACTGTGTGGTGTTTGTTGGTGGGCGGGGCTTAGCTGGAGGCAAACAGTTCTCCACAGACATTAGCTAGCGCTAGCTAACAAGTTGTGTTGTCTTGTTTTAGACGATGGAGGAAGATGATGTGAGTGGTGCGTTCAGAAACACTCATTGTGAGTGTGGGAGCGACTCTGACACAAACTGGAGCGTTGATAAATGTGGAGCGCTGTCTGAATGTAGCGTTGGGTTATCCAGAGCAGCGCACTCTCAGAGTGGCAGAGCGCACTCTGGACACTCTGTCTGTGGAGACGGAGCAGCAGAGCGCCGAGCGGAGTGAACGTGTGATTAACTTAACCGTTGGTTCATTCATGTAGAAATATAACGCTGCGTTTCTTCCACCAACAGGGCTCTCATTTTAGTGTAGAGCGTCAGACTGAATTTACCAACGCACCATGTCAGGTCACTCACTCTCCGGGACCGCCAGTGTTACTTGAATAAGTAAACACTGAGCAACGGGACCAGACTGGCCGACCCGTATGCTCTCACTCAGTGGATGGATGATGTCACAGGAAGCCAATCTTACAAAGGAGGACCACACTTGTTTGTTTTGCTATGGAAGCTAACGTTAGCTAATGTGCTAAAAAGTTAGCGTTGCAGAGAAATCCAATATTCCTCTTAATCCCTCCCCAGTTTCTGATGAGGTGGACATGATAACCCTTAATACACATAACCTTATTCATCCCTACAACAGGAAATACTTTTTCCCTAACCTGATATGAAGTGTGCGCTGCACATGTGAGCATTTTTGATGATGGCCTCCGTCCAGTCCTTTGGTCTGATCACATTTAACCATAGTTGTCTTTGTTTTTGTTGACGGGCAGTGGCGGCTGGTTTTGAGCCATGACTCCTTCTATTCTGGCTCCAATAACACAACAAGACAAACACATTTTAAGACTCCTGTGGAGCCTACAGCCCTGTGGGGGAGAGGCAGCTGCTCCTCCAGGTGGTAAAATGATGTCATTGTGACATCGGCCCTAAAAGGGTCTATATAATGCTTCAACAGTCATTACACATTAGGTGGAGGTCTTGTAAATTTACAGACTGGCCTGTAAAGTGTAACCCGACAACCCATGTGTGCTTTTAATAAAAATGTTAAAGATATTAAAATAACTATGGGCCTCATTAACAGACCTTCTACGTCCCACACATATGCACAAACAGGCTGACATCAGGTGGTTATTCTGTAGTAACTTAACTGCTGTTTCGACAAAGCCAACAGAGGAAGTCCCCTCCACATGAACCTTGTCTTCTTTGTGTCTCAAGTCTTAGTGTTTTGGTCGACCCCCCTCAGTCTGCACTCTGGATAAAGTATCTGATACTCACAGGGTTTCCTTTTTGTCCCAGAACACCTTTTGGACCCGTCAATCCTCGAGATCCATCTTTCCCCTGGACACCTGGAAGTCCTGCCACCCCCTGCTCCCCGTCCTCACCCTTCTGCCCCACCCTCTGCATGATCCCAGGATCACCAACAGGTCCCAGGGCCCCCGGGAGGCCAGGGATACCAAAGGGGCCCTAAAGCCAAAACAGCAGACAGTGAAGACTGATTTTAAGTTGTGCAAAGGTGACACGCAGAGCTTACACAAGTGGCCAACACCGCTGTGAGCATTTCTATTTGTGTGGTTGCGTCTGTGTCTTCAGCATTCATATACTCAGAAAATGTCACAAGCTGTGAAACTACTTCTAAACATCCACAAACTGAAACATGTGTGACTGACTCAGTCCCTTGAGATCTACAGTTGTGACAGAAGAGTTTACGGAGGTGCAGAGTGAGCTCACCTGTGGACCAGGTGGTCCTTCGACACCTTTGACCCCTTTGTCACCTTTGGGTCCTGGAAAACCGTCTGATCCTGGAAACAGGAGGACATCACAGAGATGTACAGGTGAGTTTTAACTGCTCAACATCTTTACACTGAATCTGAGTCCAGATCAGATGCTGAGAACAGGTTTAACGTTTCAATATTTTGAAACAGTGTAAATGAAGTGTTTAAAGTTGAGATCATTAAATCTGTTGTATATCTTCAGATTGTGTAGTCAACATTGACTAACTCTTAAAATCTTCATATTGTGTTCCTGTGACATCTTTTAGGAAATTAAATTAAAACTACGAACTCAAAAATTAATTACTTTTACTTTGGTAAATGACACTATTGACTACATATTCTCACTGTGACCTCGTCACATGTCCACGTTTGGTCATGGACTTTCCACGTCCACATATGGCGTCCAAGGTACCCTGGGTGTGTTGGTTGTTGACGTTCTGGGATGCCGTGTCAACTTCAGCCTGTTACATGCATTGTCTGTTTTCAAAATACACTTGGCTTGACTATCATATGGGGAGTGAACACTGGCCTCCAGCATTAAAGTCAGACTTACCCAAGCACCAGTATTTGACAACTACCGGGTTGGTGTTGACATCTAGTTAACACTCAGGATCAATACCTAAATTGATCAGAGTCAAAGACAACTGAGTCAGATGCGGTTCTTACCTGGTTTCCCATTTTCACCTGGCTCTCCTGGTTTACCTGAAGGTCCTGGAGGGCCAGAAATAACTGGACAGATGGAGCACAACTCCCCCTTCTCACCTGAAAAACAACAATTATTAATTATTGTTTTGACTCTGAAGCTCAGGTCCAGCTCAGATGACAGTGAAATGACAACACTGAATTAGTTTATCATACAATATCATGTCATGGGACATCACGACTCCCCCTTTCTTTTACCCACTCACCCATCTGTCCTTCCTTCCCTCTGATTCCAGAAAATCCCATTGAGCCTTTTAGACCTTTAGCTCCCGGAGGACCTGCGTTTCCAGGCAGGAAGTCTGACAGAGAGAAGACAAAAATTAAATCAGACTGAGAAGGTATATTTTTTATTCTCTGATGCAGCTATGTTAGCAGATTCCCTTGCTTCCAGTCTTTCTGCTAAGCTAGGCTAACCATGTAACTAAGCAGACATCTTCTATTTTTTCCTCAAACTTAAACAAAAATCTAAACATAATCATAAAAAGGTTTCACAATGCCACAAGCAGATAGTGTATCGTGAGATCAGATATTTTAGCAAAAAACAAAAACAAATGTTGTCAATAAACATTTTACTGTTTAGTATCAACATTGTGTGTTTTGTCAGGTAAATTAATTTACTGTTGCAATTAATTTTAAATAAAAGTTCTTGATGAAATTAAATGGTGGTCAATTTTTTTTAGATTCCTTTGAAAGATCAGAGGCTCCAAGACGCTTCCCTGAGGGCCTCCACAACTAACAGAACAAAAGGCTTTACAGGAATTTCAGCCTGTTCCTTTAGAGAAGCTAACTATCCTTATTTTACTTTTCTTTTCTTCTTCTTCTTCTTACTGTTATTATTATTTGTTATTCAGGGCTGCCAGCTTTTCAAAAAACCTTGGAGTGAGATTCAGTGGGGCCGACCACAATTTTGTTGTTTAGGCCTACACATTAAAACCTATTAATTGTTACCTTATTAATAACTAATATCACAGACAATTATGTTTTAATCCTTCTTTTTTTTTTTCTTTACCAAATACAACAGGTAACCACAAAGCCTGCATTTAACACAATGTGGCCTATTACATGGACATAAATTTATATTAAAAAATAAATAAATGCTGTGTGGACATATATATGTATATATATATATATATTCCTTTTTCATTTCAACTATTTGTCTTTTACCTCACGTGCAGCATCAACACTTGAATTTCCCTAATTTAGTATATTTTGTGATTCCTGATTGGACTGTTTTGCAGAGGCTTGTTGACATTATTGTGAGGAATAACAGATCTCTGATCATGTCAGAGTCATTAAAGTGTAAAGTTTTAGTCTTTGCGCAGTTCACATGTTCTCCCTGTGTCAGCGTGGGTTTCCTCCAGGTACTCTGGTTTCCTCCCACAGTCCAAAGACATGCAGGTTAATTGGTGACTGACTGTAGGTGTGAATGTGAGTGTGAATGGTTGTCTGTCTCTGTGTGTCAGCCCTGTGATAGTCTGGTGGCCAGACCAGGTGTCCAGGGTGAACCCTGCCTCTCACCCAATGTCAGCTGGGCCCAATGTGTATCCTATAAAGAACCCACAATCTTTGTGCACGATATGTCTGGAAGTGAGGGCGGGGTCTCAGCAGCGGAGCTTGGCAGGATTTAGATAAATATGTCATTTATTTGGATCAATATCTCCAGGAGATTTTATCATACAAGCATTAAAAAGTACTGTCAGGGGGCCCGTTTCCTGCTTGTGTTTGCATTTGGGTCCTACATTGACCTGTCACAACAAAGACGTGTATAAACTTCTAGGACCTGGAACACAAACCCTCCATCACCTGGTATTCCTGGTTCTCCTGCTTCTCCTACAATTCCAGGACTTCCTGGGGCTCCAGTCTTTCCTGGGGGCCCGACGATGACGGGCCCCGGCTCTCCTGGTTCTCCTTTGGGGCCACTTGAGCCAGGTGGCCCTTGGGGGCCCGGTGGACCAGTGGAACCCACACCTCAAGAGAAGAGTATCACTCTTATTGTCATTACAGAGGAACCAAACTAGTAATCTCATTCTCAAGCTGGTATATTCAGTCTGATTTAATGGTGACACATATCAAGACCTACACTGATGATGATCTCATACGGAATTTTCATAATTAGAATTTTTGTATAATTAGAATTTTTGTATGGCTATTTAATGAACTTTTTATTGTCTATTACTGAAATGTTTGACTTTGTGATCTATGGACACATTGCTGCTTGTTTATTAACTGTGTCTTGTAAGGCGTCCTTGAGTGCTTCGAAAGGCGCCTATAAATAAAATGCATTATCATCATTATTATAATCTGTGTGAGTCCTGACGTCTGGAGGGAAACAGGTTCAGTCAATCTTGTAGGACAGAGAGAAAAAGTAGACGGACCTGGTTCGCCCTGCATTCCTGGAAAACCAATGAATCCTAAAAGAAAGCAGAGAAGAAGAACGTTACTGAGGACGACACAATTCGTCTCAATCGATGAACTATAAGATCACATGACCGACAGGTTTCTAAACACTGGATGAGCTGCATCAACATCAACAGTCTCCAGAAATACAAACTGATGCATGAAACATAAGATGTTGTTAACCCTTTGTGTTGGTCTCTATTCTACCTTGTTCTCCTTGGACTCCTGGGGGTCCGCAGGACCCGGGGACACCACGTCGGCCCTTCAGCATAATGTGTGTCCAAACCATCTGGTAAAAACACACAATCTTATTTTTAACATGAGGACTGGCAGTCTGTTGGCCCCACCCTCATTTTTTTGCCCCGCCTTACTTATGACCCACGACACCTGTCTGACAAACTGCTAAACCTTTATTTTATAGCCAAATCTTTTCTCTGGTTGTTGGCATGATGGTGCACCTTTACACTGCCATCGTTTGCGTCCCCAGGCCTGATGAGATATGTCATCCCCCCAGCGTGTTCTGAGTCTGCCCCGGGGCCTCCTCCTCCAAGAATCGCCACCTTAACACGGCGGAGGGGTTTATGTGTCTTTGTGATCCTGCAGCTGTGTTGTGCCAAATGCAAAGTAATCCCAGAGGGACGGCCGGTATAAGAGTGATTCAAGAAGACCTTACTGACATGGCATATTCAGACTTCGAGTATTGCATTGTGTGCCAGGCAGCAGGCAGATAGATTAAATTATGTTGACCTTCTTCTGAGTGTTGTCCTACTTTTAAACTAGTCAGCTAGTCTTAGTTTAAACCTCCGTTTCAATATCAGGGAAATAAACCATTAGGATCATCCCCAACATGAACACACCAGGATCTCAGACCTGAGACTCCTTAAAAAGATTTTTCGTTTTTATTAACCTGGCTCTTATTTTGGTAGAATTGGCCATTCTTCCTGTAACATTTTACTCTGCACAAAAAAACTCACCTCTCCTGGAAGACCTGGGAAACCACGTTCACCTTTCTCTCCCTAAAAAAACACACACATCATAAACACACTGACACAGTAGCGAGTGTACTACACCGGTAATACTTCCTGTACCTCACCAAGTACTCACCGTGGCTCCTTCTATACCTGGAGGACCGAGGTACCCACGATCCCCTGGCTCTCCCTGCAGACACACAGCTCATGTTAATTTAATTTCAAACCAGAATCAGCGATCAGATTTTTAAAAGTCAGTACAACACATGAACCCTCCATCAATACGGAGCTTAGCATGTTACCGGTTGTCCCAGCTCTCCAGGGACTCCATCCTTCCCTGGTTTACCCTGAAACACAAACGCCAAACATGTTAGACCGACACCTGTCCAGGTTTCTGATGAGGTCAGAGCACAAAATGAAACGAGGTCATGAGTTAAAAATAATTTTGAAAAGGGATCTATGTTCTTGTGAGTGTAAGTGTCTACGGTCTTTCTCTTACTAGTGAGCCCAGATCACCTCTGCCACCCTTCTCTCCTTTAACTCCCACTTTCCCCGGCACACCCTAGAGGAGAAAACAAGCACATACATGATTCTGACTCTCTGATAATAACAAAATGAGACATTTTCTTTGCTGTAGGTTTATGACTCTGTCAGACATACAGACTTTGACTTACAGGAAGTCCTTGACAACCTTTCAGTCCAATGGCACCTGGTTCTCCCTGAAATATAACAATGAAACATATCAGTGAAACAGGCAGAGAGACAGACAGTCAGGCAGACACACACAGACAGATAGAAAGGCAGACAGACCTTCAGCTCTTTGGGTCCTTCAGCGTACAATTTAATTCCTTTCTGTCCAGGAATCCCCGGCGGGCCGCTATCACCCTAATAACCAAACACAGCTGATGGTGATGATGATGATGATGATGATTATGATGATGATGATAGTGGTGTTTGACAGGTTAGAGTGTGAATTACCAGGTGATGTAACTCTATGTGAGGTCATAACCCTGGGTTTAGCATTAGCCGTTAGCTTACCTTCTGTCCCTGGGGACCTGGGATCACTGGACTGGGACCCTCCTGACCCTGAAAGGAAATAAAAAGCATCGTTAGGACTGAATGATCCCAGACTGAGGTCACATGACTGAACGTCAGTGCCTCAAAATTATGGTGAAGATAAGTTGTGATTATTGACTGAAATTTAAATTATTCTGACATAAAGTCCCAGACGTGTTGACTATAGAGCGCCCAAATCCCAGGGGAAAAAAACACCTGTGCTGACAAGATATAAATACGTGCAAACAAGGTTTTAACGTGCCTGAGCAAAATATTAACTTATGCTGACAAGATATTAACTTGTGCAAACAAGGTTTTAACTTAAACAAACAAAATATTAACTTGCGCAAACAAGATATTATCTCATGATAACAAGATATTAACTTGTGCTAACAAGATATAAACACGTGCAAACAAAATATTAACTCTCGATAACGACATATTAACTTGTGCTAACAAGATATTAAACTGTGCTAACAAGATATAAACACTTGCAAACAAGGTTTTAATGTGTCTGAACAAAATATTAACTTGCGCAAACAAGATATTATCTCATGATAACAAGATATTAACTTGTGCTAACAAGATATTAAACTGTGCTAACAAGATATAAACACGTGCAAACAAGGTTTTAACGTGTCTGAACAAAATATTAACTTCTGCTGACAAGATATCAACTTGTGCGAAAAAGGTTTTAACTTGAACAAACAAGATATCAAACTGTGCTAACAAGATAGAAACACGTGCAAACAAGGATTTAACTTAAACAAACAAAATATTAACTTGCGCAAACAAGATATTATCTCATGATAACAAGATATTAACTTGTGCTAACAAAATATTAACTCTCGATAACAACATATTAACTGGTGCTAACAAGATATTAAACTGTGCTAACAAGACATAAACATGCGCAAACAAGATATCAACTTGTGCGAACAAGGTTTTAACTCGTGATAACAAGATATAAACATGTGCAGACAAGGTTTTAACTTGAACAACCAAAATATTAACTTGTGCAAATAAGATATTATTTCGTGCAAGCAAGAAGATTTTTTTTCAGTGTCTGATTTTTTCAGTCTGGGTTTGTAACAGCAGTTTAAAAAAAGGCAAAAAGATTATATGCGTAAAGGTGCAACGTCAATATTTTGTCTGTATTTACACAGACTGGGGGGAAAAAAACAACATTTGTGTCACTGCACACGTCTGTAGATACAAACTGCTCTCAGATCAGTTCAGCCCGTTAGCACACTTACCTTCTCTCCTGGTAACCCCGGCAACCCTGGACTGCCCTGAATTATAAAAACAAAAACAGCGGATGTCAGTTGAGTCATGAATCACTGTGAACATTAAAATTAATTTTGGCGGTTCAGAATCTGAAGCATACAGGAAGTCCAGCGGATCCCTGTGGTCCTGGCAGGCCTGGTTCACCTGGATCTCCGCTCAGCCCCTGGAACACAAACAGCCAATCAGAAGACACTCTCAACTAGCCAATCAAACAATTCTTATCACCAACCAATCAGAGGTGTCTGTGAACACGATTCACTTTTTGAGACTTTTGAGAAATAAACAATAATCATTTTGTAAAAATAAAAATAATGATTAAGAAATGACATGAATTCAAATTGGATATTATTGAGAGAAACGGACCTTCTTTCAAAATATAAATGCTTAGATTTCACATCAAAAGTTGTATAAAAACTTTCAATTACACAATAACAGCTCTGAGATAAAAAATTAAAACCTTTATGGGTCGATGTGAAATGCATGCTGGGATACTACGAGTCAACTACCAAAACATCCAGTCAGATGAACAACACTTCTGTTCTTGTCTACATGTGGGCAGTAACTGGTGATGTGTCATAAGATCGCACACTGAGGGAGACCATTCGTCTCATCTGGATGTCAAGTGAAAGTGACTGACATTCTTTCCATCTGGTCCTTGTGGTCCTCGTGCTCCTTTAATATCCTGAGGGACAGGATAGTTGTACGAGTCTCCCTGAGAACAAAACAAACAGAAACCATTAGAAACAGAAGCTCCTCCTAATCTGCACCCAAACTTTGGAACTCACTTAGTGTTCATATCATTACAATCATTACTATTTTAAAGAAACAGATGATCAGCCAGTTCCAGATGGAGAGTATCTGGGACAAAGATTTTCACATTTTTTTCCCTCGCTGGGTTTTAAAGACAAAACATGCCTGTTTGGAGCAGACTGGTGTTCAGCCTGTGGTTTTGCTGCTTGCAGCTTTCTCAAGAGCCGCCTCTTCTTCTACCACTGCCAATACCAACATTCCCAGTCAGAGAGAGGGTGACAAGTAAAGCAAGACAGTGTTTACCTGGGGCCCCAAAATCACTAAAGCCGCCCTTCAGCAGTCGTCACAACTTGTGGTCCGAAATACAGGTGAAATACACTTAGCAAAGGTCGGTATCCACACATTGTCATGGGCAAAACTTCCTTCATTCATTTTTAAACATATCAGATTCAAATTCTATTCAAACAACACGTCAGCGACTGGGTTTACATGAAGGGAGAGATGAGGCCAGGGAGAAAATGATAAAACGTGATTCTGAACAAAATATTGTCACACATCGAACCATACTAGGGCTACGTTACATTGACAGCCACAGAAAATGAATTTGCCGTTATGTTCTGTTACGTGGACAGGTAACCACACTACTACTACTGTAAAAGTTTCATTAAAAAAATTCAATGGCTTTCTCAAAACGTTCAATGATTATGCCGAATTTCAGGACTGGAAAATGTGATCAGGAAATTCCATGACTTTTTCAGGTTGTTGCTGCAAAAAGGTATATTAGTCCCTTGCTGTGACACATAACCAACGTATCTATAAAGTAGAGAATGGATTTAATGAGCAGGATGGCAAACTTATACAAGTTGCAATGGCAGAGTGGCGCTGTTCAGAGTCGGCTATCCACTCGTGCTTTTTGACTCCAGGGTTGTAGCATTAGTATATCCTGCATCTTGGTGGACTCAGTCTGCAGAGCCCTAAAGCCCCGCCCCTGCTGCTAGTCAGGTTTTTTATTCAAAGTTTATTCTAGTTGAATGTGTCATGTTTTAATATTGCACCAAATTTGACACTGCGCTTGGTTTATAATTAGCTTATGACTTTAAAAAGTTCTGCATTCACATAAGAAATAAAGTGTTGGCTGAGGGGTTTATTAAGCTGACAATGTCCTCTGTTGAAAGCAACAATTACCTTTCTGGAAATGTTACGCTTTTCTTTGTTTAGGTTAAAATGCTATCAATAAGCTGACGGCACACTAAAATTTAAGTGAATTTCACCAGAGATAAAAACTCATAATTACACCATTCTCATATGGTTCTAAGAAATTTCCGACTCCATTCGGTCTGAATCCCCACGTGGAGGCCTCCAACTGACGTAGCCGCTGTAACATCTCCCCCCCTCCCTTCCTTGTGCATTTCCACTTGCTAGTAACGTTAACGCTACTATCTAACGTTAGCACTGTAACCTCATTCTAAAACTCATCAGTCATCAATGACTCCGGTTGAGTTTTAAAACTCCGGGGTTGCATTTGACTGTCTTGGTTGTAACGTTACACTCACTCTTCTGTGTACCTAATGTTACCTTGCCAACGCCTACGTCTATCATAGTCGTAATGAGGACGTAATGGAGGAGGGAGGAGGAGTAGGACTTTAGAGGGAGGTAGGAGATGTGGATGTTCAGATTTTTTCTATGTGCTGTGTGAAATGCAAGAAAGGTAAGAGTAGCTTTAAGTCCAGCTGGTGGGCTTATGTTGCTGATGTTATCATCAATTAACTTCTCAAATTCTTATCAACTCCGGACTATCTTCACAACGGAAATGGCAAATATATTTCTGAAAGAATAAAGTAAATGTGGGTATTTCTGTTTAAACTGCATGTGTATGATTCAGGTGGAAACAATTTCCTATTTAATACCAACAAACATCTGAAAAACATGGAGATACAGGGTTTTATCATGACAGTATGTAAATTTGTTGAGGTGTGCTCGCTCACCTTTAGTCCTCTCAGTCCTGGCCGACCCTGAAACACATGAACACAGTTAGCTTTAGCTTCTCAGAGCCAGTTAGCCTAGCTTAGCTTCAGTCTGCAGTGATTACAATGTTTTTCAGGTAAACACAATGTTTTCACATCATCCAGTCGCTGCTTTGTACAGGAGGTAAACTTGACTTACTTGAAGGCCGACAGGCCCTGAAATCCCAGAGTATCCCGGGTAACCAACATCCCCCTGGAAGACACCAATCGATATCAGTCAGCGTTTGTGTGAATAAGGTCAGGTGATTTTTGTCTCAGGTAGATCCTCCTCTGAAGTGTCAGAAGGTGGATCTTAAAAAGAATAATTCACTCAGTGGTGTGACATTAGGTCAAGGGGAAAAAAAACAAAGTTCTGGATTATGAATATAATAAAAATGTCCTCATATTGTCTGATAGTTCTGTTGTTGTATTTTCAATTACCTCAATAATCATGGTGGAGCAACAGAATTTGTAGATTACTTAAGCAATTCCTAAAAACGTGCTTGTGGTGTACCTCAGGGCTCCATTGTTGGTCCTAATCAATTCTCCATTTACATTCTTCCGATTAGTAACATCATTAGAAGACACAACATGTTGTTGCAGATGATACACATGTGTATCTTCCTGTCTACTTTTGTGATAGTAACGATCTGCTAAACCAGATCAAAGGGGAAACAAAGAGGCGGTGGGCCTCATCTCAACCTTTGTCCCGTTGCATCCTGGGAGTCCTGGTTTGCCAATGGCTCCTTCGTGTCCAGGGAGTCCCTGAGTAAACAGACAAGAACAGCAGAAAATGATAAATGTCCAAAAAGTCACACAGGAAAAAAAACACCTTATTATCAGGTGATAAAATATTTACCTACAGTTTGATTTTTTTTTTTTTTTTTTCAAAAATAATCCTGCCGTACTATCAGATTTTTTTCCACTTATTTTATACTTATTTATAGATTAAAAAATGCTTGTGAAGGTGGACATTTTTATTGCGCAGGAGTATGTGGAGATGATTTAAACTTAAAATAACTTTGCATTAATTTCAAGCTTTTAAATTCAGTTTAAATACTCAATGTAAATATTTTACATTGTCTCAGGGTATGAATAATTAGATTTTTGAACTTGAAAAAAACATCAGTTTATTATTATGATTATTAAGACTATTACTGTAATCATTATTGTTACTACTAATATTCCGATGATGATGATGATGATGATGATTAATAATAATGATAATAATAACTTTATTTATTTAAGAAGTAGTGCTTTACATGGTTGAACCAGGATTCAAACATTTTAGGACTGCACTGACGTAAATAATTAACTACAGTAATAAAAAAATAAAATGGAATTACATACCTCAAAATGATATAATAATATACAAACAATAATAATAATAATAACATAGATAAGGCATATTGGAAATAAAAAAGGTGTTCTAATATTAATTAAAAAAAAATAAAGATAAGTTTTGAGAGGTGAAATTTTTTTACATTTTTTATTCTATCGGAACATATTCTGAACATTATATTTTGATTCTTACCGGCAGCCCTGGAGGTCCTGGGAAACCTGGTTTTCCTGGAAGACCCTGGAGAATACAGAGACAGAGAGACCGTTTGTTTTTTTTGGTCAAGTGTCTAAAATGATGCTCAAGTCAGAGAAACTCCAAAGTTTAAGAAGTTGAAATCTTAATAGTCATAATCAGTCCTACCCGAGAGCCCTTTAGTCCTGAGCTTCCTGCTGCTCCCCGCTCACCCTGAGGACAAAAAAGAAAAAAGAAACATCGTATGTAATAATTCTGCAGAGATTGTTGACATTTATAATAATAATAACATTCAGCTGACTGTACATAAAGCTGGTGCCACACTCTGGGTTTTATGAGTAAATGTTTTATATTAAACAATATAATAAACAATAAGGGACAACGTCATTGTTGTGTCTCAACTCCTGGCCAACAAATCAAGAAGCAGCAAGTCATAAACTTTAAGTCTGAAACCGGCAGTCATTGTTTGTCTGCTGGAATGCTCAGATTGGACCTGTGGTTGGTGTCACTTTCAATTCTTAAGTCAACACATGCATGCCTCTAATATGTGATCAATCAAATTCTAAATCATCTCTGAAGTCGTCGCGTGTGAGATGGAGAAAACAGACCGGGAGTCAGCAATCTGCAGACAAATCAATAAACAAAAAACACACCTGATTTGGGAACAATAAAAACGACATAATATTAAAAATGAGAAGGGGCACCAGGATAGAACCCTGAGGTACTCTGCAGCCTAAGATGAAAAATTGTAATGATAAGACTGATCCCTCATCATTATTATGAAAACATGTCAGCTGTGTTCAGGTCAGATGTTGTTACCTTTTCTCCGGATGCGCCCTGGTTGCCCTCGTTTCCAGGGTGACCAATCACTCCAGGAATTCCGTCGTAACCAGGGTAACCAGATTCACCCTGCGGAGGACAGAAAGACAGGGAGATCTCGTGAGGTGTAGATCAGATCCTGGGTCAGTTCTCCTGTAAACTCAGCTGTACATAGATCCTGGCTGCGGTCCAGGTGCATTGAATGAACAGATGGACGTTTCATGTTCAGCAGAGAGGAACCAGCCTTTATTCTCCTGCCGAACACACCTGAGATCACAGAGTTCACACCTGGGTGGTCTCAGGTACCACACCTGCGACTCCACTCCAGACCCCACTGCAGCTCAAATCACATCTTTATTTTTAATCTTTAGTATTCAAATAATTTTATGCTGTTGGTTTGAATGTTTTGTTGTTGTTCTCAGATCATTACATTGATATTAAAGTCTATTCAATTTTTATTCAGTTTGTTCACAAAATAACTTGGTCTTAGTATTAAGGATAAATAGAATTATATTGAGAGGACAGTTTTACGTACTTGTAATAATTAAACAGGAAATGTCTGTCATCCATTAGACTCTCAATCAAACATAAACTCCATCATAGTTAGTATATAAATGTATTTGTATATATCACCTCTCAACAGCAGAACATCACAAAGTACTTTAAAATAAAAACACTGATAACAGAACAGGAAAAAATCAGATGAAAAGAGTAAAAACACTATAAAATGTTACATCAATTATTATTATTATTATTATTATTATTGTTATTACATATATTAACATTATACTTCATTTTCAGTAACCCTTGTACTGATCTTACTTCTGTTGTGACTCCACGAGGCACTGGATTTTGCTTTTTGCCCCTTAAACACTTTAAACCTTGTATATTTTGAATATTTTGACTGATATTTAATACGCTATTATAAGGCCCAGTTTTAAAAACGTCAAAAAAGTGTGTGGTCCTGACCTGGGGAACCCACTGGTTGTTCTGGTTGTTACTGGTTTGTGAATGTTAATTGTTGTTACTGTGATTGAAGTATTCTCTGGCACAAGAATTTTCTTCTGGATAAATAAAGCTCTGATTCCTATATTATTATTAGTTGTAATAGTATTACAATTGTTGTTATTAGTTATACGTCTTGAGCTCCAAAATAAATCCACTAATGAGCCAAGACCTGCTGACCCACATTAGATCTGAGCAGAGCCACATTAAAAACCATCAGACTAGTTCAGCTCTAGTTTAATGGAGGTCTGTAGTGACAGCAGGTCACCAGTGGAGGGCAGCAGACTGCATACATAAACTGATCCAGGGTCAGTGAGGTCGGATAGACATGTCTCAGTGTGTCCCAGTGCACTGCCAGATTATTTAACATGGCAGAAAAAGATTCAGTGAGTCCAAACACACAGTCTGTCAGTGCAGTGTAAATAAAACCAGGATGATTTTCTGGGTATTCTGACCCACAATCCTCTGCACGGCAGAAGATACGTCACATCCACTGAACCACAGCTTGGCAGCTGATTGATATAATTTTATTGTGGTAAATATAATGTGTTTGAATCTACACGCTTTGTTTTATCTCCAAGGTAACATATGAGAACGAGGGTCAAAGTTCAGGGACTAAATTTATTAGAAAAAATATGAAGTAAAAACAAAAAGTATGTGACTCAGATCACCATGTTTATGTCTTACTGGCTGACAGGAAGTTAAAAACAGAACAAGGACTTGATCACTTCCTGTTCTGACGTCGGGATACACCTGAGATCTTCTCTTTTTTAATTCATTTTTTAATCAGCGTTGACAAATCGTCCATTTTCATTTAGTCTGATGTCTGTCACAACAGTTTGTTCCTGTTCAACCTCTTTATTCAGTTTTTAGTAACAGTGACTATCAATAACTCGCACCAACGGCTCCGCTCTGACTGTTTCTGCTGGACACTGAAACATCCCGGTGCAGACTATTTACTGGAGTTCACCAGCCTGTCGCTCATGCTGCATTTGAGGATAATTACAATCACGGCCTTCTTCACAATCCTCGACTTTCAATGTCCGATAATCCACCGCTAACATTTTCATCACATCTCGTCTCGTCAACAAAAACGAAACAGAGATTTTGTCCTAGTTTTTTTTTTTTTATCAACATCTATTTTTGGCTCGTCATCGTCTCCTTTTCATCACGGAAAACAAGCCCGTTAACGTAACATCTTTTTGACATACTTTCTGTCAGTGACGAACTCTGGTGTCTCTCAGGAGTCGTGGATGTTGTAGAAAATGTTGCTGAGTAACTGTGAAAAATTCTGGGTTCATTCTCAGAGCGTAAAGATTGTGTTTGGTTTTCAGACAGGTGCTCTGAGTGAGTCGAGATCTTCTCACCTTTTGACCTTTGACCCCGTCGCAGTGACAGAGAGACTTCCCGCTGCAGTGACACACCTGCAGAGACACAACACAGTACACGTTTAATGTCATTTCATATCGTTTCCTATCATGACAGAGAGCAGAGTCGTCTCGTCGGGTCTGAAAGGTAAAAGAACAAAACAGTTTGACGTTTTCAGCGTTCACTCTTTGTGATTCATCGATTTGTTTTTTGATATATATACAGCCAATGTTAAGAGGATCGGCACGACTTAATCTGTCGAGGTCATAGCAACTGTAGATGTAAACAACTGCTTTTTGACTGATAATTCCAAGTCAAAGTATCCATGACGTAAATTTAGACTAGTAGCGACCCTCAATCAAACCATTGTTTATTCAGGGAAAACTGAATGAGCATTAAGTTCTTTTAAAGCAATGACCTGAGTTCATATTCAGTGGGCTGGAAGGATGCAAATATATGATAACAATCACAATAAAATGATGAAAAAAAATCCATAAAAAACAAATAAGTAGCAGAAATATCTACTAAGAATTACGTACGGCAATAAAAAAAAAACAGTAAAAAGATGAAAAAATTAAATAACAAGAATAAAGTCTGCTGTAAATGATGGACACACAACAACAGAAATAAAAACAGTAAAATGTACAATTCATTTCTCTGTAGTCAAAATGTTAATTGTTGATATCAATTAATTTCTTCCTAATAAAATCATTCAACGTAGATACTGTATATGAAGCCTCATTGCAACTCTTACACTAGACTTCTATCACACTCATTTACATATAATTAATTAATTTCTTTTTAGTCAGTTTATTGAACGTGTTAAAATAAAACAAACACAAAATGAAACCTATAAGCAATAAAAACAAAAGCAAATGAAATCCTCAGCAACACAGAAACAACTCTAATAATATCATTCATGTTCAGAAGGTTTAAGAAGAAGTCTGTTTCTTGTCCGACCCCGTCTTATTCTTTACACACTGATCATAGAAAATAAAATCAGTTTCTGTGATACTGATCTCAACACATCGACCCGTTTGGACAAAACAAGAACAAAATATTCAGAACAGATGAACCAGAACCATCAAAGAGGCCACAAGAGACAGATCGGTCCAGCTCGTGACCTTTCAGTTTGGATAAAGTTTAGCATTTGTTGTTATTGGTGTACATTCACAGTAAGTTTCTGTTTGTGTTTATTTATTTGTTGTGAAACGACGGCTGTATAATGTGATCTCACAGTTATACCTGCATATTACTGTGATTTATCAGAGCACCTCTGTAAAATCATTGGCATGAATTTCACCATAAAAGTCTGAATTTGGTTAAATATCACAGTAAAAGCCTGTGAGGTGATAATAATGTCATTTATTGTGAAATATTACAGTCATGTATTTTAAGCGGAGATAATTTGCAGTGCAGGTTCATCTCAACGTGTGTTTGTTTCCTCTCAGCTGGATGCTACCAGGCAGTTATTGATCAGTTGCTCTGAACATCATTTAAATAGTTTTATAATCAGTGAAATCTTGAAATGTGTTTTTCTTTTGATAAATAATGGAATTGTGGTTTTGTGTGTAATTTGTACAGCTCTTATTTGGAGAATGGATATCAGATGTGTCTTTGTTCATATTGGATATTTTGGCTTGCAAGTCTATAAACTGTGATCGTGCAGTTCTGTTCCCGTACCTCTACGTCTCACATGCTCTACTCGGATTGCAGATTGCAGCTGATCAGTAGAGTCAGGTAGAGACAAGAGGTCATCAGCAGGTGGTTGTACTTGGTCATGTGGTGTTACTATGGCGACGACAGCAGATGGCGATGTTAAAAGGCGGTGGTACTTTTGTCAGTTTGCAGCACATTCAACACGCTTTCATTCTACAGGCTCCACGAGAACGTCAGTGCATTCAGCAGGTTGATTTACAGCCTTCAGGTTTTGTGTGATAACATGTAACAATGCATTGAGATTTAAATAAAGTACTTTGACAGGTATTTTTAAAAGCGAGTACACCAGTAACCCTGACTCAGCAACTTCACGTGTATTGGAGTAATATTTGACCAGGAGTATCTGTACTTTGACTCAAGTAAGAGACTGAACTCTGTCCAAGGTTGGAGATCGTCCTCTTGACCATGTGATGCAGGTCAGACATTTTAAACCCCTGCGTGTGCCCTGCAGGTGCACCGCTGAAAAGTTTGGTCCAGGTTTAGACGTTGGTGAAGCTGTTGGACGTGTTTCTTCATGAAGTCTTTATCTGTCAGACATCTGAGAGTTGGTTTAAACCCAAACAGCTCCATGTGTCCTGCAGGTGTAACAGTGCTCTTCCTGTGCGATAAACTGAAGCAGCAGACAGGCAGAGAGACAGACAGCCCCGTCAAGGACTGATGTCGTCTTATCTTCATTCCTGTCTCACATCCCGCACGTCGCTCGATGCCTCGACACGTCCCGCAGCAGGGCATCGTGGGTAATGTTCTGCATCTTGTGCACTGTGAGGGTTCAGGTGTTTCAGACCTGCACACTCTCAGCTACACAGCAGATTGTTTGCTGACCCTCATGACCTGCCGTACGAGCCTCACTGTGGAACCTTTGTTACATTCGCATGTTGTTATGTTGTGGATACGCTGAAACTTTGCAACAATGCTGTGCTTATGTTTAGGCACAAAAACCACTTGGTTATGGTTTAAAATGTCGGCCTCTGAGGGCATGGACAGACAGGGACAGGCTGCTACGAAACACCCACGTAAGGTGCCAAAAAATTTGCTGGAAACGCAGCGACGTCACTGTAAAACACAAGGATCAGTTGTTTGTTGGTGTTGAACAGTGTCTGCAGCTCGGCAGGCGTCTCTCCGAGGTGTCACACCATCCACCATCCCCTCCACCTCCTGATGACACAGTCAGCTCAGATACTACGTCACTTTAGAAACGCTGATATGATACATACAGTGTTCCGCAATTTACTCTCAAGATGCGATACATTATGCATTACTAGTTAAACAGGACTGTGTGTCGTTAATCTGCAGCTGTAGGAGATGTGAACGAAAACACATCCAACATATACTGACATCACCCAGACGTGCCGATCACCAGGATGAGGAAAAAACAAACTGGGGGCCGGCTCTCTCCCCGCTGCTTCAACCTGGTCTCAGTCTGGAGCTGTCGAAATCAGGCGCTTGGTCAGTGACTTCCAGTGTCAGATGGCTGCATGATACACAACCATTTGCTATCATTGTTTAACCACGCCTGGCAGCATCAGGAGGAAACGTGGTGGGGCAACAACGAAAGCTAAGGTGGTGAAAGTCTGAGTAGGGCGTGCAGGACGGGTGGATGGGCCCAACAACCACCGACTTTCAACTGGGAGGCCGGAGTCTGCTTCCCATAAGACTGTACAGCCAAACCTTGTTCTTTTATCCTGAACCCAACCATGTGTGTGTTGTTGAAGGACAAAAACATCAGTTGGTGGTGTTGTACCAACGTAGTGCTTTTATTTTGAAAGAGACTGTATGCAAACTGTACATTTCCTGTGAAAACAGAAGTGTATTTTGAAAACAGACAATGCATGTAACAGGCTGAAGTTGACACGGCGTCCCAGAACGTCAACAACCAACACACCCAGGGTACCTTGGACGCCACATGTGGACGTGGAAAGTCCATGACCAAACGTGGACATGTGACGAGGTCACAGTGAGGATGATGTTGACTGCTTTCACGCAGTCTTAGGACACAAAAGCAGAACATGTAGACGTTGCATGTGCATTAATGGAAACACACTGAACATGCACGGATGATATTTCTTCTGCTGGCACACTGGCAGAAGTGAAGCAGTGTGGATCAGTGTGTAATGAAATCTGTGTAGTTTCAGTGACTTTTTGTCTTTAATTCATAAAGTGTGAAATGAGTCGTCGGCCGACTGAAGATGAAATGATTTCCTTTACATGTTTTCTGTCACTGTTCAGCTGCAGTCAGTCAGTCAGAGACTTTCCTTTTCACCGCAGCTCAGCAGATCAGATCAGAGTGTGTGTGTGTGTGTGTGTGTGTGTGTGTGTGTGTGTGTGTGTGTGTGTGTGTGTGTGTGTGTGCGTGCGTGCGTGCGTGTGTGTGTGTGTGTGTGTGTGTTTGGGTCAGTAATAACAGCAGATCAGGACAAAGGGCTGAAACTGAAAACAGACGAACTAAAACAACAGACAGAGACAGAGACCGTCTGACTGACTGCACAGAGACAGACGAACGGACAGACAGACAGACAGACAGACTGAGAGACAGACAGGTTTTATTTCCTGTCTGACATTCTTTATGCATTCTTTTATTTCTGCAGTAAAAAAAAAAAAAAAGAGATGATGATAAAACAGAGAGCAGCTACACTGAAGCAGAGACCGCGACGACCTGCAGGGTCACATGACTCACAGCTGAAGGTGAAGAACCTGCTGCTTCTGTACTAATGTGTCCAAAACTGACCTGATGGTGGCGCTAGTTACAATTTACCCTGAGGGGAAGATGAATAACGAACCACATGTCATCACAACCCATCCAACACCTGCTGAGATGTGACTGAATTAACGTCCATCAGGCTGTCTGTAAACTAAAAGTCATTATGTTTTATTTGTAGAGCGCTTTTAAATGTATTTAACTTGAGTATTTGTCAGCTGTTCTCCCAGGCTTTTGTGTCTAAGTGACTAAAGAGAACAGCAAATTTTAAAACTGGTGCAGTACTGAGGGAGAGCGCTGCCATGTAACCGCTCGGGGCATTTGTGCACCGTCAGTGAACGTCCACCAGACGCACATCGACACCCATTACCGATATATTCCAGCCTGTTTTCACACTCTCTCTAAATTCTGGACCAGTTTCAAAACTAGTTGTTCCCATGACTCAGCTCTTCATCGAACATGGGAGAGTCCAGGTAGAAAAATACCAAAATTGCCTTTAACTGAGAACTTAAATCACACTGAAGGTGTGAGGACATGAAAACATCTACGCTCACTGCAGCAGTGTTAGCTCAGACAGGTCCCTCAAGTCTCCCCAAACACACTAAGAAGTGAGGACGGCACGCTGAGCATGCTCAGATACTCTGAACTTGACTGGCTCTATAAGGAGAGGTGGATACAGCGCTGGAGGCTGGGCCACAATCATTCCTATGAAAGTTGCTTAGTGGCAAATGAAGCCAAATAAGTTTGATTTCCAGGTATAAAACTGAATCTTTGGCACCACTGGGCCGACAGAGCCGGAGCCGGAGCAGAGCCGGAGCACCAGGCTCTTGCCGGCCAAGCATTGAACTTGAATGAGGATAAAGTAATCTGTAATGTTGCGGCTTTTCTAGACTTTCCGGATGTTGTCAGACGAACGGATCAAACCCTGAGAGAGAAATGAGTCATTTCGCGGGGGTGGTTATGCGGTGTAAGCCCGGACATGTGATTTCTGGTGTCTGCAGACGATGTATATTTAAAGGATTTGAAGTCTGGAGCCGAGCACTGTCCAAGTCCTGAACTCAGCAGGTCATATTTGAGTCACATCGAAACACATCGTTAGTAATTATCATCATCATCAGTCCCAGTTATAAATATTTGTTTTCTTCGACATCCAAGACAATGTTGGATCTGTGTGAGAGCGAACACTCCGCTGAAATCTTTCCTTTATCCTGATTTTAAACTCAAATGTAGAGAATTTTGAGGAAGCTAACGGCTTGGATCTTGTCATACATTTACGAAAACGCTCCTAAACTGTTCGCTTCCTTGCTGTGATGTCTCCTACCTTGAAGGAGAACACAGTCTCATTCGACCTCGTCACGTGTCCACGTTTGGTCATGGACACGTCCACATGTGGCGTCCAAGGTACCCTGGGTGTGTTGGTTGTTGACGTTCTGGGACGCCGTGTCAACGTCAGCCTGTTACATGCATTGTCTGTTTTCAAAATACACTTCTGGTTTTGTCAAGTTTTTTGCCTTCAACAACACACACGTGGTTGGGCTCAGGTAAAAAGAGCAGGGTCTGACTTTACAATCTCACAGGAAGTGAACACCGGCCTCCTGGGTGACAGTCAGTGGTTGTTGGACACACCCACCACCACTCAGACTTCTGCCCCCTTAACTTTTGTTGTTGTCCTACTGCGTTAAAGAATAACGACGACAGGTCGTGTTTCATGCTAACGTGAAAGGACAACTTTTTGTTGTTGGTGTCTGAAGCCGGAAGTCACTGAACAAGCACCTGTTTCTCAACGACTTCAGAGTGAAACCAGGAAACATCTGCTGGTTAGTAACTGCTCCAATCATGAAAACACGCTAGTTCGGCCTGTGTAGTTCCTGCTTGTCTAGAAACGTTATAAAACTCCTGCCTTCATGAGGTGAACAGAAAATAAACTGGTCCGTGGGCCAGATTTTGGACACGCCTGCTGTTGACTGTTTTACAGCATGTAAACAATGATAACTTGTGTAAATACAACACACTCTGCGGGTCAGATATCTGATCTGACAACAGCAAAGTGAAATCCAAGAAAACGTCTTAAGATGGACTGAGATCTGATGGAACCACATCTGGAATGTCTCCTCTTCCTCACACAGCGGAACTAAACATCCACCGACACGTTTACGTGCACGAAATATTCCAGGTTTTGCCCTGATTCTGAAAAAGACAAGATTTCTACTACCGGCTGATGAAAATGAATATTCCACCAATGCTCCCGTTTACATGCAGCCGTGCAGACTCCGATTAACGCGTCCTAACGAAGGATCGACTTTACGATTGCTAAAATTACACGGCGTCCCAGAACATCAACAACAACACACCCAGGGTACCTTTTACATCCTATGTGGACGTGGAAAGTCCATGAGCAAACGTGGACATGTGACGAGGTCACAGTGAGGATGAGTTGCATATTTATTTCCCTGTGCAACAAAAACACGTGGTTAGGTTTAGAAAAATCATGATTTGGCTCTACACTCACTCGGGAAGTGAACATTGGTCTCCTGGGTGAAAGTCCGGGGCTTGTTGGATCCGTCCACTATTCCTCCAGCCTGCCCTACAGCGACTTCCCAGCTCCTTAAATCAAGTTGTTGTCCCGCATCGTTTCAAGCTGAACCCGCCTGGCTGAATTATAAAGTTAGCGATATGTCTTATTTTGGCCAGGTCTCCCTTGAGAAACAGGTTGTTAATCTTAATGGGATCTTCCTGGTTAAATAAAGGTTAAAATATGTAACAAACTTTCCGGGCAGCGTCATTTGGTGCCACGAAAGTACGGATTATTTTATTCGTGTCTACGTCTGACGCAGAAATCAATTAACAGGTGGCAGTTTTTGAGGACGGGTTGGTTCTGTTGTGTTATGGGCTGTTGCCTGAATACCACCAGAATACCTCCCATGATTCATAGCGACATGGACGACTACTTTAACTACTACTAATAATAATAATATCATAATAACACTGACAGGTCCTCCAGTTTCACTGTCTGCTGTTAAAAACAATTAAACTAAACAAACACTGATATCACACTGGTCTGTCTGTTACCATGGTGACACACACACACACACACACACACACACACACACACACACACACAGACTGTGAGGGAGCAGGTGAATCAGACCAATCAGAGTTATTGATCACCTGATAACAGGATGTGACTCACAGAGACTTTGACAATAAAACATAAAGTTTCTGATAATAAAAATCATCTTTAAACAAAAACAGACTTTGCTCCACAGTCTTTCAGATTTTCACAATAAAGTCCGGTCATTCTAATAAAGTGGAATATTTCAGCCCTCATGTGTCGGGGTGTGTTCACTCACGATTTTAGCGTGTCCCGGAGCGGCGGTGCAGCAGAGCACAAGAAGCAGCAGCGGGACGCTCCTCCACCTCGGGCCGCCCGGAGCCTCCATCCAGACGGACTCACAGCTGCAGACTCCCCGCTGAGCACACTGACTGCCGGCTGGCTCGGCTTGGCTCGGGATGGGCTCCTCCTGCAGACTCGGCTCGGCTCGGCTCGGCTCGGTTCAGTCCGGAGGGGGTCCGTGCAGCTGATCGTGACGGGCCACAGCAACCTGCTGCGGGATGGAGAGAGAGACAGTCCGCTGGCGGAGGAGTCAAACTCGCGACACTCAGAACGACACTTCCGGTTCACCTCTTCAAAATAAAGGCTGCACTCACACAGATCAGATAAAGTCTCAACTATACAAACAAAAACTGTGGTTACACACAAATCAGATTTAAAGGTGCCTGTGCTTCACTCAGGTTTGTCCGTTTTCTACTTTACTTTTTGCGGGGGTTTTTTTAAGTCACAGTTCATTTTGATTTTACATGGAAATAATGATCGACTTATTAAACAGGTTAAAGGCCCCTCAGACTGTCACAGGTGTTGAGACTGATGACGTCATCGTGTACTAATAGAAGGACAAAGTTCTAATTTGTCAGCAAAGTCCCTGAAGTTCTGAAAAACATATTTGATTTGCAGAGAAAAAGTACCGTGTGCACAAATTATGATTAAGGCCACGTCAAAGAAATAATATTATGTTATAAAGTCGTAAATCTATGAGAATAAAATCGTATTATTACAAGAACAGTCGTAATATTACGAGAAAAAAGTAAATGTAAGTAAATCTACAAGTATAAAGTTGTAATGTATCGAGGTGAAATGTAATTTTAGGAGAGAAATAAGTCACAGATTAAGACCAGGAGTCTGGTAACATGGTATAAAAAGTTACAAAATGAAGAGTCTGATCTCGTAATATTTCAACTTTATTCTCGCAGATCTATGATTTTATTCTTGTAATCTAAGATTTTTCTTGAACATGGCCCTCACCCCCCACCGTATGATCTCTGCACTTTTGTGCTTTTGCTCAAGTCAGATTTTGTCTGCAGGACTTAAACCTCCAAATGTGACTCTGACCTGAATCTGACTACGTGCCAGCGTGTGTGCCAGCATCACACCTGCACAGGTGTAGTTCAGGTACTCCACAGGTGTACAGGTACAACCCGTGGAGGATCTGTATTAAATCTACTGTCTGTATTCATTTGGGGTTAAGTTACATCATCTCAGCCCCCAGCGTCCTTTGATGATGATGTTGGGTTAGATTTAGGTTGTGATGTCAGGTGACCAGATTTCAACGTCCCCAACAAGCATCTTTCTGTTAAAGACATTTAATAAAAATGTCACTGGTCACTGGAGACAAGACGTTTGAAGACGCTGATTAAACATTTAGGTTCAGACCATATTTCACCAGGATTTGCAACAGTGAGATTTTCCGTCCTCTACAGGGTCCAAACAACAGTCTGTCCTCATTTATGGAGCCAAACTAAGAAATCACATCCAGATTTCTAAGTTGAAAGTCAATATTGTAAACTTGCACTTTTGAACCAGTTCTGAGCGTCTTCACTGGTTTTAAACGTCTTCAACAGAAACACACTCGCTGGGTCAGGACAACAACTTATGTCAGCTTCAACATGATGCACTGGCGACAGATGATGGTGATAGTTAGTTGGATTTTAAGTTGTGTTGTTGAGTAACCAAAATCCAACGTCTTCCAAACGTCATGGTGACGTAGAATACAGACATTTAGTCAAAACCCAACATCTGCAAAAGGTGACATGGGATTCCAACATCGTTGGACAGTTAAGATATCGTCAACTCAGTTTCCATTCCAACCAGAAGGTAACATCTGTTAGAGTACAACGTCTTTCTGGCATCATTTCAACGTCCAGTGCCGGCTGGGATGTAAATAAATATTAGTTGTGTTGACACAGCTCTGCAGGATGAACAGCTTCACACACTCCAAATCTTTATAGATATCACCACGACACTTCCCACACTGTCAGATGGTCCTGTATCTACACCCACTGCATAAGAATCAGACAACTCTTTAAATTAAAGCAAGATGAAAATATTAATGAAGAGAGATCAACATGAAGCGTCCCCAGCTGGTTTCTTATAATAAGACAGTTAATATTGTTTTTACATATACGTTACAAGTTTTCTGAAATGTTATAGAGATGCAAATGAGTCATTATCTAATTAAATATGCACTGATTTACAAACATGTCCAGGACAGAAATCTGAACTCAAATAAAGCTAAATGTCGAGTCTGAAAGACGTGTTATGGAAGCAAAAGAGCCCAAAGTCCCACAGTTGAGTCTCATCATAAGAAAGAAACGTGATGTCATTTTCTGAAACAGATGAACATGTGCTCTGTTGGTGTCTGATGCAGTTTTAAGGTGACACAGCTCCAAATCTGAGGTAAGTGAATGTTCCTCTCTGTTTCTTCTCTGTGTCTGATGAAGCCACATCACTGTGACATCATGTGTCCTCAGATTCACATGGTGCAACATTTTCCATATAAATTTATAAATCACTGATTTAAAAATCGAACCTGAGCCACAAACAATTATTTTCAACACTTGTGAACTTAATACAAACAGGACTGGTGTGATATCTAATTAATCTATATGTCACCAAATCACAGATGACGTCAGAAAGATGATTCTTGTTAAGATGGATGTTGTTTATATAGGTTACAGAGCTCATGAGCTTTATGTAGTTTATTGTTCATATACAGCAGTTTATGTTCTTTATGTACCGTAAAACTTCCATTAGTAGCCCGGGCTAATGTTTGCTTAAAGGGATAGTGCACCCATAAATGAAATTTCAGCCATTATCTACTCACCCATATGCCGAGGGAGGCTCAGGTGAAGTTTTAGAGTCCTCACATCACTTGCAGAGATCCAAGGGGAGAGGAGGTAGCAACACAACTCCACCTAATGGAGGCTGACGGCGCCCCAGATTCAAACGTCCAAAAACACATAATTGAAACCACAAAATATCTCCATACTGCTCGTCCGTAGTGATCCAAGTGTCCTGAAGCCCCGACATAAAAAGCTGTTTGGAAAAACATCATTTGAACTCTGTTTTTATGGCCGAATTTTGATTTTTGGGTGCACTATCCCTTTAAATCACTGAACTCAACAGGCCTATATTTGGGACAGGCCTTTAATTCCTTTCACACAAACTGTTGCTCAGCAACGATCAGGAAATACAATCAAATTGTTGAGTTAAACAAGTATGAATATTACTTGTATAAAAATCAGGCTTCAGGTAATAAATCAATTATGAATCACTGATTTGATCTAACTCCACCAGACACGCGACACAACATCACTTTATCCTGTTAAAACAATCCTCACAACTCGAATTCATTTTTATAAAAAACCCTTTTGAGTCTTTTGATCTGTGTCTTTACAGATCAGTGAAACATGAGTAACTTGCAGGGTAATCCAGGAACAGACACATCATTTGAGGTCGCCAACAACCTGGTTTAATATGTCAGAAGAACTTCTATTTAAAAAACTATTTGGCAACCAGACCAGGCCTCTAATTGAGACAGGCCTTTATTTGTCAAAATGAGCTTTTACAGTAGTTTATATAGTTTAATTCTTTATGTGCCGACATCAGCTTCACTCCTGAAACAGCGTTTTGTTTCATTCCTGCTGAACGGCCGTCACTGCCCTTATCTATTGACACTGACGTGTTTATGTCATAAAATAACCGTCGTCATCCTCGGGACACCAGACAGTTTGTCAAGTGTCTACATCATAGAGTTCACAACTTTTTCTGTGTTGTACATTATTTGTTATTTATTTATTAAAATTAAAGTCTTGCTGGCCGTGTTTTGTTTCATCATATAACCAATAATTATTATGTCTGTCAGAAGTGAGTTCCCCATACACACACAGAAACACTTTACAAACACATTTTAAACATGTTTTTTTTTAGACATATTATTTATTTATTTATTTATTTGTGTTTTTATTTATTTGTTTATTCATTTTCCATTTTTGATTCTTCCCTGTTGCACTACTTTATTGTTGGGCTGTGCACCAAAGGAACATGTGAAAACCTGGAATAAAGGAAAAAACAAGGAATAAACCTGATTCTGATTTGATCAATAAATGTTTCGATCGATTAGAGTCCACGTGGAGACACTGCCGGTCCACAGCACGAGACACACGTGATAAAATTAAACTTTCCTGAAGGTAAAACCCTCTCCACCAGTTTATTCCTCCTCTCTCTGCAGAGACATGCAGCTTTTATTTTGGAGCGCGGAGCCTGCAGACCGGAAGTGTGTGTGTGCGCACCTGCAGGTGTTTGCGGCGGTTGACAGGTGTGGGGTTGTGTGTGCTGCGCGGCGCTGCGGCTTCAGTTTAGCGGATAAAGTTGAGAGTTTTCTGTCCGTGTGTCTCTGACATGAAAAGCGCGTGAAGCTTCGGACTGAGCGCGAGACCTTCAGGTAAGTGAGCCTCACCTGTGTTTGTATCTGTGTGTGTGTGTATGTGTGTGTTTGTGTGTGCGTGTGTGTTTGTGTGTGCGTGTGTGTGTGTATGTGCGTGTGTGTGTGTGTGTGTGTGTGCGTGTGTGTGTGTGAGGCGCTACAGCCGCGGTGATTAACACCAATCAGCTGGTGATTAAGTGTTAATGAAGCTCTAATCAGCGTCAGCGACGTCAGCAGGTTAATTAACGTTAATGATGAAGCTGAAGAGGAGGAGAGAAGTAACGGAGTACTTTTACTCAACTACTGTGCTGCAGTCCCGTGTTACTGCAGCTGTACTGCACTGCTTCATCCTGCGAACATCATACACAGCAAAAGATGAAGATATAAACTGATAACTTTATTGATACCGACAGAAACGTGTTTATTGAGTCCTGTCACGTGACAAACAAACAAACAAAAAGTACTTGGTGTTTACTTTAAAGCCTCTGTGCTTTGGTACACTGTGTGAAAATACTTCATCACCAGTAAAAGTCCTGCAGTGTTAAAGTTTTATCTGCAAACTGTGCCTGAAGTCTCAAAGGACCAAGTGCTGGCTGTGCAGCACAACGAACTCTGTTGAAGTGTTTTCATATATTTCATGATTAATATGTTTTAAACTGTTTTATTTGATTTAATGTGAGTCGTGTGTAAAATCTGCAGCTGTCATATGAACGAACGCAGCAAAAAGTGCAGTAGTTTCCTCTGAAGTGTGGAGAAGTATGAAGTAGCAGAAAATACTGAAGTACAAGTACATGAGAGTTGCTGTTGAGTGCAGTACTGGAGTAACTGTACTCTCAGTCTCATTGAAAGTAATCGAGTAAGTAATTGAGAGTGTTTGTGAACTTGAAGGCCGAGCACAGTTTGTCTTCATCAGTTTGTCTTCATCAGTTTGTCTTCATGGGGCAGTTTGTCTTCATCAGTTTGTCTTCATGTCCATCTCTGACCTCAGTTACACTAACACCACATGCGTCTCCAGATATCAGATATCTGATCTCAGAACAGCAAAGTGAAATCCAAGAAAACATTTCAAGATGGAATGAGATCTGATGGTTGGAGCCACATCTGGAATTTTTCCTCCTCCTCTTCCTCACACAGTGGAACAAAACATCCACTGACTGCGTTTACATGCGCAAAATAGTCCAGGTTTTGTTCTGATTCCACAAAATTCCTTCTGCTGGCTGATGAAAATGAATATTCCACTTATGTTCCTGTTCATATGCAGCTGTGCAGACTCTGATTCACGTGTCCTAACGAAGGATCGACTAGCATCTTTCCAATTGTTAAAGTTATTCATCCGATAGCCGATAAAATACCCACACACCCTCAGCCGTATGAGTACGATAACAACAAGGAGAAGGAGAGGAAGTGACACAGCACCTGGACCAACCTGGTCTCACTCCGAAGTCGTCAGAATCCAGGGCTTGGTCAGTGACTTCTGGCGTCAGACCAAAAAAGTGCATTTGGGTTCCGTTATTGTTTATTGACACCCAGCACGTGGCGGGACAACAACAAAGGTTAAAGCAGTGGAATGGCGACTGCTAAAGTGGATGTGTCCAACAGCTACAGACTTTCCCCCAGGAGGCCGGTGTTCACTTCCTGTAAGACTGTAAAGCCAAACCCTGTTCAGTTGTCCTAAACCCAACCACGTGTGTGTGTTGATGAAGGAAAAGCAATTAGATTCACAGTGTTGTACTGACACAGTGCTTTTATTTTGAAAGAGACTGTATCAAACTGTACATTTCCTGTGAAAACAGAAGTGTATTTTGAAAACAGACAATGCATGTAACAGGCTGAAGTTGACACGGCGTCCCAGAACGTCAACAACCAACACACCCAGGGTACCTTGGACGCCATATGTGGACGTGGAAAGTCCATGACCAAACGTGGACATGTGACGAGGTCGGAGTGGGAATGTGTTGCCTGGACATGGGCATCAGTTTATTCAACACGTTTTCATCCCAACTTGTCAAATATCTCTGGACTTACACGTTGACATATGATGCACTAGGTATCATCCTGCGTCTGTTGTTGACACTCTGGATTGCCGTGTTCATTTAATGCATGCGCTGTGTCTTTTCAAAATAAACTTCCATTGGATTTGTTGGCCCAGTCCACTTCCCCTGCAGCCCGCCCAATAGGGACTTTCCAACTCCTTAGATTACATTGTTACCAGCAGCGTTACAAACTGCTGCCAGGTAGTGCCTTTCACAACACCGCAAAAGGTGCCTTTGTGTCAGTATCTTAAGAGGACGTCCACTATAGTGCCCGTACTTGACGACTTCAGTTGATATCATCCCACCACGTAAGGTACCTTTGTGCAGCGGTATTTGATGAGTTTGGAATGAGAATGCGCTGATTATTATAGTTTATAAACGTTAAACAGAACGAATCACTGACAGCACCGACATTTTATCCACGTGACGTAACACCAACCTAGTGATGCACATATTCTGCAGTGGACCTGCTCATATGAGGCAGCATCACGTGTGTCACTGCTAGACTACTCTAAAATGTCGTAGGCTCGTCCTAGTAAAAGCCTCTTTACACTGCCTCTTCAGGGCGAGAATTTCACACACTTCTTCTGCCTCACTGTGCTGCATAACAAGTACAAATGAGGAATCGGGGGACAGTGTCGTCTTGGAGGTCGTAACAGTGCTGCAGGTATGTCTGTATAAACGGGACGGCCAGCAGGACGGGACAATGGACGGCACAGGTGTGACTTTTTGAAGACGTGCAACCCACCGCTAGAGATTTAACAGGGAGCAGCTAACTCAAAGGAGAACTCTGGGTCTGGGGTATTCAAAATCTTGTGTTCCCTCTGCTACTCGGGTAGACCCAGAACATGCCCGAGGGATTATTTATGTCATCTGGCCCGGGAACACCTCGGAGTCCTGCGGGAGGAGCTGGAAAGTGGCACTGGGAAGAGGGACGACTGGAATACTTTGCTCAGCCTGCTGCCTGCAGTTGAAAAT
This sequence comes from Epinephelus awoara, assembly GCA_035609425.1. Classification (NCBI taxonomy): domain Eukaryota; kingdom Metazoa; phylum Chordata; class Actinopteri; order Perciformes; family Serranidae; genus Epinephelus; species Epinephelus awoara. The sequence goes on from CM069297.1 coordinate 43,086,400, forward strand.
GAATGGATGGATATGATGTCATTGTAATTGTTTATAAAGCACTGTCAACGTGTTATGTGTCACACTAGAGGCCAATGCTGTTGTGTTACACGTTTCGCCTCTTTTGTTTCCATGATGCCGACATATTGTCTAAAGTCACACACTGGAGCAACATGATGCCACCGTTGTTTGGTTCTTTGTTAAAATGGAAAGGCACCGTAAAGAAGGCACCTTATAGCAGCTCTATAGTGCCATCCTTCTTTTCTTTTTAAGAATAACGTTGTAAAGTTCTCTTTTGCATCATTTACAGTGACATGCATCAGCACCCCTAGTCAGAATTTTGTTTACTCTGAGTAGTTAAGTGAGTAGAAGTCAGACGGATCTTAAAATGACGTTAAAGATGACACATTTCTTTGATATTTTGAGCAAGATTACTTTTTAATTTGACTCTTTTAAAGCAAAAGTTTGGGCACCCTGCATGGTCAGTGCTCAGCAGCGCCCCCTTCTTCTAAACACTTCTTGTATCCAGCTCAGAGTCTTTCAGTTCTTGTTTGGAGGATTTTCACCTGTTCTTCCTGCAAAAGGCTTCTAGCTCTGTGAGACTCTTGGGCCGTCTTCATGCTCTGCTCTTTGAGCTCTATCCACAGATGTTAATGATGTTTAGGTCGGGGGGCTGTGAGGGGCGTGGCCAAACCTTCAGCTGGCTCCTCTTGAGGTCGTCCATTGTGGATCTGGAGGTGTGTTTAGGATCATTGTCCTGTTGTAGAAGCCATCCTCTCTTCATCTGCAGCTTTTTTACACATGCTGTGATGTCTGGACTTTAACTGAATCCATTCTTCCCTCTACCTGTGAAATGTTCCCGTGCCACTGGCTGCAACACAAGCCCAAAGCATCATCATCCACCCCGTGTTTAACAGTCTGTTCTCCAAACATACCTTTGCTCATTGTGTCCAGAAAGTTCTGTTTCACCTTCATCAGTCCACAGGACTTGTTTCCAGAAAGCATCAGGCTTGTTCAGATGTTCCTTTGCAAACTTGTGATGCTGAATGTTGTGGTGAGGACACAGGAAAGGTTTCCTTCTGATGACTCTTCCATGAAGCTCATGTTTGTCCAGGTGTGTCTGCACAGTAGAACAGTGCACCACCACTCCAGAGTCTGAGAAATCTTCCTGCAGGTCTTTTGCAGTCAAACAGAGGTTTGATTTGCCTTTCTAACAATCCTACGAGCAGCTCTCTCACAGAGTTTTCAGCTTGACCTCCACAGTTCCTGTTAACGTCCATTTCTTACTGACATGACCAACTGAAAACACTCTGCTATCTTCTTCTAGTCTTCATCAGGTCTTTTAGTTTTCAGAGTGCTAGGCAGCTGTTTAGAGGAGCCCATGGCTGCTGGTTGTTGGGACAAGGTTTCAGGAGTCAGTTGAAATCAGCATCACCTGACGATGACTGTGAACAAGCTCATTAAGGTCTGAGACCCTGGGAACAGTTGTCTGAGAGCTCAGATGTCTTGGGGTGCCCAAACTTTTGGATGGTGCTCCTTTCATTTACTTTTAACTCTAAAATTGTACAAAACAAAAATAAAACACTGATCTTAAAATGTTGAAAATCATGTTTCATCTTCAACTTCATGCCTTTTGCAGATCAGTTCGTCTTCTACTCACTTAACTATTCACAGACTCTAGACACAGATGGAGCAGCAGAACATCAGGTGCAGTAAATGTGAAACTTAACTGCTCATTGAGCTGGGTCTAAAAGTTTGCCTTCACTCACCTCTGCAGCAGCTGCTCCTAACATCCATCCACCTGGTCTGATCAGCTCTGATCAAATTGACTGATCAATAATCCGCCCTGCGACTCAAAACTCAACCACCCTTTCCAATGAAACTGTGGACAGGGTTACTTCATGCAAATATTTAGGTGCCTTTTTTGATGAACATCTTAAAGTTGATGTCTTTATAAGCTAAATTCCTTTTCAGTCCTGTCACCCTCTGCCGTTTTTATCAGTCTTTTATTGAGAGCTTCCTGTGTTTTTCATTTATCTGCTGGTTTCACAGCCTCACATTGAAGGAAATGGTCTAAAGCATTGTTCAAATCTGCTCCAAGATCACAGGAGTGACACAACGAGACTTTATGGATTTTTGCAGTCAATAGATCCTCAGTATTTTAGCTTCTCTGGGACATGCACTTGCAGGTTTTCTCTGTTGCTGTCAAGAAGTTGTTATTTTTTACCTGCGTGTACAACTAACCACTATTCAAAATGTTGCATTCCCTCTGCTACTCGGCTTTTAAATTTTCTGTTAATATTTTTTATTATTATTATTGTTATTTTTAATTTCCTTTATTAATAATCAGTCTATTAATGTTTTTTATTGTTATTATGTACAGATTTCTTTATTCCACTGAACACCTTCAGTGGAATAAAGAAATCTTTAAATAATAGAGAAGTAAAGAGAAGTAATAGACTTATTATTGATAAAATATATATATTTTTTACAACAACAAAAAATGTTTTTTATTTTAGATTTATTTTTTATTACTCAGCAGCCCAGTGGCACCTCAAAGGCGACGATGCTAACAAATACTAACCTGGTTCAGACTTCAGGGTGCAGGTTAACTGGTGACTCTAAATTGTCCGTAGGTGTGAATGTGAGTGTGAATGGTTGTCTGTCTCTATGTGTCAGTCCTGTGATAGTCTGGTGACCTGTCCAGGGTGAACCCTGCCTCTCACCCAGTGTCAGCTGGGACAGGCTCCAGCCCCGCTGCGACCCTCAACAGGATAAATAGTTATGGAAAATGAATGAATGAATGTTTGAACTATGAACTATTTATGTGTCTACATATTAGCGTATGTTAGAGTGTGTGCAGGGCAAATTGCCCCTGGTAGGATTGCTAAAGTTGTCTGAATCTGAATCTGCTGCTGATAGAAATCCTGAAGAGTTCCACCTGCGCTGCGTTCACAGACCTGCAAACACCACGACTTTAGAAGGGAACACACACAAACACACATAAATAAAGTAAAGTGTGGCGTTTGGATGTCGACCAACACTGTTCGTTTTGTCAGCTGCTGCTACTTGCTGACAGGTTACACTCCATTTAAACAGCTTTCCTGGTCATTGCCGTTTTATGTTAAGCACCGCACTGGTGCTCTGAAATGGGGCGGATCCATTGTGTCTGTAATCAACATTTTTTGTGTCTTTGTGTCCCTGCAGGACGACCACCAGTGTCAGAGTGTCCTCATTGGCTAAGAGCCGTCTGGAGGCAGAGTCAGAGTGACAGGGCCGTGTTGTGGGGGGGACTTCCTCTGAGCAGAGGACAAGATGCTGCTGACTTCCTGCTCCGCCCCCTGCAGCTACATCTGGCTCTGGTAAGCAAACAAATAACCAAACAAACACAAATAATTGACCATCAGCAGCTGCGACTCTGCAGGACGTGACCAGGAGACACTTTCATCTGATCACTGATCGATTATCAATCACTGATCAGTGACTCACCTGTGTGTTTCCTCCTCCAGGTGCCTCCTGATGATCCCGACGGCTCCTGCAGCAGCTCTCGGGGTGAGTTCATCACTCGTTGTTAAAATCTCACCTGTCGTTTCTTCACTGGGGCTTTTATTGTGAAAGCGCTTTCTCGCTTCCTCTGAACGCCTCTGATGTGAGGTCACAGGATGTTGGCATGATGCTCACCTCAGTGTTATTGATCCTGTTGATCAGAGTGTTATTGATCCGATCGTCAGGTTCTGACAGTGTGTCAAACTCTCACACCTGAACCGATGCCGATCTCGCATTTCCACCAGTTTCAGCTGGAACAATTGTGATGAAGGATGTTTCATCAACAGAGGTCGTTGCACAACAGAATTGAACAGCAGTAACAAAGTGGCGACTACTGACGTCATCACGGTTCGCACAATCTATTTCTGATTGACAGGCTGTGAACGGTGGGCGAACAGGAAAAGATCCCGTCACGTGTTGGTAGAGAGGGTATCAGAGGTTTTCGACCTCCCCAATTAACACCCCTTAAAATGAAAATTAAATTCATGGACGGTCTCAAATATTAAGATCATTCATTTCTTTTTAATCAATCCAGTGAAGTACATTTTGTTTTTCATCGTTTGTCTCAGTTGTTTTGTTGTTGCTTGTTTAATTCTTCGTGGCTTGTGGATTAATTTAGTCCATAAATCATCAGATAACTTTACTGACCGATGCAGCGTGACTGAAAACAAGATGCTGCTTATTAATGGAACATTAATCAATCAAATCTCATTTTCAAAGGTCATTTTTTTCTTTTAGTCTCTGTCGCATTTTCACTGTGAAAAAAGTCGTTATTAAAATGTTTTGTCATAGTTTCCATTGATGAAATAAAAACTGCAGTAAAGTTGATTTTCATACGAAAGTGTGACTCACAGTGAACTGATAGATTATGTATTTTGGTGCTGCAGCTGCTGACATGGATAACGACGTGGGTTATATTTATAGTGAATTCAGGTCAAATCATATATTTAAAGAGTTCCCACGATCATGGAAATCCTGGGAAAATCATGGAATTTTACAGTCACATTTTCCAGGCCTGGGAAGGACATGGATTTTTTTTGTGTATAATGAAATTTTTACAATAGGTGTCAAGATTTTTTAAAAATAATCATAATACAAAGTAAGATGATTAACATAATGTTTTTTTCATATTCGAGTTGTTGGAAAAATGTTGAAAATAAAAGCCTAGACTTAGTTAAGCAAAGCTAAGCTAAGCTAAACTAAGTTAAAATAAGTTAAGTTGGGCAAAGTTGAGCTAAACTAAATTAGACTAAATTAAGTTATGATAAACTAAACTTCAAACTTCAAACTTTATTTATTTATATAGCACCTTTCATACATACAAGTGTAACACAAAGTGCTTTACAAAACAAACAAGATGAAATAAAACAAAACAAAATATATAGATAATAATGAAAACCCATCCTTCCCACCCCCGTCCAAACAAACACACATACACGCACGCACAAGTGCACACACACGCAAACACGCACACGCACACACACACACACACACACACAAAGATAAAATGGTGATATGGCTCGACACCGAGGGTCCAGGTGAGGACAACGTGAGGGGGCCGTCCGCAACAAGAGGCGCCACAGCTCTCAGCCACAGGGACCCCCACCTGGGCCGGGGTGCACACTGAGGGGTCCCCAGGACAGCGTCCCCTCATGGAGAGCAGGCATAACTACCGCTGCAGAGGGCCCCCATGAGGAAACACTGGAGCTAAAAACTAAGATATGCATCAGTCTAAAAATTGTAAAAAGAGAAGAGAGAAGGCTTAAGAAAATTTAAAGGTAATAAAAATCATTAGAAACATTGAGGATTAAATATTAATAAAGGAAATAAATAGCTATAAGGAAATAAATTAAGTAGGTCAATTAAAAGCTAAACCAAACTAAATCAAGTTGAGCTAAACTAAACTAAACTAAGTTAAACTAAATTCAATTAAGCCAGACTAAACTAAATTAAGATAAACTAAACTAGTTATGATGAACTAAATTAGACTAAGCTAATCTAAACTAACTAAATTAAGTTAAGCTAAACTAAGCTAAATTAAACTTAATTAAGTTAAAATAAGCTAAGCTATACTAAACTAAACTAATTTAAGCTAAGATAAACAAAGTAAGTTATGTTAAACTAAACTAGATTAAGCTAATTTAAGTTAAACTAAATGAGTTAAGAGAAAGAATGAAATTAGACGAAACTAAGCTTAAATAAACTACACTAAACTAAACCCATGAAGTCACAATCGTCATATTTACTGGAGATACAAGAGGTTGAAATATTCTTAATTAAGCCTCACTGTGTCTGACGAGGTCTTTTTGTGGCTCCACGCCGGTGATAGTCGTGGCCGGTGGCATTTTAGTTCAGGGTTGTCCATCCGTCCGTCCTATTCCTGTGACTCAATGAACTGGTTAGATTTTGGTGGTCAAAGGTCACTGTCGCTGTAAGAAGGCCTTGCGAGAATTTCCTCAAATTTGGCAGAAACATCCACTTGGACTCAAGAATGAGCCAATTGGGATTTGGTGGTTGAAGGTCGAAGGTCACTGTGACCTCACAAAACATGTTTTTGGCCATAACTCAAGAATTCGTATACTAATAACGACAAAATGCTGCATAGATGTAGTGAATGAGGTGAAGACACTTTCTGTCCAAAAGGTCAAAGGTTATCTTTCGTGTCACATCGTAATGTGTGTGAGGCGTACAACCACGAGACACTAACTCTAGTTTGGAAGAGCCGCCTGATCCTCAGAGCGTCTTTGGCACGCTGGATTCAGCTGATTGAGAGGTTTTGGAGTTGGGTGCACTCAGGTGGGACTGACCTGCAGGTGGAGTTCGAAGATCACCTGAGTGTCTCTGGTGCCCCCCAGGGACCAGACCTCGGGCCTCAGGTCTTTATTTATTTAAACACTGGGACACAAGAGAGCACTATAAAGTGACACTGATGGACCGATGATGGAGGACATGTGGAGGACTGATGCTGAACTGATCCAGGATGAACAGAGGATGTGGGGATGACCCTGCAGAGGTGGAGAAATTTTTCAGTCTCTCCATCCTGTTGAGGTCGTCAGGTTCAGTCTGTCTGTGAACAGCAGGGTAGGCAGCCAATCAGCTGCTCCGCTGTCTGCTCAGCCAATCAGTGGCAGTGTGGTGTCCCAGATGGAGAGATGATGGAGGATGGATGGATGGCAGTAGGAGCTGGTGGCAGTGCAGATTGGGTTAAGATATAGGATGGAGGACTGATGGAGGTTGGAGGACGGCATGAGTGCAGACGGGTGCAGAACAGAGTCGTGACAGTAAATGGAGCGATGATGGAGGATAAATGGAGGACTGATGGAGGGAGGATGGTGCGAGTGCAGACATTCAGGACAAAGTCGTGACAGCAGATAGAGCGATAGCCACATTCCTGCTGCTGATAGCCACGCCTGACTGATAACCTGGTTTACACAACGCTGCAGGAATGTGGCTGCTACACAAACACTGCTGCATGCTGGGAAACTCACCGTCTGGGGCCCACAGTGAAATAAAAACCCCTCACGCTCAGTGTATCAACAGGGACACTCACTGTGGGACATGTAAAGGGGGACAGCCACCGTCAGGTCCTGTTCAACAGTTCCTTCCATGTTGTGTCTGACGTACCTCCATCACATGAACTCAGGTCCCTCCGATAACATCACCCATTAAGTAAACACATTTTATTATACGACGTACACTAACAAACACATTTTATTATATACGACGTACACTAACAAACACATTTTATTATATACGACGTACACTAACAAACACATTTTATTATATACGACGTACACTAACAAACACATTTTATTATATACGACGTACACTAACAAACACATTTTATTATATGACGTACACTAACAAACACATTTTATTATACGACGTACACTAACAAACACATTTTATTATATACGACGTACACTAACAAACACATTTTATTATATACGACGTACACTAACAAACACATTTTATTATATACGACGTACACTAACAAACACATTTTATTATATACGACGTACACTAACAAACACATTTTATTATATGACGTACACTAACAAACACATTTTATTATACGACGTACACTAACAAACACATTTTATTATATACGACGTACACTAACAAACACATTTTATTATATACGACGTACACTAACAAACACATTTTATTATATACGACGTACACTAACAAACACATTTTATTATACGACGTACACTAACAAACACATTTTATTATATACGACGTACACTAACAAACACATTTTATTATATGACGTACACTAACAAACACATTTTATTATATGACGTACACTAACAAACACATTTTATTATACGACGTACACTAACAAACACATTTTATTATATACGACGTACACTAACAAACACATTTTATTATACGACGTATACTAACAAACACATTTTATTATATACGACGAACACTAACAAACACATTTTATTATACGACGTACACTAACAAACACATTTTATTATATACGACGAACACTAACAAACACATTTTATTATACGACGTACACTAACAAACACATTTTATTATATACGACGTACACTAACAAACACATTTTATTATACGACGTATACTAACAAACACATTTTATTATACGACGTACACTAACAAACACATTTTATTATATACGACGTATACTAACAAACACATTTTATTATTCGACGTATACTAACAAACACATTTTATTATATATGACGTATACTAACAAACACATTTTATTATACGACGTACACTAACAAACACATTTTATTATATACGACGTACACTAACAAACACATTTTTTGTACGACGTACATTAACAAACAAATGTTTTTTGTACGACGTACAATAACAAACACATTTTATTATACGACGTACACTAACAAACACATTTTATTATATACGACGTACACTAACAAACACATTTTATTATACGACGTACACTAACAAACACATTTTATTTTATACGACGTACACTGACAAACAAATTTTTTTGTACGACGTACACTAACAAACACATTTTATTATACGACGTACACTAACAAACACATTTTATTATATACGACGTACACTAACAAACACATTTTATTATACGACGTATACTAACAAACACATTTTATTATATACGACGAACACTAACAAACACATTTTATTATACGACGTACACTAACAAACACATTTTATTATATACGACGAACACTAACAAACACATTTTATTATACGACGTACACTAACAAACACATTTTATTATATACAACGTACACTAACAAACACATTTTATTATATACGACGTACACTAACAAACACATTTTATTATATACGACGTACACTAACAAACACATTTTATTATATACGACGTACACTAACAAACACATTTTATTATACGACGTACACTAACAAACACATTTTATTATATACGACGTACACTAACAAACACATTTTATTATATACGACGTACACTAACAAACACATTTTATTATACGACGTATACTAACAAACACATTTTATTATACGACGTACACTAACAAACACATTTTATTATATACGACGTACACTAACAAACACATTTTATTATATACGACGTACACTAACAAACACATTTTATTATACGACGTATACTAACAAACACATTTTATTATACGACGTACACTAACAAACACATTTTATTATATACGACGTATACTAACAAACACATTTTATTATTCGACGTATACTAACAAACACATTTTATTATATACGACGTATACTAACAAACACATTTTATTATACGACGTACACTAACAAACACATTTTATTATATACGACGTACACTAACAAACACATTTTTTGTACGACGTACATTAACAAACAAATGTTTTTTGTACGACCTACACTAACAAACACATTTTATTATACGACGTACACTAACAAACACATTTTATTATATACGACGTACACTAACAAACACATTTTATTATACGACGTACACTAACAAACACATTTTATTTTATACGACGTACACTGACAAACAAATTTTTTTGTACGACGTACACTAACAAACACATTTTATTATACGACGTACACCAACAAACACATTTTTTTGTACGACGTACACTAACAAACACATTTTATTATATACGACGTACACTGACAAACAAATTTTTTTGTACGACGTACACTAACAAACACATTTTATTATACGACGTACACCAACAAACACATTTTTTTGTACGACGTACACTAACAAACACATTTTATTATACGACGTACACTAACAAACACATTTTATTTTATACGACGTACACTGACAAACAAATTTTTTTGTACGACGTACACTAACAAACACATTTTATTATACGACGTACACCAACAAACACATTTTTTTATACGACGTACACTAACAAACACATTTTATTATACGACGTACACCAACAAACACATTTTTTTGTACGACGTACACTAACAAACACATTTTATTATATATGACGTATACTAACAAACACATTTTATTATATACGACGTACACTAACAAACACATTTTTTTGTACGACGTACACTAACAAACACATTTTATGATACGATGTACACTAACAAACACATTTTATTATACGACGTACACTAACAAACACATTTTATTATACGATGTACACTAACAAACACATTTTATTATACGATGTACACTAACAAACACATTTTTTTGTACGACGTACACTAACAAACACATTTTATTATACGACGTACACTAACAAACACATTTTATTATAGGACGTATACTAACGAACACATTTTTTTGTACGACGTACACTAACAAACACATTTTATTATAAGACGTACACTAACAAACACATTTTATTATAGGACGTATACTAACGAACACATTTTTTTGTACGACGTACACGAACAAACACATTTTATTATACGACGTACACTAACAAACACATTTTATTATACGATGTACACTAACAAACACATTTTATTATAGGACGTATACAAACGAACACATTTTTTTGTACGACGTACACTAACAAACACATTTTATTATACGACGTACACTAACAAACACATTTTATTATACGACGTACACTAACAAACACATTTTATTATACGATGTACACTAACAAACACATTTTATTATAGGACGTATACAAACGAACACATTTTTTTGTACGACGTACACGAACAAACACATTTTATTATACGACGTACACTAACAAACACATTTTATTATACGACGTACACTAACAAACACATTTTATTATACGACGTACACTAACAAACACATTTTATTATACGACGTACACTAACAAACACATTTTATTATACGACGTACACTAACAAACACATTTTATTATAAGACGTACACTAACAAACACATTTTATTATACGACGTACACTAACAAACACATTTTATTATACGACGTACACTAACAAACACATTTTATTATACAACGTACACTAACAAACACATTTTATTATAAGACGTACACTAACAAACACATTTTATTATACGACGTACACTAACAAACACATTTTATTATACGACGTACACTAACAAACACATTTTATTATACAACGTACACTAACAAACACATTTTATTATAAGACGTACACTAACAAACACATTTTATTATACGATGTACACTAACAAACACATTTTTTTGTACGACATACACGAACAAACACATTTTATTATACGACGTACACTAACAAACACATTTTATTATACGACGTACACTAACAAACACATTTTATTATAAGACATACACTAACAAACACATTTTATTATACGATGTACACTAACAAACACATTTTATATAGTATATATTGTTTTTATACAGTGTACATTAACAAAAGTGTTTTATTGAACATGTTTTTATTATACAACATACGCTAACAACCCTACATACTTTATATTATATGACATACATGTACAAACGTGTTTTATTATTCAGCGTTCATTAAGAAATGTATGTGACTTGTATGGCATACATAGACAAACATGTATGTATTTTATTATGGCCTGTACATTCATGAACACATTTTATTATATGCTGGATATTAAGGAATGTACTTGTGTCTTAATATACACCTTACATTGATGAACACGTATTTTAGCATATGCTGCACAACATGTTTTATGATAAGCTGTGAACTAACTTAGACATCTTTCATAATAGCACACACATTAACAAGCCTGTGTGTCATTGGTTGTGTACAGCTATAATTAACAAATGTGTTTATTGTTGAATGTTTTATTATACGGTGTACATTTACAGATGTGTTTTATTGTACGGAATACGTGAACAAACACACGTATAATTATATGACGTACAGTAACAAACACATGATGTATCTTACAGTGTACATGAGACGCACGTGTTTTGGCTCAGCTGCAGCAGTCGGAGTTTTTTATTGTTGAAGTGATTTTCTGATGGTTTGATTCGTATTTGATGAACAGAAGCTGCTTCACATCTGTCCTCATTCAGACTGTTCAAAGAGTTTTGTGGGTCAGAAAAAATGGATGCATGATTGTCACTGACGTTATCTGATAAACACACACACACACACACACACTCACACACACTCACACACAAGCACAGTCAGCTGTCTGCTTCCTGAGAATCTCAGAGATGCTTGTCTGTCTCTGAGCAGTGTTTACATTCCTCACTGTCTGAACACAGAGAATACACCATAAAATACAAAACACACTCTGCTGGAGACAATACACCCAAAAACACAAAACTCACATGCTAGAGGAAATACACCCCAAAACAATAAAAACAAAAAACTTGTTGCCTTGTTGCAGTCATAACATCCATGATTTCATACATTTAACACTCCTTTTTTTATGATCGCAATCGGAAGCTCATACATCTCTCAGTGGTGTGGCGCCCCCAGGCCTGATGGGATATATAATCCACCCAGTGTGTCCTGGATCTTAGATCACCATCCAAAACTCTCCAGTTGTTGGCTGCACCTCAATATTGTGTTTATGAAAATCACAAACAGTCTGTGACAAGGACACAAACCTGGTGGAGGAGTCCAGTGCCTACTGAGAATACAGCTCTCACTGCCGTTAAAACTGAATGAGTCATAGTTACAGCCCCAGTGCCCCATACTCACTCTGTCCACCACAAGATACCCCGGATAACACGGTCCTAAACCTCGCCGTAGTCCAAAAAACACATGCAGACTGGATGGACAAACTCCCATCATCCCTTCAGGATACCTGCAGGTATAAACACCAGGGGCCGGTTGCACACACACCTGAAGTGAAGATTTTCCTTGAAGTCAAAATAAAATTGGTTGCACAAAGCACTCGTGGGAGTCTGCTCAACCAGTCTACACATGCTTTGTGGACTTGGAAAAGGCCTAGGACCATGTCCCCTTGAGGCGGTGTGGGGGGCACTGCAGGAGTATGGGGTACCAGAGCTGCTGCCAGGAGCCAAAATGAGAGGTGTGTCCGTACACTCAGCACAAAGTCAAACACGTTTTCAGTGGGTGTTGGCCTGCGCCAGGGTTGTCCCTTGTCACCAATTGTCTCCAGCCGCTGGGAGGAGAGTGTCCAGTTTGGGGTCCTCAGAATTGTGTCTCAGTTCTTTGCAGATGATGCGGTTCTGTTGGCTTCATCACACTGTGACCTTTAGGAAGCACTGGAGCAGTTTGCAACCAAGTGTGAAGCTGTTGAGAGAAGAGTCAGTACCTCCATGTCTGAGGCCATGGTTCTCTACTGGTTGGGAGTAAGTTGCTAGCCTGGCGTGTCCAGACCCAGTTCGCAAAACGCTAATGGGTCTGGACACGGAGTGCACATTTCCTCTATTCCCGGGGAGCGATATCAACGGCTGTCAGTCAGAGTGCCCCTTCACGCAATTGCAAAGACGGAAAACCAATCAGAGTAAACGAAATGTGTCAACATTGTTGAGCTGGCTAGTGAGTTGCTGCTCCAGGTGACGTGTCTCGGGGTGTTTTTCAAGAGTGAAGGTGAAATGCAGCGTGAGGTGGACGGTCAGATCGGTGCAGTGTCTGCAGTGATGTGGGCGTTGTACCAGACTGTTGTATTGAAGACAGAGCGGAGCTCGGGGGTGAAGCTTTCAATTTACCTTCCCATCTGGGGTCATGACCAAAAGAATGAGATTGCTGATACAAATAGCCAAAATGAGTTTCCTCTGAAGGGTGTCTGGGCTCAGCCTCAGAAACTGAGTGAGGAGCTCAGACATACGGAGGGAGTTCAGAGTGGAAAGTGGTCAGCTGAGATGGTTTAGTATCTGATCAGGATCCTCCTGGGCGCCTCCTGACAGAGGTCTTCCAGGCATGTGTGGATGAATGGATTGATAACTAGTGTGTGTCATGATGAGGTCATAATGATGTCACACTAACATGTTGTGTTTTCCTCCAGTTGGACAAGAAAGATCTGAAGTGATGTCATGTTGATGACGTATGGAGGCGCTGCTGCAGCGACGTGACGTGAATGTGACGTTGATGATGCTATGATGTCATTGTGAAATCTGTGTTCTTTCTTGGTTTCCAGGGCGACCAATCCGAGGTGTGCGCTGGTCGGGACTGCTCCACCTGTCAGTGTTTCCCAGCCAAAGGAGCCCAGGTGAGTCTCCGCCCACTAGCACAGCAGGCAACAGCCAATCAGAGCCCTGCTGCAGCATGACATCATCACAGCTGCAGACACTCTTGTTAACAGACGTGTGAAGTCTCCACTGTTGGCTTGTAAACCACACACAGACATATACACGCGCGCGCGCACACACACACACCACACACACACACACACACACACACCACACACACTGTAATAATGAGCAGTAGGATGGAGGAGTGTCAGTGTGGAATGTGTTTGTGTTAAATTTTCAGTTGTTTACCTTAAACTGAGTCAACAGATTCCTCACACACACACACACACACACACACACGCGCATACACAATGATGTCACAGTGACTCCTCTCACTCCTTAAACTGATCTTCTACATAATATGAACAAATAGGGACATAATGATCTAGAGACCCACAATTCAGAACGTTACGAGACACTGTTACTGGTCACTGTGTGGTCCAGATGTTTCTACCTACAGTCAGTGTGATCCAGATGTTTCTACCTACAGTCAGTGTGGTCCAGATGTTTCTATCTACAGTCAGTGTGGTCCAGATGTTTCTACCTACAGTCAGTGTGGTCCAGATGTTTCTACCTACAGTCAGTGTGGTCCAGATGTTTCTATCTACAGTCAGTGTGGTCCAGATGTTTCTACCTACAGTCAGTGTGGTCCAGATGTTTCTACCTACAGTCAGTTTGGTCCAGATGTTTCTATCTACAGTCAGTGTGATCCAGATGTTTCTTTCTACAGTCAGTGTGGTCCAGATGTTTCTATCTACAGTCAGTTTGGTCCAGATGTTTCTATCTACAGTCAGTGTGATCCAGATGTTTCTACCTACAGTCAGTGTGGTCCAGATGTTTCTTTCTACAGTCAGTGTGGTCCAGATGTTTCTTTCTACAGTCAGTGTGGTCCAGATGTTTCTATCTACAGTCAGTGTGGTCCAGATGTTTCTTTCTACAGTCAGTGTGGTCCAGATGTTTCTATCTACAGTCAGTGTGGTCCAGATGTTTCTACCTACAGTCAGTGTGGTCCAGATGTTTCTACCTACAGTCAGTGTGATCCAGATGTTTCTATCTACAGTCAGTGTGGTCCAGATGTTTCTACCTACAGTCAGTGTGGTCCAGATGTTTCTATCTACAGTCAGTTTGGTCCAGATGTTTCTATCTACAGTCAGTGTGATCCAGATGTTTCTATCTACAGTCAGTGTGATCCAGATGTTTCTATCTACAGTCAGTGTGGTCCAGATGTTTCTATCTACAGTCAGTTTGATCCAGATGTTTCTACCTACAGTCAGTGTGGTCCAGATGTTTCTATCTACAGTCAGTGTGGTCCAGATGTTTCTATCTACAGTCAGTGTGATCCAGATGTTTCTATCTACAGTCAGTTTGATCCAGATGTTTCTATCTACAGTCAGTGTGGTCCAGATGTTTCTATCTACAGTCAGTGTGGTCTAGATGTTTCTATCTACAGTCAGTGTGATCCAGATGTTTCTATCTAGTCAGTGTGGTCCAGATGTTTCTATCTACAGTCAGTGTGGTCCAGATGTTTCTATCTACAGTCAGTTTGATCCAGATGTTTCTATCTAGTCAGTGTGGTCCAGATGTTTCTATCTACAGTCAGTTTGATCCAGATGTTTCTATCTACAGTCAGTGTGATCCAGATGTTTCTATCTACAGTCAGTGTGATCCAGATGTTTCTATCTACAGTCAGTTTGATCCAGATGTTTCTATCTAGTCAGTGTGGTCCAGATGTTTCTATCTACAGTCAGTGTGATCCAGATGTTTCTATCTACAGTCAGTGTGGTCCAGATGTTTCTTTCTACAGTCAGTGTGGTCCAGATGTTTCTTTCTACAGTCAGTTTGATCCAGATGTTTCTACCTACAGTCAGTGTGGTCCAGATGTTTCTATCTACAGTCAGTGTGATCCAGATGTTTCTACCTACAGTCAGTGTGGTCCAGATGTTTCTATCTACAGTCAGTGTGATCCAGATGTTTCTATCTACAGTCAGTTTGATCCAGATGTTTCTATCTACAGTCAGTGTGGTCCAGATGTTTCTATCTACAGTCAGTGTGGTCCAGATGTTTCTATCTACAGTCAGTGTGATCCAGATGTTTCTACCTACAGTCAGTGTGATCCAGATGTTTCTATCTACAGTCAGTGTGGTCCAGATGTTTCTATCTACAGTCAGTGTGATCCAGATGTTTCTACCTACAGTCAGTGTGGTCCAGATGTTTCTATCTACAGTCAGTGTGATCCAGATGTTTCTATCTACAGTCAGTGTGGTCCAGATGTTTCTATCTACAGTCAGTGTGGTCCAGATGTTTCTATCTACAGTCAGTGTGATCCAGATGTTTCTATCTACAGTCAGTGTGATCCAGATGTTTCTATCTACAGTCAGTGTGGTCCAGATGTTTCTATCTACAGTCAGTGTGGTCCAGATGTTTCTATCTACAGTCAGTGTGGTCCAGATGTTTCTATCTACAGTCAGTTTGATCCAGATGTTTCTATCTACAGTCAGTGTGATCCAGATGTTTCTATCTACAGTCAGTGTGATCCAGATGTTTCTATCTACAGTCAGTGTGATCCAGATGTTTCTATCTACAGTCAGTGTGATCCAGATGTTTCTATCTACAGTCAGTGTGATCCAGATGTTGCAGCATGTGTTTCAGTTCGCTGAGGAACGTGTGTCAAGTTTAGAAACATGTGATCAGGAGCCAATCAAACGGCTCCTAGAGCGTCACATGTCACTACAATCAGCTGATCAAGTAAACAACAACAAACGTTATCTAGTCAGACCATCGTCCAGACCACAAACTGACCTCCGATTTGTGTGTCCTATATGTGTGTGTGTGTGTGTGTGTGTGTGTGTGTGTGTGTGTGTGTGTGTGTTAGTGTGTGTGTTTGTACAGCTGGGGGCAGCAGACAGGCAGAGAGGATTGTGGGAAGGCGTCTGTCTCAGTGATTTCACAGCTGAGTGGTTTCAGAGAAAGAAGGACAGAGAGAGGACTAACAGAGATCACAGCTGTCACATCTCATCACACACACACTCCGCACACACACACACACACACACACACACACACACACTTCAGATCACTGATTCACACACTAACACACAGGGAGCACCAGAGCTCGACTGATAAATCAGCATGTTGATTCTGATCAGTATTGATTTGATCTCATCACAGACTGATCAATACCTGTCAGAGTGTCTGTTGATGGTGTCTGTCCGTCCTCACCTGATCAATCAAACTGTGATCAGACACACACCTGTGGGCTCAGGTGAACATTCATCTCTGACACTGTAAACATCCCAGACACTACAGACGTGACTCAATCACAGTTATTGATCCTGATCAAACATTATTAGTTTATTGATTATCAAATTGAATTGATTCATCATTTTTCTTTCTTTCTTTCTTTCTTTTTTTTCTTTCTTTCATTTTCTTGTTTATTTTCTTTTTCTTTCTTTGTTATTTATACTTTCTTTCTTTTGTAATTTTATTTTTTGTTCTTTCTTTCTTCTTTCCTTCACTCTTCATTCATTATACTATCTGTCTTTCTTTCTTACTAGCGTGTGTTAGTATTTGTGTAATGTTTGTGCGTGCATGCATGTTTGTGTGTGTTGTTGTTGTTGTTGTTGTTGTTGTGGCTGTGTCACACTGCCCTCCTGTGGTCAGACACCAACACAGCATGTTTCTAACAGATGACCCACCCAACAGTGTGGATGGTTGTTGTTGGTTCGTCACATCCTGATGGTTGTTGTGTTCATACAGTCTGAACACGAAGATAACAAAGATCATGGCTCTCTTTTTTACACATCAGAAGATATCAATATATTTGATACATAATCAATACCTCTGTTAATCTGAAAGATTCCTGTGTGTGGAGCCCGATTCAGAGTGAAAAGTTTCCAGACAGTTATAAAATGTATAATGTTTGCATTCACAGACAAGGACATTTAAACTTAGTGATACAGATACACACACATGATGTCGGACAAGTCACGCACATGGAATAGTTTCAAAGTGTACAGTTGGAAGCTCACTGAAGCATCCAAGCACAAAAACTGGTATTCAGGACGGCCCGAGATTTTTGGATTCTTTCAGAATCTGTCAGGTTCTAACAGTTTTGTTTGTTTCCTGCAGGGGCCTCCAGGTCTTCCGGGGCGGCAGGGCCCTCAGGGGCCTCTGGGCTTTCCAGGCCCTCAGGGGCCTCCAGGACAGAAGGGCCAGAGAGGAGACGAGGGCCCGACAGGGGCTTTAGGACTGAAAGGAGAATCGGTGAATAAACATGGTTCTGTTGGAAACATGGTGGTTCTGTTTGTTCTGTAACTACATCATTCTGACCTGAAGACAAGATGGCCGACACTCTGATGTGCACTGATGGCGTCTGTTCTCCTGATGAAAGTTATAAAGTTCTAACAGTCGGTCTGTTGTGACTCAAAACCACAGCTACAGTTTAACTCTGTCTGTTGTTTCAGGGAAGTGTCGGCGTTCCAGGTTTTCCGGGTATAGAAGGAGTTCCGGTAAGAAGGCCCGCCTTCTCAACTTCTCAGCTGCTCTGATTGGCCCAAATGTGGCAAGATCAAAGGTCAGACTGTGAGCATGTCTTTGTGTGTTTAGGGTCACCCGGGTCCGGCTGGCGGACCTGGTTTTCCAGGTCTGGACGGATGTAACGGAACCAGAGGAGAGAAAGGAGGACCTGGATTTCCAGGAAGACCAGGACCTGATGGAGAACAGGTCAGAGTCACTGATCGATCATAAAATACATTGAATGTTTGACGCAGTCACGTTTTAGCTTTTGGTTTTAGACATTATTAAATTTGTAACAATTCTTTATTTTCTTAATCACCAGACTGCAAGGAGATTTCTGATTTTAGATTTTAGAAATCAAAACCTCCTTGAACTTGGAAGACTTTATCTCATGTAACAGTACGGAAGATGTTTGAGTACTACAATGTACTGCAATACATGCTGTGTAGTTTTATGTCATCACCATGGTAACAGTGTTTTATTCTGCAGGGTTTTGCAGGACCGAAGGGGTTTCCAGGAGATCCAGCAGTCTACTACATACAGTACCCTGGAATACCTGTAAGCAATATAAGTATGCTTGGACTGTCAGTATCAACCAATAGTTGCAGCTCTGTGCTCCACTAGAGACCACAGATTATGGGATGTTTCGATGGGTGTTTGTTTCTGTTCATGTTTTCCTCTCAGTCACCGAACACATTTGCCGTATAGTAATGCTGCCATTCACTCATTTTCCATAACTGCTCATCCTCATTCCAAACTCCACACAGAAGGCCCCCCTCCACCCTGGGTTTGAGCCAGAAACCGCCTTGTTATGAGGCAAAAATACCAACCACTGCATCACTGCACTGGGAAGACAAACTAATGTTAGTATTTATGTGTTGCAGGGAGACGTTGGCCAAAGTGGACTTCCTGGTCGGCCGGTGAGAACAAACCTTTGACTTTGACACTTTTGCATATTTTACTTTCAAAACACATGAACAGTTTTATTTATTTATTTATTTTAAAACTGAGGCGTTTGATTTATATTAAACAACACAACATCTGCTTTTTGAGCAGTTTTAGTCTTTCACGGTGCATTTGTGACAAAATGTGCTAAATATATATATATTTTAACCTGTCTGTTGCCTTGCTCAGGGGCACTTCAGCAGTGCCTAGGAGGCAAACTGGCACCTCACCAGCCACCAGTCCACAGTCCATATTTGTTTCGGAAGGAGACTTGATCCGGCCACCTTCTGGATTAAGCTTTCTTTGCACAATGAGTATTTGTACTTGTGTCAGTGGTGTGTGATGTTACTGAACGCTGCCTCTGTCTGCAGGGTGAACGGGGTCTGCCTGGTCCGATGGGAAATGTGGGTACTGCAGGACTGGATGGGACTAATGTGAGTCACAACAAACACACCTGACTCAAATTATTACTAATGATAATAATGACCGTCTTAAGACTTGTAGACGCTCCTCTGGGGATACAAACAAATAAATTCTGCTCATACATGTACCCACAATATGTCTGTCTGTGTCTCCAGGGTCTCCCTGGTCTACCTGGCTCCAGAGGTCTACCTGTAAGTATTATCAGTGGTGGATGTACTGTATGTCTAAAAGTACATTTAACTGAGCACAGCGTTAGTTCAGGCAGGACACGATGTCGAGCTCAGCTCACATCCCAGCTACATCAGCTGATGGATCAGCTGGTTGATGAAGGGAGTCAGCTGATAGATCACATGATTCCTTTCTATGCAACCAATTGGCGAATCTCATTCAGGGCGCCCTTTTTAAACTGCTCTGGCCTGCCTACTGTTGCTGCTTCCTCTGCAAGCTGCTTTGCAACCTGCTCCTCCTTTTCATGCTGCGTCTTATCAATGTCATTTCTGTTTGTCATTGATGCTGCTCTTTTCTGTTCCCGGGGGTCTTTGCTGCTGCATGGAAGGGCAGGGACGTGTGCTCTCTCCACCTTAGGTTTTCTGTGTAGGCCTGAGAGGCCCCAGAACAGAACCATAACACCAAATATAATACTGCAAATGGAAATAAAGTGGTCCTGACTGAACTCTTGCAGTGTACTTTTTGACATACTTGTACTTTACTTGGACATTTCTAAAAATCTGATTGCTGATTATCGATCAGAGTGTTTGCACCTGTTGAGGTAGTTGTGGTGACAGGTTGTTCATGTGTTTGTGTTTCAGGGAGAAAAGGGTCGATCTCTGCCCGGGCAGAAAGGAGACGAGGTACAAATTTATGAAAGAAAAACAAACAATTTTTTTTATTCTTGCCACACACCCCTCAGTGACATCACTGCAGATGTTTTCCCAGTGGCAGCTGCAGGAAAACATCTGCAGTGGCAACACTGAGGGGGCGTCGCCATAAAATCAACAGTCAGGCGACTTTAAAGCTTCAGAGAGCAGAACTGAGAGGATTTACTTTTACTGTTATTTTAATGCGATCATTGTCAAAGTCATGTGCAGTAGGAGTATTGCAGTACTGTTTGTGGTCCACAGGGGGATCAGGGCCTCCAGGGGCCTCCGGGACCGTTTGAGTACGTCGACCCTCCAGAAGATCTGTACATTAAAGGAGAACCGGTGGGTCATGGTGTCACACGGCCAATCAGATTACAAGCTCTATACGTTCTGATGCTGTTCTACTGTAAATGACCTAAAACTCTGAACCTGTTCTATGTGATGTTTGTGTGTCCTTGTTCTGCTGTGGCTGTTGTGTCGTTCTGGCTCTGTTGGTTCTAATGTTGGGTTCTGTTGATTCTTCAGGGTCCTCAAGGGCCTAAAGGAGTCTGTGGAAGTCAGGGACTGCCGGTAAGTGAAGACGTCTGATCAAACCTCTGGAACATCTGGCTCAAGGAACACAGAGTTCCTCTGAACACTGTGATATTCCTCACGTAGTGATTATCAAGAACGTTGAACGTGATGTGATGTTTGTGGTTTCAGGGTTTGGACACTCTAAAGGGGATAAAAGGAGAGAAGGGGATTGTGGGATTCCCTGGACCCAGGGTGAGTCACCCTCCCTCCTCACGTTATTGATCAGTATCTATCAGTGGATCAAACTGTAGATTTTTTCTATCTTAGCTAACTGATCAACCCCCACTAAAATGCTTTCATGAGAACTTGAAGTGTTGAGAGTCAGGTGGCAGGATGAGCGTGTGATGGAAATTCACATGAACTCGTTATGTTCAGAATAATGATAATGTAACGTGTGTGTGTGTGTGTGTGTGTGTGTGTGTGTGTGTGTGTGTGTGTGTGTGTGTGTGTTTCAGGGAACTTCTGGTTACCCTGGCGTGCTCGGAGAGAAAGGATTCAAGGTGAGTCGTCAACACTGTACAGGTATAAAAGCTGACGTAATGATAATTAAACTGCTCACTCAGCTTTAACATTTTATATGATACAATTGTCAGCCAATCACAAACCAGGATTTCCCCTGTGTTAATGGTGTGTGCGTGTTTTCAGGGAATCCGAGGAATTCCGGGTCTCCCAGGTCTGATTGGAAGAGAAGGTCCTAAGGTCAGTTTGTGAGTCTGTGATGTAACACCATCAGCACCCTTCTGACCAATCACAGTCGGGTGGTGACTCACCTGTAATGATGAGCTCCTGTCCGTTAATGTACAGTCTGTAATGAGCCTGTTCCTGTTCCCAGGGCATGATGGGAAATCCAGGTCCTAAAGGCCTCCCTCATAAAGCAGAAGTCACACACACAGGTACGGATCAATAGACACTGATCGATCAGCTGACTGATGTCATCACTCTGGTTTGACGTCAGCTAACTGCCACCTGTCTTTCAGGTGACGTTGGAGACCCTGGAGCTACTGGACTGAGGGGCTCTCCAGGGGACAAAGGGCTGATGGGAATGCAGGGCCCCCCAGGAGCCCCCGGCAGATCCATACCTGGTCAGTACCTGCAGCCCATCAACAGTTTGATTCATATTTAAGGTGGTATGACAATAAATAAAGTTCTCTGTTGTTCCTCTTCAGGACGGGCAGGTATTGTGGGTGAGAGGGGAGTTCGAGGATCCAGAGGGGACAGAGGAGATCCAGGTCCGGCGTATTTAGGCGGACCAACGCCTGGAGAACCTGGAAAACCAGGACACCCAGGAGTCAAAGGACTAAAGGGAGAACCAGGGGTTCCAGGTACATGAGAACATTGTTTCTACCTGTTGTTCTCACGTCTGTCTTTCAGCCTGATTCTGATCATGAATACAGGTTATTTCTTGTTGTCGTCCTGCTGACTTCCTGTTTATCTCCTCAGGTACTTACTGTCTTCCCGGGGCTCCAGGAGAGTCTGGCAATCCAGGTGATCAGGGGCCACCGGGGTCCCAGGGCTTCCTAGGGTTTAAAGGTCAGTGTTGGGACATATTGATTAAGTGACTGATTGATTGATTGTTCATTGGTTCTGGTACCAAGTTCTAGGTAGTAAAACGTTTTGTCATCAAATGGATCTTAACCTCCACATGATCGATTAGACTCACTGAAGATCAAACATTGTGCCTTACATCTGGTTTAATAAGAAGACCAGAGGCTCCAGAATGTTTCCCAGAGGAACTCCAAACGTTATTGACCTCATATTTTATAACTCTTTTTAAATCTTCTTGTGTGTTTCAGGTAGTCCTGGTGACTGTGCTTGTGGCCCCCCATTGGTATTGAGGGGTCCTCCCGGCATTGGGGGTGACCTGGGGTCTCCAGGGTTTCCAGGAGTCCCAGGGGCTCCGGGGCCGAGAGGAGAGAAAGGTTTACCTGGAGACACAGGTGTGCGTGGACAACAGGTGAGTCAGCGGACAACAGGGTCAGAGGTCAGGGGTCACATAAAACACATGGTGCTTCTCAAAATCAAGTAGGGATACTTAAAATTTCAAGGAGGCCACGTCATTGAAAATACCGCCAAAGGACTGTTCCAATGTCAAGGATCCTTAGATTTCTCTCAGCGGGCATGAAGTGCCTACAATTCCTTGTGCATGATTTGCCGGAATTTAAGGCCTCTTGCTAGTCTGATCCAATGTGTGTTGCTGAATATTAGGAAGGAGTCTTGCGTAGCTTCTGTAGGACCCGACTTGGAAGGACCCGTTCTACCAAGGACGCATCCCTGAGTTTGAGAAGCACTAACAGATCCAGGAGATCACTGTTTGATGTTTGGTTTGTTTCACTGATTAGTTGATTGATTTATTGATTTGCAGGGTCTGGGTGGATTTCCAGGTGTCACAGGGTTCAAAGGTCAGAAGGGAGATTTCACTGTGGTGGATTTTAAAGGTACTTATTAATCACCTCAGAGTCTCATCTCTGCCAAACTCTACACACCAGCAGATGTAACAGTTGTGTTAAACTCTGTCTCAGTTCTGTAAAAATGAACGACTGTGTGACTCCAGCCATGACATCATGTGAGTGTATCAATGGTTCTGATTGTTTTTTTGTCGCCAGGTGAGAAAGGAAACAGGGGCCAGCAGGGCCCTGCAGGCAGACAAGGATTCTCAGGGAGACGAGGACTGGATGGGCCCGTGGGGCGCCCTGGAAACCCCGGCCCACCGGTCAGTGAGACACTCCTGTTGAACCCACACTCCAGCACCACCCTCAGGAAAAACTCTAATGGAGACAGATAAACCCCATAATGTTGTTGTTCTTCATCGGGCGCTGACAGCATTCTCACACTGTTACTGTCTCTGGTCCTGCTGTTCTGTCTCCCATCAGATTAAATCATGTTTCCGTTTTCTTCTCAGGGAGATAGTTTCGCCAGTTCTACTGGAGACAGAGGCTTCCCAGGACTCTCAGGGCCAAAGGGATTACCAGGACCTTCAGGCTCCCCCGGGCGAGGTGTAGTCGGAGCAGTAGGACAGCGTGGGGCCCCTGGTGACCCAGGACCTTCAGGACTCCCTGGCCCCTCAGGGCCGAAGGGGGTTAGAGGTGGAGATCAATCTGAAGTTGATTTTAAATTAGGACTGTGTAAACACAAACTCCAGCAAACTCAGTTTGTTCCCTGACTCCTCCCCCCCCCCCCCCCCTGCAGGTGATACTCTGCCCTGTGTACCCAGAAACCCTGGCGCCCCCGGAAAGAAAGGGGACCCTGGAAATCCAGGTAAACACCATCTATAAAGACTGTCTGTCTGACTCCCCAACACGTTCTCATCCCTACTCGTCTAATATAACTCGTCGATATAACACGTCTACATATTACCGGCTAGGTATCCTCCTGCATTTGCTGTTGATGTTCCAGGACGGCGTGTCAATTTACACCATGCAAAAGCATTTGGTTCGGTTTAGAAAACAAACATCATGGTTTGCCTCTACATTCATACAGAACGTGAACACCGGGCTCCTGGGTGAAAGTTTTGGGTTTGTTGGACCAGTTCACCTCCCCTCCCACCCGCTCTATAGGGACTTCTTATATAAGGTTGATGGCAGTGTTTCACACTGACAGCATCCACGACTGGTGCCGTCCAGCTGCATTATTAATTGACACCACTGGTGGAATCTTTCACAAATCACCGTAAAAGATTCCATTCAGCCACGTTACACACTGGTGGCTTTTGGCGCCGACGTCTGATGACAAAATCACTGTCAAAGCGGCGGTATTTGACGACTTACAAATAAGAATAGGGTGGACTCCCTGTTCACCTGTCTGTCTGACCTCCCACCCACCTGTCTTTTTCTCCAGGTTACCCAGGACTCCCGGGTCCTCCAGGTTTTCGTGGCATCACTGGACCTGATGGAGCTAAAGGAGACAAAGGACAGCCTGGACTTCCTGGACTACCTGGACGACAAGGTACTGGATCACACCTGCGCCACACCTGTAACACCTTTCCTTTACGTTATTTCTACAAGGATCCTCTCTTCCTCCTGCAGGACCTCCAGGTATTACTGGAGATACCGGAGAAGAAGGACGTGAAGGCGAAAGTTATGGCGGAGAGCCAGGTACAGTCACCTGTCTCTGTGATGTGACTTACACTGTCATCGTCTGTTGACTACCTTTATGACCTCATATTTCAGTAGTTTGACCTCAGTCAAAGGTCCAGATGAAACCAACATTTTCACCTGTTTCTCTGAACCACTTCAAACATGAAAACGCATTTAAGTGTCTTTTCAGCATGTTGTTTAGTCCGGTTGAATCAGACTCTGGTTGGTTTTCATGTTGGTGCGATTTGTTTGGGCAGATTCAAACATGACAATCACAATTCGATCAAAACAGCACCACAGAGACCCTTTTAGAGGACCTGGTCTGGAGTAGTTTGTTAGTGGTGTGAAGGGGATCTGAGATCTGATTTAAGCGGGGTATCACTGATCTGATTATTATCAGCTTTGTTCACAGTATGCTTAACTGTCCGTATACCAGGCTCTCCAGGGCTCCCAGGCTCTCCTGGACTCAGGGGCCCAGCAGGAAACTCTTTTGTCGGGCCCTCAGGACCTATTGGCTTCCCAGGGCGACCAGGCTCTCAGGGGCCTAAAGGAGTACCTGGCCCCCCCGGCAATGTTGGACTACCAGGTGAAGTACTGGACCTGAATGTCAGGACCTGAATATCAGGTCTAGTAGAATAGAATGGAATCACCGCTGCAGCAGCAAAAACACAATCATCAGATCCAGTTTCATTCATCCAGAATTATCTCCTGTGTTTGTCCAGGACTCCTGGGTCTGGCTGGGGGCCCTGGACCAAAGGGCCAGAGAGGACAGGATGGGGCCCCAGGTGAACGTGGCCCCCAGGGGCCCACACGTGATTTCTGTGATGCAGGAAAACCTGGTCCCAGAGGCCTTTCTGGCCCTCAGGGGCCCATAGGACCCCCAGGTAAACTCTGACTCCTGAAGATGCTCACTTTACTGTACTTCAGTGATCTTAACTTGACTTTACTGTACTGTACTTTCCTCCTCCTTACCTTACCTAACTTTACCTTACCTAACTTTACTGTACTTTACTCCACTGTACTGTACTATACTATACTTCAGTGTACTTTACTTAAGAGGTCATATTTCTGTTCAGGTTTTCCAGGGGAGAAAGGTGCGATCGGGGAGAATGGTCCTCCAGGTTTTGGCCCTCAAGGCCCTCAAGGGAAACCAGGCACTCCAGGTTTCCCGGGGTACCCAGGGCTCCAGAGCCCCTCTGGCCCCATTGGAGACACTGGACTACCGGGGTCCAATGGTCCAAAAGGTGAGCACCTCCCACCAGAACACCTGTGTTTACATGTTTTCTGATGACAGATTCACAGAAATACCAACGGTCTGTTTCAGGTCTGATGGGGCCCCAGGGCCAGGAAGGAGGGCCAGGGGCCCCTGGACTGCCTGGGGCCCTTGGAGCCCCAGGGAGGACAGGGGAGAGAGGGATGAATGGACTAGATGGAAGCCCAGGATGTGAGGGCCGGAAAGGAGAGAAAGGTACGCACTAAGTAATACTTCGAGTACAAGTACAGTTTTGTGAAAAACTACCAGTGTAAATGTGATGAATGAGTCAAACTTTTATTTAATGTGAAATCTGTTGCATGTGAAACATGATGGATCCCATGTGTGTCCCCCTGCAGGCTGTAAAGGGGCCCCGGGGCTTCCAGGAGAGACTAAGTTTATCTCCATCAAAGGAGGAAGAGGAGAAGAAGGACCCTCGGGCAACAACGGCTTTCCTGGACCACGAGGTCAGAACTGTAACAGACGAGACCAGTGTCAGGGTGTGATGTCACACAGGAAGTGGCTGGGTCATAACCTAGATCAGAGGTTCAGTGCTGCATTCAGGCACCCTATGAAAGTTGGACACACCTGTACACTAAGCACCTGAACGCTAATCTTAAAGGTTTGGACTCATTATCACAGACAACTTTGAAACAGACGTAATAAGTTTGAAAAACAGCTCTGAATTCCCACTATGAGTCCCAGTCTCTGCAGGAAATCAACAAAATCAACATATTTATGACCAGCAGAAATAAGGTGATAAAAGTATTTAAATCAAAATGCAAAATAATTATTAACACTAATCGGCACAAAACTGAATACTTTTATTGTCTTATTTCTGCTGCTGTCATGATACAACATTCATACATGTCTGTTGGAGCTGCCAGAGGACCAATACATGGCTGCATTTTATCAGAAAGGCTCTCAGGGCGTATGATGAGGACTTCAGTTTGTCAAGGTTAAGCTGGAGAGAGTTATGTGACATTCAATCCTTGACAGCTGTTAGTCGTACAGCAGTGTATTGTCTGCATAACAGTGAAAAGACTATAGCCACAAGCCAGCATGGACCTTTAAAACTTAAAAGCTGGGTAGGATCAAGACCTTTGACAGTTTTTTTGACACCTGCATTAAGAATAACCAACAGGTTTTTTGACGATCAGACAGGTGCTCACTTATTAATGTCCATATCTGTGCTTGGCCTCGCTCTTCTTTGGTAACGCTGTCACTTCCTGTTGGTCAGTTACAGAAACATTTTTGCGACATGCTTCAATGGCCTAGTTAAAAATATCCACCAACTTTGGTGATGTTTGTACAAATTGTCATTTATTAATGGCCAAATTTTGTGAAAGGTCAATGCAGTTGTTTGGAACTGGCGGTGCCCCCTATTGAGCGCTTTTAAAATTACATGTATTTCAACTTTATTTAACAAATCCTGCAAGTTTTAACTCAACTCAACTTTATTTATATAGCACATGTCATCCAAACATGCAGCCCAAAGTGCTTCACATGGCAAAATTGGAATGACACAGACACAAGACAATAAAATATTTAAAAAGCAAACCAACAAAAACAGGACAAACTAACAAAAAAAGATGATTAAAATCCATAGAATAGAATGATAAATAAATAAAATAGAATAGAAATAAATAGATAGGAGAGATAAAAAAGGGTAAAACCAATGGTTAAAACTTTAGAGAGAGCGATCAGAGATAGTCTGATTCGTGTTCTGCCATGCCCATTTTCACATTTGTTGCACCCCCAGTGATCAATTTGAATAAACTTTTAGGATGTCATTTATATCATGCAAGTTTTGGGATGGTCAAACAAACAATTTCTGATTTATAGTCTGATTTGTGCAGTGCCACATCCATTTTATGCATTTGTGCCACCCTAGTGATGAACATGAATAAAACTTTCAGAGTATGTTACTGCTATAGCTTTAGACATGTTCTGCAAGTTTTGTGATGATTGGCTTAACAGTTATGGAGTTAGGTCTGTTTATGTGTTGAGCCACGCCCGTGCTAAAGTTCATCGGTCAATATCTTCAAAACACAGTCAGGTATCCACAAGCTTTTGATAAAGTTCAACGATGATCCACAGAAAGTCTGGCACAAATTGGATATGTGGTTTAGGATAAGATGTCAAAAATGGGTTTTCCAAAAAATTAAAAATGGCGGACATTTTAACCATCGGACTGTAATGGTTCGTGCATGTTTTTTGTGAAACACAATGAGCTGCGCTTGTGTGACAAATTTCAAGTAAGTCAGAATTACAGTGTGAGTGGCATGGCCTTTCAAAATAAGAATTTTCTCACATTACTTATAGCACCTCCCATCCAGCCAGTTGGCATCATATTTGTGAAGCAGCATTTGCACACAACTTTCATTTGACTATGTGACTACGATGTTCCATATCGCAGGAATTTGTGAAAACACTTCTGAAGACAAAAAAAGAAGTCAAAGAAAAAACATTAGTGTTTCAGCCCTTCAGGCTTGAAGCCCTACATGCATTTAAAAGGACAGAAAAGAATCGGACCAAGGATTGAACCCTGGGTTACACCACACACCAACTAAGTAGACGAGGAGACATAGTAATTAATGATCACAGAAAAACGTCTGTCTGACAAAAAGGAGGCAAATGAGTCAATGGCAGTCCCTGTTATATCCGCCCATTGCTGAAGCTTACTGAGGAGAATAGAGCCGTCAACCACAAACACTCTGTTGCTACAGGAAATAAAGGTGTGCAAGGAGCTACTGGTAAGCCAGGCTATCCAGGCGTCAACGGACCCCCAGGAATTGTAGGACTCCCAGGACCCCCAGGGCCCTACGGCAAACCAGGACCTCCTGGAGTCCCTGGACGTACAGGACCCCCAGGATTCATCGGCTTCCCTGGAGAGACAGGAGATCCAGTAAGAGGACTTTGTACAAACCATTATTAAACACCACTAACAGAATCCCTAACAGACTTTGGGCTTTGGGAGTGTAAATGCTGAATGTGTATTTGAGCCATTAGAGAAGTCCAGAAGATAAGAATTATATATTAGAATCAAAGAATCAGAACTTTTTTTGATTTGTTGTTTGTTTCTGGTTGCAGGGTGACCTGGGATGTCCGGGCAAAGATGGAGAGCCTGGACGGCAAGGATGTACTGGACCCAAAGGTATTACCTAACCCAGAGCCCCTAACCCTACCCACCACCATGATGTTTTAACCTTTCACACATGAAATACAAAGCAAAATTAACAATTGTATCTTTGATTCCTTCCCTCTAATTCTGATCTTTATCTGTGCTGGTTGGTGTGTAATGCTTCTGCTTGTATTTTAAGGCGATAAAGGAGACTCTGTTGGTTGTTCTGGTCCACCTGGAGACAAGGGGCCTTCTGGAGACTTAGGGCCCTCAGGTGAGTATCTGGTTTTGCAGTTGTGAAACAGAGCATAAAGATGATCCGCAGCTTGGATGTGAATAAACAGCAAGTAAAATCCAAACACACGACTCTGTCGGTTTAATATTGGTTAAAGTTGACTCCAAACTGAATAAATGAAGTCCGTCAGTGCTCAAACGAGATAATCTGTTATTGATCTTTATTGAGTGTTTTGTGATTCATCAGGTGAGTTTCTGGATCAATCAACTGTTTTTCTCTCCCCAGGACCTCCTGGACCTCAAGGAGATCCTGGAGGACCTGGTGTCAACGGGGCTCCAGGACAGAGAGGATGCAAAGGAGATCCAGGCCAGCAGGGAGACCTGGGCGAACCAGGTACAGAAGCTCACCTGGACCTTATGAAGTCTTTACACCCTTATTTATTAACATGAGCTGAGTCATGTGACCTGCTGCTATTTAAAACCAGTGAAGGCCGACAGCTGGTCAGTCGGAATGGTTCCCTTTGTAGGTAAGCTGTTAATGTGAGAAAACACCAGAAAGTGCTGTTGATGGCAGATTAACGTGGATGAAGTGTACGGTAACAATGAAAACACTGTCTGTTAAAAACAAATGTAAATTATGCTGAATGTAATTTTGCTGGCTACAGGTGATGTCACCCCCGTCAATGCTCCATAACAAAAGGGGGTTTACAGACAAAATATTCTGGATAAGTACAAAGTGGAGTGTTACCAGAGGAACACCTACATACCACATTTTGTGACAAAACTAGTCTAATGAACCCAAATGCAGACACAGACTGGGAGCAGGATCAAGTAGGTCATTTATTTATAAAATGAGTGGAGGAGTCCTGGGTGGCAAAAGTCTGAGGTAGGGAAGTGAAGCAGGGAAGCTGGGCTGGGGGAGCTGGCAGAGTGGTTTCGGGGACCAGAGGTGAGTGGAGCAGATGAGATCCAGGTGGTTTCCAAGTGAGCAGGCGTTCCAGTACAGGGGAGAGCTGACGTGATCCCAGGTGGTAATCAGGTGGAATAGGAGTGGAGAAGGAGGCTGAAGTCAAATCAGCATATTGCTGCGGGCACAGGGAAACGGGTATTAGCAAGCAAGTCAGTACTCGTCGTACTCGTCGTCCTCCGCTTATCCGGGTCCAGGTTGCGGGGGCAGCAGCCTCAGCAAAGAAGCCCAGACAGTCCTCTCCCCAGCCACTTCCGCCAGCTCTTCCGTGGGAATCCTGAGGCGTTCCCAGGCCAGCCGGGCGATGTAATCCCTCCAGCGTGTCCTGGGGCGGCCCCAGGGTCTCCTCCCGGTTGGACACGCCTGAAACACCTCCCAAGGGAGGCGTCCGGAAGGCATCCTTACCAGATGCCCGAACCACCTCAACTGGCTCCTCTCCATGTGGAGGAGCAGCGGCTCTACTCCGAGTCCCTCCCGGATGTCCGAGCTCCTCACCCTATCTCTAAGGCTGAGCCCAGACACCCTGCGGAGGAAACTCATTTCAGCCGCTTGCACTCACAATCTCGTTCTTTCGGTCACTACCCAGAGCTCGTGGCCATAGGTGAGGATTGGAACGTAGATCGAGCGGTAAATCGAGAGCTTCGCTTTCTGGCTTAGCTCCCTTTTCACCACAACGGACCGGTTAAGCGCCTGCACTTCTGTCTGATGACAGTAAAGCCTGTGGTGGCGAGGGCCAATATTTCAGGTTTAGCTGGTGTAGCCAGCAGATGTCTGAGTCAGGACTTCCTCCTCCGTGGCCCTTACATTTGAGTTTACCTGTTTAACTGTGTATGAATCCAGATAAAAAAATTTAAAAAGCTTATTTGAAGCTAACTCACCAGATGATAGCCGAAGGGTTCCAAGATTGCATCTCAGCCCACATGTTCAACCTGCTCGCATGGACTGTTTACCTGATGTTCAAATGTGGTTCATCAGAACTACTCCAAATGGACTACAAATGGACTACAAATAGAAACCAGAACACTTTGATACCAACATCTGGTCCCGTAATTCTTGACGTAATTTTTTAGCGCACAAGCCTTACACTGGGAACACTACGGAGAGCATAAACTTGCTTAACCCTGTCTGTTCATCTACTTTATTCTAGGTGTGGTCGGTCCCTCAGGTCCCAGAGGTCGTTCGGGTCTTCCAGGTCTTCCTGGTAAAGCCGGTGCTGATGGTCCACCCGGACCGCAGGGCTCCCCGGGACTCCAAGGTCAGAACTCAAACCCAGAGCTGCTGTCGTCTTAGAAGTCAAAGAGATTGTCTCGTAAAGGGAAGAGGTTTAACTCCAGTCTCTTTCCTTCAGAGGAGGTGGAAGTCTATTTTTTTTTAATCCAGACCTCATCTCCAGGTTAATTTAAACATGTGATGTGTATCTGGATATCTGATTTGGATCAGGAAAAGACACATTATAACCCAAACCACATCTGAAACTGGTTGACATTGTGATCAGATCTCAGCCACATGTAAATAACGTTTCGTCACTTGAAAAAATCCAATAAATGACAGTTGTTTATTATATTTACCTGACAGATCGCAGTGCACATGTGTCTGAGGTGGCTGAAATAAGCTGACTGTTTGCTTTTTTATGATTTTTTTTTCACATCAGGTCCTCCTGGACCACTTGGACTTCATGGACTGGACGGACTGAAAGGAGTGAAGGGGGACATGGGGACCAGAGGTATGAGACTCTCACATAGACAATAAACAAACACTAAACACGCTAAAGTCAGTTACTTACATACAAACCTCAAGTAAATGATGATGATGAAACATCAGCATCACAATAATAACACTCGTTATTCTGTTTAGGTCTGGGTGTGCCGGGTCCTCCAGGTTCTAATGGTCCTCCAGGGGATAAAGGTCCTTCAGGTCCTCCAGGACACATGGGTTTATCCCAGCCCGGACCACCAGGACCCACAGGCCCACCAGGACCCAAAGGTGTGTGGTAGTGTGACCCCCATCAGGGTCAGGATGTGTCAGACCAGCAGTGATTCATCTAAGATCAGAACTTTGTGTTGTAGGACCACCAGGGGTTTTGGGACCTCCAGGTAAAGCAGGAACAGACTGTAAGGGTCCAATCCCAGGGCCTCGTGGAGATCCTGGTTGTACTGGGCCAGATGGAGAGCCAGGTCAGACTTAAACATTCAGAATTAATAAACTTGTAAGTCAGATAAATCACAATGCATGACCTCTGACCTTTGTTTGGTGTTTCAGGGTGTGCTGGTGAGATGGGGGATCCAGGTCCAAACCCTCCCATGCCTGGAGATGATGGGGACAATGGGGCTATTGGCTGCCAGGGGCCCATTGGCCCAAAAGGATCTCCGGGGCCCAGAGGACTGCCAGGCATCCCTGGAAATCCAGGAGTTAAAGGTCAGACTCTCTTCATGTAGCTGAGATATCTTTAAATGAAGAGCTGCTGACAGAACTTCACTCAGAGAAGATTCACTTTACAACCCAACAGAACTGAATGGTAGGTGTACCTGAGCACCAAGCATAGGAAAACCTCTGAAGCTTTAGGCTACATTTGCAGTTACCTGAGGTATGAAATTAAATGGACCCTGGGTTTAACTTAGCAGAGACACACTCTAAAACATGGAGCAGGACTTGACCCAGCTGATCTTTGTCTCTGTTCCACTTCAGCCCCCACCATTGTATTTTTGTGTGCTAGGACACCTCGTCATGGACTGTCACTTAGTTACATCTGTGTGTGTGATTAGGCTTGCGGGGGTCTCCAGGTCTGATGGGACTACCTGGCAGTCGGGGTCCTCAAGGTTGTACTGGTGCAAGTGGGCCTCCAGGACCAAAGGGATATGCAGGACCTATGGGTCCAAAGGGGGAGAAGGGACGTGTCTCCCCCTGCCCCGATTATCCTCCCGCAACACAGGGCCCTCCAGGACCTCCCGGCTTGCCTGGTCAGCCTGGAGATGTCGGCGTCCAGGGAGAAATCGGCCGGGGGGGACCCAAAGGTGAGAGACGGTTGGTGGACGGGGTTGTGATGATTCATCATGACCCATTCAGAAAGTTTTCTGGTCTTTTCCTTCTGCTTAGAAGAACACATTTCTCCACAGTCATCCAAATACAATAAACTCCAGAGCTGGTTCAGGATAATTCGGTTAATGAGGGACAGCAGATGAAAACTCTCAAATTTAAACCTTCTGATGTGAAACTACTACCATCCGGTGCAGTATCAGTGCAGCTGATAATTAAGGTGGTTGATTATGTGTTTCAGGTAGGAGGGGGAACATCGGGCCTGATGGGCCGATAGGCTTTGAAGGGCCCGCAGGCCCAGATGGAAACCGAGGAGTGCCAGGCCTGCCAGGGGAGAATGGAATAGCGGGAGCCAAAGGTGAGACCTCCACCTGTCTGTCTCTCTGGTTGTCTGGGGTTGTTAGAGTTGGTGTGTATCACCTGTGTAGATTTGTTCTGTTGCTGTAACTCTCTTTGGTCCTTGTGTCTCAGGTGATCAGGGTCCGAGCGGTGACCCCGGTCCTCCTGGACCAACCAAAAACTTGAACTCGGGCTTCCTGTTGGTGATGCACAGCCAATCAAAGACAGTACCCTCCTGTCCACTAAACATGAGGGTCCTGTGGATCGGATACAGTCTGCTGTACCTGGAGGGTCAGGAGAAGGCTCACACTCAGGACCTGGGTAACACATAAGCACACGCGCACAATAACCCCTTTCATCTCCTTTGATGGGAAAGGTTACAATTGGCATTCATTCCAGGGAAAAATGACTCCTCAGTAGTCACGGTTATTCATAGGCTCCAATAGGCAGCGATGGAAACATGACATACTGATTTCCTTTTATGGCATGATGCAATCACTATCAGTCAGCACCAAGTTTGAAAGAATTTTTACCACCCTCCATGCTCCTTTCTACCATTTACTAACCCCGTTTTCTGGTGCATCCAAGACACCAACTCCGACACACTAGTAAAAAAATAATCAGAAAGGCATGCTTGTCTGCTACGGGCAATGGGAAAGGAGTCTATCGTCTATTTTTAGTAGGACTTCTCACATATAAAAAACAACATTTCAGACATTTCAGTCTCTACCCACAGACCAGAACCCCAGCTGAGGACCTGAGCAGAGATACACCGCTGAATCCAGAGCTTCACCTTCAGGGTCAGCTGTCTCTGAACCACCACAGTCTGACACAGACTCCATCTGACCCTCACTGGAGAACTAGATACTTGCCCAGGTCCAGACCTTGAAATCAGCGTACTCCACGGAGTTCGGTTTGACTTTTTTTTACCGGCATTGTGACATCAAACAGCGGTTTACATTTGAAATAAAAAACGACAGGGATTGCCGATGTCAAGCTGTGTTTAAGTGGTGTGCTGGAACCACCACTTGAATGAAGATGAATACCAGCATTGGTGACCGTGACAGAAAAGATAAGTTCCTAGTTTGAACCCAAGGTGGAGGGTTCGAACAGTTTGCATGTTCTCCCCACGTCAGTTTGGGTTTCCTCCAGGTGCTCCAGCTTCCTCCCACGTTACAAAGACATAATGGTCAATTGGTGACTCTAAATTGTCCGTAGGTGTGAATGTGAGGGTGGATGGTTGTCTGTCTCTATGTGTCAGCCCTGTGATGGTCTGGTGACCTGTCCAGGACGTATCCCACGTCTTACCCACCGTCAGCTGTGATAGGCCCCTCTCCCCGCAGATACCACTTAGAGTGGATGCAACGTCAGACTGACTAACTCTACTCAAGGACTCGCTCTCAATCTGATGGGAACAATCCAGTGAGTACCATTGCCTCAGATTTTTAGGTGGTGACCTGCATCCTGCTGTTTCACATTTACCAGTCACCATACAGACACTCTGCACCTCGACTGCACCTTCAGAGCACTCACAGCTCTCACTCTGGTTACACAAGGACTCGTAATAACAGTCCGGTACTCCCACAGTACTCCCCCACTAGGTACCCACAAAACATATGTAGACTGGACAAAGTCCCGTGACCTCTGCAGTATCCCTGCATGAGTCCACTACTCCAGGACCAGGACAGAATCCAGATCACAACGATCACTCAGGGTCTCCTGTCAGCAGCCTGACAGAAACTTTCTCAAGGAGGCGGTGCAGCGTGGTTCCCAAATATCTGGTCCTCTTTTTTTTTAAAAAGTGAACCACCACCCTGATCTGCCAGTCCACAGGTCCCGAACTCTACAAGGCACTGAATAGTTAACCAAGGACACGGAGCTTTCAGCATCTCAGGGTGAATGTCATCCACACCTGGTCACACCCCGAGTCTTCCTGTTCATCTTCCTCTATGGGTGACGTCAGTTGGGTTCAAGAGTTCCTCAAAGTGTTCCCCATAGAACGGCTTACATGCATCTACACACTATAGTGTCCCTTTGTGAGAACAGCTTCAAACCAACCAAAGATCTTTGATTTGTTAAATGATTTAAATGTAATCTATATTTTAATATTTCCAGGTCAGGCTGGGTCCTGTCTGCGGGTCTTTTCCACCATGCCATTCTCCTCCTGTAACATGGGAACCTGCTCTTACGCCAGCCGTAACGACAAATCCTACTGGCTGTCGACGACGGCAGCCGTCCCTAGTATACCAGTGGGCGGAGCCGCCATTGAAGATCACATCAGCCGCTGTGTGGTGTGTGAAGCCCCCTCCGCACCTGTCGCTCTGCACAGCCAGACCTCCAACCAGCCAGAATGCCCCCCAAGCTGGAGGAGCCTGTGGACCGGATACTCCTTCCTCATGGTGGGTACTGCAGTGGAGATACTGCTGCTAATGCCAAAACTCCTACTTCTACTACAGCACTACTACTAATGCTACTGCTAATGCTACTGCTAATGCTACTGCTAATGCTACTGCTAATGCTACTGCTAATACTGTTACTGCAATCCTAAAAGTACAACTACTACAGAATCACTACTGCTAATGGTGCTCATTCTGGGCCTTTTCTCCACCACAATTTCATTTCCTGTGCGTGTTGCAGCATACAGGTGCAGGTGACGAGGGCGGCGGCCAGTCCCTGACATCATCAGGTAGCTGTCTGACAGACTTCAGGGCCCAGCCCTTCGTGGAGTGTCAGGGGCCTCGAGGAACCTGCCACTACTTCGCCAACATCTACAGTTTCTGGCTGACCAGAGTGGAGATGACCACTTCCAACTCCAATAGCTCTTCCACCACGCTGACCGAGGGCTGGCAGCAGAGGGAGAGCATCGGGAGGTGCAACGTCTGCATGAGGGGTTGAGGGGGAGCACCTCCTCCTCCTCCTCCTCCTCCTCCTCCTCCTCCTGCAGAGCCTGAGAGGACGGACAGGACGAGACTCGTCTGTTTGTCTCTGTGAGGAGAGACCATCATGTTTAAGATAACGCTGCCAATCAATCAGTCAGTCCTGTTCAGATCACCAGGAGTGACTAAGTGCAGCACAAACGTCACAGCAGACAGATGAACTGGGGTTGTCTGATGTCAGTTTGTAGTCAGGATGTTTGATCTCCACCCGGATGTCAAAGATCAGATATAAAACCTCACCAGCTGTGGGATCACTGGGCTCGTGTTCATGTTTGGATCAGCAGGTAAAACCTTCTTAGATTTTATTGTAAACAAAATTTCCACCGGACAAAACAGAGTCGGGGGGATTTGGATTTATTCAGATGCATTCAAATTTAAATTCCAGTTAAACGTGTTAAAAACACAATTTTGAAGCAGATTAGCTGTTTAAAAATGTATTTCTGATGTGAATTTGTCAAACAAAGCTTCAGTTTACAGCTCGCTGTTCAGTCAGTTAACAAAACTACTTACTTGGTGAAGTGAACTCTACGATATTTTAACATTAACAGCTGTATTTTGGAAAAGTTTGATGACTATCGTGGTAAAGCAGCTTTATTTATACCCGCATGAGTCCAGTTGGTGCTGATTTTTTACCTCTCCAGTGGCTTAACATTTTAACATTTTACTGTTCATTCATCAGTTTTGTTGGCCGAAAATTCTTACCAATATGAAAATGTGTGGCCTATTCACCGAATAAAAAAAACCTGGCACCTTTATTCCCTTCAGTCTCTCTAGCTTGGCTCGGTAGAGGTTCCAAATCCCAAAAGTTAGTGTCAGAGGAAAATAGAGAATTTAATAGTGTGTGGACACAGATTAGTTTCCTTTCATCACCGCCGCTCCGAAGTTAAAGCACCAAATAATTTTAAATAGCTACCTGCAGAGTCGCCACCTTGTGGTAAAACATATTAATGAATGCTCATGTCGACTTATTTATAATATTGATAGGTTAATTTAGACTTAACAGGCGATGTTGAATGAATGTCAGGATTATTATTTTGGTCAAAAATGGCTCTTTTGATAGTAAAGGTGTCGGACTCCTGTTTTAGGGTGAGAGTATTAACAGAAGAGAGGTCTAAAGAGGTCTTTTTGGGGTAATAAATTGGCATCTTATATCCTCCTGTGACCTGCGTCCTCAAATGAGGACATCACATTTTTGATTGCTGCACCTCACACTTTGTCCTGCTTACCTTAGACCTGTCGTCCTCATCTGTGGACGCTTCTTTGTGCCATCTTGTGGTAGTAAAAGCACAGTACACTAATCCATGTAAAAAACAAAATGGCAGCCATCTGTGCCAAGTCAGTCTGCAGCTGATCCCAACACAAAAGTTATTATTATCGCAGCATTTTACTCAGGCCAGTTGGGTGTTACAGACTGTTCCTACAGACAAAAACACATTCCTAGCGTTGAGTATGGAGCAAAGAAATTTCATACAACATTACAAGAGGAACAAATCACAAGGTTTTTAGATATAGTACATTATTTGCCATTTTGTTTTTGCACAGTCGTGTTCACGTGTTGAAATGAACAGTTTCGATCAGTCGTAGACCTGAACAGTGACCTCTAACCCACAGAGTTACAAAACATTGAACAAATGTTGCATTGATTGTAATTTTGTTTTAACACAACGATGTTCAGACACCTAAGTAATCAGTTTTATATTTGTTACACACTTACACACTGAGCATTTAAAATAAACTCATCATCCCTGTATGAGGACACTATTTTTTAAAACACTTACTGTTTAAAGATAATGCTTCATTTTTTATTCTCAGCAGGTTTTACCAGTCCCCAGTAGCTAGGAGAAGTTGAAAATGCATACCAAACAAAAGCTGGGGTGTCAGGAGGTTAAATTAGCTTGTAAATTAAAAATATAAAGGACCAATAATTGAACCCTGTGGAACCCCATTAATGATTATCCCCTTTTTCACTGTGTTGCTTGTTGTGAGTCTGCTGAAGTTTGATCGCATTAGATCGAACTACTCCACTACTACTGTCACACTGTTGTGGAGTCATCCTGATGTTGTGTCTCCTTTCACCATTAGGAGGTGCTAAGGTCAGACATATTAAATATCTACACATAAGAGTGAGTCAAAGATCCACAGACAAAACAAAACAGAGTGAGGCGTTAAAAATGTCAGAAAGGCCTGTTTAAGGGTGAATCAGTGGAAGGGACTGTGAGGTCTGAGGTCACTTATTGATTTATGATCAATTCATTGATAATTTGAGTTGTGAATGACTCGTAAAAGAGCTCTTTGTTTTGTCCTGAACGCAGATTATTTAGCTGGTGTGATTCGTTTTTTCCATTCTTTATTCTTCATTCATATTTGCTCTTAACTTTTCCGTATTTAGAACGAACATGTACTGTATAAGCCACGTGTTGAAGACGTGCTGTTTTCAATTCAAACTGTGACAGAAAGAAACATTTTTATTGATAATTTTACTCAAACTTTAAGTGTCTGACAACACTATGGAAAGGATCCTTACAGAGACAGACCTTTGTGCTTAGGAGTAAGATCCTTTTTGTTTAATCAGAAACATCCCAGAAATCAACGTCACCAAACCCACCAGACTACATTTAAATAAACAGTAATTTTATTATCATAAAACACACTTAATTCAAAGTTGACAGAAATAAAAAATAACTCACAAAAACTATGGTGGTTTGTCTGGTTTGGTTAAAATTAACCCTTAATTCACCCAATTAGACGTGTAAACATGCTGCCTCTATACACATCACAATGACTGTTTATTTAAATGGAGTCTGGTGGGTTTAGTGATGGTGATTTCAGGGCCGTTACTGGTTGAACAAAAAGGACCAGGTTGAAAATACTACGGAATTTACTCTTTTAGCTTGAAGAGAGTGTGAACACCACCAAACCGACCAATGAAATCTCGCTCATATCTAGTTATTAAGTTGGCTATAATTCTGTTGATCATTTCCAAACATGGCTCAGCCCCAGTTTGAATCAGTTCTGATGTGACGTTTTGACCTTTGTGTGCTGAATCGAACACAACATGGATTTTTTAAAAGTCATATTTATTTCGCTTATCACTGTTGTCAGGTGAAGAACTTGTATCTAAATGTCAACCTTTTATTAGTTCAGTAAGCTCAACCCAGTCGCCAGAGGGAAGTGTTGTACATTTCTGCAAACCACAGATACATTACATTTGTATGTGTCATACATGTCATATCAGTGTTTCTGAAGTGATGTAGTGTATGAGCTGATTTTGTCATCAGGAGAAGGGGATGGTGGATGGTGTGACACTTAGGAGAGATGTCTGCCAAGCTGCAGAGCACTGTTCAACACCAACAAACAATGAAAATGGTTGTTTTTAGTGAGACGTCGCAGCGTTTTCAGCCCTCAGACTTGGGTGTTTCTTAGTTACCTGTCGCCATGTGTCGAGCGGGACAATGCCACAAAAAATCAAAAAGTCCTCATCCCAACTCGTAAAATTCTGCCGCTTTGTCGGTGGATCAAAAAATGACGCTCTGTGTAGCCTCCTGTGACAGTTTTGGACATTCAGGGATGGTGTGTCAGTTTACTTTTGTAACGTGCGCTGTGCCTTTTCAAAATATACTTCGGTCTTCACAGGAAATGTACAGTTCCTGCTCATTGCATGCACACAGTCTTTTTCAGAATAAACTTAAAACATAGGTCCACGGTGAGATTTAGCAAAAAACTCATGGTTTGACCTAATATAAATATGTTTGTTATGAACTTGATGCCATATATAACATATTCTCACTCCCGACTGAAATATCGCAGCTTAGTCAGTAGACTTTGACATCTACATTTGACGCGCTAGATATCCAGGGGGCGTCTGTTGTTGACGTTTTGGGACATCGAATTTCCAAAATAAACTTCCATTTTTACAGGAAATGTACAGTTTCTGCTCATTAGATGCAAACAGTCTTTTTCGAAATAAACTCACGTTGGTAAAACATCATGTATTCACATTTATGACATTGTGCAAGAAACGCACGTGGTTAGGTTTAGAAATAGACATCATGGTTTGGCTCTACATTCAAACAGGAAGCAAACAGCAGACTCCTGGGTGAAAGTGAGCTGGGTGAGCTGATGTCATCATACTGCCGACAAAGTATGCCATTTTTTATTGGTGTCCGATGCGGAAATCACGCAACAATATTTGACGACTTCATATTGAGAATGGGTTGTTGTGTGGCATACATCCCTCGCGTAGCGTGCTATACTAGCACACTATGTTGTTATTAAAGTAACTCCATTGACTTTTGGTTTCACACAGGAAATGACAGGCTCCTGGGTTAAAGTCCAGAGTTTGTTTGACCCATCCACCTCCACTCCCACCCTCCCAGTATTGACTTTCTCGCTCATTATTTTACGGTAGTTGCTGGCGGCGTGTGTCATACAGCAGGGAAGGGTTCCTCTTGGCGTCTTTGCGTCGCCACTGACAAAGCAGCGCTATATGAGCTGTCGGGCCTGCTGCGTCAAAAACCGCTGCTATCTGATGCATCACTAGTTCGATGTCGAGATCACTAAAAAAAACAGGGTTATTTGATGGGTTGGGGGTGAGGACGGGCTCCTATTTTAGCCACAATGTGACTTTTTTCTGACCATTACCAAATAGATTTTGTTCTAAGCGTAACCATGCCAACAACAGCGCTGCTGATATGCAAAGTTTCATCGTATCAGCTACATGATGACGTACAAATGTAACATATCTGTGGTTTGAAGAAACGTATAATGCCAACATTTTTTCTGGGACTGGGTTGGTAAAGCAGACTGGTTTCATCTGGATGACTTTTATTTCAGTGCTTTTATTGTGAAAATAAACACCAGGTTACAAGGTTTCCTCTGATATCGTACATATCCTGTGATGTCACATTCTGTGATTCAGCAGCTGATCGGTTGGTGGCGTTGACGTGATGTTCTCTCCTCATGAGAGAGGACGACCAGAGAACACCCGAGTGAACTTTAGCCCCGCCTCCAGCCCCGCCCACAGCACAACTAGAAGTGCACTGAGAAACGTTATGATTGGTCGGCTGAGAGGCAGCGACTGCATTTTAATTGGTCAGCTGGGAGGCAGTGACTGCGTGTCATTGGTCAGTCAGTATTTTGTTAATAAGTAGGGAGAGAATCGCGTGAGAAGCTGTGAATACATTTGACATTAAACCTTGAAACGTGCTTTTTTTTGTTTTTTGTTCCAGTTTTCTTTCAGATCAGACGCGTTCGGAGTTTCTCCCTCAGCTCAGCTTCATGTTCTTTATTCATGTTCTTCAGTTTTCAGTGTAAAAACAAAGAGAGCAGCGTGTCGTGAGTCGAACATCTGAACGGACGAGCTGCGGCACAGAACCAGGAGCTGAACCGGGACCAGCAACTGATGTTGTGTTTTCTCTTCATGGTTCAGTCAAATCACGTCACGGCGTCTGTGTGTTAGTGTCGACTGGAATATTTATCTGTCTGATACTTTCATATCAAAACTAACTAAAACTTCGTAGTCGCCGTCACAAAACGTAAACGGGGTGAACTGCTGAAAGACAAATTACTTCCTGTTAAACTTTAATTTAGGAAAAAATATTTTGGAGATATCTTCAGATTTTGTGTTTTTGTGCAGTTTTAGTTCAGTTTTTATTCCTGGTTGTGTCAAAGCGTCTGGTCCTGGTCCTGGTCCTGGTGCTGGTCCCGGTCCTGCTCCTGGTTCTGTTTTATCTCTCTGTGATTTGTAAATATGTTTGGACTCCACCGTTTTATATTTTTACTGTAAATGTCATCAGAGTATTTATTTAGCCTGAAATTAATGTTGGTGCTATTTGATGTTTCATTTGTTTGTTTTTGTTTTATTTTGGTAAACGGTGACTCGGTGAAACCCCGCCCCCTTCCTCCCTCCTTCAAAACAAAATACACAAACATAACAGTGTTCATGATGGAGGACCTTTATATTCAGCTTATTATCTGTGTGCACATCGTTAACTACAGCTCCCATGATGCTTTGAGATGAGGCCTGTGTCTATTGCTGAAGACCAGACACCTCAGTGTTTTAATAAAGGATGTAAAAAAGAAAAGAAATGAGAAATCAGGTGTGAAATTTTAAAAAAGTGGGCGGGGCTTAATCCTCACCTGAGGAGGGGGAGGTGTCACTGTGTCACCATCATGTTTTTATTGTATTTAAATCTGTCGGTGATATTTTAATCTCTGTAGGAGGAAACTTCTCACTAACACTTGTGAAACATTTTACTCTCTGTGGACGGA
The DNA here is from genome assembly GCA_035609425.1 of Epinephelus awoara. Classification (NCBI taxonomy): domain Eukaryota; kingdom Metazoa; phylum Chordata; class Actinopteri; order Perciformes; family Serranidae; genus Epinephelus; species Epinephelus awoara. Next base: position 43,130,072 of record CM069297.1, read on the forward strand.
CGACTCTTCAATAAATCGCATCAAAGTTTCACCTCAAGAGTCTTTTTATTTATTTAATTATTTATTTATTTTACTCCAGACGTTGCTGTAGAGTGAGTGATATTTACAGGGAGAAAAATGAAGAACATATTTGAAAATTCGTCGTAAAATAAATAAATAAAACATTTGAAACAAAAAGCTCTAAATTATTTGGAAAATATAAGTTAAATATCTGAAAAGAAATCCAGAAATATCAGAACAAGTAAAATATCCAAAAATAAATAAATACGAGAATAAAACAAAAAACACAGAAAACGTCTGAAAAGAGATTTTTTCATCGTAAAATTAAAAAAAACATTAGTAAATATCTGAAAAACAAAGGAGTAAAATATCCAAAAATTTAAAAAAGAACACACACACACAGAAAATATCTCAAAAAGACAGAAAAATGAAACAAATAAAATATAATAGTGAAGTGTCTGAAAGGAAATCCAGAAATACCTGAAAAACAAATGAGTAAAATTTCCAAAAGTAAATAAACAATAAACAACAACAAATATCTGAAAAATACAGAGATGGGTTTTTTTAATATTTGTAAAATATTTGAAAAGAAATCCGCAAATATCCTGAAAAACAAATGAGTAAAACATCAAAAAAGGAAAAAAGAAAGAAACAGGAAATATCTAGAAATGACTGAAAATAAAAAATATTTGTAAAATATCTGAAAAGAAATCCAGAAATATCTGAAAAAGAAAAAAGTAAGATTTCCATGAAGGAAAACAGAACGTATCTGAAAATTTTAAGTAAAATATCTTAAAAGTATTAGTAAAAGATTTTATATATATTAGCTTAATATGAAAGAATACAATTTGTTCAAATGTTAGTAAAATTTCACAGTGTGCGATCAAGTCTATTTAGACTGTAGTTAAGGGCATTTCTCAGTCTGCGTTCTTCCTGTACTTGTGTTCTTGCAGACTTGTGAAACGTCATCGGTCGCAGCTCAAGTACTGTTCCAATTCAAAGTCCACATCCAGCAGAGTACAGTCCAAATGCCCGGATGTGAACTTGCTCTGCCCGTTCCATCTGGGATGCATCGGCAGGTGACTTGCGTGGACTTTTGACAGCCAGGTATCCCAGCTGGTGCGGCCTCTGCAGTGATGCGGGCGCTGCGCCGGTCCGTCGTGGTTCAGAGGAGCTGAGCCAGAGAGCAAAGCTTTCCATTTCCTGGTCCACCTGCGTCCCAACCCTCACCTGTGGTCATGAGCTCTGGGTAGTGACTGAAAGAATGAGATCGTGGATACAAAATGAGTTTCCTCTGTGGGGTGTCTGGGCTCAGCCTTAGAGATAGAGGGAGGAGTCAGACGTGTGGAGGAGCTCGGAGTAGAGCCGCTGCTCCTTCATGTTGAGGTGGTTCAACATCTGATCAGGATCCTCCTGGGCGCCTCCCGCTGGAGATGTTCCAGGCACGTCCCATGGATGGATGGATGGATATCCCAGAATGCATTTCTTACAGACCAGCGGCAATGGCAGCCATCCTTGAGTCTGTACTGCCGAGTCGAACTTGCCAAGTCCGAGCTCCAAAGTGCGCAAGTCCGAACTTGGTATTGAGAAACGCAGATACTGTGACTGCTTCTGACTTTACCCTTATTGACACGTAGGTTATTGGAAAGAATAAATAAAACACAATAATATTAATAATCATTCTTGTTATGATGTAAGTAGGTGTGGTGCAGTGTCTGTCTCTGTCCACCAGGTGTCTCTGTCGTCCCCCAGCTCCGCTCTCGGAGCTCCGCGGTGACCCGGAAGTGAACGAGCTTCCGGGGTCGGTCGGCCGGGGTCACCGGGCTCCACCATGGCGTGGAGGAGCTGCGCTGTTGTGTTCAGACTGACCGGAGACAATGGTTTACGGAGCTCCGCGAGGGGAAGCAGGTCAGTGACCACAGCCGGAGAGAGGCAGCGTGTTCCGGCTGACAGACAGGCAGAGCCCCGCTGCTCGGGGTTAGCTCTGTTAGCTCCCAAGGACAGTTAGATTAAACTGGGTGTTAGCGGCTAACGTTAGCTTGGAGGCTAACAGAGCTGCTGGCTTCTGTTTTGATCTGTTTAAACAGATTCATCCTGTAATTATCCGACTCTTAATAAGTAATAGCAGCAACACTGTCAGCTGTTGAGCCTCTGTGTTCATCGCCCGGTGATATAAATACATTTCAGCTGTGTCACAAACACACATCATGTTTTCACTCTGTAATATTAATAATACAACCAGAAGTGTGTGTGTGTGTGTGTGTGTGTGTGTGTGTGTGTGTGTGTGTGTGTGTGTGTGTGTGAGCGAGAGAGCTAAACTCTACAGCTCCAAACAACCCTGAACATATGATGCAGTCTAATGTGTGAATGTGAGGTCAACATTTATTAAACTGATATATGTGAAACAGTTTTTGTTCTTTATTTCAGCTGAGCGGAGAAGCTGCGTAAAGATGGTTTATTGGGATAATTAATAAACAGATGATGTGACAGATGTTCACAGTGCCTGTTTTATTTTAGCTGTATGTGATATTGCTTCATGAAAGGCCCCAGGTCCTGTCCCAGTGTCACGTTAGTTCACTCAGTGCTGAACTGGATCCAAACTGGACCAGGAGCAGCTCCAGTATGTGACTGTAATCTCAGCTCACAGGGAACTACAACACACTACAACAGTGACCAGGGATGCACGATGATATCAGCACGCCAAAGTCTGGCTCCTTGAACACTGTCACTGACGGCCTTCATTTATAGTTGTAGTTGTTTTTCAGTTTATAGTCCGAGGCATCTGCTCTGTGTGGTTAAAGCTCTCCGTCTGTCCAGCAGGTGGCCTCACAGCCTCCAGCAGAGATGTGGCTTCAGGAAAGCCGCCAAGAAACCAGAAGCCAAGAAGGTGGAGGAGGATCTGGGAGCTGAGGCTGTGGTCCAACGCCGGACACCCACTCCCCAACCGGAGCAGCAGCAGGCGGCGCCCAGCTCGCCCCGGGCTTTCAACCGGCTCATCAGACCGTTCATCTTCACCGTGGGGGTAGGTGATGTCTGATGGTAGATGATGTCATCAGCGATGTCATTGTCAGGTGTTAACTCCATGTCAGTTTACAGGCTGCTCCTTCGGCTCGGCGGCCATCTGGCAGTACGAGTCTCTCAAGTCTCGAGTCCAGAGTTACTTTGATGAGATCAGAGCTGATTGGCTGGAGAAGCTGCGACCTCAGAAAAGAGGAGACGTTCGCAAAGAGGTGAGTCATCACTCTGACGTCAGCCTGAAGTGTTGTGTATGAGGCTCAGGAGGAAACACGAGTCCAGATTTCCTCCTGTGTTGTGCGAAGAAACTGTCCCCCGATCCACCAGAGAAAAACATCAGTGATTTGATTTTAAAAGTAAATTTAAGTCCTCGTAGTTTGTGTGTGTCACAGCTGTGACGATCTGTTCTCTCAGATTCTACCGTCACGAGAACAAAAACACGTTTCCTCTGTCATTTCTTTATTTACAGTGTCAGAGAAACATCAGCAGAAATTAGGTTTGAGACGGGTCAGTAAATATTTCTGTGAAGTTCACCTCAGGAGCTTTTCACAATCTCAGCATAAAAAAATGTACCTTTTAATAGTGTACTTATTTTTTGGAAATAATAAATCAGTCAGAAGTGTGTTTAGAGCTTTAAAAGGTCCAAAATGTCAGTAATTTTCTGGTCGTATTCCCAATTCCCAGTAAATCTGTTCATAAATTCAGCTAAATTTTCATAAAATTTGTGAGTCAGTTTTGATGTAAATTTTTACTGTCTGTAAAATTCTGGTAAAGTTCCAGTAAATTTATTAGTACATATTGAAGAGAATTTTTATTGAACTTCTGGTAAATTTCCAGATAATTTTTAGTAAATTTTCTGTTAAATTCCTCATAAATTTTCATGTAAATTTCCAGTGAATTGTAAGGATTTTTTTTTTTTGTAATTGTTAAGTATGTCTTCTGGTAAATTTATGGTAAATTGTTAGTAAATTTGAAAAAAAAAACCCTGTTAATTATTAGCAAATTTCTTGTAAATTATTAGCAAATTTCTTGTAAAGTTTAGTACATTTTTAGGAAAAAAATTTACAGTGTACCGTTGGTAAATTTCTGCTAAATTTTCTGTAAATTTGTTGGTAAATTTAAAAATACATTTTGTGTAAATTATTACTAAATGTCCAGTAAATATTCAGTGAATTTCCAGTGAAATTTTATTACATTTCTGGTATGTTTTCCAATTTTCAATAAATATCTTGGAAGTTAAGCTTCAGAATTTTACAAAATTTAAACTTAAGGACTGTACCTTTTAATAGTGAACTGATTTAGTGGATAAACTGATTTAGAAATAAGTAAGTATTTTAGTTTAAACTCAGTAAACTTAAGTACAGTTGGAACTGTACAACTACAAGCACAGTTTACAGTTAGTGAAGTCAGTTAAATTGTTAACTTGTTAGCTTGCTAACTCACCACATGGCATATTTTATTTTGTATGTATTTAATGAATACATTCTGTCTGCTCGTGAAAGGTTTCTTTCTATCTGTGTATGACATGTTGAACGCAGCCTGAGGAGATAACCGTGTCTGCTGATGCTCTGCAGTCTGAGCTCTGATTGGCTGTTTGTGTTTCAGATTAACATTTGGTGGAACAGCCTGAGTGAGGGTCAGAAGACGGTCACAGGTGAGACAAACTGCAGCAAACATTTACATCAGTCTAATTTAATAAAGTTACTATAATAATCCTGAGCCTGTGTTTCTTTCCCAGGGATCATTGCTGCTAACGCCGTCGTGTTCTGCTGTTGGAGAGTCCCGTCTCTGCAGCGCTCCATGATCAAATACTTCACCGCCAACCCGGCCTCCAGTGAGTCTGTCTGCTCACACTGTCACTAACAGCTGTTTCAGGTCCTCAGGGTGGTGCGTTCAAGGTCCCACGTGTTTTAGATTGAGCTGACAAACTGATCAAACCGCAGCACGTCACGCGGGAGTCTGTGTCTGTCTCTGACCCCTTTGTCTGTGCTCCTGCAGAGACGCTGTGCTCTCCGATGCTCCTCTCCACCTTCAGCCACTTCTCCTTCTTCCACATGGCCGCCAACATGTACGTCCTCTGGAGCTTCTCCACCAGCGCCGTCTCCATGCTGGGCAGAGAGCAGTTCATGGCCGTCTACCTGTCTGCAGGTGCTGCACCACACAGCACTGTCACTTAACGTTGTACTGACCAGCAGTGATTTGTTTTCATGCTCATACAGTGAAGACAAACGGATCAAACACAGAGTTCAGTAGTTGATTTTAGTTTTTGTTTGTTTGTCTTTCAGGTGTCATTTCCACGTTTGCCAGTTACGTGTGTAAGACGGCCACCGGGAGGTTTGGTCCGTCACTGGGAGCTGTAAGTGATATCACTGCTTTCATGTCAGTGAAACACTGTGTGTTTGTGGACCTGTTTTGCTGCAGTGGATCCCAAACTCTGGGTTGGCACCAGGGTTACAGAGGGTCGCTAAATTTCCAGGAATTAGAGCAAACACAAAAAACACAATTTCAATATAAAATTTGTATCTTTTTTTATATGTATATTGTTTAAACCAGTGGGTGACGTCACGGCAGCTTTACTGTCTGTGGATTTACACAACAACTGACGTAGAAACAGGAAACAGCGTTACGTTAACCAGTCTCTTCTTCAGGATGTTTGGATCGCAATTAATGCAAATTTAGGCGATCCTCGTGAATTCTGCAGAACCTTGCAATTTTGTCCAATTAAAGCAAATATGACTGTTTAAAAAAGGTAAAATGTCGGTTTATTGTAGAGCTGCGTTCAGCGCGTTGATGCAGCATCACAACTGTTTTTGCAATTTTCACTCACCACAGTTTTTTAATCGCAAAAACAGGACTAAAACACTGTTAAACTTGCGTCACAACTTTTTAGAAAAGCTGCTGTGAAATCAGGAATGTAAGGCAGCAACAGTCCTAAAACTATCCTGTGAAATCCTGAAGGGACCGATTATCACAAACCTGTATATCACTGGACTCACTGCACTATCCCTATTCTATTCTACCCTGTTATTTATTCACTGTTCCTATTTATCTGTGTATGCTGCTGTATGACGGACTGTGTCTAACTACATTTTATTGTGCAGAAATGTTCAATGACAATAAAGAAAACCTTAACCTTATTGCACATCGTCACTTCCTCCCCTCAGGCTCGTGTTCTTTGCACATCATACTGTGACCTGTGACACATCACCAGTCAACATTCAGACGTTCCTGCACAAACTGTGAAGCTCTTTCACTTTAAAACGTATTCCTATGTTTTCTGTTGTAAGTGTCTCTGGACTGTTTGACGTGTTCTGTACGAGGCCTTCAGGCGTGGCTCCGTGTGTGAGCGCAGGGTCTGATGTGGTCTCACCAGCTGTGTGTTTGTGTGTCTTCAGTCTGGAGCCATCATGACCGTCCTCGCCGCCGTCTGCACCAAAATGCCAGAAGCCAAACTGTCCATCATCTTCCTGCCCATGTTCACCTTCACTGCTGGCAACGTAAGACAAGCTCCGCCTACTTTCACCTGCTCCACCTGTCTCTGTCTGACCGTCCGACTGAAACAACTCCTCTGTCTCTCCTCAGGCTCTGAAGGCCATCATCGCCATGGATACGACCGGCGTGGTGTTGGGATGGAAGTTCTTTGACCACGCTGCTCATTTAGGAGGAGCCCTGTTTGGAATGTGAGTCACTGTTTTGACCAATCAGCAGCCGCTCGTTTCCTCTGACGCCTTCACTAATGTGGGAATTATCATGGTCAGTGTAGGTGAAATAAGAAATATGGCTCCTGGAAGTGTCGTAATATTCTGATAAAAAAACAAACAACAACACAGATTTAAGCCGCAAATTTATGAAATAAAAACCTGGATATTCTCTGAGATTATTGAGTCATGAATTTGCAAGAAAAAACGAAACGAAAAAGTTTTTTTATTGTAAATTTCAAGATAACTTTCTTGTCACGAAGGAAATTTGTCTCGTACATAAAGACTGCTGCATGAAAATACATCTGTTTGATTTTTTTTATTATTTACCACTGTTGTTGGGGTCGTTAATTTGTTAGGGGCTCTGGAGGTAAAATAAATAAAGCCGGGAGAGGGAGGTAATATTCTGACAAAAAAATTTATGAGATCAAAACTGGGATATTCTCTGAGATTATTGAGTCATGAATTTGCAAGAAAAAAACATTAAAATCTCAGAAAACACAAGAATTTTATATTAAGATTCAAGATAACTTTACTTGTCCTGAGGGAAGTTTGTCTTGGACACAAAGGCTGTCACATGAAAATACATTTGTGAGTTTTCTTATCATAAATTTAACACTTAATGTACCATTAATTACTTGCCCCATTGTAGGTTAAAAGATAAAATAAAACCAAACTAAACAAATTCAGAGCTGCGGGATGGTGGGCAATATTCTGCTTAAAAATTCCAAATCTCTAAGTTTTAAGTCATAAATGTACGAGATAAAAACTGAGATATTATCTGAGATTATTAAGTCATGAATCTGCAAGAAAAAAACTTAAAAATCTCAGAGAATATTCAATTGTTTTATTTAAAATTTGTTGTCTCGCCACCAGACAATCAGAGATCTCCGCCTTCTGATAGTCTGGGGACACTCCTTTCTAAAGTGTGATTAACACACCGGAGAAAACGGCCGACCCACAAAGCAACGCCTCTTGCATTTTTTAAAGGACACGCCCTCCTGGAAATGTGCGCTCCCCCTTTTCTCTTCTACAAGGAAACAAACACACAGAGAGCTTGAAAATGGATGCAGAGAGATTTAACTGTTTAATCAAACGTGTGCTCAGTCCACAAGATTGTGGAAATGAAGGACTTACAGCGACATTGCAGGTAAAAAAGATTAAAAACTGGGGCATTCGCAAAGACTATTTAGTCATGAATCTGCAAGATAAAAACTTCGGAAAAATCTCGGAGAATATTCGAGATTTTTACTGTAAATTTTGAAAAGACTCTGAAGGTTGTCTTGGACAGAAAGGCTGCCACATACAGAAACATCTGTGAGAGTTTTTTTGCTCTTAAATTTACAACTTAAATCCCAGAGAATATCAGACTGAATATCTAACCCTAACTCTTTTTTATCTTGTAAATATACAAATTTTATTGTGGAAATTTTGAACATTGTTTTATTGAAACATTACCTCCCTCCCTCAGCTCTGTATTTTCACATATTTATAAATGTTGTGCTCACAGTAGCCTTAATGTGCCGTCATAAGGATCTGCCTGCAGAGTGAACATTGATCAGTGACTACAGATCCCTTTAATAATTTCATATACGCAGACGGAGGTTTGTGGGCGACACGTTAGAGGAGAAGTAGAGCCGAGTCTGATCACTGTCACAGTCCGTCCTCTGATTAATTAATCGTCTGATTGTTTCAGATGGACTCGTCTAAACTGTCAAAGAGTTTAATTTGTTATAAAACATCAGATTTTATAACTCTTTGCATGTTTTGTGTGCAAGCAAACGAGCAGTCAGATAAATGTGGTGCAGCAGCAGAAGAAAGTGGCATGAAAAGTAAAAGTACCTCAAATTTGAACTGAACTCGAGGATGTTCACTGTGAAGCAGGACAGACACTGAGATACATTGTGTTTGTGTCTTTATTAAATGTTACTGAAGGTGTGGCTGTGTGTGACAGCAGAACTCAGTTTCCCATCATGCTCTCTGTCCTCTCTCTCCTCCAGCTGGTACATCCTGTTTGGTCACGAGCTCATCTGGAAGAACCGAGAGCCGTTTGTTAAACTGTGGCACGACCTGAGAACAGGAGGGCCGGGCCGAGGAGGAGGAGGAGGAGCAGGAGGAGGAGCAGGAGGAGGAGCAGGAGGAGGCGTGGTGTAGGACGCTCAGACGCCGGGGCTGATGGGAAAATATAAACATGTAAAGATGTATAAAATGTACAGACAGAAGCCGGATCACTGCACCATTCGGCTTCCCCAGGACAGGTGATGATGTCACACAGACACCTGGAGGTGAAGTCGTGGTTCATATTTATAGAAACAGTTGACGTGAAGGTTTCAACTGTTTGTGTCTGATTGTTTTTGTTTACCTTTTGTTTGTTTAGAGATAAATGAACTCAGACAGAGCAGAAACCAATGATTCTGATTGTATTTTGATTCATCGTTCAGCCAGTTAAAGTTCAGGTAGATTTAGGCAGCGCTTCACAAACACTTTGAATTTATCGTTTGCTTTTTCATAGATTAATAAATTAATTTAAAGCTTTAATGCTCCCGTACGTTTCCTGTGTGGAGACGTCTGTGTACAACATTTGAATAAGACAAACACTGCGTCCAGTTCATACGAGGAGTCACTCTGCTTCAGGACACATGAGATACACACGTGTGTGTTTGAAACCAGAATCGCCAGCAGCAGGAAACAAGAAGTATGAATAACGTGAAAAGTTTCTTGTTCTAACAGGAAGTTTTTATTGTCATGAGATACAAGATGTTTTCATATCATACCCAGGAACTTTACTTGTTATAACAGTTGACTTATTTATCTTGTAATGTCGTGAAACATTTTGCATCTCACCGACATAAATTATAAGACGAACGACAAGGTTTTCCTTTCTGCCAGTAACCGGTGGATTGCGGGCTCTCAGCTTGGAGTAAGTTAGTGTCCCAAGCGAAGGTGTTCTTGTTCACAGTGAGGGTAGAATGGAGCGTGAGAGGGCGCTGTTCGATCTCCTGGTCCATCTGCGTCCCAACCCTCACCTGTGGTCATGAGCTCTGGGTAGTGACTGAAAGAATGAGGTCACAGATACAAGCGTCTGAAATGAGTTTCCTCTGTGGGGTGTCTGGGCTCAGCCTTAGAGATAGAGGGAGGAGTCAGACATGTGGAGGGAGCTCGGAGTAGAGCCGCTGCTCCTTCATGTTGAGGTGGTTCAACATCTGATCAGGATCCTCCTGGGCGCCTCCTGTTAGAGGTGTTCTGGGCACGTCCCACTGGTAGGAGGCCCCGGGGCAGACCCAGAACACACTGGAGGGATTATAGATCTCATCTGGCCTGGGAACACCTCGGGGTCCTCCAGGAGGAGCTGGAGAGTGTTGCTGAGGAGAGGGATGTGTGGGATGCTTTGCTCAGCCTGCTGCCCCGAGACCAGGCCTGGATAAGCAGTTTAAGATGGATGGACTATGAGGCAAATATAATACAAGACTAAGTCTATTGTTATAACCAGAAAAGTTTCTTATTATAACAAGAAACTTCAGGTTTTGTTTTTCTGGCGTGGCATCGACACACTTCCGTAATAGAACCTCAGCCTTCTCTGACATTTTTAAAGTGAGTTCTTCATGTGTGAGAGAGAAGATGAAGTCGACTCTGTTCCAACATGTTCTCATCTTTCTTTCTGCTTATTTATGTTTGTCTGTGTCTTTTGAATAAAACTGTAAATGATGCAGTTACATCCTCTGAACCGTGACTCTGCTGTTTGTGCTGATTCAAGACAGAACCAGTCCTCGCTGGAGGAGCCGGCTCTCCTGTGCTGGAGTTGTTTTGTTTCCTTCATGGGTGAATCTGTGCATTCCTGGCTGCAGTGAACTGCACACACTTACTGAGCCCGGGTGTTTCTGTCCTCAGGGTGGACCAGCTGCTGCCTCAGTGTCACTGAGATGTTGAGTTTTTCAGATGCAACATAAAGACAGACAGTGTCCTCCCTGTCTGATCTGGAGCTTTCTAAAAAAAATAACTCAATTTGAATTAAATGTTACTCTCAGAAATACATGACATCACCTTCCTCCAGCTGAGCCCCGCCCACTTCAGAGCTGTGAGCTCAAAGACACCACAGAAAACATGAAGTCACTTTGACAGCAAATGTTTAGTTGCAGAGAAAACTGTTTTTTAATCATTAGTTAATCAGCTGTTACTCTTGACACTTGATACTCTTTTTATTGAAGCAGTTTAACAACTGCAGACTGAGCAATGAACTGACCTGCAAACATGAAGTCACTTTGATAAACAGACAGTTTAAAGTCCACAAACCGTCACAGAGACAAACACAGACACATACAGCAGACGGGACCTCATAATAACTCTAACTACTGCATATACTGTGAGACAAGTTAAAGTGGCACAAACAAAAACACAAAACATGAAAACAGTGAATTTTGAAAATAAAATAAATGTAATGAATGTCCACACATTTAGAGGATTCAACACACCTAAGATGCAAAACTCCCTCAGTGAATAAGTACCGTCAGGGAATGAGAGGGCCAGTCAATGGCATCTATGCCTTCGTCATCAAAGAACTGCCTACACACCGGACTGGAGGCCGGGCATTGTCCTGCACCAGGAGGAACCCAGGGCCCTCTGCACCAGGAGGAACCCAGGGCCCTCTGCACCAGGAGGAACCCAGGGCCCTCTGCACCAGGAGGAACCCAGGGCCCTCTGCACCAGGAGGAACCCAGGGCCCTCTGCACCAGCATAAGCTCTGGCAGTCGCTCTAAGGATTTCATCCTGGTACCTAACAGCAGTCAGGGTGCTGTTGGCTCTGACATGGAGGTCTGTGTGACCCTCCAAGGATCTGCCTCCCCAGACCGTCACTGACCCACCACCAAACTGGTCACGCTGGACGATGTCACAGGCAGCATGACGTTCACCACGGCGTCTCCAGACTCTTTCACACCTGTCACATGTGCTCAGTGTGAACCTGCTCTCATCTGTGAAGAGAACGGGGCGCAGATGGTGGACCTGCCAGACCTGGTGTTCTCTGGTGAATGATGGAGCTGCATGGTGCTGGGCTGTGAGCACAGGTCCCACTAGAGGACGTGGGGCCCTCATGCCACCCTCATGGAGTCTGTTTCTGACAGTGTGGTCAGAAACATGCACACCAGTAGCCTGCTGGAGGTCATGTTGTAGGGCTCTGGCAGTGCTCCTCCTGTTCCTCCTCACACAAAGGAGCAGATAGCGGTCCTGCTGCTGGGTTGATGCCCTTCTACGGCCCTGTCCAGCTCTCCTGGTGTAACAGCCGGTCTCCTGGTGTCTGGTGTCAACCTGATTGGGCTGCAGGTACGGCCTCATGCTGCCAGTAGTGCCAAGGACACTAGCAGAAGACCAGACTAGAGAAGAAGCAGTCAGGAAGGATAAGGAGAGAGCAGCTGTCTCCTAAATGGACAGCTTGATAAACCCTGAAGTTTAATTGACTCAGTGTTAGACTGTGACCATTAAGTGTTCCCTTTATTTTGTAAGCAGTGTATTGTTATGACAGAGATATACTCAAACTGTTTTTAAGTTAACTTAAATCCAGGTTAACATTTTTGTTTTGAAATTTCATCTGTCAATTTACAGATAATCTGATACTGAGAGATCAACAATAAGATGATTTATTGGTTCGACACAACACTCAGTGGAGCTACGTTTGCTGGGACATCAAATGATTCCTTTTTTTCTCCAGATTTAAACTATGAGAGATAAGTGGCACTAAAGATCATGAAAGCTGCCGACAAACAGAGTTGGAGGTGAAACTCTGGGATTCCCGTGTGTCAATAACTCTGTGTGTTCAGCGGTGGTTCGGAGGTTCATTGACCCTGAACAACAGCAGACCTCAGAGGATCAGACCTGCTTCACACTGAGACCACATCACTGAAACCAACGGCTGCAGAAGAAACAAAAAAACTTCGACTTCAGCCTTCAGATCTGAGCTGACGGTAAGAACTGTGATCTGCTGCTTCACTGGAAATATTAACTGATGTGGTCACGTGTATCTGGACCATTTTGTAAGAGCTCGGTAGTCTGAACGGAGGCTGAAACAGAAGAAAAAGATGCCTTACAAATATAGTCACAGTCTTAAAAAGTGTGGTTTTGTCTGCGTGCTGAGCGTAGTTTTACTGATGACTAACGTACATTTATGAACTCTGCTGCTTTCATACTGTCACATTGTTTTGCTGACAGAAAGTTATCACGTGCTGCCATCAATATGTGATTTAGTCTTTTAAGGGTAAGTATGTGCTCCTGTTATGCTTTAGCAAGAAAATCACATTGAAAACATGAATATTGCAAAAGTTGAATGAAGAAAATCAGACACCTGTTCAAGACCTTTCCTCTGGCTACAGACAGGGTGGAGAGGTCAGAAGGTTTGTTACCATATTAGCCTTTAATAATTTATAAAATGTATTTGTTTTGCGTGTTTTTGTGTTTAAATTTCCTCTCAAATGTTTCTTTTTGTCATTGTTGAAGGTGCTCATCCGTTAGTTTTGTTGTTAAGGCATGAGGACCTGTGTGTGACTGTCATTTGATTCATAAACATAACTTTGAATGACATATTAGCATGTCACTAAAATACAGAGGATCTAGAACAGAACCCTGAGGAACCCCACAGGTAGTTTTTGACAGTGTTGTTGCTGTGTGTCTGCACGGAGCCTGGTCACTTGAGCAGTGTCTTGTGACATCATACACTGACAGAAAAAGCCACCCTTTAATGTCAGCATGATACACGGTCGTTATGGTTTAATGGTGCTTGGTGGCGTCTGGGAAACGCGGTGGTACATGAATGAAAGTTAAGGTGATGAAAGTCCGAGAGAGTGGTGTTTGTGTCTTGTAAGATTATAAAGCCAAACTTCTTTTTTCCAAAATTTAACCACATGTTTTTGTTGCCTAAAACCAACCACGTGCGTTAGTTGTTGGGGGGAAAAATTCAATTGCCGTTGTTGTACTTACATATTGCTTTTATTTTGAAAAAGACTGTATGCAAACTGTACATTTCCTGTGAAAACAGAAGTGTATTTTGAAAACAGACAATGCATGTAAGAGGCTGAAGTTCCAAAACATCAACAGTGTATCTGGACATGGAAGGTCCTTGACCAAACGTCGATATATGATGAAGTTGGAGTGAAAATGTGTGTCTGCTGGATGCGGACGTAGGTAGCAGGTTGCTAACATGTTAGCATCAACTACTTAAATTCACTTTCTGCAGATTGTTTGGTGTCAGAGCCACCAGGTGTTGTTGACTTCCTGCTGTGTTCCCAGGTGTGCGCGGGGGACATTGAGCAGCATGGCGGTGGGCCTGCAGGTTGTGGGTCTGGTCCTGGGTGTGGTGTCCTGGTGTCTGCAGTCCAGCTGCACCTCCTCTCAGATGTGGAAGGTGAGGAGCCAGGCGGAGTCGGTCAGCACCAGTCAGTGGCAGATGGAAGGTCTGTGGATGAGCTGCGCTGCCACGTCGCTGGGCTCGATACAGTGCAGCAGGTTCAAGACGGTGCTGGGACTGCCGCGTGAGTCATCATACAACCATCTTGTTTATTGAACAGCTGTAGAAACTGAAACATCGTTTAGGTTTTAGCAGCAATTGGCATTAAAGTTACACTAATTTAAATGCACACACGAACACTTTTGTTTTTGTTCGCAGTTTTCACAGGATTAAGATAAAGATTTGACACTTTTTTGATGCACTCAGTAGATAAATTTCTGTCAAGTGTTGATCACAAATTTGTTAAAATCCATGTTAGCGAGCGCTTGTGACGTTGATGGAGCCTGTTGTTCACATGCTGACTGCAGGAATGTCCACCAGAGCTGTTGACTGTCACCTGAATGTCCATGTCACGACCATAAGAAGTTTCATAATATCGTTTCCATAAATTTGGCAGTACATACAACCAACCTCACAACCACACAAGTAGGTTAGGATCAGTGATGTAATATATTACTCTTTTCAAAAGTAATAATACTACTTTACTGATAACTCCCTGCCAACAGTAATTCGTGACGCTACTTGTTATATTACTTTTCCATTACACCCCATAAAATTGGTAATTGCGTATCTCCCCAAAGTTCAGATGTGTCTCTGTGTGGATGTCAGGGTGATCACTGGTCAGGCTAGATGGCTCCTATTTACCTGGAGGTCTTCAGTTACCTGTGAGCGTTTTTTTCCCAGAGTCCATGACCAAACATTTGGTCATGGACTTTCCATTTTGTGAGAAGGATGAGGCGTCAGAGGGTTCTGCCATGAACCTCTGCCAGCCTTCAGGGCTCATTGTGGTTGCAAATAAAAGGTAAAGGAGGAGCGTGGTGAGTCGAATTCTGTGCATAAATCTAGAAAAGAGCTCAAGCCCTCTGTAAGTACTGTAAATGTCCCTCAGTGTACGAATGCATTTTTCAATCCAGCGGGTGAACTGAATTTGCTGGCCAGCTATCAGCAGTCTAGCATTGTTAAAACGCTGATTCTCGGAAATAATAAGCTGTACAGTAGTTACAGTTTTTATATGTATAAACCTTAAATTAGGGATGCACATAAGCCAATATCAGCTTTGAAATGAACTATCAGACCTTGTTCCTCGTTGTTTAAGTTTGAGTTTTAACACATTTGATTTTAATTAAACCTTTACAAACCGTATACATCAGACTTCTTTACTCTTGTTAAACATCACTGTGTGTCACGTCTGGGTGCGTCTGCAGCTCACCTGCAGGCCTGCAGGGCTCTGATGATCATGTCCATGCTGATCAGTCTCGCCTCCATCATCGTCTCTATTCTGGGACTCAAGTGCACCAAGATCGGCAGAACCTCAGAGCACGCCAAAAACCAGATGGTTTTGACCGGAGGAGTCTTGTTCATCGTGTCCGGTGCGTGACGTTGTGATTCCTCTCAGAGCTCAACAAGTTATTCGTCTGTTCGGCCGGTACTGGTTTGTGACTGAGATGTCTTCATGTGTCTCCTCCTCAGGCCTCTTCACTCTGATTGCAGTGTCCTGGTACGCTGCCAGAGTCATCCACGACTTCTACGACCCGCTGTATGGAGCAGTAAGGTCAGTCACACACAAACACTGTGCCCACAGTATGATGTCATTTCCTGCTGCTGACACTGTGTGTGATGATGCTGCAGGTTTGAGCTGGGTACTGGTCTGTATCTGGGCTGGGGGGCCTCCAGTCTGGCCATACTGGGAGGATCTATGCTGTGCTGCTCCTGCAAGAAGACTTCACCTGCCCCCCCTGCTGCAAGGTACACTGCACCACACAGACATCTGGGTTTGTCCACACGGGGTATGATGTCTGAATTTAAAAAACACAGTCTCACTACAATGAAATGGGCGCTGTTGAGGTGAACACCATCACACATGAATAAAACTGGGCTCTGAATCCACAAGAGTCTCAGCTTTCCAGATTTATGTAATTCCAGGACTGTTTATGGACCCAGTGTGCAGAAATATTTAAATGCAATAGGCAATTAACACAGCTGTACTGCATGAGAAAAACTGCAGTGGGCGTATAGTGGGCGTGTCTGTGAAGGGCAGACTGGTGGGTTTGTTTAGATATTTTGAGGTCAGAGGTCAAGGGAGCTCTGTGAAACGGTCGGTGGCAGGTGCAGCAGGCCCTTTCTAATCCAATTCTACGAGGCTGATAGCAGCCATTTAATGGGCCGATAACAAATCAGTTTTAAATCAAAAATCTCACGTTCTCTCTTTCAGACAATTTTCATACAACTTCACCACGACGAGCCGAGGACAGAACATCTACAGAGCAGCTCCGGCCTCCGACAACAGCAGCTCCAAAGCTTACGTCTAAACCTCTTCAGCACTTCCTGTCTGACGTAACGTCACAGTCTAATCCAGGATCACGCTGGTTTTTAAAGAATTCTTTTTTTTTTTTTAAGTACAAAATTAAATGTTTTACTGTGAAGGGCGCTCATGCTTTGATTTATGCCGAAATCTTTTTGTACCGCTGATGTCACCGAGATTTCTGAACCATCCTGTTTGTTCCATGTTGACGTGTTGTAAATAAATGTTTCCTGAATCTGTGTGAGCGTTTTCCTCTCTGGTGTCACAGACACAAGCAACAGACCTCAGATCAGATCAGCTGACATTAAGTCACAAGATCTGCTGCTGTGACGTTCCCATCAGCCCCGGCTGTGCTGTGTTCACTGATGATGAGCACTTTTGGAGAACCAGAACTCAGAGACAAAGATGGGTTTCTAAATGTGTCCACTGTGCACGTCGTGTTGCAAATGTGTTAAATTCAGGCCGGTCGACTTTTATTGGAAATTGAAGGTTAAGATTTATTTATAACCTCTATAGAAAAACAAAGAGACAACTCCCTCTCAGAGTATGACAGGTATGTCGGCTGACATTTGTGGTTGGAGTTATGAAAGAGGAATGTGTGATGATGGAGTGGGCGGGGCTCAGGTATGTTTCACTTACACAAACCCAGCAAACTCCAGGAAGTGTGTCTTCACTGTCCTGGCAGAATTCATCAGCCTCAACACGCAGTAAAAAACACACGAGAAAACCAAAGCCATGACTGAGAAAGGTTTGTTTGGGTTCTGTCTGCTGGTGGTTTGTTTCCTGCTCCGGCCCGGACTGGCTCAGGTTCCTGAGCCAGCGCAGTGCCTCGTCTCCAGGATCTACAGTCTGACCCAGCTGCCGGAGAGTAAAGATGACCAGAGCTGCTATCATGATTGCGTAGAAGAACCTGACTGCCACATGGTCGTGTTGACACGACCGGTCAGCGGCCCATCTCAGTGTCTGCTGGTCAACTGTTTGAACCAGGGTCAACACTCGTATCCCCGAGATCCCAGCGCAAAGATCAGAGTCTACCCCAAGAGCACACTTAACAATGGTAAGATGGATTTATATTTATTACAGGATTCTGCTTAGAGTAAGTGTATGGCAAACTGACAAGGACCTCTGGGACCGGTTGCACAAAACACCTTAAGTTAAGATTTTCCTAGTCCGAGTTCAGGTTTCTTCATAATAAAATTGATTGCATGGTTTTCTTGGCTTGTACTTAAGGAACCCTTAGACCGGTGCACTAAAGACCTTAGCAACCAAAGCAAGGTAAAAAACAAAAGGTACCATGACTGAGTTTATGGTGACAAATGAAAAAACCGACACACCCCGAGAAAAGTGTTCTGCGACCAGGAGAACCCGATGGATACACTCCTGATTTTACACTTAAGATTTGACTGAATCATCTTCACTGTTTCTTCCTACAGTCACTTTCTGTTTTCTGGTATTTGGGGTGAAATTTTCTTTGTTGTTTGTGCTGTCTATGACTGTGTTCCTCCAGAAGTTTAATCTTTTCCTTCTCTGACCTGTGTGGTTTTCTTCCGCCACTTTATCACTATCTTTTGAGACAGCTTGAGTCCAAACAAACAAACAATTCAATGGAAACTGTTACCGCTGTAAAATCTCTTTCAATACAGTAAATAATCTTTTTAAGAGATTCTGTGCAACTGTGCAAGTCCCTCAGCTAAGGAGAAACCGCTCCCTGGCCTTTTGTTTGCATGATGTTTAAATGTTGGTATGAAAACTCCAGATTAAGAATCCAGCATCAATATTTCTGATTGAGATAAAAACCTGCTTCCTGCTGTTGAATGCGTCTCTTATTCCACAGAACAAAGAGCCTCTCTCAACACATTCTTACGTGCAGTTGATGAAGAGACAGGTAAGAACAAACCTTTAATCACAACTTGTTTAACAAATGTGTCCAAGTATCTCCGTCCAAAACCAAATGTAACATTACTGAGACTGGATACAGATTTAAATAACATTATTTTACTTTTGGGAAACCATAAACAGGTCAAATATTGTTCTACATTAACTTGTGTACATTAATATGTTTCATTTACATTTTTATAACATCCTGTACATGTTGAAGAAACGTTTCCCAAGCAAAGATGACTGTTAGCTAAACTCCTCTTCTGGGGATGAAGAGCTGGCCTCTAGTTTGTTGTTTCCTCGTCCTGGTGATCAGCACATCTGGGTGATGTTAGTATATGTTGGATGCGTTTCCATTCACATCTCCCACAGCTGCAGAGCTCTGGTCAAAGTAAAGCAAAAGTAATGTAAAGAGTAACTTATTACTCTACACAGAGAGTAATATTGTTAAGTAACTTTCAAATGAAGATAACTAGTAATATGTAATATATTATATTTTGAGAGTAAGTTGCCCAGCACTGGTCACTTCTTAGTAACATTCACAAAAGTGGGCGGGGTTGTCTCCGAAAACATAATTGGTTAAAAATAAATTTATTTTCAGTAATTGAAAATAAGTCAAATAAGAAGATTTTGGTTTTGACAAAATCATTGGTGCCATCTGTCCTTCTACCTCCAGGTCGATGCAACGACATCATGACTTACAGCAGCTGCCAGTCGGGGATTCCCAAATTCTTCTACAACAGCACCAGTTACAGGTGTGAGCAGTTCTACACTGGCTGTGGGTCCAACAGGAACACATTCGATACCCAGGAGGCCTGTGAGGCCCTCTGCAGTCAGAAGTGTAAGAGACCTCTTAAATATATGTTGTGAAGTCCCTAATGTTGAGCAGCCAAGTGGGGGATTCTGATCTCTGAGTTTCCTCTCCACAATATACGAGTCCACCACGGAGGGAAACAGAAGACCCTTGTACCTATGAATAAAAATCTTTGTCTCTCCAGTCCTTTGTTATCGGCCAATGGAGCACGGTCAGCCACCCCCCATTCGCTTCAGCAATGTCTCAGACAAATATGATAACAGCATTTACAACAAGATCTTCTACAACGTGTCGAATTCCAAGTGTGAAGGATTTCACTTCAGAGGAAGTATGTCTAATGGGAACATCTTTAACACTGTGGAGGAGTGTGAAAGACTCTGTGCTGGTGTTAAAGGTAACAGACAAAACGATTTCTGTTGCTTCTCTGTTTGCTCTTATTAGATAGATTCTTTAACTGGTGGAGGAAGCAGTCAGATCTTTCAGTAAAAGTACTAATACCACAGTAAAAATACTCTGTTACAAGTAAAAGTCCTGCATTGAAAAGATTCAACCAGTAAAAGAATGTAAGTATCATCAGTAAAATGTATTTAAAGTATGAATCATCATATCCAATCTCATTACATGACTCTGCCTCATGCGTTAATGTAAAAGCAGGATTTTACCATTGCAGTTGGTTGAGGTGGAGCTTACTTTACGGATTAATCTGCTGATTATATTCTCTGTTAATCGATTGATTGTTCGGTTTGTAAATCTTGTAGCAGACAGCATAATTTCCATGTTTCATTTAATATTATTCCACCAGATCTGAAAGTGGCTGCTCCTACAGAGGGGACAGGTAAATATATTTTCTGTTTATCATATTTACTTGTATTTGTATCACAGTCATTCTGTAATGTCAATTATCAATGAGGGCATGATTGTAAGATTAGGATGTAAATATATCACTGTGTCATCTGCATACATTCGAACATCAGTTCCATCACATATTGAAGGCTGATGATTGATGTATAAACTGAAGAGGAGAGGACCTAGTGTAGAGTCCTGTGGCACTCCTACATTATAACAGAGAGTGGGCAACACTGTGTCCTCTTTTCTTATTTAAAGGCAGGGCTTTACTTTTTGTGTGTGTTACTTTATATGCTCTGCACATCATACTGTTGGGATACATTTACTCAGATATGGAAAAAGTTGAAAATAATTCAAATGTTCAAACAGTTCCTACGACCATTCAACCTGCTGTGAACACAGGTAACAAGACACCTGTTTGCTGCTTCACCTTCACCTGTATAAATAACAATTTATTATAGGGAACAGACAGCCAACTTTACATCTTTTTATTTCCTTGTATTTACTCTTGACCTCCATGTTTATCTTATGTATAATTCACAAATCGATATTTCTGATTTTAAACCAGCTCCTACAACCGGCCCTCCTGCTGTGGATTCAGGTGATAACACATCAGTGTTTTATTGCATTATGTTCCCTTGTATAACCATCTCATCACCTGAAGCGAAATAATTAACATTACTTACTCTTTACCAGACACTACAGTGGCTGCTCCTTCGGACGAGAAAGGTAAATATATTTGCTGTTTATTATATTTACTTGTATTTGTATCACATTAATTCTGTGATGTTGATTAAGGTTGTTCATTTAATTCAGGTGCTGCAGCTCCTGTAACCACTTCCATACCAGGTATTGTCTTCACTTCACTCACTGCACACGTTTATCTTTACTACCTGAGGGTTAAGGTGGGAGGCCAAAAGTATGTGGACATCTCATGCAGAAGGTGAATCCTGAGCCTCAGATACATGCAGCTGGCAGAGTTTATGAATGTGTCCGAATATACGTTCAGACTTTAAATGTCAGGGTTTAGACATGATGGTGGGGCTGGTGTCTTAAATGCATCAAAACTCCTGCTCTTCATCTTCCTCCTTCCTCTTGTTTAGTGGTCTTCATCAGTGTTTTTCTGGTCATTTTGCTGATCATTGCTGTCATCGCCAAGCACTGCGACAGACTGTTCCCCGGTCCATCTTCTTACAGGTAAAGTTAAATGTCAGATTGTAACTCCTCATGTCCGCTGGATGTGTTGCAGCACTCAGCTCTTCAGCAGACATTTTTCATGTTAGCTGGAAAAATATTTTCAATCTGCAGTTTGTGGTAACGTTGAGACAACTAATACTTCATGTGTGAATGAGTGGTGGAAAGTAACAAAGTACATTTACTCAGGCAATGTACTCAAGTAGAGAGCACACGTGTGTTCAGGCACACTTCCATTACTGTAAGTGGAAGTTGTTTATCATCCACCCATCCATTTTCATGCACTTGTCCACTTATCTTATTCATGCGCTGGGTTTCCCCTACAGTTTCCATGGCAGCAGATCACTCTGTGTTCCTATTGGTCAAAGTGACGGCTGTGACGGGAGAAGTCATGGAAGAGAAAAAGAAAATCAAACATGTTAGACTTTCTGTTGGAACGTCGTGAGGCGTCCCAGACGTGGCGTAGGTTGTGGTCTACTATTACACACTACATGAGATTAAGCGATGGATTATCACGTACGACACGTCGTTGTTTACGAGTCGTCACCGTACGATGCTGCGTTGGTCTATAATCAGGCTGATAGCGTGTAGTGTGTACCCGGCATAACGGGAGGCGCCAAGGAGGATCCTGATCAGATGACTGAACCCCCTCAACACTTGAAAGCTGGCACATAAGTAACCCTACATTTGTTTGTGTCTTCCTCTCCAGATACCGAAAGCTGTCAGATCCAAATCCAGCTCAGTTTCGTTTGTCGTAGTCGGCGTCTGTCGAGGGGATCTCATCGAGTCCTCGACCACAGAGAGCTTCAAGGGGCTGGGTGGGCCTCTAGAGGGCACCTCTGCTGATGTCCTCTCACTGTTTGTCACTGAATCACTGTAAACATCCCTTTTGTCTAAATTTAAAAGTGCATAATTGACCCTGTGCTAAGCCCCGCCCCTTTGTGATGGTCCATCAAGCTGTTGGAGCGAGCAGGGAGCCCACACTGTCACTAACTGCACTCCCTGAAGAAATACTGTCAAAAAATTTTGGGAAAATGGAAAAGTGATTCCAGAGAGCAGCACACAGAGGGGTCTACAACACGTGTTAAACAGACTGTTTATTCTTTATTTCCTTATTTCGTTTTTTCAGTATCATGTGACTCTGTATCTTGGGTAAAATTCAGGAAGTTCCTTCCTTTATTACGTTTTTTTTGTTTAGTTTGTGTGTGGGTGAAGCTGCTGTTTGAGACGTCAGAGGAAGAATCATACAAACATGTTTTCACAGCTGATTTACTGAATTATTCTCCATGTATTGGTTTAGTTTGAACTTCTGAATTGTCTTCATGGTAAAGTTGTTACAGTGCCAACTTGTGTCTGCATCAAAATTAAAAACACTGTCTTTCAACCAGCTGTTTAGATGTATTTGAATTACACAGGGGTTTGGTCTGTCGGTGCGTTATTCAAGGTTCAAGATTCAGTTTATCGTCATTCAAACATGTTAAAAAACGTGAAGGGATAAAATTCACCAAGGTCCAGCAGTGTACAGAATAAATAACATTTAAGATCGACCTATTTATCTACACAAGGTTACATTTTATTGTCAATTCAGGAGCTTTACAAAACACAAGCAGTGACACAATCCAGCAGGGAGCCCCAGAATGTTCAATATTAAACAAATAATTGTGATAATTTCAAGAACAATTTATAAAACACATCCTGATTAAATAAAAGTAAAGCTTTATTGAAAAACAAGAAGGGTGACTCAGGTTCAAGTGCTGCAAAAATCAGTTAGGAAACTAAAACCAGCGACTGAAATGTCTTAATTTAACATTTAAACTGAACTTTCAGCACAAACAAACGTTTTTTGTTCACAGAAAACAGTTTGATGATTTGTTCTTGTTATTTAGTAAATGAGAAACGTCCCGGCCTGTCGACGAGCAGAGCTGCAGGTTTTTAAAGCGGGGAGGCTGGCTGGTGACCCCGAAATCTATCATCACGTTTTAATGAAGGGAAATCGTATACAGGCGACGCCCTGAGAGACACCTCGGACACTTTATATAAAGAAAATACAAGAAAATGTATCGTTGGCACAAAGTCAGCCTGTGATAGATGGAAGAACCCCGAGAGTGAAAAAGACATTTTTTATTTTAATGGGAACTTTAGCTCAACAAAGTCCAGAGCAGCGGAGCAGAGGATTACAAACTGTGGGGAGCTGCTCTGCCGGGGACACGGGAGAGTCAAAGGAGGTCTGAAGGAGGGATGATGTAAAGGTGCCGTGTGAGGTCAAAGAACATAGTACAAGGAGTCCACATCACAACACACCACCCAAAAACTTTATAAACTGTCTCTCAGTTTTTACAACTTTTTAACTGAAAATATAATTATTTGTTTTCAATCATTAAAGACATCGATCTGGCAAACCGAGAGGAAGGCATCATGAAAGTCTTCATATGTGCCTATAACTCTGAAAGCAATGCTAAAATTATTTCAAGGAAATACAACTTTTTTCCAAACAGGAAATCAGAAGAGACACTGTATATTAAAGGGAAATGGGACAAAGAAGACCGAAGGGTTCTGTCTCAGGAGGAGCAGCTCAGGGTTTGCCAAATACAGTGGAAAACTACAAGTTCCCCTGTTTGGAGGGAGAGCTGCTGCTGGAGGAGTTTGGTGCGGTTCTTCTTAACGAGCAACAGAACGAGCGACTCGGACTGTTGGAGGCAATGCAAGGCCGCAGGTGCGAATCACTTTTGGTCGTGCCCTGTCCCGACTGCTTACTGGAAGAATGTCCATCAGATCTTAGAGAAGGTGTTCGGATCCAATATCCCTCTCAGATCTGCAGTATTCAACAAGAGATAAACTCCACTGATAGAACCCTGCGACAACACTGCTGGCTGCATGTAAAAAAGAAGTAACGCGTATCTCTCGATTGAAGACTGGATAGACAGAGTTCATCAACATTCAGAACAGAACCGGTTCCATGTTGGTGGACAACCATCATCATCCTCACTGTGACCTCGTCACATGTCCACGTTTGGTCATGGACTTTCCACGTCCACATATGGCGTCCAAGGTACCCTGGGTGTGTTGGTTGTTGACGTTCTGGGACGCCGTGTCAACTTCAGCCTGTTACATGCATTGTCTGTTTTCAAAATACACTTCTGTTTTCACAGGAAATGTACAGTTTGCATACAGTCTCTTTCAAAATAAATGTTAGTCGAAACATGTGAATTGGCGTTTTTTTCCTTCCTTAGTCGGACCACCGCTGCTTTAACTTTGGCTGTTGTCCTGCTACGTTTCCCCCGATGCATCCAGGCACTGTTACACAGTAATGGTTACCTGCTGTGTATCATGCTGACGTGAAAGGACGGCTTTATTCGTTGGCGTCTGACCAAGTGCTGGATTTTGACGACTTCAGAGTGAGAGCAGGCTGTGAAA
Source organism: Epinephelus awoara (assembly GCA_035609425.1). Taxonomy (NCBI): domain Eukaryota; kingdom Metazoa; phylum Chordata; class Actinopteri; order Perciformes; family Serranidae; genus Epinephelus; species Epinephelus awoara. Next base: position 43,154,722 of record CM069297.1, read on the forward strand.
AGAGGTATCTGTAGACTCTACAGTCCTACAAACCAAACTCTGAGCTTGTTATCTGCTCTGCCGCCCTCTGCGACCAGCGTCTTTTCTTTCAGAAGGTCACAAGGTCGTTCTCTGCGAGTCGTCACGCTGCCCTCCACACTCAGTCGTCTGTCTTTGTCTTCTTCTTTTTGAAAAGTTATTTACACTCAGCTGGTCAGGACGCAGATAAAGTCTTAAAGAAGAAGAAGATGTGTCAGTTGTTTCAGTCTCGTTGGGTTTGTGGGGTCGTCTGGCTGCAGAGCTTCAGTGGTTCAGTGTGCTGCCGTCAGGTTTACGATCTCGCCTCACTGTCAGTCGTCTTTGTCTTGGTTTCAGCTGACTGCCTCTGAGCAAGGCAGCAAGAACTGCAAATTCACAAGGGGGCGCTGCTGCTGCGGAGCCGGCAACCTGACCAGTCATTAAGGCCAGGGTGTGGTGTGTGTGTGTGTGTGTGTGTGTGTGTGTGTGTGTGTGTGTGTGTGTGTGCTGGGGGTCTTCAGTGGGGGGGAGGAAGAGGAAAAGATGACCATATCCTGCTGCAGCTAGAAAATAAAACAAACAGGAAACAAGAAGCAGAACTCCCAGAGCTCAACGAGGAGCGAGAGGAGATGAGTAGAAACCAGTAGAGTCGCACAGAACCACAGGGAGGAGAACACAGAGGGACAGGAGAACCCAGGAGAACCCAGGAGAACCCAGGAGAAACAGGACGTCTAACGGAGCAGAGGAGACAGGAACCTGCAGCAGATCAGTAGAGTACAGAGCCGTAAACAGATCTGAGGACAGTAGAACCCTCTGTGAGAACACAGCAGAGAGAAGTGTAAAATAAGACTGCAGCTCACGGTGGAGTACGAACAACCGGCCAGCGGCTCCTGACCTGACTCACTGAAACACACACACACACACACACTGTGGCAGAGATGTCACACTCCTGAGGAACAGTCGTGGATTAATTTCTTTATTCTACAAAAACAGAAGAAGAAGGTAAGAGCTCGTTCTTCTATCACTCTGCTCATGTTACAGACAGTTTTTATTCATTACATTTATAAGTGAAGAAAACATCATTTAATTTACATCTTTCATCCATTTGCACTTTATATTTACGGTTGCCAACAAGGTCAAACACGCTACAGCGGTTGAAAACATTTTGATTCAAACACACACACACACACACACACACACACAGTAGCTGAAACATGTTGCAGTGATAAACAGATCCATCGACAGACACAGACATGATGCAAAGTTAAAAACACAAACAAATGAAAACAAACTCAACAGAAAAATGTTGTGACATGACAGAAGTCCTCCAGGACTGCGGGGGGCGCTGTGAGGGGAACAGCTTCATATTTGGCCTGAGACAGAAAGAGACCAGAGGGTGTGTGTTTTCACAGTGGGAGGAGAAGTGAAGCAAAATAAAAGGTGTGTGTTCTCTCTGACGTGTGGCCGCAGTGTTTTACAGTGTTGTAACACAGTGACAGATTTAGGTGGCGCCCTCTGGAGGCCTGGAGGAGCTGCGTCTTCCTGCTCTGGTGTTTTCAGAGTTTGTCTGTTTCTGACCTAAATCAGTTTTCACTCTCTGCATCTGTTTTTCGTTCACGCCACCCTTCTGTCACCTGCAGCACATGGCTCTCACTCGCAGCACGTTTGTGTCTCTTGCAGCACCTTCGTCATGTGTAGCTCGTTATTTTTTTAAATTGCAAAATGTTTTTTTTCCATTTCAGCACACTCTTCTAAACTTTCATAGTGTTTTGATTTGCAGAACTTTATTTATTTATTTATATTTATTTATCTATATTATTTATTTGAGGCATGTTTGTTTCATTTGCAGCACTTTTTTTGTTTGTTTGCGGCAGTTTGAGTTTCTGTTGTGCTTCATGCTGAGATCAGTCACCCAGGTGCATTGTGGGTGGAGGAAATGATGATGTCATCGAGGTAGTCAGACCTGATTCACGGCATAACATCCAGTGTGTGAGACTCTACTGTCCTCTACTGTCCTCTACTGTCCTCTACTGTCTTTACTGTCCTCTACTGTCCTCTACTGTCTTTACTGTCCTCTACTGTCCTCTACTGTCTTTACTGTCCTTTACTGTCCTCTACTGTCCTCTACTGTCTTTACTGTCCTTTACTGTCCTCTACTGTCCTCTACTGTCTTTACTGTCCTTTACTGTCCTCTACTGTCCTCTACTGTCTTTACTGTCCTTTACTGTCCTCTACTGTCCTCTGTTGTCCTCTACTGTCCGCTCCTGTCCTCTACTGTCCTCTACTGTCTTTACTGTCCTCTACTGTCCTCTACTGTCTTAACTGTTCTCTACTGTCCTCTACTGTCCTCTACTGTCTTTACTGTCCTCTACTGTCCTCTACTGTCTTAACTGTTCTCTACTGTCCTCTACTGTTCTCTACTGTCTTAACTGTTCTCTACTGTCCTCTACTGTCTTAACTGTTCTCTACTGTCCTCTACTGTCTTAACTGTCCTCTACTGTCTTAACTGTCCTCTACTGTCCTCTACTGTCTTTACTGTCCTCTACTGTCCTCTACTGTCCTCTGTTGTCCTCTGCTGTCCGCTCCTGTCTTTGCTGTCCTCTACTGTCTTAACTGTTCTCTACTGTCTTAACTGTTCTCTACTGTCTTTACTGTTCTCTACTGTCCTCTACTGTCCTCTACTGTCTTTACTGTCCTCTACTGTCTGCCCCTGTCTTTACTGTCCTCTACTGTCCTCTACTATCCTCTGTTGTCCTCTGCTTACCGCTCCTGTCTTTACTGTCCTCTACTGTCTTAACTGTTCTCTACTGTCCTCTACTGTCTTTACTGTCCTCTACTGTCTGCCCCTGTCTTTACTGTCCTCTACTGTCCTCTACTGTCCTCTGTTGTCCTCTGCTTACCGCTCCTGTCTTTACTGTCCTCTACTGTCTTAACTGTTCTCTACTGTCTTAACTGTTCTCTACTGTCTTTACTGTCCTCTACTGTCTTAACTGTTCTCTACTGTCCTCTACTGTCCGCTCCTGTCTTTACTGTCCTCTACTGTCTGCCCCTGTCTTTACTGTCCTCTACTGTCCTCTACTGTCTTAACTGTTCTCTACTGTCCGCTCCTGTCCTCTACTGTCCTCTACTGTCTTAACTGTTCTCTACTGTCCTCTACTGTCTTAACTGTTCTCTACTGTCCTCTACTGTCTTTACTGTCCTTTACTGTCTTTACTGTCCTCTACTGTCCTCTACTGTCTTAACTGTTCTCTACTGTCCTCTACTGTCTTTACTGTCCTTTACTGTCCTCTGTTGTCCTCTACTGTCCGCTCCTGTCCTCTACTGTCCTCTACTGTCTTTACTGTCCTCTACTGTCCTCTACTGTCTTTACTGTTCTCTACTGTCCTCTACTGTCCTCTACTGTCTTTACTGTCCTTTACTGTCCTCTACTGTCCTCTGTTGTCCTCTACTGTCCACTCCTGTCCTCTACTGTCCTCTACTGTCTTTACTGTCCTCTACTGTCCTCTACTGTCTTAACTGTTCTCTACTGTCCTCTACTGTCTTTACTGTCCTCTACTGTCCTCTACTGTCTTAACTGTTCTCTACTGTCCTCTACTGTTCTCTACTGTCCTCTACTGTCTTAACTGTTCTCTACTGTCCTCTACTGTTCTCTACTGTCCTCTACTGTCCTCTACTGTCTTAACTGTCCTCTACTGTCCTCTACTGTCTTAACTGTTCTCTACTGTCCTCTACTGTCCTCTACTGTCTTTACTGTCCTCTACTGTCTTAACTGTTCTCTACTGTCCTCTACTGTCCTCTACTGTTCTCTACTGTCCTCTACTGTCTTTACTGTCCTTTACTGTCCTCTACTGTCCTCTGTTGTCCTCTACTGTCCTCTACTGTCCTCTACTGTCTTTACTGTCCTCTACTGTCTTAACTGTTCTCTGCTGTCCTCTACTGTCCTCTACTGTTCTCTACTGTCCTCTACTGTCTTTACTGTCCTTTACTGTCCTCTACTGTCCTCTGTTGTCCTCTACTGTCCGCTCCTGTCTTTACTGTCCTCTACTGTCTTAACCGTTCTCTACTGTCTTAACTGTTCTCTACTGTCTTTACTGTCCTCTACTGTCTTAACTGTTCTCTGCTGTCCTCTACTGTCCGCTCCTGTCTTTACTGTCCTCTACTGTCTGCCCCTGTCTTTACTGTCCTCTACTGTCTTAACTGTTCTCTACTGTCCTCTACTGTTCTCTACTGTCCTCTACTGTCCTCTACTGTCTTAACTGTTCTCTTCTGTCCTCTACTGTCCTCTACTGTCTTTACTGTCCTCTACTGTCTTTACTGTCCTCTACTGTCTTCTACTGTCTTAACTGTTCTCTACTGTCCTCTACTGTCCTCTACTGTTCTCTACTGTCCTCTACTGTCCTCTACTGTCTTTACTGTCCTTTACTGTCCTCTACTGTCCTCTGTTGTCCTCTACTGTCTTAACTGTTCTCTACTGTCCTCTACTGTCCGCTCCTGTCTTTACTGTCCTCTACTGTCCTCTACTGTCTTTACTCTCCTCTACTGTCCTCTACTGTCTTTACTGTCCTTTACTGTCCTCTACTGTCCTCTGTTGTCCTCTACTGTCTTAACTGTTCTCTACTGTCCTCTACTGTTCTCTACTGTCCTCTACTGTCCTCTACTGTCTTAACTGTTCTCTACTGTCCTCTACTGTCCTCTACTGTCCTCTACTGTCTTTACTGTCCTCTACTGTCTTCTACTGTCTTAACTGTTCTCTACTGTCCTCTACTGTCCTCTACTGTTCTCTACTGTCCTCTACTGTCCTCTACTGTCTTTACTGTCCTTTACTGTCCTCTACTGTCCTCTGTTGTCCTCTACTGTCCGCTCCTGTCTTTACTGTCCTCTACTGTCCTCTACTGTCTTTACTCTCCTCTACTGTCCTCTACTGTCTTTACTGTCCTCTACTGTTCTCTACTGTCCTCTACTGTCCTCTACTGTCTTTACTGTCCTCTACTGTCCTCTACTGTCTTTACTCTCCTCTACTGTCCTATACTGTCTTTACTGTCTTCTACTGTCCTCTACTGTCTTTATTCTCCTCTACTGTCTGCCCCTGTCTTTACTGTCCTCTACTGTCTTCTCAGTGACACAGTGCTCACTCACTGTGTCTCCGTCCTGATTAAAGAGGAACCTAAAGTAGAGACAGACACAAAGACACGTGAGGACCTGTGAGGTGAGAAGAAGACATGAGGACAGAGACACAGATTGAATGTGTCTCTGTAAATGATGGACACAGTTTCAGTCTCATGTGAAACCAGTGACAGCAGCAGATTAACTTCTCTTATTTCAGCGACCTGATGAAACCACAAACTCTCCCTTTTATTAATCTGCTGACTCGACTGCTCGTCTTTCTCCTCAGAGTCACTGTGGACGCTCACACGCAGTTCATCATGTCCCACTGTGGACGCTCACACGCAGTTCATCATGTCCCACTGTGGACGCTCACAGGCAGTTCATCATGTCCCACTGTGGACGCTCACACGCAGGACAGTGTAGAGACGGAGCCTCAGACTGTTTGAATGAAGCAGGCATCACAGTGAAAACAGTCAGACAGGATTAGGGGACGAACATGAGGACGTTCTGGTGTCCTCAGTGTTGGACGGCTCTGTGTAGACCAGGGGCAGATTATGAGACAATGGGCCCCTGAGCTCAGACATGTAGAAGGCCCCTGCACCTCTCCTTCATACGAGCAGGACACTGCTGGTGTTATTCAGTCTGCTCTGCTTGGTTTGAATCTTACTGGTAGTTTTGTGTCTCTTTGAGGTAATTGTGGGTCTTTTCTGAATCTTTGAAGTCATGCTGTATCACTAGTTTGGTTGTTTTGTGTCTCTTTGTAGTTTTGGGGCCATTTTGTGTCTGTTGTTTCTCTCTGGGGTAAATCTGTATTTATTTTGCATCTCTTTGCTCCTGGTCAGTACGTGTTACAGTGTTTCCAATAAGGAGAGCGTATGTGGTCACCTGGAGGGAAGGTGCTGCACCCAGCGTCTTTTTGTCAGAGCACTCCAACTTTTTGTGTTCTGTTTGAAGATCTTGTAACTTTTCAGAAAGGCTCTGGTGTTTCACTGACCTGTAAGACACGTCATAAACTCTGACAACAGAGACACCAGCTCCTTTTACACTGCCAGATTGCAGCGAATGTTGGGCCGTTTTGCCGACAAGCTGCGAGCGTTTAGACACACAGAGCCGGATTGGCGAGTTGATCCGAGGTGCCCAATTTTCCGCCTCATAGGGTAGACATATTGGTGGAACCTTTTTAGTTTAAAAAGACCGAGGCGACCTTCCGCAACGGGAGGAGCTGTTGATGACTTGTGGGAGGAGCTGTTGATGACTTGTGGGAGGAGCTGTTGATGACATGACGCTGCACGTGCGAGCCACTGGCAGTGGATAAACAGGAAACAGCTGATAGCAGGAATTAGCGAGCAGCTAGTAGCAAGAGGGAAACACAAACCTGACAGACACTGTAAAGATGAGCAACTGGGGAGACAAGGAATTGCCCAGCCGTGGCTTCCCTCCCACGTCACTGTTTACGTCACACGCTGAGCTACACGTTTTGTTACTTGCTCACGCCCCCCATTGCCCCGAAAAAGGCACATTCTGTATAAACAAAAGTAGGTAGGCGGCATTTTGCTGCACTCCCCGATTTTGTTTTTATACTGCCAATGCTGAAAAAACACTGATTGGGCTTTACTGCAGATTTGCACAATTCCTGTTTAAAAAGGGCTACAGAAGCTCTGACACTTTGGGTCCTGTAGGCCTCTCTGTAGGCCTCTCTGTAGGCCTCTGTAGGCCTCTCTGTAGGCCTCTCTGTAGGCCTCTGTAGGCCTCTCTGTAGGCCTCTCTGTAGGCCTCTGTAGGCCTCTCTGTAGGCCTCTCTGTAGGCCTCTCTGTAGGCCTCTCTGTAGGCCTCTGTAGGCCTCTGTAGGCCTCTCTGTAGGCCTCTCTGTAGGCCTCTGTAGGCCTCTCTGTAGGCCTCTCTGTAGGCCTCTCTGTAGGCCTCTCTGTAGGCCTCTGTAGGCCTCTGTAGGCCTCTCTGTAGGCCTCTCTGTAGGCCTCTGTAGGCCTCTGTAGGCCCCTTCAGTCTGCATTTCGGCCACATCACAGCACTGAGACTGTACTTATCAAAGTCTTAAGTGATATTCATCAGAATAATGATGCATGCAAATCCTCTGTCCTGGTATTACTAGATCTCAGTGCTGCATTTGATACAGTTGATCATAATATACTACTTAGTAGATTGGAAAAGTGGGTGGGACTCACCGGCACTGTACTACAATGGTTCAAATCTTACTTACAAGATAGGGACTTTATTGTGTCAGTTGGTAACCATGAATCTGAGCGAACTACGATCACATGTGGGGTTCCTCAAGGGTCCATTCTCGGACCACTTCTATTCAACATCTATATGCTACCCCTAGCCCAGATTATGGAACATCACAACATCTCCTATCATACGTATGCCGACGACACACAACTCTATATCTCAGTGTCATCACACGACTATAGTCCCTTACTCTCACTGAGTAACTGTATTCATCAAATCAATGACTGGATGTGCCAGAATTTTCTCCAGCTAAATCCAGAAAAGACAGAGGTATTAATTTTTGGCCCTAGAAATGAAAGGGCAAAGATCAGCGCCCACCTTGGCTCTATGTCATTGACAGCTACAAATCAAGCCAGAAATCTTGGTGTTATTATTGACTCAGACCTGAACTTCAACAGCCATTTAAAGTTTATTACTAAATCTGCCTATTACCACCTAGAAAATATAGCTAGAATTAAGGGGTTTCTGTCTAAACAAGACATGGAAAAACTTATTCATGCATTCATTTTTAGTAGGTTGGATTATTGCAATGGCTTATTTACAGGCCTTAACAAAGAATCAATCAGACAGCTGCAGCTGATTCAGAACGCTGCCGCCAGAGTCCTTACAAACACCAGGAAACTGGACCATATTACACCGGTCATTAAATCACTACACTGGCTTCCTGTGAGTCAGAGAATAGATTTTAAAATCTTACTGCTGGTCTACAAAGCCCTGAATGGTCTCGAACCAAAATACATGCTTGATCTACTGGTTCCCTACGAAGCATCCAGACCCCTTAGGTCATCTGGAACAGGTTTGTTGTGTGTTCCAAGAACAAGAACCAAGCAAGGTGAGGCAGCATTCAGTTATTATGCTCCTCACCTGTGGAACAAACTTCCCGTAGATCTGAGGTCTGCTCAAACTGTCAGCTCCTTTAAATCAGGGCTAAAAACACTGTTGTTTACTGAAGCGTACGCTTAGATTAAATACTTACCTGCTGTATTCTACTGCCCGTACTTTTTAACTACACACTGCTGATTTATGCCTTTTATTATTCTACTTCTTTTCTTATCTTGACTGTTCAATGTATTGAGCCTGTTTTTATTTTATGTTACTGTATTTTATTATTATCACTATCATTCTCAATTTCTATTTCCCTTTTTAATCCACTGTTTTTATTGTTTTAAATTGTGTCTTGTTGCTTTTAATGTCTCTGTAAAGCACTTTGAATTACCTTGTGTTGAATTGTGCTATACAAATAAACTTGCCTTGCCTTGCCCAGTAGGCCCCTGTGGGCCCCTGTAAGCCCCTGTAGGCCCCTGTAAGCCCCTGTGGGCCCCTGTAGGCCCCTGTAGGCCCCTGTGGGCCCCTGTAGGCCCCTGTAAGCCCCTGTAGGCCCCTGTAGGCCCCTGTAAGCCCCTGTGGGCCCCTGTAGGCCCCTGTAAGCCCCTGTAGGCCCCTGTGGGCCCCTGTAGGCCCCTGTAAGCCCCTGTGGGCCCCTGTAGGCCCCTGTAAGCCCCTGTAGGCCCCTGTGGGCCCCTGTAAGCCCCTGTGGGCCCCTGTAGGCCCCTGTAAGCCCCTGTAGGCCCCTGTAAGCCCCTGTAGGCCCCTGTGGGCCCCTGTAAGCCCCTGTAGGCCCCTGTAAGCCCCTGTGGGCCCCTGTAGGCCCCTGTAAGCCCCTGTGGGCCCCTGTGGGCCCCTGTAAGCCCCTGTATGTGTGAATCTGTGTCGATGAACAAAGTTGTGTAAGGGCCCTCATGGAGCAGAGATCTGATCTGAGATCAGAGGAGCAGGAGGGAAAGTTAGTGCTGGTGGAACGATTGTTGTTGTTAGATAACAGATATCAGAAGTCCGCTGTGATTAATGGACGTGATAACCTCAGAGACAGACAGGCGAGGCGGCCATGTTGGAAAACAGCCTGTTTTCTCTGTCACGTCTGAAATGATGTCATTAATTACCTGAGGTGAGGACAAACGTTTGGAGAGTGTGTGTGTGTGTGTGTGTGTGTGTGTGTGTGTGTGTGTGTGTGTGTGTGTGTGTGTGTGTGTGTGTGTGTGTGTTGACCTGTGTTGAAAGCAGAGTTAATGAGTATTGTGTCAGCTCTTTTGTGAGGTGTGTGTGTTTACCAGCTGACTGACCGATGACTCCCAGCTACAGGAATGTTCACACACACACACACACACACACACACACACACACACACACACACACACGCTGTAATAACGTCCTTGTTGAATGAAGAGTGATTTTTTTTCTCTGCCTTTGGGGAAATGATTTGGAGACAAGAAACAGGAAGTAGTTTGACATTGAAACAGAGTCGGGGTGTGACCCAGGAGGACGCTGTGATTTCTGTTGGGACGCGGCCAAAAAACAATCAGAGGTTCGTTTATAGAAAGTGCTGGAGTCAGGGGAGGTCTCTGGTTAAAGCTGGAACACCTCAAACAAGAGGCGGAAAAAGGACTGTGATGTTTTATTTCAGTAAAAGTAGAAATACTAAAGCGTAAAAATACTCTGTTACATGTAATAGCCATGTGTTCATCAGTTTAAAGTTGCAGCTGGTGAAGATCAACAATAATCATGTCAAATGATTTATTTTTGTAACCGCAATTAACCACATTCTTAATGCATGTTCAAAACTCCATTATTCTGCATTTCCAAACAGTTCTGAAGTTCATACTAACGAGGTGAAGCGATTCTTAGCAGAGCGTCAAGATCAGGAGTCAAATGAATGCAGACAAATTTACTTTATGATCTTGACTGTCGGATTTCTTTCTTTCAAATCCATCATCATCCTCACTGTGACCTCGTCACATGTCCACGTTTGGTCATGGACTCTCCACGTCCACATGTGGCGTCCAAGGTACCCTGGGTGTGTTGGTTGTTGACGTTCTGGGACGCCGTGTCAACTTCAGCCTGTTACATGCATTGTCTGTTTTCAAAATACACTTCTGTTTTCACAGGAAATGTACAGTTTGCATACAGTCTCTTTCAAAATAAAAGCACTACATTGGTACAACACCGCCAACTGATGTTTTTTTCTTTCAACAACAAAGACGTGGTTGGGTTTGGGAAAAAAGGTGGTGCTGTTAAAGCGACCGGCCTCATATCAAGCTGACGTGATGTGACACCAGAAGTCACTGACTGTTTGTTTGTTTGTTTGTTTGTTTAAAAGGATCACACTGCTCCAGTTGAGAAAGTGCAGTTACTCTGATATAATGTTGACGACTCACTGACGTCAATGATCAAGCTAATGTGACAGCATCACCACATTTCAGTTCCAGTTTAGTTTCTGTCTCTGATTCATACAGGTCCTGTTTGTGTCAAACTACTGTTCCCCCCAACCTGAGGACGTCCCCTTAATACATAATATACCTGTGTGGTGTGTCTGTGTCACTCTGCAGTTACACCTCCAAACCACTAGTCGGCAGTGGAAGTTTCTGTAAAGTGCTGTAAAGTTTAGTTGATTCAAAACACACATTAAACACACATTAAAACACATTAAACACACATTAAACATGTCTTAATGGAGACAATGTCAAACACAAGTACACGAATCAGCTTCATTATAATTCCAAACATTCACAGACAAAACACTTGGACACATTTTCCCCACAAATACAACATGCTAACGTTATTAGCGCAAGCCTATGACATTTTACATTGTGTAAATTAGCCGAGCAGCTAGCAGAGATTTGCTCATATGACTGGTCACAACATGCAGACCTGAGGACGTCCCTCAGACCTGAGTCTTCCACCGTGTTGACTGGTTTATCAGCACTGTAGTGACCTTCTTTGATTCAGTTCAGTCCACAGGTCTGTGGTGATTCGCTCACTCGTGCTTTGTTGTCGTTGACGATGCGGCTGCCCGCTGACGTCAGTCTGATCAGCTGCTCCTGTGTGCTCAGCTCGTAGGTCGAGCTCAGACTCAAAGTCCTTCATTGATATTTTAATTCAGTTTGACTCAAGGTGCAGATTACTGCTGACTTCTCAGCTGAACCGTCTCAGAGTTTTTTAAAGTGAAAGGAGACGTTGTGAAGCTCAGTGAAGTCGTATTTTCCGTCACTGCTGCAGCAGGAAGCAGGAAGTCACTGCAGCAGCTTGACCACAAATAAAGTTCATCAAAAAGACAAAATAACATCGTGAAGGTTCTTGGTTTTCTGCATCAGTGTAGGTACTGGGAACACCTTTCTTCTGGACCTGACGGGGCAGCGTATACGCCTTCAAGTGTCTGCTAGTCTGCTGTTATCAAAAGACGAAGAACACTGAAGAACAACAACAAGTGCAGCAGCGACAGCTCCGCCTCGACTTGTTGAAAAGCATTTTCCTGATACCAACGTGTTTTGTTTATTCTTCGTATATTTACACTCTGCTACAAACAGCAACGTCCAAAATGTCCGTCAGCGCGGGTCAAAGTTTCTCCCATCAAGTCTCGTTTGAGGTCTTCTTCATCAACCTGGAACTGACTCGTCTTGGTGCCACAGACCTCGACTATTTAATAACCTTAAAACTGATATAAGATAATAAACTGCTTACATTTGGCTGCTGCAGGAATCTACTGCGAAACAAAAGAACAAACATATTATGAGCCTAAAACGTGTCATTTGCCTCCAGTGTTTGGAAAATATCCCTCTGACCTCTTTGTGTTTCCACCATTTTCTCCTCTGCTTCAGAAACTCTTAAAGTCGTCCCCCCTGCTCTGAACAGTTTGTCACCTGAGGAGCTCTTTTAAGGGCTGTGATGCTCTGCGAATAACTTTTATCTTTACAAGGACTTAGTCAAAACTTTAAGGGGAAATTCTTAGAGAACGTCATCATTCTACAAATTTCCTCAGACTTTTGTCACTGGGAGCGACTCTCGTTGTGAATGCGGCCCCTGGTGTCAAAGTTATACGAAAAACATTTTCATTTGTCTTTGTGTGTCGTCCACTTCAGGCGTTGATAAAATCAGCGTTTTCACCATTAGTGTGAGCATCAGTTCAAGATGGCCGCCAGACAAACCCCATGTGCCATGAGTTGTAGAGAAAAGGCGTCTCACTGCTGGCAACATATAGGCAGTGACAGCGTTGTTCTGATGATCACATAGACATCATACCATCGTTCAGCCACAGTTTGCATGTTTTCAACTCTTGAAATTTTTCTTCAGTTTTTAACTGTGGGGATTACAACACCAAAAGTAAACAACCTGACCTGAACCAGCAGCCTGTAAATGACACACACTATGATTCTGCAGCATCTTCATCCATCATGTCCGTAAAGTCAGATCCCTGAAACACTGCAGCATTAATCTTTCTTATAAAAGCTCCTCTGTTAATGACTCACCTTCAATAAAACACTGAGAGGCTTTATGGTTTCCAAGATGAAATAAAGACGATGTTTAAGGTTGAATAATTCTGAACAGGTGATGATGATGTCACACACCATGTGCACACACAAAGTCTTATTTTCAACATGGTTTAAATGATATGTTGGTTTCATGAAGTCAAATAGAAACGCTAAAAAAAGTTTTAAAGTCCATCAGCAGCTGCTGTTCCTGCACCGCTCTTCTTTTGATTGCGAAATTTCCGACCGCTCCTGAACGCAGCATGGAATAAGCTGCTGCTGGTAGTGTGTGTGTGTGTGTGTGTGTGTGTGTCGAGCTGGGTGTGTGTGTGTGTGTGCAGCAGCAGCAGTCAGACTCAGTGACGGTGCAGAGCCGGTTGCAGCTCCGCTTCTCCGGGAACATCTCACTCCGTGTGTCCGCCGCTTGTGTCGCTTCAGCCGGGCTTCTGCTGACAGTTTGAGCCGCTGATCCGCCGCCATGGCTCCCCGCTGTGAGTACACACACACACACACACACACACACACACACACTGATGGACAGAAGCTTTAACAGAGTTTTTAAAGAGTTTTATGGACACAGAGCGGATTTATTTTCAGGTTCACATCAATAATCTGAGCCACTCAGGTGACTGGAGGTGTTTAGGAGGAGGAAGTCATCAGAGCTGCAAAACCACTTTAATCTCTGGAATATTAGTTTATAAAATTAGTGAAAATAGTGAAAATGACCCTTTTTATGAAACTGCTGGTGACACCTTCAAATGTCTGTCTCAAACTCAGAGATATATGAACACAAGCTGATGAAAGCTGCAGCGTCTGTGACCTCAGGAGGTGAAACTGGAGTTTATTTTCTATTGTTGCTCCATGAAATAACTCTGATGATGAAGTGAATGTCAGAATTAATTTTCTGGACTTGTCTTGTTGGCTGGATGCGAGAGCTCGTGGATGATTCCAGAGTATGTTGGATTTTCTTTATGTAATATTGTGTGTGAGTGTGATTCAGTGTGTGTGAGTGTGATTCAGTGTGTGTGTGTGTGTGTGTGTGTGTGTGTGAGGGTCATGAGAGGTTTGAAGGTCAGAGGTCAACACTTTGCTGCTGTAAAGCTGAACCTGTCCCGTCTGAGTTCTCCTTCAGTCAGAGACGTCTTTAAAATATTCGTCTTATTTTGTATATAAACGGTTTGCTGAGTTGAAGGTTGTGTCTCTGAGTGACTGTGACTTCTCAGCACAGACGGTGCGTTTGAGGCAGCAGGGAATGTCACTGATTAACTTGACGTATAAGGAGCAGAGTTTCTCCACCTTCAGGTCAGGACGTCAGGTGGAGTCTCCTCGTTGTGAAACGTCCTGTACTCCGTCTCACTTCCTGTTGGTGTATTTATTTTGACCTCTTGGTCTAAAGGCGGTGTTACCTCTGCCGCTGAGAAGCGAAGCCCAAACTGAGGTGCTTTAAACCTACATTCTTTCATGGCGTCCAGCAGGGGGCGGCTCCTCTGGTTGTATGTTCAGAACCTCTAGAATTTTGCAGGCCTGTTTTTTTCCTGGGACTGCTGCAGCCTAGCGTGACTTATTTAAATGCAGCTTCTCTAAAAAACGACGATGCATGTTGCAGTGTGCTCAGCGTCTCGTTATGTCTCTGTCCAGGCGATAGCTGTGGCTGGAGGCGCTGTGTTTTCGCATTGTCCGTCCATCCGTCTGCCCGCACATCAGTCTCATGAACGTGATATCTCCTGAGGGAGGTTCTTCAAATTTAGCACAAATGTCCACATTGAGATCCTGTCCATACGGTTACTGTTAAAGTTTGGAAAACGATGATGTAACGCTGAAGACAATGACGGACGACAGGTTTCATAATGTTTTGTTTGTTTTTTAATCAAGACGTCGCTGTGTTTCCAGCAGGGATTTCATGTCCGGGGGGACGGCACCACCGGAAGTGGTTGTTTTTTAGTGAGATACTGCTGTGTTTTCATCAGGGAGTGAGCCACTGAAAGCCGGTGTTTTAGGCCCAAACCACATGGTTTTAAATCTTTAACATACCCACGGCTTTGTTGAAATGTAAAGTTAAAATATATCTGCTCCATAATAACCTACAAAAGTGACGCATCTGTGGTTTGCAGAAACATATGATGCCGACATTTTTCTGAGAGACTCCTGAGAGGTTCTGTGTGAATTGGACTCTCTGACCTGCGTCCAGCGTCTCTGCTTTGACTGATGAGCTGGTCACATGACATTAGAGATGAGCAGAGACAGTGCGTCTGTCCACAGAGACAGTGTGTCTGTCCACAAAGGGGTTGTGTCCGTCCGGCTGCAGCGCTGCGTTCACTGACACATTCTCCGAGGTTTCTACATAGTTTATAAATGTGCACTCTGCTGAGTCAGCATGAGGGAGGTTTAGGAGAATGTAGAGTGATCAAAGTGTCTCACGCTGTCCCTTCTGTCTATTTTATTTCTTTACCTCCTCCTCATCCTGAATAATGAATTAATGAATCCAAACATAAAGATGAAATGAAAGGATTATTAGAAGCAGCCTTCCTGCTGACTGTCACATTTTAACTTCCCGTTTGAAGTGTTTCTCTGTCTTTGACCTTTGACCTCTTCCCTGACGGTCATCTGTGATGTTGGCGACCTGCAGTGGGAGTTCATCAGACACATCACACCACGCCGCCTCAGCTGTGTCACCTTTCTTTACTGGATCTGTTCTAACAGATAAAAGAAGGTTGAGAGAAGTACGACGTCACAACCGAACCAGTCGGTCACAGTCAGCTGATTCTGGATCAGGACTTTATGAGTGTGTGTTAATGTTGTGTGATGGAGGTCGGAGAGCTGCATGACACATGAAGAAGAGTTGTGTCAAACGTACAGAAGCTGGTCAGACACCATCAGAGTCAATCAGTCCGACACAAAGTTTCAGGACTTGACTGTTTGATTCTGTCGTCAGAACTGATTGAGCTTCAACAGTCCTAAAACAAACAGAATGAGTGTCAGTGATTTTTTTTTTTAATTAAACAGGAAGTGCGTTGGTGCTCGATCTGTTTTTAGAGTCAATCTGATTTGTGAAACAATGTAAGAAAGAGAGGTCTCTGTGTGTCACGGACGTTGGTTGGTTAAAGTTTTACTGATCATCAGCGGTAATAAAACAGAGACTCTGAACAGCACGACACACCTTCACTGTGAGCCGACACACTTTGTGACCCTCAAACAACCTTCATGTGCGACAGAGCTGCAGCACAGACGTCCAGTTTGAGCCGTGAAGCTCCGTTATATTTCCTGTCAACACAGCCTGGAGGAGTTCACACAGAGCTTTAAAGTCGTTTACAACAGTTTTTGTTTTTGCATTTGGAGTTTGTTCCTGTCATAACAGCACTTTATTAGTTTTATGTAAAGCATTATTTTCATTTGCAGCACTTTTTATGTTCATAGGATTTTTTTTGTCATTTGCAGCAACATTTTACATTTAAAGCACCTTTTTTCGTAATATTAATAATCATAATAACTTTATCTATAAGGCACAATTCATGCATAACATCCTGAACAAATACAAAAACAATCAAAAGAAAAAACTGATGATAAAAACGTCTGATTAAAAAAATAAAAATAAAAATTAAAGATGAAGTTAAATTCAGGCAGAACTTCAGGGTAAGACGAGATAAAATAAATTTCAGGAGAGAGCGATGATAAAAACATCAAGTTCACCTGTGAAAGTTTCAGGCAGTTTTTATTTGCAGCTCGTTCCTGCTGATGGAAATGTTTCAGGATGTTGTAACAACTTTGCCCTCGTTGACAGCGCGCCAGAGGACACGTGCAGATCCTTTTATTTTAAAGCAGAAAACCATGGTTTCACTTTTTCAGAAAAGCTGATCAAATGGTTTTGTTTCCAAACTTGAACCTGAACTGAAACCAAACACATGAATTATGTTTTATTGCAACATACGTTTGTAACAAAAATGAAAAACACTGCAACATCACACAGAAACTTCTCCCTGTCAGTCAGATGCTCCGTGAACGGTTCAGCGACCAGCTGGTGCTCAGTTTACAGGTAAACGTGCTGATGATGCAGCTTCAGGTGTGTTTATGTTCAGGTGTCGGATCCGTTCAGCTCTGATGTCAGCAGCAGTGTGAAGCTGCAGCTCCACGAGACAAAGACACCTGCAGGAAAGTCTTTCTCTTTATCTTGTTTCGTGTTTTTTATGCGTCTGTGTGTTTCTTTAAATTTGACACAAACATTTTTTTGGACCGACGAATAAACTGATTAGAATTGTTTTTTGGTTGTCACATGTTTTTGGCCATAACTCAAGAATTTACACACTAATTATGACAAAACTTCAGACATCCACTTTGAGTCAAAGGTGAACTGATTACAATTTGGCGGTCAAAGTTCAAGGTCACTGTGACCTTGGGTCTATTTCATTCTCCCAAAGGCAATATCTCAAGAACGCCTTGAGAGAATTTCTTCAGTTTTGGAACGAACATCCACTTGGACTGAAGAATAAACGGATGGGGATTTGGTGGCTAAAGGTCAAAGGTCACTGTGACCTTGCATCCGTCTCATTTTGTAAATGTGACAACTCCAGAATGCCTCGAGGGATTTTTTTTCAAATTCGCCACAAACTGAGAATGGATTTATTGGAATTTGGGGGTCAAAAGTCAAGGTCTCTGTGACCTTTTTTTTTTAAAGATATTTTTTGGGGCTTTTTAGCCTTTAATGGACAGGACAGACAAGTGTGAAGGGGGGAGAGAGGGAGTGACATGCAGCAAAGGGCCACAGGCTGGAGTCGAACCCGGGCCACTGCAGCAACAGCCTTGTACATGGGGCGCCTGCTCCACCACTAAGCCACCAGCGCCCTGTGACCTTTTTTATCTCACTCTTAGGTCACTGTGACCTTGCATCCATCTCATTCTTGTGAGTGTGAATCTCAAGAACAGAATTTCTTTAAATTTGACACAAAGGCCCACTTGGACTGAACTTATCTTCATGGTCGAAGGTCGAAGGTCAGTGTGACCTCACAAAAATGTGTTTTTGGACATAACTTAAAAATTCATTCACTAATTCTGACCAAACTTGACACAAATGTCTGACAGGATAAAATAATGAAGGTCAAAAGGTCAAAGGTCAGCTTGGCTGTGACATCATCATGTTGTAACGTCATATCTCAGGAACAGAAGGGAAGACATTTGGTCAGATACTGAATTGGTGACTCTAATCTTGAAACTGTGCTGATTGTATAGATCTTCTGTGTGTGAAGCATCCATGTTTTTTCACTGACATGATGGAGACTGTCAGAGACACTGGACTGGTGGGCGGAGTCATACAACCACAGGGTGGACTGGTGGGCGGAGTCATACAACCGCAGGGTGGACTGGTGGGCGGAGTCACACAACCGCAGGGTGGACTGGTGGGCGGAGTCACACAACCGCAGGGTGGACTGGTGGGCGGAGTCATACAACCGCAGGGCGGACTGGTGGGCGGAGTCACACAACCACAGGGTGGACTGGTGGGCGGAGTCATACAACCGCAGGGCGGACTGGTGGGCGGAGTCACACAACCGCAGGGTGGACTGGTGGGCGGAGTCATACAACCACAGGGTGGACTGGTGGGCGGAGTCACACAACCGCAGGGTGGACTGGTGGGCGGAGTCACACAACCACAGGGTGGACTGGTGGGCGGAGTCACACAACCGCAGGGTGGACTGGTGGGCGGAGTCATACAACCGCAGGGTGGACTGGTGGGCGGAGTCATACAACCGCAGGGCGGACTGGTGGGCGGAGTCACACAACCGCAGGGCGGACTGGTGGGCGGAGTCATACAACCACAGGGCGGACTGGTGGGCGGAGTCATACAACCGCAGGGCGGACTGGTGGGCGGAGTCATACAACCACAGGGCGGACTGGTGGGCGGAGTCATACAACCACAGGGTGGTGATTTGAGTTTTTTTTATTGTTTTTTGTTTTATTGTAGAATTTTCACTGAGAAAATATTTCTAAAACCTCACTTTTATTCAGAACACAGAGGACAGGAGCTCTGCAGCTCTGATTCAAGATATCTGATAATTGGAAGTGCACTGGTTTTAAACAAAACAAGATATGATACGCTACGATATGATTTTCGTATTCGTTCCATAGAAAAGACACAAAGCAATCGAGCAAATTTTACGTTATTTTCTGACCTTTTGTGGACGACAAGAAGAGTCGATTCATCAAAACTGTCAGATTCATTGATCATGGCAATAAGTGTTATTTCTAATGTAAGACGAGAAGCAGCTCGTTGTTGTTCTACAGCCTCTGTAACCTCAAACTGAACTCTCGAGTCTCTTCTGTCGTCTAAAGGAACAGAGTTTACTGCGAATTTGTCTTCAGCTAGTCGCTGAGCTGTGTCCCTGTGTTGTGAGTCATGTGACCTCTCTGCCGTCCCCGCCGCCCTTTAACACATTGAGACATTTACCCAGCAGCACACATTCCTCCCTTCAGGGAAAAGATAATATTACATTTTTTCTCAACAGCTGTTTTCGCTCACAGATGATGCTGAGCGGGCAGTTTTTTACTTAATGAGAGACAGATGCATCGTGGGTAACTGTGACCTCACTCACAGCAGAGTGTGACATGGGAACAGAGAGTGTTTGATAATCGACCTTTAAAGGAGCCGCTCGCTGTGACCCTGCTGGTGCCCACATCAGTCTGTCTGTCTGTCCTCGCCTGCAGGCCAACACATGCAACCTGCTCTTATCATCCCTGTCTGTCTGTCTGTCTGTCTGTCTGTCTGTCTGTCTGTCTGTCTGTCTGTCTCACCTCATGGTGCAAAATGTTGTCCACAAAATGAAGGAATCTGTCTTAAATGTGAGTTTCAGCACATGTTGAATATGTTTGTTTCTTCATCCTGCTGATCACTTAAATCATATAATCAATCGTCGTAGATCAGCTCCGCCCGGCTGGTCTGAGACGAGACGCCTCAGAGAGGTGGCTGATGGGACTTTGGAGCCATTTAAGTTCTTTTTATCAGAGCAGCTCGGCTCTCATCAATCATCTACTGTGATGACGGATCCCAGATCAGTCAGGGCTGTCTGAGCTTCATATATTTACTCTGTTGGGGCGTCGCTGTATTGACGTCTTTAAAGCTCTAAAGTGACGGACTTTGTGTTCTGTGTCACATCGTGTTTATTGGGGGTCTTTGTCTGTATTGTGCTCTTATTTTGAAATTTGGTGGACAGTGGGACCTGAGTTTGTTTGCAGAATATTTTTGTGTGACAATGGATGTGAGACATTTTCTATTTTTGCTTTCTGCTTCTTGACGCCCAAGATTTTGTATTTTTTAAGGTAACATTTCAGCATCATGGGAAACATGCTGTAGGCAGAGAGGCTGCACAGAAGTACTCGTGGATTGATACACAGTTGTTTGCCAAGAAGTAGTTCCAGCTTTTCTCCTTTTAAAACTGCAAATTTAGTTTTTTAATTGTCTGTTTTTGTTCAGATGAAACAAATCAGGCGTTAAGCTTGTTGGTGTATTTATGAACTTTGGACAGGCTAGCTGTTTCCCTCTGTTTCCGGTCTTTAAGCTAAGCTAGGCCAACCACGTCTTGACTATAGCTCTGCACTGAACACACAGATATGATAGTGATATTTATCTGAGTTTATGATGTCATATTTCCCAAGATGCATCTTGCAGAAATCGGAGAAATTTATATAAAACCTGTCAGTGTGACAAATTACAACTCATGTTGTATGTTTCCACAAATACGTTACATTTGTATGTCACTATATAGCTGATATGTTGAAGCTTTACATGTTTGGTGCCTAAAAAGCAGCTGGAAAAACTGTGATGATTCGCTGGTGCCCAGCAAGTCGATGAGTCTCCAAGAAACACTCCTATTTGATGCACCTCTAGGTAACGAAGTCAGCTCACAAACTACGATGTCACACTACCAACATTTTCCGCTGGCCACTGGGCTGCAAATTAAAAATCTAAATCTAAAGCTCAGTTCTGTTAAGAGACAACGTGGCTGTTTACCAGGCAGGAAGGCTCTGATGAAAGACGCAGTTGAGTTGGACACTATGTGGACTGTGAGGACTTCCCATGTGTTTGTGTCTGTGTGGAAGTGACTCTGCAGGACTCTTTAGTCGCGCTTGTTACTCACTGGAAATGATTTCTTTTAATCGATGGGAGGAGAAGAGTCCAGACCCAGAGGCACAATGGTTCCAGTGACTCAGCGGACTGGTGAGTCTGCAGCCACAGTGACGCTCTGTCATAAAAAGTCCGACTGACGTCCAGAAACATGTTGAGAAACAAGAGGAAACATGTTTCTACATCAAACTGTCCACTTATCATTCCTCTGAGCTACCAGCAGATTCCCAGTAAAACATCTCCTCTCAGACCCGACACAGATCAGCTGTGTGTGTGTGTGTGTGTGTGTGTGTGTTTCACTGATGTTGTGGGGACATTAATCTGTTTACACATTGTGAGGACTCGACTTCCTTCTGGAGACAAATCTCACATCCCCGTCACATAAATCATTAGATGTCAGTGTGAAGACTCGGGTTAAGGTCAGTGTGAGTCTCCAGGAAATTAATGCAAGTCAGTGACAAGTCAAGTGAAGGAAACATGGAAACAAACGAGCACATGATTTCTACTGGAGTCAGAACCCTGCAGTGCTAGTTAGCTTTAGCATGAGCTGTTATCTTGATTAATTATGTGCATAAACAAAGTGACGATGTTGCATTTTTACCACCTTTACGCACAAAAATAGATCCGTTCGCTTTCTGTATGTTGACACAGAAACATCCATCAGGGCAGAGTTAAACGTTTCAGACAACAACAAACGAGGCGACGCTGGAGGAGGTCATGACATTGTACCTTTTAATGGAGGCAGCATTGTAGGTAACGGTGCCATGAGGCAATTAAATACGCCCCACACGTGGATGGAGAATTCTTCATACTCTGTCATTGGTCAGTTCTGTTCCGCCATTGTTTGAATTTCTTCGTTGTCTCCTACGGTCACATTGAACTACGCTGCACAGCCCCCAAGATCACCTGTGGTGCTGCTCCGTTTCGTCCCTATCTGTGGACTTTCAGAAAATGTGTGAGTGCAGACAGATGGCTCCCTCCATCGCCGTCTCTGTATCTAACAGTGAGCATGACTTAGCCCTTAGCGACTTGTCGCTGTTTCTCTCGCACCTTTTTAAGCACCAATGTGTGTGTCTTGTAGTAACCAATGTGTGTGTCTTGTAGTAACCAAATCAATGTTTTTCCAATGTTTTATAGCAACCTGTCGCTGTTTTTCTAGCTGCTTTGTAGGCACTTAAGGTGGATGTTTTTAGGCACCAATCATGGGTGTTTATTATCAACTCACCCCTGTTTTTCCAGAAGCTTTTTATGCACTAAACATGGGTGTTTTTTGGTGACAGATGACTTTTACTAGCAGGTTTTTAGGCACTAAATGTGGGTGTTTTATAGTGACCCATCGGTGTTTTCCCTGCAGCTTTTAGGCACTAAACATGTGTTTTTAATAGCGACACGTCACTGTTCATCCAGTAGCTTTTTAGACACCAAACGTGGGTGTTTTATAGCGACCCGTCACTGGCCATCTTTGTCAGTACATGTATCAAACATTAAGTATAAATGAGCCTTTAGTCAGTGGTGGAGGAAGTGCTCAGATGCTTTACTGCAGTAAAAGAACCAACAACGCACAGTAAAAATAACCCATTATAAGTAAAAGTCCTGTATTGAAAATGCCCCTTCAGTAAAAGCGTCTGTGTTGTCAGTAAAATATAGTTAAACTATATAAAAGTGTAGAAATGTAAATGAAGTCAAGTAAAAAGTAGGAAGTGGCATGTAAAGAAAATACTCAAGAGAAGTACAAGTATCTGAAATTTGTACATGATTACTGAAGTCTTAAGTTAACTCTGATCAAATATGTTACCAGAAAGCAGCAGTTTGTCATTTATATGAAGAAAATAATGAAATCTTGATTTGGAGTTGAAAAAGGAAATAAAGATTTAGTCTGAGCAGGAAGGCGGCGATCGTCTGGCTTTATTAAATGATTCCTGTTTTCATATTTGAACGTACTGCTTGTTCTCACTGTTTCCGTCAGCACACATACATCAGCTGATTATCTGTGCAGCCATTAGTCATGAAACACACACACTGACACACACACTCTTGAGGTCAAGGCAGAGGTCTCTTCTCCGTCTGATTGGATATCTGCTTCTCTTCCTGGTTTCCTGTTTGTGACGTTTTGAAGGTTGCGACCTCGTCACCTTCACGTGATGTTTGGATGACAGGTCGTCAACGTTGGGTCAGTCAGCTGTGACTCTGCTGTGAGTTATTAATGTGGATCTGAAGCGGCTCACATCTTCGATACTCATATTAAACATACTTTAAATTTTCTATTTAAAAGACAGGTTTCAATAGGAAGTTGGGTTTGGTGTAAAGTGCGGAGCTGTACAGGCTGTTATTAAGGTGTGGAGGTGTGTGTGTGTGTGTGTGTGTGTGTGTGTGTGTGTGTGTGTGTGTGTGTGTGTGTGTGTGTGTGTGTGTGAGTGTGAGCCTCTGTGACACAGGGCCTTAAACCATCTACAGCTTGTGGTGTAAAGTGCATTTAGGGCGTGTCCAGATCATCTTTGTTAGTTAAATGGCGCATAATCCAGGCGCAGAGTCAGGCTCAAGGGGCAAAGGGTTTGTTTTTAGTCTCTTAATTAATCACAGGTGTGTTTGGGTGTAACGTGAATTCAACCAACTGCTATTCACATGGTGGATTCAGCAGATTGGACATGTGATTGGACATGTGGGCGGTTTCCTGCTGAGAGTGCAGCAGTCAAAGCAGTGATGTCACTGCAGCAAATATCAAAACTAAAAACTCTGCTTACAAACTTGACAAAGGAACGCAACTAAACTTTTAACTTGAGATAAATAATCAGTGAAGTTACGTTGCTCCTTGTGTTTAAATGTGCACAGCATCTCTGTCAATGTGGAGTCAGACAGCAGCTCTGCTCTGATCTCTGCTACGTTCACATTTTACAATGATGGATTATTTTACCCACCCACAACCCATCTGCACGTCCCTGTGTGTGTAACAAGCAGAGTGTATATGTGTTGTGAACCCGGTTATGTAGGTGCATCTTACTATCTGAATAATGCGCCCTTTGAATTGCAGAAAAAATACCGCATGGTATGGTAAAAAATAATAAACATAAATAATTATGAATAATAAAAAGAAACATCAGTCAACCTACGAGCTCACGTATTTCCTCGCCCACTTTTTCCCTGTTATTTCAGTAGTCTGTCATTTCGTGCACAGCAGGTGCGGCAGAGTGGCTGCGCCCTTCGGTGTGTCTAGTACGCACGGTGATTCATGGCAATGCAGATGATGATCACTGCTCATCACTGCACATTATGCACTTCTCTCCCACTGCTGGGGAGCTCAACCTCAGTGTTTTTCACTGTTTGTGGACATTTATGGCTGCTGTTCTTCTTCGTTGAGCTAGCCGCTAACTGCTACTTCCTTTTTGAATCTCCCACAGTGGGTTGCTCATATAAGGGGCCGTACACATGCCGTGTGTTTTGTATGGGTTTTGTTTTTGATGTAGACGTGTGGCAGGTGCGCTCAAACACCAAGGAGATGCCACCGCGGCGCAAACACTTCCTGTTGTCATGCACCTGTCCTGTCACCTCAAACTGTATCTGCACAGTCTGAAGTCCAGACTGTAGTTTTCAGCTGGTCCTCAGGTCTGACCTGTGCTTCAGAGATAAAGCACTGGTGCCTGGTCCCCCCCCCCCCTGTTCTGGTGTTGTGGTGGTTGTGAGTGGACCACACCCTGAGGACCCAGGAGTCCTTGCCTCTGTCCGTCACACTATCGCTGTCCTTTCCGCTCCCATTGTTTGTGTTCAGGAGCTTCCGCGATGCCCTGCGACCCTCTTGAAGAAAACAGGTTGTGTGTGAGCGCCGCCGGCTCCGCGTGGGGTTTCCTGAGCCCACTGCCGGGGCTGCTGGGTATTTATGGAGCCAACAGCGCTGAATCACTTCCCACTTCACCCGCACTTCAGTTTGTGTGTGTGTGTGTGTGTGTGTGTGTGTGTGGCTTCCTCACTGTTCATATGTGAGTGTGTGTGTGTCTATTTGTGGCAGCAGTGTGTCCTGAGCTGGTGAGGCTGCAAAACCAGCTACATGAACAACATCCGCTCCCAGTCTCACACACACACACACACGCAGTTTTCTGTAACCATGGCAACACTTCACTATAAGCTCTTTAACCTGAACAATGAAGAACCCTGTGAGTCTTTTAGTTTGAGGTGACGAGTTGATGGAAACTAAATTGATAATATGTGAAAACACATTCACATGGAACCGTTGATGATCGCCTATGATGTCATTAGCGCCCCATGAACGACGTTACGTCCTAAACATGAAGTTACGTTATTAACGTAAAGTTACAGAGGCTGGATTCAGGCAAGAAAAGTTCCTGAGGTTAGGTTTATGTAAAGAAACACGGTGAGGACGTTCCTTAAAATGACTCAAAGTTCACAGATCCAAGTGTGTGACTCCAGGGGGACCTACCCCGACCTGCCTCCTTGCAAGTGGCCAGGACTGCTTCCTGGTTTACTCCCATCACTGGTCCCATTGGTCATGTGATTGCAGCCTTTCAAAATACATATGACATGTATGAATTTGGGTGCACTGCTTCTGTAGGAACTAACCTGGTTTCATCACGAAGTTGTCAGAAAATGGCGCTTCATTCGTTGCGTGACATCCGGCGTCAGACACCAACAACTTTGTCCTTTCATGTCGGCATGATGCGTGGTGAGTTGCGGTTATTCTTTAATGGTGCCCGGCAGCAAAAGCAAAAGTTATGGCGGTGGAAGTCTGAGTAGGGCTGGTGGGAGGGGCGGTGCATTGGTCAAACAACCGCGGACTTTCACCTGGGATGCCGGTGCTTTTATAAAACTAATGCAGCTGTTAACTATAATTGACTCTTTTTCCCTTTACATTCATGTTGAGAGTAGCGAGGACTCTATAATAAAAAAAACACAAATTGGTGCATAAAAATACCCAGAATGCACGACTGGACCCCCAGACAGAGATCAGCAGATTATACCTTCATACTTTTACTGTTACAGAGTATTACAGTGTGGTTTAAGTACTTCTTCCACCTCTGCTTATTAATAACTTTTAGTTTTAGTAATCTGTGTCAGAGGTCTCTACAGAAGTTAAAGATAACATTTTAAATCTGATGGTGTCCACAGTAACGAGCATTAAATCTTTATCAGCAGATTATAAAGTGTCCTGATGACACGAATCATCTGAGACAATGAGTGTATTTTCCATCCTGACGGCACATTTCTCTTTAATCATTAAGAAGTTTTCCATGAATCATCACAGCGAGCCGATTTCTGCCGTCTGTTAATGTTTGATCACTTTATGTCCTAACAGATTATTGCTGTGGCACCGTGTGACATCAGCTGCTTCATGAGCGGGCGGGATCTATCTGCAGCTTCCTGTTGACCCGCTCAGCGAGGAGCGGCTGTGTCGGTGACACGCTGTATGAGTCATCGCATATCATCATATGTCAGACGGTGTTACATGATGTGCGCTCTCCACAGGAGCAGTGTGACACTGCTGTGTGTGTCTGTGCTCAGTTTAACATCACCGTCAGGGCGGTTAACGGCTAACTGAGGCGTCTGCACTGTTGCTATGGCTACCTGCAGTTTAACATACCCCTGAGCCAGCCAGCCAATCACAGAGCAGGATTAAAGCTGACTGCTGTCCTTGAGGAGGTTAAATAAGTCCTTAAAAAGCTTCACTTGGTCCTTGAAGGTTTTCCAGGTGTCCTTGAGGGAGTGAGCTGCTAACAGAGCTGTGCTGTTGTTGAGGTGAACACTGACAGCTGGCAGCCAATCAGAAATCAGCATTCCCTGTTGCCATGGCTTTAGGTCAGGTGTTGGATTGCAGAGCAGTTTCCTGGTTAAACTTTATTTACTGGACAAACAGTCGCCGTGTGTGAGCGTAGTTTTACAACATCTGTAAGGGTCAGTTTGGGTGTGATCACATGAAGGTGGTGTGATCACATGAAGGTGGTGTGATCACATGAAGGTGGTGTGTTCACATGAAGGTGGTGTGATCACATGAAGGTGGTGTGATCACATGAAGGTGGTGTGTCCACTTGAAAGTGGTGTGTCCACTTGAAAGTGGTGTGTTCACATGAAGGTGGTGTGATCACATGAAGGTGGTGTGTTCACATGAAGGTGGTGTGATCACATGAAGGTGGTGTGATCACATGAAGGTGGTGTGTCCACTTGAAAGTGGTGTGTTCACATGAAGGTGGTGTGATCACATGAAGGTGGTGTGTTCACATGAAGGTGGTGTGATCACATGAAGGTGGTGTGATCACATGAAGGTGGTGTGTCCACTTGAAAGTGGTGTGTTCACATGAAGGTGGTGTGATCACATGAAGGTGGTGTGATCACATGAAGGTGGTGTGTTCACATGAAGGTGGTGTGATCACATGAAGGTGGTGTGATCACATGAAGGTGGTGTGATGCACGTCGACACACCTGAGGAGTCTCACTGTGCTCTATGATGAGTTAACTCAGCAGGGGGATCCAAGTTTAAACATTTGGTCACTGTAACATGTCGTTCGTCTACAGTCTGTCACCTTTTCCTTTGACTTCAGCTGAATCTTGGTGTCTCGTCTTGAGTCTCCCTCGAGAAGGCATCAGCACCTAGCCTATCAGTACTAATGATTTGTCTGAATGAGCAGTTTTACCACAGTGGTCTATTTATTAGGGACACATGATACGGGATATTTTGCTGATATCAGATATGCCGATATGTAACAACTCATTTGGAGACATCCACAGTCGTGAGAAAACAGAAATTAGAGTGAGGAGCTCAAACTGAGACGTCCTGTGTCCTCCACCTGGAGGTGGAGCAGGAGGAGGATGTGTTGCCATGGCGACTGTGCGTCATCACAGCGCATTATCTAACATAAAGCCATAAAGTGTAACTGTGAGTGAGGGCGGAGTCTTATCAGTAACTTCCCCCCAACGTCTGAACACAACAGGTGTGTTCAGGAACCAGTGAGCAGTAATGAATCTTCACCATTTTATTCATACAGCACTTCACTGTAAAACGACACAGCGAATATTAAAATAAAAAATAGCAGAAAGCAAGATGCACATATTTGGATATTTTTACACACTTTACAGACCGGTGAAGATGTATATTTTATTATTAACATCTGAAGTACTAGTGTTAAACATAATGCAAATTTTTATTTCTATTTTATTTTATTTCTTTATATTTACATACATACTATTCTTCCTTTTTGTAATTCTCTATTCTTTACATCAGAGTGACTGTAACAAAACACAGTTCCCCCTCAGGGATCAATGAAGTATTTCTGATTTTGATTCTCATCTGATTCATCAACCAAACAGACAGAAAATGACAAAAGAACAAATCTACTTTTTTAAAAAAAAAAAAAAAAAACTGAGAATAGAATAAACACATTTAATTCATGTTTAGTTTATCAATATATGTGATTCATTTTGCCACCCGAAACATGAAAATGAAATAATCCATTTCTAAACTGCAATTCTAACGTGTATCAATTAATAAGTAATAATTAAGTTATAAACTTTTATTTAATCCTTACTCAAGGACCCTTACCAACTGTTTTCCAGAGCTTTCACCTGCACCTGTTGTTTTCACTGATGTTCAGAGTCCTGATAAGAGAATGCAAACTCTGTAGTTAAAGCAACCGAACAGAGAGCCTTCCCTGCACGTGCATATCTCCTTTCCATTTCCATCTCATTTCCTGTGAAAACAGAAGTGTATTTTGAAAACAGACAATGCATGTAACAGGCTGACGTTGACACGGCGTCCCAGAACGTCAACAACCAACACACCCAGGGTACCTTGGACGCCATATGTGGACGTGGAAAGTCTGTAGAAACTGACGCAACAGTCTCGTCAAAGTGTCAAGTAAACTGACTGCAGTCCCCTGCAGCTCTTTGACTGATTGATTAATTGATTAATTGATCTCTCTCTCTCTCTCTCTCTCTCTCTCTCTCTCTCTCTCTCTCTCTCTCTCTCTCTCTCTTTAGGTTTCTCCCTCCCTGCCCCCCCTCCCCCAGCTCCATCATGCCCGTCCTCAAAAATCTCCCAGTGCGCCTGAAAGGCGGCGGTCCGACTCTAGACAACGCTTGGATCCTGCGCAGGATGAGCCTCAACATCACACCCCACCATCACAACCCCTTCGACAATGACGATGGTATCCACGGCAACGGTGGCCACAGCGACCACTGGTCGCCCGGCAGCTCACTGCTCGACGGCGACGTGCCAAGGGATCGTAACCCGTTCGAGGACGAGGAGGACGAGAACGAAGCCAATGAGGGGAAAAAGGGAAGCGGAGTTGGAGGCGGAGGTTCGGTGAAGGGATCCTTCAAATTCAAGTCCCCACTGAAGACTCTGGGGAAGCTGGGGAAGAACCTGAGAATGTCGGGGAGGAGCAAAGGAAGTGAAACACCGTCGCCTCAGGGTTCGCTGCAAGGAACGCCTTCACCTGCAACGAAGAAGAAGAGAGGGAGGAGGAGCTCTGAAGGAAGTCTGTTAAGGTAAAGCAGGACAGTCGGTGTTTGTTAACATCAAGACTGATAGGATAAGGATGATTAAAGGAGTTTGTTGAGGTAAGGAGAGATGATTGGGGTTATTTTTCAAGGTGAGGAGGGGTGACGGTAGTTTGTTGAGGTAGGAAAGAATCAGGGAAAGTTGCTGAGGCCTGGATTTGTGTCGGAGTTTTGAGACTAAAAGGGATTCAAAGAGTTTGTTGGGAAGAAGTAGCTTGATGATGTTTTTTTAAGTTTAAGATGGATGGGAGGAGTTTGTCGAGATAAAATATTACGACAGGAGTTTGTTCACTAACGATTTTTCTTTCACATCCCTCTCAGGTTTGCGGGGAAATACCGCGACACCGTCGGCTCCCGTAAGGAGTCTCTCACCAACGGCGAGCTGAACTGTTCAGAGAGTGAGTGTGACTCAACCAGCCGGCGCCTGTCCTTCATGAAGATGGTTGGTCTGGGGAAGCTGAAGAGGGAGTCCATGAACGACCACTCGTCCCAGGGACCTGAGGAGCAGCCGGTGAAGGAGGAGGTGGTGGAGGAGGTCAAACCCAGAGAGCCGCTGTCAGGTAGGAAAAGTCACAGATGATGACACATTGGATGTTACCATCAAGGGAAGTCATCTCCCATGATTATTGTTTGAATGAAGACTATTTCTTCTCTCATTACCGAGGCGTCAAATGCTGCAGCCTGGTCAGTGGCTCCAAGGCACAAGGCATGAATGAGACACACCAGGCTTTAGCTAACTCCAATGTCTGCGGCCATTACGTGGCAGAAAGACAGAGAAATTCAGAGTAGGGTCGAAAAGTCACAGATGATGACACATTGGATGTTACCATCAAGGGAATTCATCTCCCATGATTATTGTTTGAATGAAGACTATTTCTTCTCTCATTACCGAGGCGTCAAATGCTGCAGCCTGGTCAGTGGCTCCAAGGCACAAGGCATGAATGAGACACACCAGGCTTTAGCTAACTCCAATGTCT
The DNA here is from genome assembly GCA_035609425.1 of Epinephelus awoara. NCBI lineage: Eukaryota > Metazoa > Chordata > Actinopteri > Perciformes > Serranidae > Epinephelus > Epinephelus awoara. Next base: position 43,184,956 of record CM069297.1, read on the forward strand.
GCGGCCATTACGTGGCAGAAAGACAGAGAAATTCAGAGTAGGGTCGGAGGGAGGGGTGATGGATGAGTCATACACCGGACTTTCACCCAGCAGAGCAGTGTGTGTGTCCCACATGTAACCAAAAGTCAACTTCAGTTTGGGAATCGAAAACCAGTTCCACTTGAGAATCGATGGCAAATTGGAATCAGAATCGTACAAAAACTTTTTTAAATGTTGGCGTGTCTTTCTGAAAATTACACATTGGAAAACAAAAACCTCAAATGTCTGCGCTGCTGAAAACTTTAGGCCAGTGGTTCCCAACTGGTCTTAATCATTAGTTCAAGGTCCACACAGTTTAATACATTCATGTCATACTTGTGTTTGGTCGTGTCGTTGAGCTAGTTAGCTGTCTCTGTCAAGTAGCTGTCAGTAAGTTGTAAGTAGGTATGTTGCAAAACGCAAGGCATGCCGCACTGCCTTTGTTTTTTAATTGAATGCCACTAGTTATTTATTCTTGGGCCCGTCCAATGTTTGATGAGTCACTGGGTCTGTCCCGTCATGTGACAGTAATATATTAATCAACTCTGAATTTAAGACATTTTAAGACTATTAAGGACTTGTACACAATCTGTGCCTTACAGTAAAAGTACAGGTCGTAATTATGTGTTTGCACAGGCGGCCCATGTGGTCATTTTGTCGGTGAGAGCAGACTGTGTGTTTCACAGCTCTGTGTCAGGTGTCGTCTCAGATTCAGAGCCTGTTATTATCAACATTTCTGTTCAGCCTCCCCGCGGAAGCTTCAAGTGTTTGTGTTGCTGCTGAGGCTTTAAAATGGTCCCAGGGTCAGCCCTGGCTTATAAACTGTATGAGTACTGTTTTTGTAACTTTGACATAAAGTGCAGTCGGAGATGCTCTCTGAGGACAGATGAGTTCAGTGAGGTTTACGTCCTGAGCTTCAGTCTGAAGGTTGTTTCACAGCAGACGGAGTTAAAGGTGGTCTCCCTCTGTGTGTTAAAGCTGTGGTCCAGTTTGTTTTCATACCACCCCGACTGATCTTATCAGCGTCTGCCGACAGTCTGCAGCTATTTTAGACCCCGACAAAGAACGGTGGAGACAGACACACAGACAGACAGAGGTATGGACAGACAGACAGACAGACACGTCAGTGAAGGACACCTTTTGGCCAACCGGGCTACAGAAAGATGCTTTAAATTCTCCAGGAGTTTGCACAAAGACAGTGAAATCTTTTTGGTGTGTGTGTGTGTGTGTGTGTGTGTGTGTGTGTGTGTGTGTGTGTGTGTGTGTGTGTGTGTGTGTGTGTGTGTGTGTGTGTGATATCATTAGTACTGGGCCGGTCCTGGAAACTGGAAACTTTCTAAGGGCGTCTATTGTTTATCGCAGCCTGTTTACTCTGCTGTTTGGTAATGAATGATTCTCGTGTGTGTGTGTGTGTGTGTGTGTGTGTGTGTGTGTGTGTGTGTGTGTGTGTGCGCGTGTGTGTGTGTGTGTGTGTGTGTTCTCAGTTCCCCCACACCCTTGTTTACATGTTAAAATAGTTGTATAACTCCAACTGTGTTAAACTGTGACAGAATGTATACACACACGTCTGTACGAGTTGGGGCGTTGTGTCAAACGTGAATTAAAACTTTGTCCAACAGAGACGAGATATTTAACATTCAAACTGATAAACTTTATTTTTTTTTATAATATACACTCATTCTGCAGCAGGTTATAATAAAGTTAGGACGGTAGCATGTTTAACACTGTTTGTAAAGTGAAATTCTTTCCCATTCGTGGTTGATACTCGACTTCAGTGTCTCAACAGTCCCATGATGCACCTCTCTGGGGTCGATGCTAAACTACAGACCACTTTGTGTTAAGTCCATCTCAGATGAGCTCGGGCTCAGAGAAGTGGGCGGAGCCTGGTAGAGTCTGAACTGTCATTGGTAGATGCAGACATATGTTTACTGACAGTGGTTTTCCAAAGTGTCCCTGAGCCCATGTCGTAATATCCTCTATAACTGAGTCTTTCAAGGCTTCTTTCAAACTCACTCATGAGACTTTAGTCTGGGACCACTTCACCTGTTCACCTGTGGAATATGTCACACAGGTGTTTTGGTGACCTTGCTACAACTTCCCGGTCTTTTGTTGCCTCTGTTGCAGTGTCAAATTCAGAATGAGTGAATATTTGTTTAAAAAACAAAACAAACAGTTTGAACATTGAATGTCTTTTGACTGGATTCAATTGAACTTGGTCAAAAAAGATTTGCAAATTTGACGTTTTCTTTACCGTTTACACAATGTCACAACTTTTTTGAATTTGGAGTTGCACATGAAGGCTACAGCTTACGATTATTATCATTCATTTTTCCCCCCATTGATTGGTTCATGATTTATGTAATAAAAATGCTCATCAGTGTTTCCAAGAGTCCAGGGTGATGACTGTAAATGTACATAATAAACTATAAATAAACTATGAAGTATTCTAACTAAATTATTATTTTAATGTTTAATTAAAGTGTTATTTATAATAATTATTGAATTAAATCAAATTATTAATTGAATCATTACATGACATTAATTTTTAAATTACTAACACTTTAACTATAAAACTATAAAATCGATGAGTAATTATAGTTAAATTATTATTAAATTATCATTATTATTGTTCTTCTTACTAATTAAATTATTGTTGTTTCTACAGTATTGTTGAATTATTATGACTGAATTCAATTATAAGATAAATTATTGAATTAAAAGAATTACTAAATTATTATTAATAATTATTGTAAAATTAAATCAAATTTTAAATTGAATGAATTATTACGTGAAATTGATTATTAAATTATTAACACTTTATAAAAATATAAAAAACTATGAGTAATTATTATTAAATTATTAGAAATAGGTTATTATTATTATGACTGATTAAATTATTGTCATTACTAAAAAATTGTGGAAATATTATTATTACATTTAATTAATTAATTAATTAATTAATAATTAAATTATTAAATTAAGATAATTATTAAATTATTATTAATAAAAACACCATAAAGTACTATAACTATGAAAGACTACTAAAAGTATTAAAATATTAAACTATAAATATACACTATACTTTCAATAAACTGTTTTTCACAGCTCACAGCAAGAAATTCAGTATAAAGTCACAGAAAATGAAAGAAAGCAGCAAATCTTCACACTGAGAGGCTGAAATTGAAAATGGTTGCAGATTAATGTTGTGTTGATTGACCAGTCGTTACAGCTCTAATGTTTGTACGAGATATATATTTGAGCCCAACTGATACTCAGATTTTTTGAGGCTGATGTTTTATCTTCATCTTTCTGGTGACAAAATGAGCTCAAATTGTAAAACACAGAATTCAGAAAAATTTAAATCGAAAGCACAAAATCTGGAAACAAAACAACAGAAACGGGGAAAAACTTTAAATGGATTTCATTGGGTCCAATATAACGGAGTTTGACTTTAACCGTATCTTTCTTATCTGACATACAGTGTACTTCACTGTTACTGATCGGACCACGTGAACACTGACAGATCAGATCAGCTGATCGTATCGACTCTCTCCGTCTGTCAGTGACTGAAAACTGTGAACCGTGTGAGTCAGAGTCAGGAAGCATTCAGCTTTACAGAAAACAGCTGTGATTAAAGAGACAGCAGTCAGTCAGCTGTTATTACTGTAAACACACACACACACACACACACACACACACACACACAGCTCAGCCTGATAATGTCACAGCCTTTGTTAAAGGGTAAAGACAGACTTAAGTCTTCACAGGTTCACTCAGACCTGAGACCTGGATCTGTTTTTATAAACACACTCTGCTGTTTGTAATAAAACAATATGTTGTGTAAATATAAATATGTATTTATTATAATAATATGTAGTTTACACTTTAAATTATATTGTTCAGTAGAAGAAACACACACGGAGTCTGAGTTCAGTGTTTGACTGTAAAGAGCAGAGAAGCTTCTGGATCTTCAGGTGAAGACTTGTTTGAGACGTATCAGCACAATCAGCTGTGTGTGTGTGTGTGTGTGTGTGTTTGTGTGTGTGTGTGTGTGTGTGTGTGTGTGTGTGTGTGTGTGTGTGTGTGTGTGTGTGTGCGTCTCTTGTGTCACTGCTAAACAGGACTAAAGGACTCAGAGCTGTTTGTACCTGCATCACTCTTATGTACAGTTCACACACACACACCTGTAGCGTCAACACATATCACATATCAACATTTGGCCGAGGACGCTCCACGTCCACATAAGACGTCCAAGGTACCCTGGGTGTGTTGGTTGCTGACGTGCATACAGTCTCTTTCAAAATAAAAGCTCTACGTCAGTACAACGCCGGGAACATTGCTTTCACAATCTCACTGTAAACGAACACCGGCCCCTGGGTGAAGTTGGCGGCTGTTGGACCCATCACCCCCCTCCCACCTGCCCTACTTGAATTTCCACCCCCTTAACTTTTGATGATGTTCAGCCGCGTTTCCCCCTGACGCTGCCAGACGCCCTTAAAGGAACGAATGAATGAGTATAAACTTGTGATTGTGTGTATGTCGGGTGCAGGAGGTGAATTTCACTGGTGTTTTGGGCGACTAGTAACGACCCCAAAAGACACTGACATTCAGTCATCCAATGAAAACCATTCAAACTCCATCATGTGATCCAACAGCCAACCAACACTACCAACTCGGTCTCACTCTGAAGTCGTTGAATACCGGTGCTTGGTTAGTGATTCCACTGACAAAAAAAAGTTGTCCGCTCACGTTGTCATCATACAGGCTGGTCACCATTATTGTTTAACTTCCTGTGGTGCGTTCAGGAGCGTCTGACCTCAGTTTGACTCTGTGCTGCTGCTGATGATTGTTTTCCTCATGCATTCTGACTTCTTATGTGAGCGTGGCGATCTGGAGATATATGAGCTGACAGATAAATGTCAGCTGCTCTGCACAGGAGAACCGTCTGTTCTGCTCGACCGAGGAGGAGGACGAGACGTATTATCCTCTCACTTATCGACGGGGACGATAAGATCAATGCGAGGGTCCATGCTGGGTCGAACGTCAGACGGCGTATTGAACTTTTTGTCAACAAGAAAGTGCTCTGCTCTTTTAACTTCCTGTCTATACAAGAGTCACATCTGTGTGTGTGTGTGTGTGTGTGTGTGTGTGTGTAACAGCTGGGATGTTTTGTGGTTTAGACCCACGCACAGAAGAAGAGTTATGAAATCAAATATTTGTGCGAGCTTCTGTTTAGAGAAAACTCTTCTCTCTCTCTGACCTCCATGTTAGTCTGGTAATAAATGTGTCACATCTGTACACATCTGTTCACACTGTCAGTCATCCTGTGATGCCGCTGCAGAGTCTGAGGCCTTGCATTCGGTCATGATCTGATAAAACTTCATCATCTGCATAAAAACAAATCCAAAGTTATGTCTCTCCACGCAGTCTTGTTCACAGCAGTGCACTGATGCAGCATCACACATCGTCAGCTAAACTGGAGCTGGTGATGCAAACGAGACACGTCACACAGACGGGAAAAGTACTCACGTTCAGTTGATAAATGGAAAGATGCCGTGGCGTTTGAACCTTTGAATCTGATCTTTGTCAATTAAAATAAAAAATAGCCAATCAGCACAGACTTAAACACGCAGTGCCACGGGTGGGACAAATGCTGTTTGTCATGCATCAGTCCAGAGTTATGGTCATTTCTAAGTTACTCATTAAAACCAAACTATTTCTTCCCCATCTGATCTGACCCGCCTCCTCTGATGACCGACTCATTTTGACCTTCAGCTCGCCTCCGCTTTGTGTTTGAGGTGAAGAGAAGGACGGAGTAATGACAGACTTAGTGTTAAGATATAAACTGTGGAATTTACCCTCCACAAACTCCTATTTCTTTAATCCTGGATCGTATTTCCACAGCGTCCTGTCGGCTCCGCGCAGCAGCAGCTCTGTGTCGGCATGTTGCTGCAGGTCTTAGGTAGAAGGTGAAACATGAAACAGGAAGTCCACTTTAAAGGAAACTCCCAAACATACACTCAGGTTAATGTGCTCCTTCCAGTCTGGATGATGCAGTCAGCACAGTTCTCCTTCAGCTCAGTTTGTCAGACTTTCTTTATTCAAGGAGGTATTAATTATTAGCAGGTGATTAATCAGTAATCAGTAAAGTGATTTTCTGACTCTATGTTTGACTTTAACCATAAAAACACAGCGAATTCCTGACTGTAGACCTGATGAGGAAGAGACAACACATAAATCAGAAAACTCCTCAAACTGCCTCAGTTCTGTTTGACCTTCATCAGTGTTCTCAAAACTCTTCATGTGATCGTCGAGATCTGATCCTGCTGTCTGAAAACAAAACACTGCAACAAAATTCTCACTCAGGAGGCGACTAGACTGGAGACTACCAGTTGTAAAATTATGGAGCTGAGGCCTGATTTGGCCTCGACAGGCGGCTGTGTCTGACCCTTAAATTAATGTCACTTACTAACAGACTTACTAACAGCTCGCAGTGAGGACAGCCTGTTCACTGTTGCATAACTCCAGTCAGAGCCTTGATAATATTCAGCAGCAGTCAATGATTAGCAGCTGATGGAGGTCTGAGCCGTAAAACTGTTACTGGATGACTTCCTGTCAGAGACAGGATAATCACTTATCTGACACTTTAACACTCAGTTACAAACCTCCAGAGGGAAATAACTTCTCCAAATATGGAACTTCACAGTTTTATCAATTAAATTCATCGAGTATTGATGATGAGCACAAAATTTAATCTTTTATTATCATTATATGGACCAATAATTCCTCATTTCATAACCCAGAATAACCACCATGTTTTTTTTTTTACCTCTATTACACATATTAAAATTTTTAACCTAATTTATCTGAGTGAATTGGCGCTGGTTATTTATTATTGTGGCGTACTGATTATGAATACAGTCCATCTGATGCTGGTTTTGTTTCATCACTGCAGCCAGTATCTCACTATCACTATCCTCATTCAGGTTTTAAGAAGCTACAAATTATATTCAGCCACAAAATAAGTCTGAAAAGCTGCAAATCAGAACGAAGCACAGAGAGTTGTTGACTAGAGATGATACACCGTCTCATGGTGGTCACTTCCTGTCAACGTTACAGATCAGAAGCACAGAGAGCTGTTGACTAGAGATGATGCACCGTCTCATGGTGGTCACTTCCTGTCAACGTTACGGATCAGAAGCACAGAGAGTTGTTGACTAGAGATGATACACCGTCTCATGTTGGTCACTTCCTGTCAACGTTACAGATCAGAAGCACAGAGAGCTGTTGACTAGAGATGATACGCCGTCTCATGGTGGTCACTTCCTGTCAACGTTATAGATCAGAAGCACAGAGAGCTGTTGACTAGAGATGATACACCGTCTCATGGTGGTCACTTCCTGTCAACGTTACAGATCAGAAGCACAGAGAGCTGTTGACTAGAGATGATACACCGTCTCATGGTGGTCACTTCCTGTCAACGTTACAGATCAGAAGCACAGAGAGCTGTTGACTAGAGATGATACACCGTCTCATGGTGGTCACTTCCTGTCAACGTTACAGATCAGAAGCACAGAGAGTTGTTGACTAGAGATGATGCACCGTCTCATGGTGGTCACTTCCTGTCAGCGTTACAGATCAGAAGCACAGAGAGCTGTTGACTAGAGATGATACACCGTCTCATGGTGGTCACTTCCTGTCAGCGTTACAGATCAGAAGCACAGAGAGTTGTTGACTAGAGATGATACGCCGTCTCATGGTGGTCACTTCCTGTCAACGTTACAGATCAGAAGCACAGAGAGTTGTTGACTAGAGATGATGCGCCGTCTCATGGTGGTCACTTCCTGTCAACGTTACAGATCAGAAGCACAGAGAGTTGTTGACTAGAGATGATGCGCCGTCTCATGGTGGTCACTTCCTGTCAGCGTTACAGATCAGAAGCACAGAGAGTTGTTGACTAGAGATGATACACCGTCTCATGGTGGTCACTTCCTGTCAGCGTTACAGATCAGAAGCACAGAGAGCTGTTGACTAGAGATGATACACCGTCTCATGGTGGTCACTTCCTGTCAGCGTTACAGATCAGAAGCACAGAGAGTTGTTGACTAGAGATGATGCACCGTCTCATGGTGGTCACTTCCTGTCAGCGTTACAGATCAGAAGCACAGAGAGTTGTTGACTAGAGATGATGCGCCGTCTCATGGTGGTCACTTCCTGTCAACGTTACAGATCAGAAGCACAGAGAGCTGTTGACTAGAGATGATACGCCGTCTCATGGTGGTCACTTCCTGTCAATGTTACAGATCAGAAGCACAGAGAGTTATTGACTAGAGATGATGCGCCGTCTCATGGTGGTCACTTCCTGTCAATGTTACAGATCAGAAGCACAGAGAGTTGTTGACTAGAGATGATACACCGTCTCATGGTGGTCACTTCCTGTCAATGTTACAGATCAGAAGCACAGAGAGTTATTGACTAGAGATGATGCGCCGTCTCATGATGGTCACTTCCTGTCAATGTTACAGATCAGAAGCACAGAGAGCTGTTGACTAGAGATGATACGCCGTCTCATGGTGGTCACTTCCTGTCAATGTTACAGATCAGAAGCACAGAGAGTTATTGACTAGAGATGATACACCGTCTCATGATGGTCACTTCCTGTCAATGTTACAGATCAGAAGCACAGAGAGTTATTGACTAGAGATGATACACCGTCTCATGGTGGTCACTTCCTGTCAACGTTACAGATCAGAAGCACAGAGAGTCGTTGACTAGAGATGATGCGCCGTCTCATGGTGGTCACTTCCTGTCAACGTTACAGATCAGAAGCACAGAGAGTTGTTGACTAGAGATGATACGCCGTCTCATGGTGGTCACTTCCTGTCAACCCTGTGTGTTAGTACACTTCAGTGTAGTACACTATGTTCACTACGTACTTCTTGCATGGTGCACTAATTTCTTGTCTTTACCATTTAGCACTTACCAGAAGAGACAACAGCTTTGTCTTTGTCTTCTTTTGAAACAGCAAGTTGCAAACCAACGATGGAGCTTTATCACCAACAGCTGACCGTTGTTTTCCAGCCACACATAAACCAAACTTAGGCCACAACATTAGTGCTGATTAAAATGTGCTCCGTAGCTAGGAGCAAGTTAGCTAGCAAGTGAAAGCTAACGTTATGTAGCAGGCTGATGTTACCTAAACATTACTGACAGCTTCTATTCGCCAATTTGCTATTCTGCTACATCACAAAGATGGCACCCGATGAGGGTGAGAAGTGTCCGTCATTCCACACTCAATTTTTGGACAGTTTTGAGTGCACCAGTTTTACCCTGCATTTTTCCATACTGTGCAATGTGAACGCTCTTAGTGCACTCAAAATATTAAGTGTTTAATACGGAAGTATGAGATCTGAGACACACTGCAGATGTCATTCATTCATTTATTCATTTTCCGTTAACCCTTATCCTGTTGGTGGTCGTGGGGGGTGGAGCCTCTGGTCACCAGACTCACATTCACACCTACGGACAATTTAGAGTCACCAATTAACCTGCACGTCTTTGGACTGTGGGAGGAAGCTGGAGCACCTGGAGGAAACCCACGCTGACATGGGGAGAACATGCAAACTGCACACGTAAGGGTTCCCCCACCCCAGGTTTCAATCCCTGAACCCTCTCGCTGCGAGGCGACAGTGCTAACCACTGAACCACTGTGCCACCCACAGCAGAAGTCATTGGAGTTATTTTTTCTTTTCCCACAGTTAAACAATACAAGGAGATGATTATTATAATGTATTCCAGAAGTTTATGTCCTGAATGAAATCTTGCACAACTTGCATTTATTTGTAAAACCACTAAAAAACTTCATTCTCATGACAGAAGTCACAGAGTTTGTTCTCTGTGTGAAAGTGAAATACTTTCTGGGAGGAGGATGAATGGACTGCAGCTCTGCCTGAGTTTGGTTTCAGTTTCTGCTTCTTTATTTTAACTTTAAAGTTGTGTGTTAGTTACAGAGAGACAGACAGTAAGTATGTCTTTATGTGTGAGCAGATGAAAAGTTCAACAGAAAGAAAAAATGATAAATAGGAAGCAGAGTGAAACAGATTTGATCCAGCTGTGCCTGCAGGGAACGAGCCGGACGATCCTCTACTTATATTAAATATTCTGCCCTGAGACAGGGAGCTCTGTGATATCTCACATAACTGAATATCTTTGAAAAATAAAGCAGTCATCGTACTTTAGATATATTGTGACGCTAATACTTTTATGCATTTACTTAACAACAGTTTTAACGCAGGACTTTTCCCTGTAGGAGAGTATTTCTACTCTGTAGTGTTACAGCTGTTACTGAACACTGTATCTAACTAGGCTGAACTGAGTCTCCAGTTTTTCTTATGGGATAGTCATGCCCATCACATTCTCATGAATGTGATGTGTCAAGAACACCTTGAGGAATTTTCTTAAAATTTGGCACAAACATCCTCGTGGACTCAAGAATGAACTGATTCGTTTTTGGTGGTCTACGGTCACTGTGACTTTGCGTCCGTGCCGTTCTCGTGAAGGTGATGTCCAGTGAACACCTTTAGAAAATTTCTTCAATTTGGCACAAACATCTTCTTGGACTCAAAAATGAACTGATTAGAATTTGGCAGTCAAAGGTCACTTTAACTTTGTGTCCATCACATTCTCGTGAACATGATATCTCAAGAAAGTCTTGAGGGAATTTCTTCAAATTTGGCGCTGACGTTCACTTGGACTTCCTGATGATTTGATTAGAAATTGGCAGTCAAAGGTCAAGGTCACTGTGACTTTGCATCCGTCTCATTCTCGTGAGCGTGATATCTCATGGACACTATCAGGAAATTTCTTCAAATTTGGCACAATCGTCCACATGGACTCGATGATGAACTGACTAGAATTTGGCGGTCAAAGGTCACTGTGACCTCACAGAACATGGTGTGTGGAGGTGAACAACTGCAAGGTTGTAACTGTCTGCAGGATGTATTTGAGCTGAAGAGTTGATAAGTCAGAAATCCATCAGTGCATCATCTGATGTTTTCTCTCTTTATATGATCAGTTCTACAAACTCCAGAGACCTTCAGCACAAACACCACTCTGTACTTCGAGTAGATCTCTGTATATGTACTGCATCTATATATAAAAGTGTTTCTGTATGAAGAAAGTTGGATTAGTCTTGTGGTGACGGTTTGTCTGAAGGAGGAGCAGCAGAGGGAACCGACAGGCGACCAGAGAGCAGAAAAATGTGAATGCAGAGCTCAGATTACTGTGCGCACACACTCACACAATACTGCTACTGTTCACACACACACACACACACACACACACACACACACACACACATGCTGAGGATGTACAGTATATTAAAGGCACTTCAGTAGGTCCCTTCTTAGATCAGCTCTTCGCTGCACACAGATGCTCACATAAAGCCTGTCTCTCCTCCAGGTGTATCTGAGCAGGTAAACTCTGACTCAGCAGCTTCAGTTTCAGTCACAGAGTTCAGTGTTTCCTGCTTCAGCCAACAGAAACTTCAGATCAGCAGAGAGACAGAGAAAAGTTTTCACATCTGTGGAACCTTAAGAGACAGATAGAGACTGGAAACAGAGCTGAAGGAGACAGAATGTTGGACACAAAGACTCCTGATGAATCATCGTGTTGTTCTGTAACTGCTGGATGTGGAAATAAAGAACATGAGTTAAACACCACCACTTTATAAGATGGTGAACATTGAGACACAGCTTGTTCTGGAAGTCAGTCCATTCGTGTAGCGTCAGGACAACCCTCCCAAAAAGTTCCCCACCATCTTTACTTCATTTACTTTAGCTAAATATCCAGAAACATTCCTCAAGTTAAACCCTCTGAGGTTGAGTCAGTCAGGATTGCAAAAGCACTCATTTTTCTCTTAAAGCCGGGGGAGACAGAAAGCGGCAGAACACCCTCCTCCTGCAGCTCTGCCCTCTCTGTCCAAAGCCCCGCCCACTAGACAACCACAGACACATGCACGCATGTCATGCCGTAACCCAGTGTTTCCCAAACATTGATTTATTTGATCTTATTTCACCGTGGAGCTGTGCACAGTTAATTTACTCAGCGCCTCCTCACCCCTCTGTCTCTGTTTATCAGACCACAAGAGAGACAACAATTAGCTGCTCGCCAGCCCGCGGTCCCTCCGCCTCGCTCCCCGCCGCTGTGGACTGCTCGAGGCTCTAGCTAATGTTAGCTACATAAACGTGAACTATAAGCTGCAGCTTAGCAAGCAATCTCTGAAACCTGTTGCTGATACTGACACATGTTTTATTTTGTTTATTGTCAGACTCTTTTACTGTTAAGACCGTTCGGGTTGCTTTGCAGTGTAGGCAGTAGTCGCCAATGCTGGAGCTTTCTCTGCAGGATTCTCCACTGTTGAATGAGACCTTCATCATCTGAAGGGACGTGCACGCTCATCTTCATCTGTAGAACAGCCAATAGGAGCACCCTCTCTCTGAAACGACTTGTGATTGGACAAAGTCTCCCGAAAATAAGAGGAGGAGCAGAAGTCCAGTTATAATATATTCAGAGGTTATTATGGGATTTTTGCCCAGTGACGTCCAAATCAAATCGGCTACCCCGGCTTTAATAATGTTCCGGTAACAGATTTATTCCAGGACTTTAAAAACTGTCCTGCAGCCATTATATGTTGGTATGAGGGGAAGGGCGGAGGTGGGCGAAGGTGGGCGGGGCTTCTTCCAGCTGGAACAGATTTCCTCTAAAGCTGAAGGTGAACAATAAGAGCTGTGTTTCTGTGTGGAGGGGCACACCATGTATATGGGTGGTAGGTGCGGTGTGTGTGTGTGTGTGTGTGTGTGTGTGTGTGTGTGTGTGTGTGTGTGTGTGTGTGTGTGTGTGTGTGTTGTTATAGCTGTGTTTTACAAGCTCCAGTGTCGTCTGGTTTAAAGGTGCTCAAAGTGCTGATATATCACTTTACAGTGGTCACACCCTGACTCTGTGTGTGTGTGTGTGTGTGTGTGTCCACTGGTCTCATTAAAACAAACCTCCACTATGTAACTGACAGTCTGGACCAAGTGGCAGCGTTCAGGGCTGAAAAATGAAGCCGACGCTGAAATGCTAAAAGCTGCAGTTCCTCTAATGTCCACTAGAGGCTGGCTCCTACACTGAGTCAGTCCCCACAGACCTCCATGTTAACATGTTTGCAGTCTGGTACAAAAACAGATTTGGTCTCTGTAGATAATTCCAACATTCATGACGACTGTACGAGACTGAATTCTGAAAAAAAAAACACCCAGAGGGATTTTTTTTCAAATTTGGCACAAACATGTTCTTTGACTCAACAGTGAACTGAGTAGATTTTGCTGGTCAAAGGTCACTGTGATCTCGTGTCTATCTCATTTTGTGTTTGTGACATATCCAGAACGCCTTGAGGGATTTGTTTTTCAAATTTGCCACAAACTGAGAATGGATTGATTGGAATTTGGGGGTCAAAAGTCAAGGTCACTGTGACCTTTTTTTTGTCTCATTCTTACCAACATGATATTTCAACAATGTCTTGAGGAAATTTCTTCAAATTTGGCAAAAACGTCCTCTTAGACTCCACAATGATCTGATCAGATTTGGGTTTTAAAGGGTCAAGGTCACTGTGACCTTGCATCCATCTCATTTTTATGAGTGTGAATCTCAAGAACAGAATTTCTTTTAAGTTTGACACAAAGGTCCACTTGGAGTGAACTTATCTTCATGGTCGAAGGTCAAAGGTTAGTGTGACCTCACAAAACATTTTTTTGGACATAACTTAAAAATTCATTCACTAATTCTGACCAAACTTGACACAAATGTCTGACAGGATAAAATAATGAAGGTCAATAGGTCAAAGGTCAGCTTGACTGTGACATCATCATGTTTTAACGTCATATCTCAGGAACAGAAGGGGAGACATTTGGTCAGATACTGAAGTGGCATCCATGTTTTCACTGACATGATGGAGACTGTCAGAGACACTGGACTGGTGGGCGGAGTCATACAACCACAGGGTGGACTGGTGGGCGGAGTCATACAACCACAGGGTGGACTGGTGGGCGGAGTCATACAACCACAGGGTGGACTGGTGGGCGGAGTCATACAACCACAGGGTGGACTGGTGGGCGGAGTCATACAACCACAGGGCGGACTGGTGGGCGGAGTCATACAACCACAGGGTGGACTGGTAAACAAAAAATAAAGATTATCCAGAAGGTGCAAATTAAGTGCTGCGTCCGCCGTGTGAAGGAACAAGTTTGAACTCTGCAGAGGCAAGGCAAGGCAAGTTTATTTGTAGAGCACAATTCGTACACAAAGTAATTCAAAGTGCTTTACAGAAGAAGAAAATGCATTAAAATCACAATACAAAATAAAAACATAAATAATCATTATAAAATGAACTTTAAAAGAGAAGAGTGCAGATAAGATCCTTTCAGTCATATGCACAGTGAAATAGAGCTGTTTTGAGCCTAGATTTGAACATTGTCAGAGTAGAGGCCTGTCTCACATCTTCACAAAGACTGTTCCAGACTTTAGCTGCATAAAACTGGAACCCTGATTCCCCATGTTTAGTCCTGACTCTGGGCACCAGCAGGAGGCCGGTCCCTGAGGTCCTCAGAGTCCCAGATGGTTCATATGGCACTAACATGTCAGAGATGTACTTTGGTGCTAGGCCGTGGAGAGACTTGTACACAGAGAGTTACAGATGCGACAGCACAGATGAGATCATCCTCACAACAAAGAGCAGTTTACAGTAAAGAGTGACTCTGTGTGTGTGAGAGGAAACACAAGTCAGACAGCTGACGGCGTGAGAACCAGAGTCCGCAGGTAGAGAAGGATCAACACACACTTCCTGACAGTTTACAGGAAACTCCAGCAGCTCACCTGACGCTGACCTGTGAGCATGTGTTGAGGCTTCTCTGACCTCTGACCTCTGAGCCCAACGCTGCCGCAGGAACCAAACCAGGAACTTGAAAGAGCAACAAGCCGAGATGTTCCTGTCACATTGCTCTGTTTATAGAGATGATCTTCCTCTGGGCTGCCACTGTATGTGTGTGTGTGTGTGTGTGTGTCTTCCTCTGTCGGCACTGAGGTAGACCAACAAGGCAACATCTGGATGCCTCACATCCTTGCTCTTATTTTGAAAGAGTAGCCCCGGAGAAGCCCTCTCCTCTGACGCAACAGTTGGAGCAGGAGATATCACTTCCTGTCCAACTGTGTGTGTGTGTGTGTGTGTGTGTGTGTGTGTGTGTGTGTGTGTGTGTGTGTGTACTTCCTGCAGTGACAGTGTGTATTATCAGGCTGCAGCAGTATTATGAAGCGATGAATAACTGAGTCATATTTCCGCTCTGATTATCCTGCGTCTGTTTCTGGTTTGACTTTGTGTAAACTTCATTTATTACAGTTGTGTTTTTGTTCTTCTTTAAACCCAGCAGAGGTGGAGGAAGTCTTTACAGATTTAACTGCAGTAAAACTATGAATAAAAGAAAGAACAGACTCAAGTAAAGACCAGGCTCCTCAGAATTTGTACTTGAGTAAATGTATTTAGTGACGTTGGACCACCAGAAAAGTTGTCGCTGTAATTAGTTGAGACTTTTCTGTCAGCCTTGGTGATGTCATCACAGCGAGAAGTCCCCGCTGTGCTGCTGTGACATCATCAGCTGTCAGTCAGCGAGGATCCTCCCTGACTGACCTCAGAGCAGCTCGACAGTCCCTGATGGCGTACGCTGTCTGTGGGCTGTTTGTCCCTCAGGGCGGACTGACAGGTTCCCATCGACACCCTGCTGATGTTTGTGAGAAAAGTCAGTGTTCGTCTCGTCTTCGTTGTGGGATAAAACACATCTTCCTCTGTTCTTGTTGGTGAACTGCAGAATAAATAAAGTTAGAATTCAGTGTTGAAGTTTCGAACATGTGGGTGAAAATAATCCTGACAGAGATGGAGGGGTGACATGACATCAGCCCGACCCCACAGACGTAGAAAGAGATGAAAATGGGCGTCAGGCACGACGACTGTTATCCCGCTTGGGCAACAACTGACCCCTCAGAGGAAACAGAGAAAAGGTCACAGCTAATTTTTGGGTTGAACGTACGACCCATGTCCTTTTCTTGTGAACGTCATATGTCACGAAGGCCTTGAGAGAATTTCTATGAATTCGGTAAAAACATCTACAAGGTCAGTGTGATCTCACGAAACATTTTTTCTGGCCATAACTGCAGAATTCATTCACTAATTATGACAAAGCTTCACACAAATCTCTGACAGGATAAAATAAGGAAGGTCAAAAGGTCAAAGGTCAGCTTGATTGTGACATCACCATGTTTTAACGTCGTGTCTCAGGAACAGAAGGTGAGACACAAAGTTATGCGCATGATCAGCGCTGCTTCTGCGTCATTGGTACCATAGAGCAGGCTACTTCCTGTTTAGCACCCTGCTGACTTGAATGGGGATTAAAAAACTGCGGCTCTTCTCAACTTCTGAAATGTTATCGGACTGAAAGGATAAAACTCTGATAGTGAAACAAATCATTTTGCGGTGGGTTCTTAGCTAAAAAAAAAAAATGTATGCACCGATTTACAGCCAGATGACTTATCTTTCAGCCCTTTCCCCGTCAGCAGCGTGACTTTATTTTAAAACCTCCATATCAAAGCACAGGGACTAGTGTGTGTGGCATGTGCTCACTTTATGGAGTTTACAATATTTATTAGAGATGTTTACAGATATTTCTCAGCAAGGACGAGGAGGAATATCAGTCACTTAAATGTCTGGAATATAAATGTGCTGAAACCTCCTGAAGTCTCTCAGTGTTTGAGAGTCGAGCAGAAACTGATCAGTGATTCTGTGGGAACCTCCGCCGTCCCTCTGTCTGTCTCCCTCAGGGCTGCTTTGATGTTCAAATCAAACGAACCCACGCGGATCTGTGTGTGTGTGTGTGTGTGTGTGTGTGTGTGTGTGTGTGTGTGTGTGTGTGTGTGTGTGTGTGTGTGTGTGTGTGTGTGTGTGTGTGTGTGTGTGTGTGTTGTGGGTGCTGATGTTCACCTCTGGGACTTGATGAACAGCTGTTAATGCTAATCAGTCAGAATAAAGAGGGCTCATTGTGGAGTATCTGACCTTTAAAGACTCTGAGAAAAGAGCTGCAGTGAAAACACGTAACAAGCGCTCAGATCTACTGAAGTCAAAGTATTAACACGACACATCAAACTCTATCGTACAGAAAATGTACAAAGTCGTAATCTCTGATGTCGTACGTCTCCCCGTCTGCTTCAGTCCTGGAGATCCTGCAGCTGGTGAAGAAGCGGGACCTCCTGTTGGCCGACACACACATCCTGGAGCTGGAGCAGGAGTGTAACGAGGCTTTGGCGGCCGAGCGTGCCGCCGGGCCGCAGCCGGAGGACACCACCAGCCCCAGCGTCAAAGACGGCGGGCGGAGGAAGGCGAAGGACGTGGAGCTGCTGTACGAGGAGCTGCAGAAGGAGCTGTGGGCCGTTGTCAGGGAGTCTCTGAGGTCCCCGACGGCCGGGCCGAACCTGGGCCTTGTGGTGCAGGTGAGGACTGCTGTTGCCATGGTAACAGTCGTGGTAACAGTGGGGATGGAGAACAAAATCTTTTACTCAAGTAAAGTTACTTGTGTATTTATTGGGTAACAAGTCTGTAGGTGACCCGTCTGTCTGTCTGTTTGCAGGTGCTGCAGCAAGAGGAGCAGGTGGACAAAAACTGGGCCGTAAGTGA
Source organism: Epinephelus awoara (assembly GCA_035609425.1). Classification (NCBI taxonomy): domain Eukaryota; kingdom Metazoa; phylum Chordata; class Actinopteri; order Perciformes; family Serranidae; genus Epinephelus; species Epinephelus awoara. Next base: position 43,202,726 of record CM069297.1, read on the forward strand.
GGCTGCGGCCCTCGGGGGCCCGAGGCCCCGCCGTCTGAAGCAGAGGTGGAGGGAGGCGGTGGACGAGGCGGCTGACGGCTCTCTGCCTCAGAGGGCCGAGTTCACAGCTGGAGAGCTGAACGGGTACCTGGACCGGCTCCGAGCTCGGGTGGTGGAGGACCTGGGGGCTGCCAAGAGGAACGTGGTGTCCATCTACCCAGAAGACTACCAGCCCTTCCAGGTGAGACAACAACCGGATGGGAAAACCGAGGGGTGTTTTCACAGAGGATCTTAACCTTTTAAAAACTGACACCCCGCAGACACTCGCTGGAGATGTTGTTTGCATGATCCTGTTAAGATACTTGCGAAAAGCATCTGAAAGCAGCACAAGAAAAGTGACGGTGCTTCAAGTTTCAAAGGGTTAAATATGTCTAAAATAAAAACCATAATAAAGAACATTCATTCTATTTGTTGCAGAGGTCACGTCATGACATCACATTACCTTACGTGCGGTGCAAACATGGTATTTCGCTGTAATGTTCTGGTATTCCCCGTTATAGCCACGAGAGATTGTTGTTTGCATGATCCTGGATATATATTGATCTGGAATAAAAACCACAAGTAGAATGTTCATACTGTTTGCAGCAGGAAGCCAAGGTTTCTGTTTCCCTCGTCATCTTGTCATTACCTTATGTTACCTCACCTCACGTCACATGCAGACAAAGTATTTCACCTTAACTGTGCCAGAATTTCTTCAGGAATTTCCCATAATGGCAGTGGGAGATCATTGTTTGCATGATCCTTTTTTGGAGGGTTAATTAAACAATGATACCAATAAATATATGATAATAATCCTGAGCAGATATTATAGCCGGTTTATTATTCCATTTCTGTGGCGGAGTTCAAAGTATCTAATTCAGAGTTTCCTCTGAGGATGTACTAAGGTCTAACCTTTAACCCTGTGACCTGTCAGGTGTACGTGCAGAGCTACCACCAGGCGGTTGCTAGGCGACTGGAGGCCATCACTGACAACCAGCTGGAGATCACTGACATCTACTCCCTGCTGGACTGGCTGCACAACATCTATAACAGGTACACACACATGTTCACACAGAAGGCTCCAGGAACTGAGGAACGAGAAGTTTCTCTTGTGACTTCCTGTTTGCGTTTCTCTGTCTCGCAAAGAGCAACGTGTCGCCAGGACATCAGTGGCCGAACATAAAGGTTTATGAAGTTTACTACGTGCACTGACATGTGAATATTAAGCAAACTTAACAACAAACATGAGGTGATACTGAAACAAACAGCAGCTGTTTGGGATCATGTGTGCTGACGCCAGGTCTGGTACAACAGATGTCCACTGTGGGGTGCCCCAGGGGTCAGTGCTAGGTCCAATTCTCTTTTCAATTTACATGCTCCCTCTTGGCCGTCTTATACATGATATCAGTTTCCATTTGTACAAAGATGATACTCAGATCTATTTATGCTGTGATCCAACAACTAACTAAAACAAAATGCTGTTAACCTGCTAAACTGCCTTCATGACGTTCACATACGGATGTTACAAAATTTGCTGCAGTCAGTCAGTCTGGCCTCCACCATCTCAGAAATATTCCCAGGATCTGATAATTCCTTTCTAACAAACATCTGGAAACTGTTATTCATGCATCATAACCAGTGGATTGTATTATTGTAGATCCTTGCTTTCTGGCATCAGTGAAAAATCCCTCTCCTGCCTCCAGCCCCAGAATCTTGACTCAGACTACAAAACATGACCACTTCACACTGATCCTGGCCTCTCTACGCTGGTGATCTGTTGCTTTTTGAATTGAATTTAAAGTTTTATTGATTGCTTACAAAGCCCTGAGAGGCCTCACTCCAAGTTATATAACAGATCTTTTATTGCCCTTATTGTCCCTCTCGCATTCTGAGATCCTCTGATGCATTTCTTCTTGTTGTTCTAAGGTCTAAATGACTTCATGGAGGTGATAATGGTTTTGCAGTTCGAGCTCAAAACATTTTTGTTTGCATTGTTGCCTCAAAGCAAGAGCATTCCTGGTTTGAACCCTCAGCTGGGGGAGCCCCTATGTTTGGAGTTTCAGTGTGGGTTTTGTACGGGTGCGTTCCTCCCACAGTCCAAAGACATGCAGGTTAATTGGTGACTCTAAATGGTCCGTAGGTGTGAATGTGAGTGTGAATGGTTGTCTGAGCAAAAAAAAAAAAGTCCAAAAAAGTTAATAACTTAAAAATTATGGCGAAAAGGTAGTTTCTTGCAACCCTAGAATTAAGATAAAAATATTCACAAATGCAAAACAAACGCAAAACAAACACAAAAAACACTTCTGGTTGCTGATAAGTAGTGTTTAACTTTTGATTTAACACTGAAAGTTAAAACCCTCGGCGCACTGCAGCGCAAGCAGACAGATGCGTGACAAGCATATTATTTTACATGAATTAAATCTATTTTATCATTATTATGAGTCACATTGTTGAAAGAATTGGTCGTCTGTGTTCAAGCAGGATAACAGGTTGCATGATCATGATCATTGCATGTCGGGCTTTCTATTTCCTTGTCGGAGATGTTTTCTTTTTTAATTACATGAAAGCTATTCTCCCTTAACTCGCCAGTAAAGAATACCTTTGTCCATTTCAAATAACCCGTGGCAATAATAATATCCCTGTTCTTTGGTTTACTGTGAAACTTTTTTAGGCAGTTCATGCAACAATCAGACCAGATGACTTCTTTACTCGGCCTAATGGGGCCGGCCTTTATTTGTCAACCAACCAAAAACAATCGATCAATTAAAAACACAAACTGGAACTGGAACATGAACTCTTACACGCCTAACAGAGATTGCTTCTCGTTCTTTGAGTTTACATATGGCTAAAGGGGAAAAAAACAACCATAAACGGACGGCATGATTAAAATTGCACACACAAAAAGTAGCCGAGTGGCGGGGGTAGTGTTGCGTTCAAGGTCCCCCCAAAAAACGGGAGAAAAAAAAGGCAGAATATTCAAATTTTGTTTTTCACAATTGAATCCCGTGCCATCGAACGAAGCTTCGAAGCTTCGCATTTTTTTGGTCAGCCCTGTTTACAGCATTATGTAATATCATGATATTGGCTGCATTACCTTCATTATTCATAATCTGAACCCAGAGGTTGCCGCCTGGTTGAGTACAGCCGTAGTTTTCGTCAGGAAGCCGACGGTATAACGTTTAATGTAAACAAATTACAACAAATTTCTGCTGTATCTTGTCCCTGTGTTAAAACTAGCTGCACCAAATATTTCATCATTTTGTGAATACAAAAGCGACATGTGTGTTTGACCAGTGGAGCCAGGACCTCTTTCACACCTGAAACCGTCCTACAGGAACTGTATTGTGTTCCTCTGGAGGAGTTCCTGTGTGAGTTTGTGTTGTTCACACATCATGTTCACTGTGTGTGTGTGTGTGTGTGTGTGTGTGTGTCTGTTTCAGAGACGTTCTGGGGACGGTGTGCATCACGAGTCCATTCAGCCGCGCTCAGCTGAGTCCTCTGCTGCCTGCGGAGACTGTGGACAGACTGGAGCTGGACTGTCTCAACTCTGTCAGGGTGAGACACTCAACTTTAACTTTAACTTTCATCCCAGCCGACAGAAACACCTTTGGCATCATACATTTCTGCAAAGCACAGATATGTCCCATTCTGTTATGCAGCAGATACGTTGAACAAGGCTGTGGTTAATGTGTAGTTAGATTCAGGCACAAAGATCATGTTTTGGCTCAAAATACCCAGTGTAGGGGTCACAGCGATGTCTGTAAAATATGGCCACTTTTCATGCCACTGTCCCTGCTGGAAAAAAGTGATGGTCACTTAAAAAACACAGACGTCTGATGTATGGATACACAGTCATGACCTGCTAAAAAACAGACGGTGTTGTTTGATGGTGTTGAAGAGTGGTCTGCAGCTTGGCAGGCGTTTTGTTTAGGTGTCACACCATTCACCGTCCTCTCCACCTCCAGAAGTCAGCTCACACACTACGTCACTTTAGAAACCTTGTTATGGTACTTATGAAATGTACAAATGTGACGTATTGGTGGTTTGCAGAAGCGTACAATGCCAACAGTGCTACTTTATTCAAAACAAAACAAAAGAGATGACGAGGAGAAAGCTCACAGTTGTTTCTGTCCATCTGAGGAGACATGACGAACAGTTAAAGTCCAACTAGTAAAGATGTCCTTTAAGTTGAATAAGGACGTCTGAGTGACACCGAAATATTGATCTGAAGAAAATGCAGAGCTGAATGAAATGTATCTGCCTCATTTATTTGTTTCCAAGAAGACAGCTTGTCCATGAGGGTTAACATGAGGTGAAATGTTCGGGGGGGACACGGCCTCCTGCAGGGTTGGAAGGTGTCTTTAAAACTTGTGAACTTTGTGGACCTTTCCTGCAGCTTGTGGTTAAAGGTGAAAGTGCGTTTGTTTTGACCCCCGGCTCCTCCCTCTGCGTGCAGGCTAAAGTGACCACAGAGCTGAGTCAGGTCCTGGACGAGGAGGAGAAACGATGGATGGAGACGCTGCACATCGAGGAGTATCAGATCACTCTGGCCAAGACTGTAATACAGGTACAGGACACACCCTGCTCCTCCTATGTTACCATGGTTACAGCAGGTATGTGTGTGTGTGTGTGTATGTGTGTGTGTGTGTGTGTGTGTGTGTGTGTGAGCTGACCACCCGGCAGCACTGATCAGTGTTTCCTGCCTGTTTTAAATAAAGGTTATTGAATCAAGAGTGAAGTGTTACATAAAGGTGGATTCCCCTGTGTTTTCAATGCTGATTGTTTTCTGAGTGTTTCCTTTAACTGAGGCCAGAGTCAACATCGAGCACTTCCTGATTTTACACACACACACACACACACACACACACACACACACACACACACACTATAACATCATTCATTGAACCAGCTGGCGCCCTCTGGTGGTTTGAAGGAGTATCACAACAAGAACAAGCTCACACAGGACAGTTTAAAGGTCCAGTGAAAAGGACACAGTGTCCTTGAATGCGCCAGAAGAAAAATTAATTAAAACACACTGAATCCAAAAGACCTGAATCAAGCAATGTATTGCTATGATGATTTCCATTTAACCTCCTGAGACACGAACTTTAGTTTGGTATGCATTTTTAATTTCTCCTCACTATTTGGGATCAATAGGACCTGATAAGTATAAGAAACAAAACATTATCTTTGAACAGGAAGTAGTTTTTTTCAAAACAGGATGGCCTCGTGAGGACAGTTTATTCCACTGTGTGCATGAATCTGTCCTTTAAAATGACATGAGAATATCAGCGTGATAATATTTGTGTTTAATGGGTTAAAACATAAAGTTAGTTCTCACCTCTGTGGTTTTGTGTTCTGTGCACAAAACTCTGTCTCTTTTCAGAGTTATAAAATGAATAAATATATCTATAAAAGAAATGATCCTGACTTTGTGTTTGTTGTCTCAGAGGCTGCAGGTCGATCTGGAGCGCTCGGCCTCCATCAACAGGAGTTTGGGCTCCAGAGTGGCTCAGTGCAGCCTCAACGGCCTGGCCGACTTCCTGTACAGGTGCACAGATGAACTTTATGATCCTCTGTTTCAGAGAGGTTACTTGATGATCAGAATACTGATGCTCGTGCGTGTAACTGTTTTCAGTTTCCAGCGTAAAGCAGAGATGTTTCATGAAGGGATGCAGTTCGGCATGTTTGGAGACAACGAGGACGGATATGTGTCCAAAACCATCGCTCTGGTCAACTGCTGCCCTCCATTCAGGTACAAACAGGAAATCAACTGTCACTGCATCAACTAATGAGCTTCACAGAACATGTTATCTCTTTGTATGGGACGTTATCCCCTTCATATGAAATGTTGTCTCCAACATACTTTACATTTTACTGATGTGCTTCATTTTTGAGAATCGCCAGTTTTTGTTTCCCGACTTAACTCTGTCGCTCTTACGTGTTGTGAAGTTTGAGACCATGATCTCGACATGCTCTCTGCAGTCAAAGCTTCTGTTCCTTTATTGTTCCCAAATTAATCAGAGTCACTGAGCTGAACCACCGCTGACCTGTGACCTGTGACGATGTCCCCGCAACTTAATTGATGACGTTATTAATTCCATTTGAGTTTGACGAGTCATGTGTGCAGTTAAAAAGCTCAACTCAACTTTAGTTTCATTCCACATTTTATTTGTTTGTAGACTGTCCTCACTTGGTGGTGTGTGATCATGGTCCCTGTTTAGTAATGTGTGTGTGTATGTGTGTGTACAGAGGGTTTGTGCAGCGCTGTGCTCAGTGTGACCCGTCGGTCAGCGAGGACTCTCTGCGTCGAGCCAATAAAGCTCTGGATCACATCGTCCAGCAGGGAATCAGAGTCCTGTCTGAACGGCTCTACCTGCACATCAGGGTACTAACACACACACATGCACACACACACACACACACACACACGCACACACACACACACACACACACACACACACACACACACACACGCTGACAATAAGTCAGTATCTTTATGACTGTGACCTGTGACTGTCGGCACTCAAGTTGAGTGTTTTCTTTTCTCTGAGTTGTGTGGAGGCCACTCCTCTGTTGTCTCTGTATCAATAAAGCTTTTTCAATTCAATTTAATTTTTAACTTTCATTTATTACTCGAGTGTTTGCCGAAACACTCAGAGTCAAAAGCCGGACAACACACACACACACACACACACACACACACACACAGAGTTTAGTTTAGTTTGTGTCTCACTTCTTAAAACAATGAAATCCAGATGACATCACCACATATCACACAGTCACAGTTACAGTGGTGTAAAGTTTAATAATCTATAATCTGGTGCGTTCGTCTGTCAGCCGTTCTTCGAGCGCCTGGTGAAGAGGAAGTGGCTGAGCAACACGGAGGCGTACGAGCAGATCGAAGCCGTCATCAAAGAAGACTTTAAGAAGTATCACAGGATGGACAGTCCTCCCTACCAGGTACACACACACACACACACACACTGTACACGGCCAAGAGTATGTGGATTATTATTATTATTAATATATTAATCAAACGTATTCGATATTGAATGAACCCTCCCCCGCTCTCTGTGTGTCCGTCAGCTGCTGGTGGCGGAGGTGCACCGGCGGGTGGTGATGGAGTACCTGCGCTCGGTCATGCGAGGCAGAATCATCTGCACCTCCATGAAGATGAGGAAGAGGATGGCCGGCCGGCTCAGAGACGAAGGCAAACAGATCAAAGTCCTCTTCAAAGACCTGGTCAGTGTTCGAGGTCAGAGGTCAATGACCTGGCGCCCCTCAGAGGCTTTAGTGTTTCAGTTACAGCTCAGTGGTTCATGATCCTGTCTGTCTGTCTGTCTGTCTGTCTGTCTGTCTGTCTGTCTGTCTTTCAGGAGTCTCCGTCCAGCTGGTTGGACAACGCCCTGTCCCACATCTCAGAGATCATCCAGCTGGAGGACGTCCCCTCCATCCAGATGGAGGTCGGCGTTCTGGTCCGAGAGTTTCCAGACGTCAGGTGCGGCCGAATCAAACGCACCACTTCTTCACGTTTGTCATCGTCGTCTTCTTCTTCATCTTTTCCTCCTGCTTTTCGTCGTCTTTGAAGTCTTTTTTCATCTCCTTCGTCATCCTCTTAATTTCATCTTCATTCTTTGTCGTCTTCTTCTTTGATGCCTTCTTCCTCCTCTTCATCTTCTTTGTTGTCTTTGTCTTCATCATTATTTTTATTCTTTTTTTGTTCTTCATCGTCGTCTCCTTTGTCGTCTTTTTCTGTTGTCTTCTTCATCATCGTCTTGTTCTTCGTCCCCTCCGTCATCGCCATCTTCTTCTTCTTTGTCCTCTTATTTTCATTCCTCCTCTACGTCGTCATCTCCTCCTCCTCTGTCTTTCTTTTCTTCTTTTCCATCTTCTTCTTCCTCTTCTCCTTCTCTCTTTGTGGTGCATTCAGGGACCATACAGAGGCGTGTGAGAAACTAAACACATAAACACTTTCCTTCCTCTGTGATCGTTACGTGGCTGCTCTGAAATGTCACCTTTAACCCACTGAGCCTCTGAGTGTGCGTGTGTGTGTGTGTGTGTGTGTGTGTGTGTGTGTGTGTGTGTGTGTGTGTGTGTGTGTGTGTGTATGTGTGTGTTCTCTCATTATTGTTCTCCTGATAGCTGTATGGATTATATTTTCCTCCACACTGTGACACGCTCTGTTAATAGACACGTAAACATATATTTTTATAAAATGTATTTCACATTGTTTATTTGGCACGAACGTCATTAAACGCTCTCACCACGTGTTTCTTCTCTTCGTGCTCAGGAAGAAGCACGTGTCGGCCATTTTGAACATACGGGGGATGACTCGGCAGGCGGAGCGTCAGGAGATCCTCAACATCGTGAAAGACATCGAGAGCAGCGACGCCGCCGGCGGTGGCAGTGGTGGTGGCGTCAGCTCGGCCCGGCTGACCCGAGACCGCGCCCTCTTCTCCGAGGTGCCCGTCACCTCTGAGGTCCACTGCCTGAACGTGGGCCTGAGCCGCATCGCCCTCACCGCCTCGTCCTGCTTCAGCACGCTGCGACCGCGACCGCGCAAGACCAGGACGCCCGTTCAGGAAAACCCTGACGATGTCCTCTGAGCCGCCGACCGACAGCGCCGGAGTCAGACGGACCAGCTGTCTGCAGGGCTGGTTTTTATCACCAAGTATTAATAGAAGCTTTTTCTATTTTCAACAGAGTCCTGATTATTTTCACCCGAGCTGTCGCTGACTGAATGTTTCCATCCTGCTTCACACGAATCCACCAGAGACACTACAAAGATTGTTTCTCTGCAGGAGACTCGGGAGACGTTTGTCCAGCAGAGACTTTGAGACTAATATCAGACCAACTTCTAATCATTTCGACTCTTTTGATTTCAGTTTCATGAAAAACTGTGTGAAGTGCAGCTTTGACACTTTTACTTTCTGAGCTCTGAGAGGAAAACTGTCCCACAGGAGGGAAAAGGAACAGACAGACGTCCCTGGTGGACGAGGAGTGATGATGCTGAGAGGACTGAACACAGAGCTGAGTGGGTGTAGACGGAGGATGGGAGGATTAGCAAGACAATTAAACTTAAACTCTCCCAGTCAAGACAAGAATCCGTTCTCTTTACTGAAACACAACAAAATGATTTTAAATCAGAAAAATTCAGACGCACTTTTTGTGTCGTTTTAACCTCGTCAGCAAAGAAATGTTGGCACTGTACGTTTCTGCGAACCACGGAAACATTACATTTATACATTATTATGTGATCGATACTTTAAAACTTTACATTTCAACAGCGCTGTGGTTCATGTGTGGTTTGTTTCAGACGGAGAAAGCACTTATGGTCAGAGAAAGATCAGGTGTTAACCACTTTTTGTGGCACGAACACACAATGAAACGCAGCAGTGTCTCAATTACAAACAACCACTTTTTGTGGTACTATCCCGATATGAAGCGCAGCGGTGGCTCCACTAGAGACAACGTCTTTCTTTAGCGCTATCTCGAGGGCAGCGACATCTTGATTAGGAACAACTGCTTTTTTTGGCGCTATCCTGGCACAAAATGCAGTGATGTCTCATTAGAAACAATCACTTTTTGTGGCGCTATCGTGGCAAGAAACGCGACAATGTCTCGGTAAGAAACAACCACTTTTTGTGGTACTATCCCGACATGAAGTGCAGCGGTGGCTCCGTTAGAGACAACTTCTGTCCTTAGCGCTATCTCGGAACGAAATGCAGCGACGTCTTGATTGGGAACAATCAGTTTTTGTGGCGCTTTCCCAACAGGAAACACAGGGACGTCTTGATTAGGAACAACCGTTTTTTTGGCGCTATCCTGGTGCAAAATGCAGCGACGTCTTGGTTCGAAACAACTGCGTTTTGCGCTGCTATCCTGCCATGTCATGCAGCTATGTCTCGGTTTGAAACAACACCCCTTTGTGGCGCTAACACACCATGAAACATGACAATGTCTCGGTAAGAAATAACCACTTTTTGGAAACAGTGATAGGTCGCTAAAAAACAACCGGTCTTGAACATCTTGGCGTCTCTCCTGGGAGTAACGCCATCCATCATCCCCTCAACCTCCCGATGACAGATTCAGCTCATAAAGCGTGTCTCTTTCAAATCGTTGATATGATGTGTATGTGACACATGTACTGTATTCGAGGTTTGTAGAAACGTACAATGCCAAGGTTACCTTCTGGCGACTGAGCTGCTTCTTCGTAGGATGGAAAATCATTTGTTAGGACTCAAACGTCCCGTGTGGTTTGGGACCTACAGCTGCATCAGGACAAAGACTCGTGGACTTTGAGCTGGAAGACGCCTCGTAGAGGATCAATAAAAGAAAAGCCGTCGTCTGTGCGTGCTGCTCTGGACTCTGGGACAGGAGCACATTCATTAAGGGACAGAGACTGAAGCAGAGGGAAAGACTTTCAGCTGGGGGTCAGGTGACCTCAGGGTCTCACACTTTAATGCAGGTCTGGATGAAATTCAGGATTATTTGGGGGTTTCAGAGAATCTCATTTACGCTCTTTTAGGAAAGTTCAGTTTATAATCCGCGGACACAGAAACTGGAGAGTTTGTTTTATTGTTGCACACGATAAAAGAAAAAAATCAAAGGTACTAACGATGATCTGAGTGATTATAGTCGGAGCTCTTTGGTGTGATGAGGTTTATTAAATATGTGGGAGATAAATATTAGTTCTTTTGGTGATACAATAATATCGACTATAGAACATGTTGTTGCTGATTTAAAGAGTTAAACCAACAGTGTGACGCAGAGACTGAAGAGAGACGCCTCGCTCTGCCGACACAGCGTTGACATATTTTAATGGTTTGTTCTGCATTTCCACATTTAACGCTTTTATGTCTTTTAGCTCCTGAACTACAAACATGATGTTTAATTTCCTGCTGATTGTTTTCAAACCATCTGATTGTTATTGATTACTTCTCCACATCTTTCCATAAAAATCAACTTTTATTTCTGCCGAGTTTTCACGTGCTGATGAGCGGTGTCACCGGTGCATTCACGGACGCTCTGTCATATGTCATATGTCTGTTCATATGAAAATGTCATATTTTATATTTAGACTCACTTCCTGGCAACACTTTCAAAATAAGAACATGTAGTCGCTTGCTCTGACGGGCAGCAAACACACGTCATCTCTGCTTTTATTTTCCATTTTTGAATTCTGTCTTTTGCAAATGTGGATGTGTGAAATGAATCTCTGTCTGTACAGACACCAGCTTTTAATGACAATAAAACTCATCAGATCACCGACGGCTGTTTTTTCATTTGTGCCATGACTCATTTAAAGTCTCCAACTATGACGATGCTTTTATTCTGAAGGAGCAACTTTGTTTTCATTTACTGTAGTTTGAATTTAATTTCACTTAAACTTGAGTTTTTATTATTTGTTTGTATTTATTCATTAACAGGAGGCGTAATAATAATAATACATTAGATGTGTTTTTAAAGGTCTGACTAGAGACATTTCCAGCAGCTGTTTTAAATGTGTGACCTCATGTTTCACTGCTACAAAAAACAACCTACAACATTTTCAAAATTCCATTTGCATTTATAGATCAATAACATTCAGAAATCAGAGATACTTTATTGATCACTGGAGGGGAAGTTAGGACACAGTGCCGTTGCTCTAATAATGTTTACAGGTGTAGAGAAAATAGAAATAATAATTATGCAAGAGAAAAATGTTCATGCAGCAATATATTATTATTATTATTATGTTTAAAAAATATATTAAAAAATAGAAAATAAATATGTATAAACATATACATTGTTCTCTTAGTGAGCTAAATATAAATGCTGGAATAGAATAAATAATTAAATAAGACGCAATTATTTAAAAATTATTTCACACTTACTTTTCAAGTAATTTATCTTGTTTTTATTTTCGCTTTCAAAGCAGAAAAGTATTGTTTTTGTTTCCTTGTTCACGAATACATTTTACCTGAGTGTCACATGTTTCGTAGAACAGAGCCACAGATACTGGAAAAAGAAGAATTCAAATTTGTTAGTAAAAATAAATAATAAAATAATAATAAAGTGTCTCATGAAAGAGTGAGAGAAGGAATACTTTTAAATACAGTTTCTTACTAGTAACATGTATTTTGAAAACAACAGGAGGAGATCTGGAGTTTAGAAATATAAATATAAATAATATTTTGTCAGCAGAATTAAATTTTTTACAAACTATTAAACCTTTTTGTACTGCAGAGAAAAATCAGTGTTGAAATTATGAAATTATTAAAGTGTGAAAAAAATGTTGATATACTTAAAAAAGGAAAAACAAATATTGTTTTTCTCTCTTTTTCATTCTTTTAATCTATTTTTTCACCTAAATATCACGCGTATCATATCTTAATTAATTCCCTCACTTGTTCATTATGACGTATTTATCATTAAACTGTGTGTCTGTCCCTAAAAACACATTCATTGTAAGAATAATATTAGTAATCTGAAGCACCCATAAAGCAAACAAATAAAGTCATTATTATTATCATTATTATGAAATATGGAGGAAAACTTGTTTTCTTTTAAAATCTGCTGTAAAATCAAACTAAAATACTAAAATTTGAATGTGTACATCTCTCCTTTGAGTCAAAATGATAAAAACAATAATCTTTCCCTTTTTGCACCCCCTCATAAATAAACGTAATAATATAATAATGACACAGAGCAGACAATCATCTATTTAAATAAGTAAATAAATAACAGTCTCTTACGTTACCCGCTGGTTTTTGTTTAATTAATTTGATTTATTAAATAAATAAAGTCTGACACATTAAAACACTCAGAACTTCCTGTGTCCTCAGCGTTACTTTTATTTTGAAGGCGCTGAGCAGCGGAAGTGTGTCGGTTGTTTCCGGTGGTTGTGTTTGGTGTGGCTCGGCTCGGCTCGGCTCGGAACAGACCAGCAGTGTGTCAGCTGTAGTGAACCCGTGTGTGTGAGTGTGTGTGTGTGACCGCGGAGGAAAGATGGCGGCCCCTGCTCTCTCCAGTCGGGCTGGCTCGGCGGGCAGCCTCGGGAACAGCCCCACCATGGCCGCCGGGAGGCTCCCGCACAGCGGCGGCGGCGGCGGCGGCGGAGGAGGCGTCGGGCCCGAGCTGGACTTCAGGTCGGCGGCCCGCATGGAGGACCTGAACCGGCTCATCCAGGAGTTCAGTAAGCACGACCAGCGGGAGTACGACGACCAGCGGGCTCTGGAGATCCACACGGCCAAGGACTTCATCTTCTCCATGCTCGGTGAGGAACCGTTATCTAACGTTAACGTTAACGGCCGCGGCCGCGCCGCCGTGTACCGTGTTGTTTTCTCCCCGGTGAGGTGGAGCTGGTGGTGGAGGAGGGATGCCCGCCCTGAAGCCCCGGACTCCACCTGCTCACACACACACACACACAGGGTGGTGTTTTCATGTTGCTGTGTGTGTGTGTGTGTGTGTGTGTGTGTGTGAGACTTTAAACGGTTTAATCCCCGGGATGAGGTTGTTTGTCTCGCGGTACCGGAGGCTGCTCCACCTGCGCTCAGCTCAGGTGAGCATCACTGTGATGCGTTCAAGGGCTCAACATCACAGTGTTAAAAACCACTCTGAATGTAACGGTACTCGAGTATAATCCTGAGGTCTTTGTACTTTACTCGAGTATCTTTATGCTACCATGTACTGAAAGATTATACTTTTTGTTTTTTACACAGTCACCTGAGCGCTTTCATCACTTTACATATTATTAATACAAAGTGTAAATAAAGAAATATTAAAACTATGCAGCAGTCATTAATTCAGACGTTAAAGTAACACTTAAATGATAGAAAGAATGCTGATAATATGTCTGAAAAGTTTTATTAAATGCCCGAAAAAAAATGTTGATAAAATGTCAGGAAAAAACTTTATTAAAATGTCCAAAAATGTTAATAAAAGTCCTGAAATTTTTTTTTCAAAAAATGACAGAAAGCATGCTGATAACATGTCAGAAAAAGCACCCTTACAGTGTCTCAAAATGATAATCTAATGTCTGAAAAACATTTGATGATAAAATGGTAATAAAGTGCCCAAGAAATATTTTAAAAATATGTTACTGAAATGTCTGAAAAATATCTATAAAAATGTCCCAAAAAATGATAATAAATGTTCGACAAAAGGGTGATAAATTGTCCAAAAAACATTTTTAAAATGTCCAAAAAATGTTAATAAAATACCTGAAAAATATCAAAAAATCACAGAAAGAATGCTGATAATATGTACAAAAATCTTTATTAAATTTTCCAAAAGAAAAAAGTTTGAAAAATGTTCCGAAAATGTTGATAAAATGTCAGAAAAAAACATCATTACAATGTCTCAAAATGTTAATCTCAAAATGATGATAAAATTTTTGAAAAATTATAATAGTGTCCAAAAAATATTTTAAAAATATGTTCAAAAAACATTATTAAAATGTCCAGAACACGTTACTGAAATGACTGAAAAATATCTATAAACATGTCCAAAAAACTAATAATAAATGTTCGAAAAAATTGTGATAAATTGTCTAAAAAATATTTTAATAAGGTCCAAAAAAATGTTAATAAAACACCTGAAAAATATCATAAAATGACAGAAAGAATGCTGATAATATGTCCAAAAAACTTTATTAAATTGTTAAAAAAAAATGTTTAAAACATTTTTGGAAAATGTCAGAAAAAAACATGTCCAAAACATGTTACTGAAATGTCTGAAAAATATCTATAAAAATGTCCCCAAAAAATTGTGATAAATTGTTGAAAAAATATTTTTAAAAGAGTAAAAAAAAATTAATAAATTGTCTGAAAATGACCTGGTTGCTGTTGTAGCTGAGCAGGAACCTGCAGGCGGGTCTTCTAGCTCCGCCATTTTATATGTTCTCCCTACAACGTGACTGACTCACAGCAGACTGACCTCAGCAGGTGTTGCTAACGGTGTAAGTTTAAAAGTTTCAGAACATAACTCGCGCTTGTGCCAAAGCCTGGAAGAAGACAGTACCTTAAACGCATCGCGACGCTTGCTGATTTAACTGGTGATAAACTGAACTTAAAGATGACCCTCCTCACTGCGGATTTTAAAGATCAGATTAGTCACCACCGACTCGTCCCGCTGAGTTACTGATGAAGAGTGTTCTGACAGAGTGAGGTCACTCTCCTCTGCTTCAATAAAACTTTTTTAGCAACACTGATGAGTTGGGTTTATTGATCAGGAGCAGTGTGAGAGGAAGACGAAACATGGGGTGTGAGATCAGTGAAAACACTTCCTGTCACTGAGGTTCATCACGATGCTGAAAATAGCCCGTCTGTCCATCTGACTGAGCCGCACGATTAATTTTAGTCATTAAAGCAACATTTCTTGACAGCAGAGCAGAGTGATTCGTCTTGTTTCAAATGCAAATCAGATTCTCCTGAAACTGTCACACTGTGGACGGACGTGTCACATCCTGTCAGCAGTGTCCAGAACGGCCAGGCAGAGACCAACAGACGTCCCTGATGTTTTCACAGCTGATGTTTGTCCACTTTATCAGACAGGCTGTCGGTCATGAAGAAAATATTTGATCAAAAACTGAAGATGATTTCTGTCTGTTTCCTCAATGACTGTGACTCAGATTCAGTCAGCTCAGGGTGTCAGTTTAAGAGTTAAATAATGTGTCACTTTTATTGCATCGGTGGACACAAATCAACAGAAACGTACAAAAAAGACAGTGGGAATAAGAACAGATGGCAAGTTCCTCTGTGAACCCTCATTACTCCTGGTTTATTTGTGCTCTAGTGCCAAACTTGTCTTTTAAACTGGAGCAGACTCTTCTGCTTCCTCTGCTGCTGTCCAATGAGATCAGCGTTTGAGATGTCAGGGGCCAATAAAGAGAGACTCTCCGCAAGGGTTTTGTTAGACAGCTATAACAATGATGTACATGTTTTATTCAGCCCAGTCACCAGAGGAACATTTTGCCATTGTACATTTCTGCAGACTACGAATATGTTACACTTGTATGTTGCTAAAGTGACAGAGGTTATGAGCTGACTGTGACATCAGGAGGTGGAGCGGAGGAACAAACGCAGTAACATTGTCATCCCCTGTGTCTGAAACTCTCTTCACTCATTAGGATCTTCAACAAACACTGCATCCCTGTGTATTTCAAACCCAGCAACACACTCAGACAAAGACTGGTACATCCAAAAGACCGTACACCACACACCCAGAAGAGCAACCTGGTGTACGCTGTCCAATGCAGCGAGGAATGCCCAGACTTGTACACTGGTGAAACAAAACAACCACTAAACAAACACATGGCCCAACACAGAAGGGCTAACTCGTCAGGGAAAGACTCAGCTGTCTGTTTACACCTCAAGGAGAAAGCACACTCCTTTGAAGACAGCAACGTGCACATTTTGGACAGCGAAGACAGATGGTTTGAAAGAGGTGTAAAAGAAGCCATCTATGTGAAATTTGAAAAACCATCTCTCAGTAGAGGAGGAGGTCTGCGACACCACCTATCCCCCACCTATAATGCTGTCCTGTCGTCCTTGCCCAGGAGACTGAACAGCTTAACCTCCAAAAACAAATGGCCTCTTGTGACTCTAACGACTCCAACGACCACCGGTGCAGCAGGAGTTTCAACGATCGTTGTTGACACACCTTTGGAGCACTAACGAACCAATGACATCATTGGCCATACCTGGGTTAACCCACACCAGTTTGTCAGACTAGTTCCAGCCTAGTCAGACAAGCCTCTTGGATAAGAGCTGAAACGTCTTCTAAGACAAAACTAAATCCAGTTGCGTTCGATTCAGTTGCCTTGAGATGATTAATCAGCTATCGCTTTTTTCCTGCTCCAAACTATCGTTGTTATAGCAACTGTGACTAATCCACCATTGGTCGACCTGTCATTTGGAGACCTGAATGCTGCTGCTTCTTTTATCATCACCGGCGGTCAGTTGAGGCGAGTGTGACTGTCCTCCATGATGGGTTGTCTACTTGTGGCTCGTCAGGTGGCTGCAGAGGCGGATCTGCGATCCACATACTTTGGTGCAGTGTGAGCAGAGGAACGTGGTGGTAGTTTCTCCTTGCGGTGGTGTTGCTGTATCTCTGCAGCACAGTGGACGTCCTTTTCGTGACGTGCAGCACCTTCCTGTAAAGAGATTAGTTTTGATGCTGTCCTTGAAGCGTTTTTTTTTGACTGACCTCGCTTCAGCTGGGAGTACAGATCTGTTTGTTGTGTCGGCCACTCGTATGACGTGGCCTGTCTATCAGAGTTTGTGCTGCATTATTGTAGTGGTG
Source organism: Epinephelus awoara (assembly GCA_035609425.1). Lineage (NCBI taxonomy): Eukaryota > Metazoa > Chordata > Actinopteri > Perciformes > Serranidae > Epinephelus > Epinephelus awoara. The sequence goes on from CM069297.1 coordinate 43,220,033, forward strand.
ATACTGGTCATGTTGGCTTCCTCTAGAACGCTGATGTTGGTGCATTTTTTTGTCCTCCAGTCTCTGGTGGTGTTGTTCCAGGTGCCTGCTGTAGGTGGTCCAAGACTGGGCTCCATACAGCAGGGTGGAGCCAACAACAGCTCTGGAGACCAGGAGTTTGACCTCGTTTATACCTGTACAGAATTTGATTCAAGTTGGTTTTTGTTTGTTCGTTTCAAACCCGCCTTCCAACAGAGCTGAGTCAACCTAATTCCTATTATTGGGAGAAAATCAGAAGGAATGTGAAGCTGACAGACTTATCTAAAACTAGATTTCAGCACAGGCCTGTTTATTGTGTCTCTAATGTGCAGTGGTGATGGATTATTGTACTGCTGAAGGTCAGCTCACACTGCAACACAAAACCTGAACCCAGTTCTGTCCGCGATCTTTCAGTTCAAACTGTTTCTGAGAAACCACCAAACAAACTGTGTGTCCACTCCGCTACAGCACAGGAATGCAGCCATCAGCCAGGAAGTGTGTGTGTCTTTTCACCCAGCAGAGCGGAAAACCAGTCCAGACTGATCCAGTCCAACAACAATCTGTCCTGTCTGATGCAGTCCAAACTCTTCAGGGTCAGTTTTTGACCCTGAAGGGAAACAGTGGGGGTGTCACACAGCTTCATGTCTTTTGATACTCATCCCACTCAGAGGTTCATCTGGGTGTCACGTCTCAATTTTTTTTCTCAAATGTGTCCATGGGCAAAGCGTCAAAAATGTGAAGTGCTGCAAGGTGTCCTCAAGTGTTTGGTTGTAATCTTTTTGGCCCGTTCTTTGACCTGTATCTCATTCATTCAGAGTTCTTGTACAGCTGCTTGATTTGTGACATTTAACATCAGACTTCTTTGGCTTTTGATCAAAAATGGGTTTTGTAGAAAAACGTTCATATTCCTCAAGGTAAGGTTAAAAAAAGGTATTTTGGTTTTGGTACTGAAGCTCAGATACTGTATCAGTACAAGTGTCAAAAAGTACAAATGATTCCCAGACCCTACACGCAGTAGGGGCGGGGTAAAGCATCGATACAGGAAGTATCACAATATTTTTGTGTGGGAATATTGTATTGTCACATGGACACCAAGCATCAATTTTTAATAATATAAATTATTAATATTCCAAACACAAATTAAACTTCTAGTAGTACTAGAATTATATAATCAGTTCCATGTAAAGTTCATTAGATACATTGACTGCAATACAAATGACTGAAAACTTTATTTTATTTGACAACTGTTTGTGTTGACAAAGTTTTCCTTTGGTGACTTAATTTACAGTTGAAACAATGTAATAAATGCCTCCATCTTTGTTTTGATGAATTCCTGCCAAATGCCGCTGACTGAGACCTCTGCTGACCTTAACAGGAAAAAAACATCAGCACCATCTAGTGGACCAAAAAAAGCAACTGATTTTATTATTCTAGAACCAAAAGTATTAAAATGTGTATTTGCAACAATGAATAATGTATATTATAAAAGATCGATACTTGGCATCTGTGTAACGACACAATATCGCCACGCAAAATATTGTGATACCATGTTATATCAATTTTTCCCCCACCCCTACTAGATACAATTTGCTGCTTCTGCTGCAAAATGGCTGAAGAAACTTGATCTTGATAAAATTTTACTTTGGGGAAATAATTCACATTTGAAAAACAGTAATACATCGCACCATATTTTATTACAGTACTGAGCTAGGGCTGGGCGATATGACCAAAATCTCATATCACAATAGAAGTAATTTCATATCCCAATATCGATATATATCACAAAATAGCACATTTTAATCCAATGAATAAAAAGTTGCCCCAGAAGCAAGAGACAGGCGTGGCATCTAACACAACGGCAGACATCGTTCTCTGGTAAGAAATATAAAATACACATTGGGCAGCACTTTCCAAACAACAACAACTACATAAATCAAATGTAGAACATACATTTATTGTCCCTGTTACATAGCGGTTAACCTCGTCCCAGACCTGGAGCTCCCAGACCTCATTGTCTCCCCAGTTTGTGGACAATTTCGCAGACTGTGCTTCATCTACGAGTTAGCTGCTAACTGCTGCTACCTGTGTCTTAAATTTGCCGGTAGTGGGTCGCACACATAACACATCCACAAAATGTCCTGCCAACTCACACTTTTACACAGACCTAGATTTGGCACCATTACTACTTCCGCTGCTGGCTTAGAGGTGGAACAACTCTGTCCCCCCACTCTGTGATCACACTTTTTATATTACATGAAGAGGGTTAATGACGGTGCAACTTTAGCCCCTTAAACAGGCGGTGAAAAATTGGCTTTTGGTTCTTGAGCTCATTGGTGCTAAAAGTTTGGTGAAGTAATGTGAGGCTACTTGGCAAAGTATTGTGGTTGGCGAACGAACTGGTAACATCTGATTGCCTAGGACTATAGTAGCTTCCTCCATTTTCAACTTTGATGCTCTCCGGTTCTTCAGAGGTTAGCTCTGTCAAGGTGTTTACAGTTGGTCAATGGTTGTTAAGATCTACGGAAGATTTACTTTGCTTGTCCAAACCGTGGTCTGATTATGTCCAAAGGCAAAAGCGCTGTTCCGAAAGGCCACTCCTAAAGGTGGGGCGAAAACCCCGCTTTCAGGGACAAGACACATTCATACAAATTCAGATGATGAAGCACATTTCCTGGAGGAAGACATTCATAGTGTTGCAATCTGTTGTTCACACTAAAAAGCTAGCTAACTGTCTCACCTGTGCAAAGTATCTGTGATTGCCATGTTTGTGTTTTTGCAAAGTTATAAAAGTAGTATCGGAAAGCTGTGGGGGGGACGAGGTTTTAGATACTTTGAGATGATCCAAAAAGTCATTGATGATAAGACACATTGCATGCTCTGTTGTGTCCATATTTGGATTCAGCGTGATATCACATTTCTTTAACCCATCCTGTCTTTCCTCCTCTGTCTTAGGAATGGTCCAGAAGTTGGACCAGAAGCTCCCAGTGGCCAACGAGTACCTCCTCCTGTCGGGAGGCGTTCGGGAGGGTGTGGTGGACATGGACCTGGATGAGCTAAGCGTCTACGCCCGCGGCACAGATTACGACATGGACTTCACCCTGCTGGTCCCAGCGCTGAAACTCCATGACCGCAACCAGCCAGTGACCCTGGACATGAGGCACTCGGCTCTGGGCCACTCCTGGCTCAGCCTCCGCCTCTTCGACGAAGGAACCATCAACAAGTGGAAGGACTGCTGCACCATCGTCGACCACATCAACGGGACCACCAACTACTTCTTCTCTCCAACGCTGGTGGCCGACTGGTTCTACCAGTCCATCTCCCTGGTGCTGCTGGAGGTGCAGAAGAAGCCGCAGAGAGGGATGCCGAGAGTTGAGAAGGTGGAGAGGAATGGCACTATCATCTCCGTCATCCTGGGCGTTGGGAGCAGCCGGATGCTCTACGACATCGTCCCAGTGGTGTCGTTCAAAGGCTGGCCGGCCGTTGCTCAGAGCTGGCTGATGGAGAATCACTTCTGGGATGGGAAGATCACGGAGGAGGAGGTGATCAGTGGCTTCTACCTCGTCCCTGCCTGCTCCTACAAAGGCCGCAAGGAGAACGAGTGGCGCCTGTCGTTCGCTCGCAGCGAGGTGCAGCTGAAGAAGTGCATCTCGTCCAGCCTGATGCAGGCGTATCAGGCCTGTAAAGCCATCATCATCAAGCTGCTGTCACGCCCCAAAGCCATCAGCCCCTACCACCTCCGCAGCATCATGCTGTGGGCCTGCGACCGTCTCCCTGCCAACTACCTGGGCCAGGATGACTTCTCCGCCCACTTCCTGTTGGGCCTGATCGACGACCTGCAGCACTGCCTCGTCAACAAGATGTGTCCTAATTACTTTATTCCCCAGTGCAACATGTTGGAGCACCTGTCGGACGAAACGGCCATGCTGCACGCCCGCAAACTCTCCTCGGTGCGTTCCGACCCGGCTGAGCACCTCCGCACCACCATCGAGCACGCCAAGGCCGCCAACAGGCTGACGGTGGAACTGCAGTGGCGAGGCAGTGCTAACAACCTGCCGTCGCCACAGTCAGATGCCGGCGGAGAGAACCAGCCAGACGACCGTCTGGCCAAGAAGCTTCAGCAGCTGGTCACAGAGAATCCTGGGAAGTCCATCTCGGTCTTCATCAACCCAGACGACGTCACGCGACCGCACTTTCGCATCGACGACAAGTTCTTCTGAGACGGAGAAACATTCTCCCAGACCTCTTCCTCCTCTGTCTCTCTGCCTTCCTCCTCCTCGCCTGGTGCCCTGCCTCCTCTGAAACTTTATTTTTTACATTTTTTATGTTTCTCTGCCACAGAGTGAAGTGAGGTGATCGTCTAGTAGTGTCTGCCACAATTTTTTAATTTTTTAATTTTTATTTTTCTATTCCCCTTCCCCTCTTCCCTCCTCTTTCACTGTGTGCCCTGTGTTTTTTACCTGCTGAATGCCTTTTAAATAGACAGCTGAATAGCAGCAGGTTGTTTTTAATGATGAAGGACGAGGCGATAATCCACCTTTACGACGGAACTGCTGTTCCAATGTTTCGGTAGTTTGATTATCAGGGATCCTGGAAATGAGACGAAACCAACAACTCCTGAAAACGTCACAGATGCATGATTAAAGTAAACTTCACTGATCCAGTTACAGGTCAGACATGAAGCCTGTTTATCAGGTAACATGAAGGTAACGTTTTCACTTTATAATATGTGACCAGTCATTTCCATGAAAACTCAGATTACATATTAAGTGAAGCTGGAACTGATGCAAGACATGCAAAAAAAATACTCAGTAGAAGATTAAATGTTCGAGGAAAGTTGTTACAAACTTCTGATTGCAGAAATTCAATTTCATATCTTATAATTTTGATTTTCTCACTATGGAAGCTCACATGATGAGGACATTAGATTTTGGGTTTGCTGCACCTTACACTTCATTCTGCAGAACTCAGACCTGTTGTTCTCGTTTGTGGACATTTTTTGTGCCATCTAGTGGTCGCAAAAGCACAATACACTAATCCATGTTAAAACAAGATGGCAGTCACCTCTGCCAAGTCAGTCTGCAGCCGATCCCGACACAAAAGTGGACAAGGTCCAAAACGTGATCAGATGTTATGGTTGAAACTTTTCTAATTCTGATTAATAATGTACAGACATGACTGATTTTAGCAGCAGTACCAAGCTAAGGCATTAGAAAGTACTCATTTGAGGACACTGGGACTTTATTGTATCATAGCAGCATTTCACACAGGCTAACCAGGTGTTACAGACTGTTCCTGCAGACACAATGAGCGTTCCTAGCTTCAAGAATGGAGCGTAGAAAATTTATACAGAGTTGCTAGAGGCTTAAAATTATGTTGCATTCTTTGGACCCTGTGGAAACTGACATAATTATTATTTTTCTCTTAAATGAATCGTATTTTTTAAGGGGCTTAAGGCATTTGAAAACCTACGACACTTTGCACACTCACAAGAACTGACTAAAAAATTCAAAATTTTATGGGTCTCTTGATAAAGTGTGACAAAATGGCGTACATTTAACCTTCGTGTATGAAATTTGGTGTGCACATGTATCATGTAAAGATGTGCAAAAAAGTCGCTTGGAGCCATACCCCTAACCCAACAGGAAGTCAGCCATTTTGAATTTACTGTTAAATTTTTGTGCATTTGGGCATTTCCAGGGGTCTTATTGTAAAGATCTCCAAGAGATTTGATCTGATCGACTTCAGAATTTGCCTGCACCATCTGAAGATCTTCGACATCAAAAGTTGGTGGTTTGTAACATGGCACGTGGTCCAATCTGCCCCAGACGTCACATGCCACCACCTGGCGACAGAAATGAACATGTTTTTTACTTGGATGTACTTCTCCAAGCATGTTGGCCAGGTCCACGTCAAATTTCTTTTGAAAAGTCTCTAGAGCTTGGTGATGCTTTCTGGTGAAAATTGCGACTTTCCGTCACACGCCATTGTCGTAGCGTGGCTGACAATTTGCACTTTTCGCTATAAAACAGGAAGTTGTTGTAACTTGAGCATACATTGTCCAGTCTGCTCCAGATTTGTCATGCCCCATAAGAGACCTGGCCTCATGACATCTATTTGCTGAAAAGGAACTATAGTCATAGTGCCACCTACTGGCAACAGGAAATGACAAGTTTGATTCTTAGATTTACTGATAAACTGAGTGTACATAAGCCAATCTGCCCCAAATTTTACATGTTTGATGAGACTCTTTGCATGATGACATTAACATGCTAAATACGTGTCATAGTCACTGAGCTACCTACTGGCAACAGGAAGTAAGACTTGCGTGTATGTGACTATTACAAATGAACCCATTGTCCCCATATAAGGACTTTTTTCAAAAACTACTGTCTGTTTCAACACAGCACTTAGTTTTGTTTTTTTTCGCATCAGGACTTCATAATCACAAATGGCTCAGAAATTAAAAATGTATACCAAACAAAAGCTCGACTTCCAGGAGGTCAAAAACTTTTCTTTTCCTCACATGATTATAACTTATGTGGTAATTGCTTTAATGAAATAAATTAGGACACTTTCTTATAAACTACATTATGTTTCATGAAGTATTATCCCATATACAAGCCCATTATTGTTGTCTTAATTATGAAATACCCGGCCAGAGTGATGAGAAAGGTTCCCTCAAAATTAAATATCTCTGATTTTATGTCACCTGATACGAAGTCTTAACTACAAGATGTTATATAATATTCTGTGCAAGCCCATTATTGTAATCATAATAATTCAGTAGACTCATATCATAATTTATCTGTACTAATTTCTCTAAAAACATCTTTTAAAAGATTTTAAGTAAACACTCTCTTGTAGTAATGAGAAGGTTTTTCAGAGACGTGAGAGGTTGTCATAACAAAGGGCTAGTTTCTCAGATACAAAGTCAGAATTAGGAGATTTTTATAAAAAGATTTAAAATGGAAACAAGCTAAACGCTGATCTTTTTTTTGTTGTTGTTTTGTTTTGACACAAATTTATGAAACATCTGAAACTCACTTTGCTCTTTTACACTACACAAACATCCTCAACATCTCAGCGTCGATCACGACTTCACACCAGACCTCAAACAGCAGCAGGATTGTTGAACAAGACTGTACTTCATAGGATTGTATACACATTCAGGAGTTGTGGATGCCAAATGGCACGTACAGAAGTCTCAGACCCAGGAGTTAAGACAGCAGAGTTCTGTCTGAAGGTGGATTTTGTCCCTCTGAGGAATGTCTTAGTCCCGCTGGGGGATGACGGTACTAACGTCTTAGAAACTAACTGTAAATAGAAGAATACTGACTGAACACTGATGTGTAGACAGATAAACAGACTGATGACGATGATGATGAAGATGATATGTGGACTACTTTTCGTCTAATTTTGCACAGAATGTAAAAAAACAAATCACCACTTTTCCTCTCGATGGTGGACGTCGTGTTCGTCCTGATTGTGAAATGATGTATCATATCAGTAGACAGGTGACACTGCTGAGGAACGGTCGTACTGCACGTTTTAAATGTGTGTGTTAAAGCGGTGGATCGGCACCACGTACACGGTGATACTGCTGCATTATGACCATCGTCAGGTAACGTGTCACAGAATATTCCTTTAGCCATGATATCACTGGCATCTTCTTTCCACTTATTCCTCTCACTTTGTTAAGTTTTCGTTGTTTTGATCCGACGTGATCGTTTCAATAAGCTTCACTGTGTCTGTACGTTCCACCTCATATTTTATAACGTTTCCTCTTCAGCTGCTTTATTTGTGTTTTTACTTTAAGTCAAGGGTTTGACTCCTCTTCAGTACAACCAGCTCAGGACGTGGATTTTATCCAGTCTGTCCAACACATCCTCACTGTGACCTCGTCACATGTCCACGTTTGGTCATGAACTTTCCATGTCCACATATGACGTGCAAGGTACCCTGGGTGTGTTGGTTGCTGGGGTCAAGTTTTCAAAATACACTTCTGTTTTCACAGGAAACGCACAGTTTGCATACAGTCTCTTTCAAAATAACCGTTGGTACAGCTCTGCAAATGGAGTTGGTTTTTTTTCCTTCAACAGCGAACACGTGGTTGGGTTTAGGAAAAAAGAACAGGATTTGGCTTCAGAATCTTACGGGATGCCAACACCACTCTCTCGGGTGAAAGGTGGTGTTTGTTGGACCCGCCCGCCCCAGGAGGACTTTCGCCACCTCAACTTTCATCCTTCCACCCCCTAACACCGACAGGCGCCGTTAAACTATAACAGACACAACCGCGTCTAGACCTCAGAAACGTGAGTAACGTAGCAATGCAACAACAGCTGGCAAAAAGCTTCATTCTCCTCAAAAACAATTACAAAAAGCCGCCTCCAGCTGGTGAAGCTCTTTCTGTGTGATCAGGGCCTGATACATCCAGGGTCGGTTCCATTCTGTCATCTGACACTGTCACTATTTAAGGAAGGATAATTTAAACTGAGTCTAACAGTTAATCTGTTAACGGCAGGCTGATAGAGTCTACATTGAACAACAGAGGCCCCAGAATCCAACCCTGGGGAACTCCGCAGCAAAATGTCCCTGAGCAAGGCGCTTATTCTCTAACAGGGCTCTGAATAATGGTATTTTTATATCTTGTGCACACAAGATAACTTGTTTGCAACCAGGAATCTCGACAATTAACCTTTGAGAATATTATATGTTTTTTTTAATAGTTACATATGTCGGTCTGTATGTCAGTTTTTCCACCCAGGTCTGGTGGAAGCTTGCTAGCGGAGCAGCTCACTTTGCGATTTCCACAAGTATCGCCATCTCAACCCAACAGCATTGCTGTGGAAACAGTATGGCCACCCTCCAGACTCCCTCCAGGTCGCCCCTGTGAGTAAGCAGCTCAGTTTTGAGCTGCAAACCCCCCTTTGGCATGGTCAATTAGCACTGTTAGCAGTGTCAGCATGCCTTGTGGTGCCAAGACAATTAGCAATGCTAAAGTGGTTTTGCAGCTCAAAATGAAGCCGCTCTCCCACTGGGGGGGACATGGGGGCACAGTGAAGGCTGGGCACAGTGTTTTTGCAGCAATGCTTTCCTGGTTAGCAGAGGTAATTGCCAAATAAGCGGTGCTACAAGCTAGCTCCCGCCTGACTGCAGAGCAAAACTGCAGAAGATTAAACGTATTTTTGGCATTAAACAGTTTTGGCTGCCTTGTGGCTTTGAGTGTGTTGAGGCTTCATGGGAGTTGTAGTTGGTCCTGAGCTGGTTGAGTTGAAGGAGAGTCGCTCCCAGTTTTTGTTTTCTTTGTGTTTTTCAACCATCCCAAACATTTCCAGAAAAATGCCAAAAAACCCTGCAGACATCTGACCGGTAATGTGATCTCCATCTCCTCATCCTCAAGTGCAATTAGTGAAAATACACACACCACAGGTACACACACACACACACGCACACACATGCACACACGCACACACATATCATGTAGCATTAAGACAAAAAGACACTAAAGTTCTGTTGAAACTGGTTTTAGCGGCGACACTCACGGGACACTAAACCCTCCACTGAATCCCACAAGAACACACACATACACACACACACCATCAAAGTGCCACACACACTCCTGCTCGGTGGAAATGTAATCAATGTGTTGTTCTTCTGAGCTCCATGACCTTTGACCTTACTCCTGTCTCTTGTTTGTTCAGAACCTTTGGACTGTGAGTTTTATTTTCTGTATCTTTGCTGCTCTGCTTCGTTCTGATGATGGATTTCTTTATGCAATGTTGACTTGGATGGGTTAACCCTTCAGATGGCAGCTCCTCCACCGTCTATGAAGGTTCTCCACTATATTTCACTGTACAGTAGAGTCATCATAAAGTCTTTTAACCAGAACTGTCCCTGTTTGTCCTCAGTGAGTTATTGTAAGTCTTTTCTTCATTTGGGCTCTTAGGTGTAAATAATTCTGGACCTTCAGTCAAACCAAGCAACTTCAGGTCTGTCCTGTAATTTCAGCCGTGTTGTCTTAACAACAAAAAAAAAAACCAACTTTAATTGAATAAAGTTATTTATTTGGTCTACGATAAGTATGTGGTTCAATACAGAAGTAAAACAGTATGGGTGTCCTCCTCAAAGTAGTGATTAGCAAACTTATTATTCAGCAGAATTTGGCCCATAGGTAGTCTGTGTTGAATGATGGAGGACCCACAATCGAACCCTGGGGAACTCCGCTCAGATTTATTATTGTCGTGGCAAAGTGTTTTTGATCATTGCACTAATTCTGTAAAAGGGGTTCAAAAACACAGCTCTGAAAGATGGTATTTTATATATTGTGCACACAAGATAACTTGTTTGCATCTTGGAATCTTAACTGCAGAGAATGTAATATATTTCTAACAGTTACCAATGTTAGTCTGTCGGTTAATTTTGCTACTCTTCAGTTTATTGCACTGTGCACCAACCCTTATTCCCAAAAAGGGCATTCAAAAGGATGGTTCTGAAAGATGGCATTTGATATCTTGTGTACACAATAAAGTCTATCCTTGTCCTTGCAAGGTATCTTGTTATAAACAGTTTTGTTTGTAAGCAAAAGATGTTCAGTTGTAGTTAAAAGTTATTCTCTTTTGCGCAGAAGTTCTGGTGCCGTTCACAAAAATTATCTTGTATATAAAGCTCATAACTTGAGCACAAAGTACAAATAAATACAATCTCATTATCTCGCACAATAGAAGACGCAAAATTAAACCCTGGGGAACTCTGGTCAAATATATGATTTATTCCCTAAAAGGGTGTTTAAAAAGATGGCTCTGAAAGATGGAATTTTTAATATCTTGTGCACATAAGATAACTTGTTAGCAGCAGTATGGTTTGTAAGTAAAAGATGTTCGGCTGTGGTTAAAAGTTCTCTTTTGCACAGATGTTTCTGCAACGTTCACAAAAGTTATTTCATGGCATAAAGCTCATAACTTGGGCACAAAGTACAAATAAATTTTAATATCTTGCAAAAAAAAAGTTCACAAGTTATTTTGTGTGCAAAAATGTCTCATGCATAAATGTTATAACATGCAGTCATAAGGGAAGTCCACATTGAACAACAGAGGCCCCAGAATCGAACCCTGGGGAATTTGCACCAGGTATAAATAAATCCAATCTTATTATCCTGCAAAAAAATGATCTGGTGTGCAAATTTCATCTGCTGTTTGCAAGTCATAATCTTGTGTGCAAAAGGTGAAAACCTTAGGTCACAAGAAAATAAAACTTTTTTTTTTTATCATTTTGCACTCACGGTACAGATGTGAGCGCAAGGAATTCTCATCCTGAACAAGTCCAGTAGACCAGTGGTTCCCAACTGGTCCGGTCATGGGGTCCACATTTCTCCTTTGTGATTAGTTCACAGTTCAATGTATTCAGCATCATACTTGTGTTTGGTCATGTGGAGCTGGTTTGCTGTCTCTGTCAAGAAGCTGTCTGTTATTCACTCACTTTACAGCAGGAAGTGGCATTTCAAAAAAAAGCTCATGGTGGAAATTCACTGTACTGAAACTTGACATGTTTTTGAGTCACGTGTGGTCCATTCAGAATGGACCTGCGACCTCTGTTTCGGCCCCCAACCCACCAGTTGGGAACCACTGGACTACATTGCAGCAGTTCCTCTAACAGCCAGCAGGGGGCGCCAGTGTGACAGTACAGTGATGCAGAGGAAGAAGCAGCTCTGTCAGGTGTTGGTGTCATTAAGATGGAGGCAGCACCAGCACCCAGCTCCTGTCTGGTGGTCCCTCTGAGCTTCCGTACATTTCACTTCCTGTCCACTCTGAAAAGTTTTGGTCCTTATTTAAAGTGGCCTCGATGACACAGGTGACGTTCAGGGTCTGAATAATTCTTTGACAAATGACACAAACAGGTCTGTGATTTACGCAAGAAGATGTGTGCCAGGACAATAAACAACTCTCATAAATAAATAAATAAATAGTGAGAATCAGTGAAAAGATTAACAGAGTTTAACTTTAATAGTTCAGTGTTTAAAGAGCTGTTACTGGTTGTTTGTGGCCACCAGGGGGCAGAGTAAACCCACCACCAGCTGTGATGTGTTTCTAACATGTGATCGATCAGCTGTTTACTCCATCCTGCTGACACACAATGACGTCATCATCGTGTTTGTGTCACCTGATGGATCAAAGTCCAAAATTCACTCCTTCAATTAATTCACTCATTGTTAATACGGAGATGTTGATGAGCAGCTTTGAGAGAACAAGCTGAATATTCCCACTGTACAGGGTGCCTCAAACGCAGCATCTATTTCTTTTGTTCCCACCTTTCCCTGTTCACTCATTTCCTCCCCTTATTTCCTCCTCTCCTCTCCTCATTTTCTCATAATTTCCTCCTTTCTCCATCTCCTCTTTTATGTCCTCCTCTTCTCTCCTCTCCTGGTTCCCCCTGTCCTTATTTCCTCCTCTCCTTGTTCACTCTCATTTCCTCCCCTCTCATCTTTCCAGGTCTTCTCTCCTTGTTTTCTGCCCTTATTTCCTTTCCTTTTCCCCCTTCCCTCCTCTCCTCTCCTTTTTCCTATTCTCACTTGTTCTCTACTGTCCTCTCCTCATTTTCTCTCCTTTCCTCTCCTCTCTTATGTCCACCTCTCTTCTCGCCTCCTTGTTTTCCTTTTATATTTCCTTTCCTCTCTTGTTCCCTGCTCTCACCTTATTTCCTCCTCTCCTTTCCTTATGTCCTCTCCTCTCCATGTTTCCTCCCCCCTCAGCTTCCTGTCCTCTCCACCTGCTCTTCTCTCATGTTTCTTCCTCATTTCTCCTTGTTTTCTCTCCTCACTTTATTTTGTTTCCTTTCCTTATATATTTTTTCTCCTGCCCTCTCATTTCCTTCTCTCTTGTCTCCCTGTCCTCTCTCCTTGTTTCCTCTCCTTGCCTCCTCTCCTCTCCCCCCAGCTTTCTGTTGTCTCACCTCCTGTCCTCTCCACCTGTGTTTCTTGTTTCCTTTTCTTATTTCCTCTCCTGTTCCTTGTCTCCCTTTCCTCTGTGCCTGCTTTCCTCTCATCTCCTCTCCTTAATTCCTCTCCTGTTGTCACAGCACCTGTCCTCTCCACCTGCTCTCCTCTCCTTGTTTCATCTCCTCTCATGTTTCCTCCTCTCCTTGCCTCCCCGCCCTCTCTACCTGATTTCCTCTCCTTGCCTCCTGCCCTCTCCCCCTCAGCTTCCTGTCGTCTCAGCACCTGTCCTCTCCACCTGCTCTCCTCCCTTCGTCTCTCTGCTCCCCGCTGTGCTTCTGCTCGTGCTCCCTTCTTCCTGGTCGTCATCAGAACTGTCGCCGTGCCAACCCCAAACCATCCATCAGCCTCCAAATATAAACACAACATATGCTGTGATGAAGACACGCTGCAGTGTGTGGCGCTGTGAGGGAGGACGCAACAACACGCTGCTGCCAACAGTGAAGGAAGCTCGTCTGTCTCCTCCTCCTCCTCCTCCTCCTGCTGAGGCACACACTGAGGACTCACCTGGACCGTCTCACCTGGTCAGATCAGTATGATGTAATGTTCCTCTCATCATCAGTGCTGAAAGCACTCAGATATTTCACTGAAGTTAAAAGTACCAAAGTTTGACCAAGTTAAAGTTCTCATGATGCAGAATGATATAAATTACTGGACAACATTTACTCAGATAAAGTATTGAATTGTACTCGAGTAAATGTACTTCCTCCCACTGCTTTTATTCTGAAGGTCTCAACAGAGTACCTGCTGTTGTGAATGCGCCTGGTCCTTGAATGCAACGTTAGGTGTGTGTGTGCTGTTTGTGGCGACAGAGCTGTGATGTGGGAGGATGGCTTCTCTGCTGCTGCTGCAACAGACGTGTTGCTGACTGACAGCTTCCTGTCTTCAGGTCTCTGATGGACGAGGAACTCTCCTGAATCATCACAACAAAATATGAGAAATATCTGCGAGGTTCGACCTCAGCAAGCCGGCGCTTATATAACACAGATTACAACATTTGTTCAGGCCATATTTCACAACATATTAAATAAAATCAAAACCAGGGCTGAAGGAATAACATTTAAATTGTGATTAATCACACTTTGAAGTCTGTGTTAATGAGATGAAGCAAGTCTTACCGGAGTGTCCTGAAGTTTATTTTATGATTCATGTCATTGGTGCACAGTGAGGTCTTCATGCCTGCCGACATCAGGCCATGAAAACGAGCGGCATTTTCTGAGGTACTGAAAACTGTCTTTCCCTCAATAGGAATAAAAACGTGAAATCAAAACGACTATCTGAAGTTCATGGTCACATTGAAAGCAAAATAAAAAAAACATGAATGAACAAAAAAGTGTGTTAAAGTAGCCGGTCATGTTTCCACTTTGTTGCTAAAGGTCCTGACACACCAAGCCGACGGTCGGGCGTCGACCAAAGTCGGGCCGTCGGTGAGCGTCTGTCGGCCTAGTTTTAGCGGTGTGTCCCGCACCGTCGACAATTTGGCGTCGGCGGCTTTTCGGCCGATTGAGCAAGTTGAATCGGCGGCGGAGCTTGTCGGTGAGAGAGATCACTCTGATTGGCTGTTCAGGTTTTATTTCCTCGCCCCTGTAGCGAGTGAATCTGCCTGTAGTGAAACCGGGGCTAACCGGTGCTTCCTCCTCAGGCTCCACTTCACTCAGCTGCCCCACAGACCCGCTGCTTCTTCACACTTTAACCTGAATAACAAACCGGAGCTAGCTGGGAGCACAACAGTATTGGCACTTTGTGCAAAAAACCTGTGTGTAACGCGGGGTTCACTGTAGGCAGCTCAGGCTCCTTGTTGTCCCCTGCTGTCATGTCAAAAGTTGGGACGTTTGATGACTGTTGAGGGTGAGAAGTGTCCGTCATTACACACTCAACTTTTGGACTGTTTTGAGCACGCCAGTAGTGCACTGCATTTTCCTGCACTGTGCAGCGTGAACGCACTTAGTGCACTCAAAATATGAAGTGTTTAGTACAGAGGTGTGAGATCTGAGACACACTGACAGTTTCAGGGGCAAATCCTGCTGGAGAAACAGCTGCAGGTCTGTAAACACAACTGTTTTTGTTGTTTGCTGGTTTGGAACAGTGGCCTGCCGCTTGCCATGCGTCTCTCCACCCTCCTCCACTCCACCTCCTGATGCTTGGTCGTCCACATGTGGCGTCCAAGGTGGGTGTGTTGGTTGTTGACGTTCTGGGACGCCGTGTCAACTTCAGCCTGTTACATACATTGTCTGTTTTCAAAATACACTTCTGTTTTCACAGGAAATGTACAGTTTGCAAACAGTCTCTTTCAAAATAAAAGCACTATGTCAGTACAACACCGTCAGCTGATGTTTTTTTCCTTCAGCAACACACACGTGGTTGGGTTTAGGAATAAAGAACAAGGTTTGGCTTTACAATCCTACAGGAAGTGAACACCGGCCTCCTGGGTGAAAGTCTGTGGTTGTTGGATATATTATATCAAATTAAATGAAATTATATCATATCATGTTATGTTATTTTATATTTGATTACATTAAAATATATTATACTATATTATGATGTATTAAATAAAATTAGATTATATTAAATTTAATTAAATTATATTATAGTATGTTATATTATATTATTTTATTTTATATTATGTTGTATTAAATCAAATTAAATTAAATTATATTAGATTTAATTAAATTAGATTATAATATGTTATATTATTTTATTTTATATTAGATTAGATTAAATTAAATTAAATATAAGTAATATAATACATAAAATATATAAATGTTTATTGAAACGAATTAGATTATATTAAATTAGGTATATTATATTATATTATGTTAAATTATATTAAATTAATTTACATTAAATTTAAATGCGACACACACCTGTAAGAGCTTTAATTCCGTTTGTATTTAATATTTTAATGTAACAGAGTGTTTTTACTGTGTTTTACTTTCCTCACACCTTCATCATCTTCATCATCATCGTGTCACCTTAAAAACTCCTCCGGCGGTGACGTCACGTGAGCTGCAGCAACACGGCGCGAGCAGAGAGAGAGAGAGAGAGAGAGAGAGAGAGAGAGAGAGGGAGAGAGAGAGAGAGAGAGAGAGAGAGCAGCAGCGCGCGGACACGGCACAGGTGAACGCACGAGCCTCATCGTCCGCAGGAGGAAGAATAACAGCGAAGAAGAAGAAGAAGAAGAAGAAGAAGAAGAAGGAGCCCCCGCTGAGAGGAGAACCACACCGCGGTCTGTGTCCCTCCTTCCTCCTCCTCCTCCTCCTCTTCCTCCTCTCCCGCCGGTATCGATCCGCCAGCGGCTGATTACCGATCAGATTTTCTCGGTGTGGCTCGACGCTTGTTGACTGATTGAAGGAAGGAAGGAAGGGAAGTGGGCGCGTGGATTTGTGACGAGGAAGAGGAGCAGCTCACCTCACCGAGCAGCACCGAGCAGCACCGGGAGATGGAGAGCAAGGAGAAGGCACCGGCAGGTAGGACGGAGAGGGTGGAGATGGATGGATGGGTGGAGGGAGCGATGCATGTTGGGTACAAGTGTACTGCGGTATCCTGCCTGCTGCTCACATCCTGAATGCAGCTGCACTGGAGCTCTGAGGTGTGGTTATTATGGGATGGGGTGCAGTGTGTGTGTGTGTGTGTGTGTGTGTGTTGTCAAGCAATCGGCTGAGAGACGCCTGATGCAGCAAAACACAGAGAGGCAGACAGGTGAGCTGAGGGAGAGACAGGTGGTGAGACAGACACACACAGAGAGACAGGACGCTGCAGACAGATCGAGGCGTTGAGACCGACGAGAGACGAGGTGGGGACGGACGGATATGAGGGTGGAGGCGGGGGACAGGAAAGTTGACAAGTGGTCAAAGATCTGAGAGACGGACGTGAGCTCAGAGACACAGGTGGTGAGACAGACTGAAGACAGACAGGATGTTGCAGGCAGACAGGGAGACGAGAGACGGTGAGATTGTCAGGAGACGGATAGGGAGGAGACAACAAGGTGGAGAAACTGACATGACACTTGGACGGCGGGGTGGGGACGGATGTCAGGACACAGAGACACAAGGACAGGAGGAGAGGGACAGACAGGAGACACTGACTGAATGTGACCTCTGACCCCTGGGTGTGACCCGGGACAGTGAATGTCTCACTTCCTGCAGTTGTCTCTATTTAAAGGGAAACTTTGACAATTTTTAACTGGCTGTGTCATCGCAGTGTGTGCAGGTGAGACGTCTTTGGCTCGTCCTCCTCTGTCCCACGACTGCCTACAAGTCCCCGTCTGTCCCCACCCGTCTGTCCACGTCTGTACCTGTCTGTCCCCCACTATCCCTCTGGGTTCATTTTGCAATAACAACCCAGTCGCCCAACAACTCCCCTCAAACTGTAGCTGCTGCTGTCACAGAGGGACGGACAGGTGGAGGGACAGACAGGTGGAGGGACAGACAGGTGGAGGGACGGACAGGTGGAGGGACAGACAGGTGGAGGGACAGACAGGTGGAGGGACAGACCACAGTTGGGTGCGTCTCCCTTTATAGGGCGGGTCCATCCAAGTCAGGTCCTACAGAGGCTCCACAAGACTCCGCCCTCTTTCCAGTCAGGCGACACGTGATGAGCATGTTTCCATGACATCAGAGGAAACCAGTTTATTGTGTCAGTCTGACTAAAACTGGACTTTTAAGTTACACGTTATGTCATGTTAGCCTGACTGACATTGTACTAAATCGAATTTCTTGAAGTCGTACTAAAGTCCAGCTCAGACGGGACATCGGTGATGAGACAAACCGCCAGTGTTACTTGAATAAGTAAACACTGAGCAACGGGACCAGACTGGCCGACCCGTATGCTCTCACTCAGTGGATGGATGATGTCACAGGAAGCCAATCTTACAAAGGAGGACCACACTTGTTTGTTTTGCTATGGAAGCTAACGTTAGCTAATGTGCTAAAAAGTTAGCGTTGCAGAGAAATCCAATATTCCTCTTAATCCCTCCCCAGTTTCTGATGAGGTGGACATGATAACCCTTAATACACATAACCTTATTCATCCCTACAACAGGAAATACTTTTTCCCTAACCTGATATGAAGTGTGCGCTGCACATGTGAGCATTTTTGATGATGGCCTCCGTCCAGTCCTTTGGTCTGATCACATTTAACCATAGTTGTCTTTGTTTTTGTTGACGGGCAGTGGCGGCTGGTTTTGAGCCATGACTCCTTCTGTTCTGGCTCCAATAACACAACAAGACACACACATGTTAACACTCCTGTGGAGCCTACAGCCCTGTCAATAAATGGATTCCTCTCCCAGTCATCCAGTGACATCAACAAGGTGATGTCACTGGATGAAGAATCTTGCCTTTATTGTCAGAGGAGACAGTTTGTATCATCGTCATAAAACGTTTGTTCAACCAATAATAACTCTTCCATTGTCATTCCTTCAAGGCTCATTCTGACTGATAATATAAATCCTGTAATACTGTGATACAGTGAAACTACAATATTTCCTGAGGTGGTTATCGCACAGTGACATCGTCATGGCACTGCAACCTGAAAGATAAAATGCTTCCATACCTGAGCTTTTAAAACCTCTTGCACTTCACCCCCATTCTGTAGCAAAAACACCTAAAATGACATACCCAAATTAAAATGACTGTAGCTTCTGAGCCGCTCTGACTACATGCATGCATGAGGTCTCGCCAGAAAGAAAACTCTCTGAAGTTTCTTGTGAAACTGTCAGTAACACTCTAGGTGATACAGAGACAGAGTAATGGGCCTCTGAAGCCAGTAACAAGTTGAAGATTTTGCCTAAAATAAAATACAAAATATGTTTCAGGATGAATAACTGTGTGTGGCTTCATCTGAGCAGGTAAATGACACTGTGGGGCTGTAGGCACACTATCAATGAACACTTGTTTCACATTTGAAGAAGACTGCTCAAAGTATGACCATTCTACAGTGTTTTTACCATGAAAAGATCACTCTGCTTCAAAACAGTACTATCAGTGATCAAACAACACTCAGCCAGCTTCAAACATTGTACCTTATTGAAATCAGGTGTGATTATGATAGCTGATGTTGTTTATGACAGAAACACCATAAAATATCACCAAATAAAGCCATATGAAACGTGAAGGTTATGATCCCACTTTCTAGACGGTATATCTCAGCCAAAAATAGTGGTAGGAGTGAGACTCTTACCTTTTATAAAAGAGCTAAGTCCCCGCTAACAGTTCCACATAAGATCGCGAGTAATCCTTTAACTTTTCCTGTTGAAAAACGTCGTGACATGACTTGTCACCACTCATCGCGATTTTGGACTTTGTGTGTTTAGGCTGCTCTGGTGTGAAATACATAATCAATTATAGCTGTTGTGCAGCGATGGGTCGGGTCCGGGCATTTTTAGGCAATTCTGAGCAACAAGCAGAAGAATTGGAAGACATTTAGGAATTTAATGTTGGTAATTTGTCTTTAACAGTGATTGATTTGCTCCATAAGTGAAAAACTGATGTTTAAAATTGGCATTTTTACATTGACTCCAATTGTTCACATTATAGCAAAATTCAAAATGCTGTCAAAAATTCAGTTTTTGAGATACAATTCTGAAACTTGCTGCACATCATCTACCATGACTCTAGAACTTTGTCATTCTTTTCATGAACATTGAAGATTTATTCAGCAAGAATTTACGTGTACATGTTTACAGTACCGTTTACGGTCAAACATTTTGATGCACTGTAGGCTCAATTTTTGATAAATCAAAAATCTGAGAAACGTAGTTTGTATAGGACAGTGTGAAGATGCTCTGTAGCAAGTTTTTAATAGGTTTAAATGTACAAAAGTTTCTTCAGTATTGGGGCTACAGTTTGATGAAAGTTGTAAAGTTGTAGCACGTATGGTTGATTTGTTATGAATTTCTTTTCAAAGTTTTGAACTTTAGAGGCTTGCTGTAGCGCCATCATCAGGACTATTGGCTTGAGTTTACAGCTGAGGATATCTGGCATGACACTGGACCTTTGTGCAAAGTTTGGTGAGTTTTCACCCATGGGAAGTATGATTTCCTTGGAAGAAGAAGATGAAGAAGAAGAAGAATACCTAGGATTACAATAGTGTCCCGGACCCTAATAAATGAAAAACAATGTTATTTTTGAAAAGTCGAGAGCTTCCTGAATCCGGCAATCCCAAGCATCACATGGTTTGATGACGTAGTGCGCCTGGGAGATACCATTTAACAGAGCAGGGGGGGAGCGAGGACGTCGGAGTCCTGGTGGAGTTAGAGAGGTTAAACCAGTCCAATTGTTTCCATGTGCTGTTACTCACAGTGATTACATACTGTGATATCTCACTGAAAAAAGTATGACAGAGTAAATGTTGTGCAGCTTTCTAAGTGCATTAATGAATTGATTTGAAAGCACCTTAGAGTCTGCTGCCTGTATGGGAGTAACAAAATGACGGGGAGTCAGAGAGCAGCGTCTCTGCTGCTCCGTCACCTGCAGGAAAAGTCAAGACACTGAGTGGACCAGGTGCACGTTTTTTAAGGTGACACAGACTGAGCAGAGAGTGACTTTGGTTTGAGTTGGTAAATGCCGCAGTGTGTGTTGGTCAGCTGGTCTTGTTTGTTAACGTCACTGCTGATCACTGCTGCACCTTGTTTTCGTTTGTCTGTGGGTGATGGGAGAAGAAAGTGTTTACAGTATACCTCAGGTTCACCTGGAAATAGAATCATGCAGATATTAAATTAAAGCACCTGCTGCCTTTTGTGAAGATGAATTACAAGTTAACTCTTGTGGGTGCTGCGCTGTAGACTGTCCAGGTGCTGTGCTGTAGACTGTCCAGGTGCTGTGCTGTAGACTGTCCAGGTGCTGTAGACTGTCCAGGTGCTGTAGACTGTCCAGGTGCTGCGCTGTAGACTGTCCAGGTGCTGTAGACTGTCCAGGTGCTGCGCTGTAGACTGTCCGGGTGCTGTGCTGTAGACTGTCCGGGTGCTGCGCTGTAGACTGTCCAGGTGCTGTCCTGTAGACTGTCCGGGTGCTGAGCTGTAGACTGTCCAGGTGCTGAGCTGTAGACTGTCCGGGTGCTGTAGACTGTCCAGGTGCTGCGCTGTAGACTGTCCGGGTGCTGTAGACTGTCCGGGTGCTGCGCTGTAGACTGTCCGGGTGCTGTAGACTGTCCAGCTGCTGTGCTGTAGACTGTCCGGGTGCTGAGCTGTAGACTGTCTGGGTGCTGTAGACTGTCCAGGTGCTGTAGACTGTCCAGGTGCTGCGCTGTAGACTGTCCGGGTGCTGTAGACTGTCCGGGTGCTGCGCTGTAGACTGTCCGGGTGCTGTAGACTGTCCAGGTGCTGCGCTGTAGACTGTCCAGGTGCTGAGCTGTAGACTGTCCGGGTGCTGTAGACTGTCCAGGAGCTGTAGACTGTCCAGGTGCTGCGCTGTAGACTGTCCAGGTGCTGTAGACTGTCCAGGAGCTGTAGACTGTCCAGGTGCTGCGCTGTAGACTGTCCAGGTGCTGTAGACTGTCCAGGAGCTGTAGACTGTCCAGGTGCTGCGCTGTAGACTGTCCGGGTGCTGTAGACTGTCCAGGAGCTGTAGACTGTCCAGGTGCTGCGCTGTAGACTGTCCGGGTGCTGTAGACTGTCCAGGTGCTGCGCTGTAGACTGTCCAGGTGCTGTAGACTGTCCAGGTGCTGTAGACTGTTCAGGTGCTGAGCTGTAGACTGTCCGGGAGCTGTAGACTGTCCGGGTGCTGTAGACTGTCCAGGTGCTGTAGACTGTTCAGGTGCTGAGCTGTAGACTGTCCGGGAGCTGTAGACTGTTCAGGTGCTGAGCTGTAGACTGTCCAGGTGCTGAGCTGTAGACTGTCCGGGAGCTGTAGACTGTCCAGGTGCTGAGCTGTAGACTGTTCAGGTGCTGAGCTGTAGACTGTCCAGGTGCTCATCACCCCTAATGATGAGGACATGATGCAACAGCATACTCGCCAACCCTCCTGAGACTGTGACTCCAGAGACTCCTGTTATTCTCTTCCACCATCACACATAGATTTCAGCTCTGTGGGAACGACTAAAGGTCAGTGAGGTGCGATTAGGGCCGCAGCATTTTTTCAGCTGGTTGTGTCTGGTTGCTATGATACAGAATGTTTGTGGAGGTAAAAATGTTGGCACAGGGTAAAGTACTTCCTCTGGTCCTCGCTGTGGATGAAGGGAAGTTGTTGAAGCTGAAAAATCTCCACTCCCACCAGTAATATCGCCCGGTGGGGATTCACACCTATTTGCATCTTTGGTATTTCATCAGGGACGGGGCCTTATGTCCTGTTGTGTGGACGATGTGCGTTCTTGTCGTCTCTCATTTGGTCATCCAGTCACTCTTTTGTCACCTAACAACAATAAATTGACATGGACAAGATACTGATGCCGTCAGTTTGCTCTTTAGATTGCGCTGTCAGTCAGTTGGTCGGTGGTGAAAAGGGGCGAGGCCTGGACACGTGCACGTACGAGGTTGCAGCTATTGTTGAGACTGACAAGAACTGTCGATGCATCGGTGCCCTCGTCTTACAAGAGTCAGAGCAAACGTTTAAATGAGACCTTGTTGATTTAATACGACTTGTTTCTAAATCTAGGGACTGATGCATCGTGCCCAAAGGATTGTGGGTACATTAAGAGCTGAGGATCCTTTAAATCCTCTGAACAAAGGATTGGATGTTGAAGCATCCTTGAAAAGCAGCTGTTTAAGGATCCTTCCTCGACTTTAATAATCACCCAGCTGATGATGATGATGCTGACAGACTGACGCAGCTCGGCTGTGGGAGGAGGAGGACAGATGACAGACATCTCAAACCTCCAGAGTTCACCCATCAGATTTCAGTCCGTCCTAAAATGTTTTCTCTTGGATCGGTTTTCACTTTGCTGTTCTCAGATCAGGTATCTGATCCGCTGGAGACGCATGAAGTGACTCAGTGTTTCTGTAAATAACGGGCAGATTGCACTTTATATTCGTGGAGCTTCCTGTCGGCCTGTGAGAGGAAACTGTGCTGAAGTCAGTGAAACATCTGTGAGCTCTTTATTCTGAAGAGCCGAGCAGAGCGTGAGTCAGCTCCCGACATGAACGCTGCGTGAAATCACCAGCACACTTTATACCTACTCAGCTGTGATATAATTAAAGGAGCAGTTCAGCGTTTTCTGAAACTCTTTCTGTCTGTGTGTAAGACATTCCTGTAAATCCTCTGTGATTTAAGCAGAGACTTTTATTATGTCTCCTCACTGGCTACAGCGCAGGCCAGTGGACGTGATATCTCTCTCTACAGTTTGGGACAAATGTCCACTTGGAGTCAACGTTGAACTGATCAGTTTTTGGTGCTCATAGGTCAAAGGGCAAGGTCACTGTGACCTTGCTTCCATCTCATTCTCATGACCACAATATCTCAAGAACAGGTTCAAATAATGAAGGTCAAAAGGTCAAAGGTCAGCTTGACTGTGACATCATCATGTTTTAACGTCATATCTCAGGAACAGAAGTGGAGACATTTGGTCAGATACTGAACTGGTGACTCTAATCTTGAACCTGTGCTGATTGTATAGATCTTCTGTGTGTGAAGCATCCATGTTTTCACTGACATGATGGAGACTGTCAGAGACACTGGACTGGTGGGCGGAGTCATACAACCACAGGGTGGACTGGTGGGCGGAGTCACACAACCACAGGGTGGGCTGGTGGGCGGAGTCATACAACCACAGGGTGGGCTGGTGGGCGGAGTCATACAACCACAGGGTGGACTGGTGGGCGGAGTCATACAACCACAGGGTGGACTGGTGGGCGGAGTCATACAACCACAAGGTGGGCTCGTGGGCGGAGTCATACAACCACAGGGTGGGCGGGTGGGCGGAGTCATACAACCACAGGGTGGACTGGTGGGCGGAGTCATACAACCACAGGGTGGACTGGTGGGCGGAGTCATACAACCACAGGGTGGGCTGGTGGGCGGAGTCATACAACCACAGGGTGGACTGGTGGGCGGAGTCATACAACCACAGGGTGGACTGGTGGGCGGAGTCATACAACCACAGGGTGGGCTGGTGGGCGGAGTCATACAACCACAGGGTGGACTGGTGGGCGGATTCACACAACCACAGGGTGGACTGGTGGGCGGAGTCACACAACCACAGGGTGGACTGGTGGGCGGATTCACACAACCACAGGGTGGACTGGTGGGCGGATTCACACAACCACAGGGTGGACTGGTGGGCGGAGTCATACAACCACAAGGTGGACTGGTGGGCGGAGTCTAGTTTTGGTCGGTACAGGTTGTTGTTCGTATGTTATTTTATGGGAGTGAACGTGGCTTCATGTACATGTCAGACACCTTCCCATGAAAAGAACTCCTTGGTGTTGTAACAGGAAGTATCACGATCATCTTGGTATAAAAACTGTGCACATCCTCTTTAGCTCAAAGACTTTTACCCTGGAAGTTTTAGATTTTTCTTTGCTTTATGCACTTTGTGTATTTGCTGCACATGTGGTTATTTTAAATCGACATTTTCCAGCTGCGTTTTTATTCATTTTCATACATAAATAACAGGAAATACTATCAAATGGTTTATTCAAACTAGTATGAATATTACTTGGAACAGCTACCTCATGACAATTACGAATCATTCATCTGATCTCACTCTGACAGAGAGCGCTCTGGTTTCATGGGACACCTTCCTATAAAATGGGTCGTTCTGTGTTCTATCAGGAAGTATCGCGATCGTCGTATTTTACAGACTGTACTTGTCGCATGTCTGAATTTCCTCTAAAGCTCATGGACTTTCTCTTCCTGCATGTGATTTTCCAGACGTGTTTTTATGAATTTTCACGTAGAAACCCAAAAATTAAGACAGAAGTTTCGAGGGCTGGGAGTCACCAGAAGCACCACGATGTGATATCATCACGATACTTCAGTCATGATACAATATTGTTGTGATTTTAAAGATTTTTGCGGTATGCTGTACACATGGACCATCTGCAGCACGGATGCACGATAATATTAGCACGTCATCGGTCTTGGCACTTCGGCGTTGGCGGCTTTTTGGCCGATTGAGCATGTTGAATCAGCGGCGGAGCTTGTCAGTGAGAGAGATCACTCTGATTGGCTGTTCAGGTTTTATTTCCTCGCCCCTGTAGCGAGTGAATCTGCCTGTAGTGAAAGTTAAAAGGTTCAGTACCACCAC
This sequence comes from Epinephelus awoara, assembly GCA_035609425.1. NCBI lineage: Eukaryota > Metazoa > Chordata > Actinopteri > Perciformes > Serranidae > Epinephelus > Epinephelus awoara. The sequence continues at coordinate 43,245,219 of CM069297.1, forward strand.
CTCCTCTACTGTGGCCTTGTTTGTTGTTGAGTGAAACTTTTGACTCCGCACTCTGGTGCCATCTATTGGCTGTATCCATGACATCATCAAGGACAGACAAATCTATTTTCGTAGGAGAATAAATGAGACGTTTTCTCAGGAACTTTAGACGATATCTGTAGAATCAGGTTCAGACCTCGTCTAACACAACAGGAGATGATCCGTCTCACCCACTGGAAACACTCTGTTTAGTTGGTAGAGCGTGAGTCTCTTGTCGTCCCTTGAATTTGTCCGACCATTTTGGCTTCGGCCCGTACCCTCAGAAGCTCCTGAATCTCGTTATCTCTCCGTTTTGACATTTTGGCTGCTGTCTTAGTGTAACTGAGTCGTCTTCATCCTTGAATGTTCGTTTACTTCAGCTTTTGTGTGAGCGTCATGACAGAAACGTCACCAACATGCCCGCTCATTTGCTGTGAATTGTCCCGACGACGACCTGCTGTGTTCACACACGGGATCAGTCAGACGTTAAATGGACTCTTAATGTCCACTTGAGCTTATTAGACGTCATCAGCAGCTCTTCTGGGTCATGTTGAGACAAATTCAGCTTTTCAGTTCATGTATGGAAGGGGCCTCAGATCAGCTGGTGTTTGAATGAGAGGAGGCGGGGCCTAAAGAGGCGGGACTGCCAGAGTTCAGTGTGTGTGTGTGTGTGTGTGTGTGTGAGTGTGTGTGTGTGTGTGTGTGAGTGTGTGTGTGTGTGAGTGCAGGTGAAATGAGGTCAGGTACAGTTTCAGAATGTGTGTGTTTGTTTACAGACAGATCAGCTTGTGGTATTGATTCTGGGATCAGATCCACACCGTTAAGGACTGTAGTGACCCGAGAAACCCGACACACACACACACACACACACACACACACACACACACACACACACACACACACACACACACACACACACACACACTGTGTCCCAGAGGAGGTGTGTATTTCTTGTCGATTTCTGTTTGTGTTTCTGCTGATCAGCCGAGAAACACCCAAACTGTGCGTACCTGTGTGTGTGTGTGTGTGTGTGTGTGTGTGTGTGTGTGTGTGTGTGTGTGTGTGTGTGTGTGTGTGTGTGTTTCAATTAGATAAACCAAATATTCAAACAGTTTAAATTAAAACGTAACAGTCTGTAGTTTGTCTGTGGTCGGACATCACTGTCAGTTTGCTCGTCCATCTGATCGATCAGTGAGATAAACTCATCAATAAAAATGGAGATGGAGGGCAGCAGAACATGAGCTGATCAGATGATCAGGACAGAAGCAGCTCAGGTTCAGGTGTAAAGATTCAGGATCGAGTTTAAGTATTTTTAAACTTATTGTTCAGGCTTTCCCAGAATACAACAGGTCACAGCAGGATATTAAACTCAAAACCATCTCTGATGACATCAAAGTGAAAAAACTCAGTGTGGTTTGTTTTTGCACATCTGGGTGATGCTGTCGAGTGTGTGTTAGCTTGTTGGATGTGTTTCCATTCACACCGGGCTGTCTAACTTAATTTTGGACAGTGTGGTCTCGATCACAGAGTGAATGAAAGGATGTTAAAACAACTCTCTGTGCTTCTGATCTGTAACGTTGACAGGAAGTGACCACCATGAGACGGCGCATCATCTCTAGTCAACAACTCTCTGTGCTTCTGATCTGTAACGTTGACAGGAAGTGACCACCATGAGACGGCGCATCATCTCTAGTCAACGACTCTCTGTGCTTCTGATCTGTAACGTTGACAGGAAGTGACGACCATGAGACGGCGTATCATCTCTAGTCAACGACTCTCTGTGCTTCTGATCTGTAACGTTGACAGGAAGTGACCACCATGAGACGGTGTATCATCTCTAGTCAACAACTCTCTGTGCTTCTGATCTGTAACGTTGACAGGAAGTGACGACCATGAGACGGCGTATCATCTCTAGTCAACGACTCTCTGTGCTTCTGATCTGTAACGTTGACAGGAAGTGACCACCATGAGACGGTGTATCATCTCTAGTCAACAACTCTCTGGGCTTCTGATCTGTAACGTTGACAGGAAGTGACCACCATGAGACGCTGTATCATCTCTAGTCAACGACTCTCTGTGCTTCTGATCTGTAACGTTGACAGGAAGTGACCACCATGAGACGGCGTATCATCTCTAGTCAACGACTCTCTGTGCTTCTGATCTGTAACGTTGACAGGAAGTGACCACCATGAGACGGTGTATCATCTCTAGTCAACGACTCTCTGTGCTTCTGATCTGTAACGTTGACAGGAAGTGACCACCATGAGACGGCGTATCATCTCTAGTCAACAACTCTCTGTGCTTCTGATCTGTAACGTTGACAGGAAGTGACCACCATGAGACGCTGTATCATCTCTAGTCAACGACTCTCTGTGCTTCTGATCTGTAACGTTGACAGGAAGTGACCACCATGAGACGGCGTATCATCTCTAGTCAACGACTCTCTGTGCTTCTGATCTGTAACGTTGACAGGAAGTGACCACCATGAGACGGTGTATCATCTCTAGTCAACGACTCTCTGTGCTTCTGATCTGTAACGTTGACAGGAAGTGACCACCATGAGACGGCGTATCATCTCTAGTCAACAACTCTCTGTGCTTCTGATCTGTAACGTTGACAGGAAGTGACCACCATGAGACGGCGTATCATCTCTAGTCAGGTGACACCATCAGCTGGCTTGAGTCGAGCTCAGACTGGCCAGTTCACACCGCTGACACTTTTCTCTGCAATGTACTAAAACAGTTTCCTCTCGTCGTCAATCTTTGATCTGACCTGACCTTCAGGAAGAAGTGATGTAACAGCCACTGTGTGACATCATCAGGAGACATCATCAATTGGTATAAAGATGCTTCAGATGTTTCCATCAGGACTCAGTGTTAGAAAGTATGTGAAGACAAGTGATCACATATACATTATTATTATTATTTATTGATAAGCTATAGTGTGTGTGTGTGTGTGTGTGTGTGTGTGTGTGTGTGTGTGTCCAAAAATGAACTATGATTTAAGGCCACACGCACACACACTCCCCTCCTCCACTGTGTGGGAGACGAACATTAACAGCAGGAGATGCTGAGCTCAGCAGTCAGGCTGATTAGTGTGTGTGTGTGTGTGTGTGTGTGTGTGTGTGTGTGTGTGTGTGTGTGTGTGTGTGTGTGTGTGCGCCGTTCCCTGTTTTTATGACCTTTTGTTCTCAGTACTGGTTTCTCTGGTCTCCATCATTCCCAGCAGCCCCTCAGCTCTGATTCAGTTTCTCATCAGTTTATCAGTTATTGATTTATAACCTGCTCTGTGTGGACGGTGACATCATCAAACAGCTGATGACATCATGTCTATTTAAAGCAGCGGGGCTTCAGTAGCAGCAGAATAAAGGGAGCAGATGGAGGCGGACGTCTCAGAGGAGACGGAGCAGGAAACTGCTGACGAGGAAAAATCACACGTAATCCTTTTAATGTGGAAGAAAAAGCTTCAGAGTTTCACTGTCAGGCGTTTAGGTTAAAACACATTGAGCTGAATCAGCAGGGTTAATATTGATATCAGCTGATCGATAGAAAATCAATCAGCTGTTTTAATGATCAGTTTATTGTCTCAGTGTTTGTGTTTCCTCTCACAGGAAACTGAGTCTCTTAGTTTGGACCAATCAGGACGTGGTGACGTGAACTTACTTCAATCTGACTTTTCTCTCAGTTTGATCGATCAGAGGATTGATTGATTGATTATTGGGAAGATAACTGTTAGTTATGGCTCTAATTGAATTGCATCTTGATTGAAACCCAGAGGAGCTGGTTGTGAGTCAGAGGCTCATCAGTTCAGCCTGTTCTCAGTCTGAAGGATCAACACAAGTCGTTCCTTCTTAATGTTCACAACTCTCAGTCTGAAGTCATCGAATACTGGCGCTCGGGCAGTGACCTCAGCGCCACACACTGATGATGAAAGCTTCACGTTGGCGTGATCCGAGGCCGGTCGCCATTGGTGTGTAACAGTGCTGGACGGATTCAGGGGGAAACACAGCCGGACAATGTCAGTTTAGAGGGTGAAAAGTCCAAGTTGTGTGTCAGGTTGCAGCAGTTTGAAGGTTTACTTTGACTGATCTGTGGTACGACATAGAAAATCTAACCTGCACATGTGCATTTAATTTCCTCCTCGACTGCCTGTCAGACTTTACACAATCGTCCATTTAAGTGTTTCTGAAATCGTCTAAAACCGGCGCTTCTTTTTTCATTTAGTGATAAACTCAGCACTCCATTTCTGCTGTGAATGATTCATCTAAAACTTTTATGTTTCATCTAAATCACGTCATAATAAACCTCATCATGTGGCAGTGGACACTAAGGAAAGTGTAAATGATGAGGTGTCTGTCTGATAAACCCAGGTGGAGACATTGATCCAAATAAATGACATATTAATCTAAATCCTGCTGAGCTCTGCTGGCGCAGGTTTCATTGAAGAGGCCCCGCTCACACTTCCAGCAAACTGTGTGCAAAGCATTGTGGGGATTTTATACCCGCAGAGGATCCACACATGGATCCTTGGGATTTCTCTGAAAGAAGGACTCGGTCCTCAGTGATATCCGGAAGGATCCTTGACATAGGAACAGTCCTTCCTTCGGCGGGTTGATGACGTAACGTCCTTCAAATTCGGCTGTTTGAGGATCCTTCCTTGACTCTGAGAAACACCTCCTGTTCTTTGTTCCTAAACCCAGCCTGTGTGTTAGTTGTTGAGTGTAAAAATTTGCAGTAGTAGTGCTTTTATTTTGAAAGAGATTGCAGACTGTACATTTCCTGTGAAAACAGAAGTGTATTTTGTTGTTAAGACTGTTTATAAGACCCATAATAGCGAGAGCATTCTTTTTCTCTGCAGCAGAGAGCTCAGGCTTCTGTCTCCCAGTCATCACGTTCGTATCTTACTTTGGGTGCTGTGCAAACTTGGTATTTCACCAAAATCACTCTTGTATTTCCACAAAATGGCTGCAGAGGACTGTTTTTCCATTGATCTCAAATAAAAACTATAATAGGTAGAGCACTCATTCTTCTGGTAGCAGAAAGCTCAGGTGTTTGTCTTTCATGTCATCATGTTGCCCACTCGTCATTGCGCCATGTTATGTGTGGTGCAAAAACAAGTGTTATCGCCAGAGGAATGAATGACACAACGCCTTTTCACTCTGCTCATAAAATGAATATATTTCAGAAACTAAATAACGCACATAGTCTCAGGCTGCTGTCAGCCCTAGAGTGTCTCCTCTGGTCTGAATCAGGGACTCGTGTTGTTCCAAAGTTGTATAATTGTCTAGAGTTGGTTCGTGTTCTCACGGCAGCATTTACAAGAGGACCAGATCAAATGCCTTGTGTGAGAAAGCTGCTCTTGATTGGTCAGAATTTCCATGTGGGAAAAATCCAGGAAGTGAAGCAAACGTTGAAGAAGAGTACACTTGCAAGATAAATGTGACACTTTCTAATGTCACAATGGAGGGACAACTACGCAGGTTGATTTTAGCGCTGCTCATCGTGGACTATATTGCTGTCATTGTTCATTTTAGTCAAACCATACAGTTTGAAAACGAGGCGCGGCTCCAACTAGAAAACAATGTTTTGATGCATTGGATGTGCTGAATGTGCATATTAAGGCAGTACAGGAGGAGGTGCACATTAATAATCCTCCAGGACTGTAACATGCTCATGTTTAACCCAAACAATGTGTCATGTGACTGCAGTTGCTTCACATCCAGGTCGAACACCTTCTCACCACAAACCAACCGCACCAGAGTTCCTTTGGTGTTTTGTTTTGGTGTGTTCACACCTGCACAAAGGAAGTGAATGAATGATTCAGTCTGAGTGAAACTGATGAAGAACAACTCAAATTGACTCTGACGCTCAACAGCTGATTGTGTTTATGAACAAACAACATACATGAGTTCTGATGGTCTGAACCTGTCCCCACCTGGAGCTGATTATAGGCAGATAATCACAGATTAAATCAGCATCATGACATCAGGCGGAGCAACAGCTGCTTGATTTCCTCCTCAGCGTTCAGGATGTTTAGTTTGAGTTCAAACTGCCGTTTGTTTGTGTTTATGATGTTTATTATAAACATGATGTCATGTGATCTGCGTCCTGCTCTCACTGCATTACTGCATCAGCACGGAACAATCAATGCTAATGTGTTAGCATGTGGCTAATGGACTCGGTGATCGATCATGATGTTCATTTCCTCCTAATGTTCCGACCGGACACTCTAAAGAAAGAGGCGGCATGTTCCTTTAAGAGCATTGCCATGGAGACGGTGTGAGAGAGAGAGAGAGTCAGCAGACCTTTCAATTATTTATGAGGCTCTTCTGCAAATGGTCTCTGCAACACACACACACACACACACACACACACACACACACACACACACACACACACACACACACACACACACACACACACACACACACACTCTCTCTCTCAGCTGTAGATGTGGCTTGATGAACAGTCTAATGTAATGCGGCTGTGTGGCTGCAGCAGATGAACAGGATGGATGTCTGAGTGCTGCAGCGCTGCATTAAAACTCCCATCAGCCCCGGCGTCACCTCCCTCTACACACTTCCTGCACTTTACCCCGCCAAAGTAAGAGTCCTCACCTGAAGCCTCTTACAGGAGCACTTTTACAGAGACGCCGCCACAGAGTCGATACGAAGTCCCGCCTTTATGCCACCGTTGCATTTTTACACAGAACCAAACGACAGCGGCGTCGTGTCACTCCAGTGTGTGATTTTCTCAGGTCTTGTCAAATGCCTTCAGCTCTCAGTGCTGCTGTCACAAACACTGACAGCTGACTGGTCTGCGTTACATCTGGTGTATGAAATGTTTCACCATCCTACGACAGACGAGCCTCCAGCAGTGAGCTACTGGTTCACCTCATACATTTACACTCAGACAAGCGGCTGTGTCTCTCTCTCACACACACACACACACACACGCAGTCAGAGGGGTAACAGTACAAATAGTCGCTAACTGTAGCATCACATGACGGTTATTAATAACTTTGCCAACAGAGTGGAGCCTTTTTAAAGCTCGGTGTTGGATGTTAGCTGCTGTTGCTAATGAGCTTGTGCTAACACTCTGGAGACGGTCCTTCAGTGCTGTGTCTGACCTGTGGCGGGCAGTCACAGATCAGACCCTCAGCGCCGTCCTGTTGTCTTCCTCATGAACTGTGAAAGACGTCCACACTGCGACATGTCTCGCCCTCCTGACAGCCGCAGTTGTTGTTCTTCTTCTCTGTATTTATCGGCGGCTCACAAACCAAGTTTAAAGGTACATGCACCAGAATAATGCATGGTTATAAAAATGTCACACTAGTGGCCTGATACACACTGATCAGCCAAAACATACAAACCACTGACAGGTGAAGTGAACAACACTGATCATCTTGTTACAGTGCAGTGGTCTGTTGGGGCCCTTGGGCTCTGACATTTATGTGGACGCCACCTGACACGCTCCACCCACCTGAACACCAGTGCAGACCAGGCACCCCCCATTATGGCAGCAGCACTCCCCAGTAGCAGTGGCCTCCCAGCAGGACAACGCACCGTGCCACACCACAAAAACTGCTCAGGAACGACCCGAGGAACGAGACAAAGACCTCAAGATGTGGACCTGGCCTTTAAATTCCCCAAATCTCCGTCTGATCAAACATCTGTGGGACGTGCTGGTACCTCACCTCACAACCCACAGGACTCAACGTGTTGGTGCCAGACACCAAACGACACCCTCCAGAGGTCCTGTGTTCATACCTCAACAGGTCAGAGCCACGTCAGGTCCAAGGAGCACCCACCTTGGATCGGGGGTGCCTCTGGGGTACCAGCACGTCCCACAAATGTTCATTGAGGTTGGGATCTGGGGTATTTGGAGGCAAAGTCGACACCTTGAGCTCTTTGTCATGTTCCTCGGGACATTCCTGAGCAGTTGTTGTGGTGTGGCACGGTGCATTGTCCTGCTGGGCGCCACTACCATCGACCAGTGCTGCTGCCATGTGGGCGGTTTACTTTGTCTGCACTGGTGTTCTGGTGGGTGGAATGTGTCAAGTACCGTCCACATGAATGCCAGGACCCAAGGTTCCTCAGAAGAGAATTGCACTGTAACAAGATGATCAGTGTTATTCACTTCACCTCGTGCATCCCTAGTTTTAATTGAACAAACTGGAGGAAACAGACGTGACTTTGCTGTAGGAGTGAGGGAAACAATCCATTCAGAGATGCATCACAGTTTCCTCTTGACAGATTTCCTGCCTTGATGCAGTTAAAAAAACAGTAATTGAAAAGTTAAAACCCAATTTTTGACATTGCAGTTTACAACTTTATAGGCCTTAAAAAATGTTTCAGTAAGTCGATGCCTTTGGACGTTGTTGGACAGAGAAAACATCAGTGAGAGGACATGTCTCTCCTCGTTCAGGTGGAGCCACCGTGCTGATCTGTTCGATTCAGTGAGGTTGTGTGAAGGGCAGCTGAATGTATGATGAGCGCTGTCATTTACCAGGTGGACTTGAACTCACCAGTCCTGTGGTGTTTTGTGGATTCTGGTTTTTCTGATCGATAGATGTTTAAAGTTTATGTGTTGTTATCTTTGGTCGCTCTGTGGACGAAGACGCAGCTGAAAGCAGAGAGCAGCGACTTGACTCTTGAGCTTCTCGACTGATGAGTCAAATCAGACGTGTAGGAGGGTGTGTGTGTGTGTGTGTGTGTGTGTGTGTGGGAGGGAGAGCAGCTCTATTAACACATTAACTTAATGACTTTAATTGATGTCGCTGCAACTGTTCTCGACCTCTGACTGTGTGTACATTTCAAATTCAGGCCTGTAGACGCTCTGCACACACACACACACACACACACACACACACACATACACACGAACAGGTGTTTCTCGTTGTCTTTGTTTTTGAAAGCAATCACACTTAAGGGTTCAAAGAGTTAAATACTTACACAAGGCGTCTGGCAGCAGCACAGTAAAGGTTATGTTGCTCCAGGTTTCAAAGGGTTAAGGCAGCTGTGTCTTTGGGATCAGGCGCTTCCCACAGTGAGCCCTGCTGCACTTCAGTGCTCTGTACCTGCACCAGGAGGGCAGGGAGGTGGTGACTGAGTGGGTGTGTGTGACGTCCTGTCCTGCTGAGGGAATAATGAGCGCAGTGGCCCCTAATGTTTAACTCTGTCAGCTTGGTGTGGGGAGACCAATTATCCTGGCAGCAGTGTTGGTGATGTTTGACTCTGTTAGTAACTGAAGACATGTTTAAGAAGCAGGTGGAGCAGTGCCGTAGGACTGGCTGAATAATGCTCTGGATTGGTTATGTAAGGTCCCAACAGCAGCGTTCCTTAGCGTCCCCATGTTTGGTCCCCCCTCTGTTGGGGTACCTAGCACACAGATCTGGTACTAAAAGGTGGAGCTAGAAACCCTGCAGTCTGATTGGTCAGTAGAGGACGGTCACTCTGGTTTTATGTAACCTCTGTTCATACATCAGTAAACTACAACTATAAAATGAAAGAGAAAAAATCACTTCATTCACTGGGCCGACTGCCGGCAACTTTTAAGGTGGAACGTTAACTTGTAATGTTACTCAATGCATGAGTTGATGACGTGAATCCATCAGCACACCTTAAATTTCACTGTGACAACTTTGACCATCACTTTAGTTTTTATATGACACACACTTTTAGTAATGACTTTAAAAATATAGATTAATTTGGAGCGGATTATGTGAAGGTCATATATTCTAATCCTCACTTCCTGTGGGCTACAGGGTACCATGAGGGTCTAGGTACCATGTCTGAAGGCTTACTGCTGGTTCCAAAGGTGCTAACAGGGCTTTAGAGTCCATTCAGTTTTACGCCCCTGCAGGGAGGAGCATGTCAGAGTACTGTACATGTCATTTCCTGTTACCACTAAGAGGCATCATGACTGTCACATAATGTTGACCAGTCTCTGGCTCCAGATAGGGACGTTTGTGTTTTCATATCACACTCTGCAGTTAGAGTCCTCTCTGTGACGAGCAGCGTTGGTTTAAACAGTGATTTTTATTCTTTTAATTCAGAGTGTTTCCTGGTGTAAATCAGCTGGTGTGTGTGTTTCTGAGAGGAGGAGGCTTCTGTGGATCATTCAGCTCCTCAACAATCAACACTGAAGGGATTCTGACCAGGAGATGTTTCAGCTGGTTGTAATCTGCAGTCCACAGCTAGACGCCACTAAACCCCCCTTAAATCTGACACACTGAACAAAGGGCTGGGTGATATGGACAAAAATTTAAATCTTGGTACTCACAGGCTGACTGGTGATAGAAATCCCTGGATCTTCAGCTGCAGGTCAAAGCCACATTTGAGATGTCACAAGCAGTTTTTTAAGAACCGACTGTGATCAAAATAAAATGCAAAGACAGGGATTTTGTTAACATTTGAAAACAGGCACAACAGTTACACCTCGGAAACACTTTATCTGGACACATTTTCCCCGCAAATACAACATGCTAACGTTATTAGCACAAGCCTATGGCATTTTACATTGTATAAATTAGCCTAGCAGCCAGCAGAGATTTCCTCTGCTCATATGAAGCCAGGATAAATGAATGTGTGAAATTAAAGTAAATCAAAGCTTTGTTTCCACTGAGGGAAATGGTTTCAGCTCACAGAGACACACAGGAGGTCTGCGTCACTGACGTGTGGTTACATGTCTGGGGAGGTGCACGTCAGGCTGCGGCTCTAAAAAGTGTTGATGGAGAACTTGTGAGTGAGAGATGAACACTGGTTTGCGTCATGTAATGCAACTTGACCCTGTATCGATATAAACAGTGTCTTGAAGATGTATGGATCTATATGGTACAGCTGTGATATGGCCCAGCCCTACACTGGACCTTTAAGTCCTGTTATATTAGATTTCTACATTTCCCCCCAGCAGCAGTCAGAAATACTGAGTTCTGTGTTTGTAATTGAACGCAGCACAGATCATTGTTTCTGGACTTCATGCAGAGTTTATGTTCTCATGTATTTTACAGTGTGTGTGTGTGCTGCGTGTGCTGCAGTGCCTCTGGTTGTATATAACTCACTCCATGCACATGCATTCTGGTCCCAGTAATCCTATAAAAAATGCAGTACGGCGGTCACGTGACGAATCATCCGACGCATGCAAATGAAGACGCCGAGGCTCAGCGATGACACAGGAGGGATGCGGTTACCATGGTTACCATTCGGGGAGGGCAGTTCGGTCCGAAACAGTATCGCTGTGGATATTTATCACAGCGTGGTGTCGTTGTTGTTACAGGTACACACGCTCCTGCTCGCTGGCTGCTGCGGCTGCAGTGATGATGTAAACAGGACAAACACACGTGGCTGGGGTTGCTATGGCAACATGCAAACATGGTTACCTGAGTAGCGATATGTTTTATTGGTGGATGTTTTAATCATCATGGATCTGATGTTACACAGTGACAGTTTGTAGGATTTATATAAACGTCATGTTGAAGCATCTGCAGGAGGAAATAAAACAAACCTTTAAACCCAGAGCGATTTCCAGATCAAGACTTTTTTCCTTGAAGTCATTTTCAGACTCAGGGCTGCAGAGGACTGACAGCAGAAACAGTTGCACACACACACACACACACACACACACACACACACACACAGACGCTGCTGTGCTGTGTTTATATCACAGTGTTTACTGTGATAAATAATCAGACGATGCAACACAACAGTTAAATTCAACCCATCAGCTGATCCAGAGACAGAAAAGACGTCTCATCTCGTGTGTGTCCTGGCTTCCTTCGGTCTCCAGTGAGACGTGAGCAGAAGACACAAGTTAAAGCAAACATGGCTGCAGTTCAGAGTGAATTGGGATGCACCTCCTGTCCTTCAGTGCTGCTCAGTCACACCCTGACGCCTCCTGAGCTGCTGCTGTCTGCCCCCTGCTGGACGCTCTGAGAACTCACTGCAGCAGCTTCATTCTGCAGCTTGAGCACAAACACCACAACAGTTAGTCTCTGTGTGTGTGTGTGTGTGTGTGTGTGTGTGTGTGTGTGTGTGTGTGTGTGTGTGTGTGTGTGTGTGTGTGCGTATGTGCAAGTGCTGCTCACCTGTTTGCTTGTCCTCAGCTCACACACACGGGATCATCTGCAGATGCACATGAATCAGCTCAGGTGATGTTTCGACTGTATGGAACAGAGCATTAAACAGAGTGGAGGATATCAGGATGAAGAGGAGCTGAGATGAACATTAGTGCAGTGAGTCAGGAATCGATTTAAAATCACATCTCTGAAATATTCATCATCACTTTAGGACCATCAGAGCCATCACTGCAGTCCTGCTCTGGTTCAGCATCAACACAGTGTTTTAAAGCTCTGTGATGTGACTCTGCAGTATTCTCTGTCTCAGTCTTATTCTGCTGCTGCTGCTGCTGCTGCTCTCAACTGTTTCAAACTTTCCTTTATTAAGGCTTCATTTTATTTTTGGCAGTTTTCTAAAATGAGACGCTTCAACTCAACAGGAGGCCGACCTCAGAGTCGTGTTCATGTTTCATGTTCATGTTTCATGTTTGATGAAAACAAACTGTGAAAGGCAGCAGATATTTATCTGACTGTGTGATTTGATTTGACTTTAGTGCAGTCCAGGTCAACAGGTGATACGAGATGATTTCACAGACAGACTTTGACACTGAGACTCATCAGGGATATTTTGTAATCGTCTGCTCTGAGCAGCAGCAAGATGACCTCCCAAAAGAGTCCAGACACTGGTAGTGCATGATGAGGATGATGAAGCTGATGAGGCAGATGAAGACAGTGAGGCTGAGACTGGTGAAGCTGATGAGGCTGATGGGGCCAATGAGGTTGTTGAATCTGATGAAGGATGATTAGCCAGAAGGGCCAATTAACGTGATCAGACTGATTAAAGGCTCATTTATGCTCCTTTTACGTACAAAAATGTATACGTCCGTTTCAAACGATGTTACCGTCACTGCCCACATACTTCCGTGTGCCCTTTACGTTGGCATGGATGTTAACCAATATATCCACCAGGGGGCAGCCCAGCGTCAAATGTTTATGACAACAACAAACTCAAAAACAAACATGGCGGCTGTGGAGGAGATATTGATAATGTACCTCTTGCATAAAAAAACAAAAACAGAGGCGGTGGTTGGTGAGGCCATTAAATACATCGCGACTGGAGGACGGAGAATTGAAATTGAAATGTTATTTCTTCTTCGTGTCTCACTAGAGCTACGTATCGGGTAGTGACAGCAACACTGCCCCCACGGTTCCCGGTGGTACTGCTCCGTTTGGCCCGTATCCGTAAATTTTATGGAAACATGCAGAAATACGGACGAAATGAGCACAGAGCACGGACAGAAGGCTCCGTCCGTATCCGGATCCGTATTTAAAGTTGAGCATAAATGAGCCCTAAAGTCATGAGCCTGATGAGGCTGAAGGAGCTAATGAGGTTGATGAGGCTGATGAATCTGTGATGAGGCTGATGAATCTGTGATGAGGCTGATGAATCTGTGATGTGGAGGTGGAGGGCGCACAGAACTGCAGCATGAACATACTAAAGTCACATACGATTCAGATACGATTCAGATTACGATTACGACGATAAAACAATGAATGAGATACTAAAGATGTACGTTGCATTATAGTTGCACAGCTCTCAGGACTGAGGCTTAAGTTTCACTGCAGCTACAGGTGAGACATGAAATATAACAGGCTGGTGAAGATGTGACGTTTGTAGGGATGTTGCATTGAGGGGCCACATGTACACATGCTGTGTCTTTGACGGCTTGGAAAAAGTAAGGTTGGGTGCTGGGTGCTACTCTTCTGCCAACTCTGTGATAGCTTTCAAGGGTGCGTCGGCAGGTTGTGTCTGAGGTTGTTAAGTGACCATAACAGCACCGTATTACAGCCTACTTACCAAAAACCCTGAGTGCAGAGCTGATCTTCTTCCAGGTGCTGTTCCATAAGTGTGTCTTGGGCCCAAGAAGTTGTCTGTGGGACAGCTGTAAAGCTCTGAGTCCTGCGCTAAAACAACTCCTCCATATTTACCACCGACTGATATTGATGGAAGAAGGGAAAGATATGTGTTGGCTGTGACTGGTTGTTAGGAACGCGTGCACGCTGCAGTGGCGTGGCTCTGGTTTTTGAGCGCACCTGCCGCACATCTACTTTGAAAACAATGACTTTGAAGGGGCAAAAAAATGCAGCACATGTACGGCCTGTTGGGGGTTTAATGATCCTCGACTCACCGCTCTGCATTTATCAGCCACCAAAGAAACCTTATTTAACTTAGTCACATGAACACAAATGTTTGTGTCACTAAATGCGAGAAAGACTTGGACCTAAATAACATCTTTATTTCCAAAAATAACTGAACCATCTGTAACCTCAACCTTTCCAAACTGTGACATCATGTCAGTCACCAGATGTGGCAGCAGTGTCAAGACCTGCAGAAAATATGCTGTGATGTCACAAAATATATTTCAGTCACTTTTTAAAAATATGTGATAAAGACAGCAGAGAGAAAACCTCCACACTGTAAATCTGTCTGTCATCAATATTTAGAATAAGTGCCCTCTGTAACTACTTGCCCTTAAAGGGCACCTTACAAATACCTTACAAGTCAAGCTGCAGGGATTAGTGTGTAGTGATATATATATAGTCCTGTTGACACTCTCAGAATAACTCCTCTCCTCTTACTGAGGGGTCACATGCACCCTCAGATCTCAGAGCACGACTCCAGACCAGACCTGTCACAATACCAGAAATTTACTAGTTGATACTGATCCCAGCGAAATGCCACCAAAGATTAAACAAAATATGCTGCCTCGAGAGAAACACTTTTCTTTTTGACGAGTTGAGGCGGAGCTGTGGCTGCAGCCGTACTCACATCATCACTTCATCATTTTATCCTGTTCCACATTTCTGCAGAATTTTATCATAATTAGTGCGTGACTTTTGAGTTATGGCCAAAAACATGATTTTCAAGGGCACAGTTACTTTTGACCACTAAAATCTGATCAGTTCATTTGTAAGTCCGAGTGGACGTTTGTGCTAAATTAAACTCCTTTAAGGCCATTTTTAAGATATCGTATACGAATGAGACGGGCGCAAGGTCACAGTGCCCTTGACCCTTGACAACCAAAATCTAATCAGTTAATTGTTTATTTATTGCCATCGGTGCTGCTGAAACCAGTTTAATTAAATATTTTGAGGAGAAATCAGTTCAGATTCCAGTGGAAAAAAATCTCACATTTTTGTGCTACTTGCCCCAGCTGGGTTTAAAAAAGACAAGACCAAATATTAGCAATGAATTTGACACAGTGAGCTGAACCATCTGACTAGTCTTTGGAAATATCTGCAGGTGAATTATGATCCAGAGAAATCATCTGCAAAGGGTAAGGTTTAATAAAGGAGCAGGTACCTTTGTTTTCCATATTGTACAGGAGTACACTCATTCATTTATTATAAAACTTCAATTAAAAGCCTCGTCCCAGCTGACCTGTGGCTAAGCCCCGCCCCCTCCACTCACCTGGACAAACTATCAACACTCAGTGACGGTGCTATGGCAGGTGTCACAGTACACGGCATTTCACAGGAGGCAACTGATGATTTTTGGGGACATAAGGATCAGATGTCATTGAGAAGTAACCAAAAGGGCCTAAACTACGCATTGGAGGGATATATTCATCATTTTATTGTTGAGAAGGTCGATGAAAAGCTTAAATTACAAGCCAACATTTACAGGTCACAGTGTTACGCTTGTGAAGCGCATCTGGTTGCCGTCACCATCAAAGACAACAAGTTAAAGTGCCACTGAAGTTAAGGTTTTTGGCTCAGAATATGAGAAAAGGATAACGGCCTTTTTACCATCTTTACCAAGAGTGTCTCTGCGTTAGTTTGGTGCTACAGTATTTACACTGAATCATTCAGCATAACGTTTGCCAACCTTTGTTATCTCTGCCATTACAGATAAGTTAATGAAGCTAAGCTCCAGAAGTTAACGTTAGCTTAACTAGAGCCCTTTGGTTTTACAGTAGTTTGGGCCGGGGCTTGAGGAGTAGGAGGAGGCTGTAAAGGAACAGCTCAGAGCAGGCCTTTTTGAAATATCACATTGACGAGGAAAGGATGGGTGCAAAGTGACAGTGACCTTGACCTTTGACCACTAAAAATCAACCAGTTTATTTTTAAGTCAAAGTGGATATTTTTACCAATTCAAGGAAATTCCCTCAAGGTTTTTCAGATATTATGTTCATGAGAATGAGACAGACGTACGGACGGACAACCTGTAAACATAATGCCTGAGGCCATAATAGCAGACAAAATAATTTTATTGAATGTACTATATTCCAGTCTTTGTAAACAATACGACATCACTGTTGCAACTTATCATCATTTCTGTTTTGTGTTACCGACCTGCCGTTCTTATGGACCGTCAACCTGAGTCCATGTGAACGCAGCAGAAGAGCTCAGGGTTTTGTTTTATTGGAATCAGAGAAACTTCAGTCTGACACTCAAAGTCCAACAAAACCTCCAGATTCATATTTTTTGGGACGACAGAGAAGGTGTTCTTCCTCACTATCAGACGTCCCTCTGGTTCACTGTGCTGTGACTGTCAGTGTCTCTCAGTGTGACAACAGCTGAGGGGTGTGTCGTCACATGGAGGCGTGAGCAGTTGGAGGTATGTGCAACAGGAACAGACAGACAGACAGTCAGACAGACAGACAGACAGACTATAATGAGTCGTGTGAGTGTGTTTAAAGGTGTCAGCTGCAGTGACTGACTCATCGATCGACTGACTGATTAACTGACTGCCTCTGGACTCCTGAAACCTCCTCAGCCGGCGCTTTGAGTCCGTGTGTGTGAGCTGAGTCGGCTCTCTGCGTACGATGACCCGTTACTGCAGCCTGCTCCGTCGCCTGCTGTCCGGTGAGAGTAAGGCAGAGGAGGCAGACGAGGAGGAGGCCAGCGCTCGCAAAGAGAGCAGCCAGGCTGGTGAGCGGACGCCCAACACCGACCTGTAATTACTGTAGTAGAAGAAGAGGAGTGGGAATGTGCCTGCAGGAGAGTGTTGTTGTTGTTGTTGGTTAAAAGTCAGTGATGGAAACAGAGTCAGCAGGTGCATGGCGTCCTGCTGGGGCTGAACTTTACAGCTAGATGGGTTTGGCTGTTTGCTGTCTTAACAACACAATTGGTCTCCTCATGAGCTGTAAGATGCAAAGTGATGAGTTCATGAAGAAACATGAGATTTAAAGTTATTTCTATTGGTCAGATATGTTGACAGGAGCCGTCAGTGTGCTCGTATACAGCTCTGAGGACACGCGTCATCCCTGTCAGGCATAAATACAGATATGTCACTTCATGTAGTTCATGTGGTGGGTTTTATTATTTGTTTGATTTATTTAATTCCATTATTTGCTGGCATGTAGAATGAAAGCAGATAAACTGTAAATATACATGTATAAATAGTGTTTACAGGGTTTGGTTCAGTCTCTGCTGTGTCAGTAGTGAGAGAGTCTGCAGTGAGACCAACATGCAAATAATATTCAAAACATTCAAATACACTTGAATCATTTATCTGCAGTGTCACTCAGTGTGTAGTGATGGTGAGTTTATATAAACTCTTTAAAGTGAAAACTGATTGAACACATAGACAAAAGTGATGTATGAATCCCTGCAGCTTATGGAGTTATAGACTGTAGTGTTCTACACCTTTATGTGATGAGCCACGCCCTCCGCAATATTCATTGCCTTATAGAAGCTCAGTTTTAGTAAGTTTTCCAACTTTTGCCAAGAGGGAACTTTAGATATTGGTCCCTAGATTATGTTCACCCAGTTTCATGCAGATCGCTCAAACTTCCTAGGAAGAGATCCATTTGAAGTGTTTTTCAAAACATTCAAAATGGCGGAAAATCTATATAAGCGGAAGTTATGGGTTCTTGAGGCAAATGTGTTCCTCATGAGGAGAGGCATCTCTGTGCAAAGTTTCATGTCTCTACCACATACGGGGCATGAGATATGCCCATTCAAAGTTTGACATTTCAATGGGTTGCTATAGCGCCCCCCTTTGGCCAATTGATGTAATATTGCTTCATTGGCATCCTCCCATGACCCTCTACCACTGTGCCACATTTCACATGGATTGACCAAGTCAGTGAGGAGAAAAACGTGGAACACACACACACACACACACACACACAGAGTTTTCCAGGAGATACACTCCATATTTAAGGTATATGAACATTAATATAATAGCACCACATATTAACTAGTATACAAAGTTATACATTAACAGTAATGTACTGCAAAATGCAGTTTATAATAGAGTATATAGAATTATACACAGACTATATAAGACTATATATATACAGCTATTATATATTATATATATATATATGCTGTTATATACATGAAGGTGTATACAAGATAAAAGCATATCTATATATATATATATATATATATATATACACATATATATATATATATATATATTATATATATATATATATGTATATATGTATATATATATATACACATATATACATATACATATATATATATATATATATATATATATATATATATGTACAGGCTATATGAAGGTATATAGATATATTAAGATTATACAAGCTATTTAAAGCTGTATACAGACTACATCAAAGTATATACAGGCTATATAAAGGTGTAAACAGACTACATACATGTATATAAAGCCTATATTAAGTTATATAGAGACTACACAGATGTGTGCTATATTAATGTATGTAGAGACTATATAAAGGTGTTAACAGGCAATACAAAGGTATGCTAAGGTATATATAGACTATATAAAAGTGTATACCAGGTAATGTGGTAGGGCCAGGCGGTATGGCCTAAAATCAATGTCACGGTATTATTTTGGGGGGATGCGGTGATGGCATGATATCATGGTATCGTCTTCTCTCTCTTTTTTTTTTTACACCTTAAATAAAACGATTTAAAAAGCCATACAAGTCTAGGATGGAAACTATTTATCGTCAGAAGTAAAAGGGTTGCTAATCCATCTGTTATTGTGTATAAAACCTTATATAGTATGTATAAACGTTAGAGGGAAGAGGGAGGGCCGGCGGCTCCCGGGGCCCCTTCTCCCGCGGGCCTGGGTTTGGTGCGGTCGGCCAGGCCACCTCCATCACGTAGTGAGGGAGGTGCGAGGTGCCGCCAGGCCCCGTTCTGCCGCCGTAGCCGGAGTACTGCAGTATGAAGGTTATCACAAAAGCAGTACAGCAGCTCATGTTTACTGTGGTAAGTTACCGTCACCGTGAATACTGCCCAGCCCTGTAATGTGGCAAATACATGTTTATAGAGACAAAGGACAGACAGATGTATATATTCAGCAGAGACTAATAAATGATGTACGTGTACACTCCCAGAGTATAAAGGTATATACACACTGTTTAGTGTTGTCTATATAAAGTAGTGGACACTCCTCTCCTGTTATGTCAGATATTAATCTTAGTGTATAAATATCAGTGTTAACATCTCTGATCAGATCTTAGTGTCTCACACATTCGTCAGCTCTCAGCCAACACCTCTCACTTCACAGATACCTTTTTATACACACACACACACACACACACACAGAAACACATGTATACAGACTCACACTCAGGCGGTGGTCTATAAGATATAAACACAGGACATGTGTTCTTGTTGGATAATGTAGCTGTTAGCTGATAAATCAAAGCACACGAAGCTTGGTTTACTTTAATGACCACCACAAAAGTCGGACAACAGAACTCTGACCACAGACTTAAAACATTGTTTCTCTCCTGCTGTTTCATTACACAGTGCTACAGTGGACGTACATGATGTTATGTAGTTTGCATCAAAACAACACAACAACAATTATACACAATACAGTTTCTGTTTGTTTCAGACCACAAAGAGTTGTGCTTCTGATGCAGAGCGCTCTAGTTTAAAGGTCCAGAGTTTTCCAGAGAGCTCTGGTGTCGACAAAAACAGAAAAACTCAGCGAGAGCAACATATTTAGCTCCGTAACTTGTGACAGAAACAGAACACACAACTAAAATTACCTCCAACGCCCCCGTGAGAGTGTGTCTGTGTGACCTTGACAGTGATGTCTCAGTTATATTTACAGTATCGTGTATTTCTGTCTGACCAGCTGTGTGTTTCCTCAGGTCTCTCAGCGCCTTGTGTATCTGCAGCAGGACTTCAAGTTACCTTAAGTCAGGGGAAAAATGTGTCATCCACAAATGATATCCTGTGTTCAGATAGTTATGTAGGAGAGGAAGTGAAGAGTCAAAGGTACAAAAATCAGGTCTTACAGACTCTTTAAACCATCGAGCTCCTCTTCATATGACAAACAGACCTGCATATATACTCACAGAACACAACAGTCGTATAAAACCATCCACATCGCCGACACTATCCGAATAATGACCAACATCGTGAACAAAACTATTAAGATTATTAAACACTATGACGTCAACGAGCCCACAACCAGCAGGCTGTTCTCTCATGTAGCGTGTGAAACCATAGGCTGTGTATAAAGATGGACGACATGACAGCTCCTCAGAAGTTAAGCTGAAACATCTGGATCGCCCTCTTGTGGCTGGCTGCAGTTTAGATCATGAAGCCATAGAGACTGTTTCAAACACAAATCAGCTTCACTATAACTCGCAGCATTCACAGACAAACACTTGTCTTTATCTGGACACATTTTCCCCACAAATACAACATGCTAACGTTATTAGCACAAGCCTATGGCATTTTACATTATATAAATTAGCCTAGCGGCTAGCAGACTTTTCCTCAACGTATATTAAGTCAGGAACAACATTTAACAAAGTTACAAACTTCGGTTACATTACAGCTCGCGGTTGTTCACACAGGTGGAGGGGCAGGAAACTCAATACCGTGGAGAACGCGTTTGTGCAGACTGTGGGTCTGAATGATGTCACCAGAGCAAGATGTCCAAGATATTTTAGCTTCATTTCTGTACAGTGGGAAAAGTGGAGACATATCGTCCGTCTTTATATACAGTCTGTGTCAAACCAAGGAAACTGAGTTATTTTAATGTAGGTCCTCAGGTTACATTAATTACGTAACTTTATGTTTGTTCCCCTAAACCTAGCGTACGTATCTTTACATTCATAAACCTACCCTGTGTAACCTTACTTTCTATGTAGCTTTACTTTCTCAACCTAACCTAACGCAACTTTGCTTCTTACATAACTTTTCTTTCCTTAACCTAACCTACGTAACTTTACATTCATAAATGTAGCCTTCAAACTTAACTTCATAAACCTGATTACATAATTTTGCTTTCTTACACTAACCTACGTAACTTTGCTTCCTAAACCTAACCCACATAATTTTACTTCCTTAACCTAACGTGCGTAACTTTACTTTGTAAACTAACCTACGTAACTTTGCTTCCTAAACCTAGCCTTTGAACTTCATATTCCGAAACCTAATTACATAACTTTACTTTCTTAACCTAACCTACGTAACCTTACTTCTTTAACCTAACCTATGTTACATTTCATTCATAAACCTTACCTATGTAACTTTATTTTCCTAAACCTATCCTTTGAACTTCATATTCCTAAACCTAATTACGTAACTTGTTATTTATAAACCTAACCTATGTCATTTAACTCTCTTTAACCTGAACCAGGTAACTTTATTTAACCTGCGTAACTTTTCTTCCTGTGTAATTTACTTCCTAGACCTGACCTACGTGACTTAAGCTCCTAAACCCAATGTACATGACCGAAGTTGTCTTGGAGTTTTTTCCCCCTGTAGCAGAGAGATAATCGGTGCTTCCAGAGCTTTCTGTAGCGCTGACATGTTGCTGCTGGCTTCACAAGACTATAAGCATGTAAACAGGCTCCACCATCGTATGTGGACTCATGTCTCTGCTGCCATGACTCTGATGGAAACACATGGGTCTGAGCTGTCAGCTGCTGTCAGGCTGTGTGTCGCCCCGACACCACCTCACTGTGATTCATATTAATATCAGATAAAAGTTCAGCTTCATCAGTCCTCTCTGTCACTTGTCTGTACGCCCTCTTCCTTTTCATTCTCTCTTTGTTATCTGGTTAAAGGCTGTTAAACATCAGAATCACTTCATTGACTCCCTGATGGAGGCGGTTCAGTGCTGTGGAGGAGGACTGCTGCAGTCAGCTCAGTGTGGACCGAGTCGTCCTGCTGTTGTTGTGTCTCTGTGTCTCCCTCTGGTGGACACTAGCAGCTGGTGGACGTCAAGCTTCTGGTTCGTTTCAGCTGAGGCAGATATTGTTTTATTAAATGTCACTTTGTATCAGATTATTATATATAAGCAGTTTTATTTATCCTCAGTGCTTCCTGTCATTTCACTGCATATCATCTCTGTTACGGTAACAGCTGTGGAGGATGTACTCAGATCCTTCACTGCAGTAAATGTACCACACTGGTACGAGTACAAGTCCTGCATTGAAAATATCCCCTAAGTAAAAGCACACAAGTTTAATCACTGAAATGTAGCTAAAGAATATTTACTGAACAGTGGAGTCAGATTAACCTTTAATAATCTGAACATCATGGACGTTTAAAGTCTTTCAAGAAGCTTGTTTTCGTTTTCCAGAATCATCAATTTTGCAGCAGCAGAATCTCCTGAATTAAAGATTCAACGTCAAACATTTAACACACACACACACACACACACACATACACACACATACAGTGCAGGTTGTGTGTGTCCAAATCATCCAGACTTTGAGTCATATTGATTTGTCACAAGAGAATCAAAGAGCTGATTGTCATGATCAACACGCCTGCTCTGCTTTATTCGGTTCAGTCGAACTCAGGTTGGTTATGAACCTCCCTGTGCTCAAACATGGTGTGTGTTATGGCCAGTCCAATAACAAAACACCACTCAGCTTCAGGTCAAGCCATTCCTCCAAATCACCCCCCTCCAGGTTTCTCCGTCAATGCCCACGAGAGTGTTGAAGTCCCCCAGAAGAACTATGGAGTCCCAGCTGGCAAAGGCGAGGGTCCAGCCCCTCTCCAGGAGTTTGGTTCCAGAACCGGTGCTGTGCGTGAAAGTGAACCAAACTATATCTAGTTGGTTCCGCTCCATCTCCCGCACCAGCTCCGGCTCCTTCCCCACCAGAGAGGTGACATTCGATGTCCCAAGAGCGAGTACGCGACGCCAGGGATCAGCACGCCTGGGGCCCCACCCCTGCCTGCCGCCCAGCACACAATGCACCAGACCCTGATTTCTGTTCCTGCAGGTGGTGGGCCCACAGGGCGACAGCTCCATGTTATTTTGTTTGGGCTGAGCGCAAATGGGCCCAAAGTAGTATCAGCAGTAACGGTACCTACAGTAGTATCAGCAGTAACAGTCAGGTGCAGTAGTATCAGCAGTAACAGTACCTACAGTAGTACCTGCAGTAACAGTACCTACATTAGTATCAGCAGTAACAGTACCTACAGTAGTACCTACAGTAACAGTACCCACAGTAGTATCAGCAGTAACAGTACCTACAGTAGTATCAGCAGTAACGGTACCTACAGTAGTATCAGCAGTAACAGTCAGGTGCAGTAGTATCAGCAGTAACAGTACCTACAGTAGTACCTACAGTAACAGTACCCACAGTAGTATCAGCAGTAACAGTACCTACAGTAGTATCAGCAGTAACGGTACCTACAGTAGTATCAGCAGTAACAGTCAGGTGCAGTAGTATCAGCAGTAACAGTACCTACAGTAGTATCAGCAGTAACAGTACCTACAGTAGTATCAGCAGTAACGGTACCTGCAGTAGTATCAGCAGTAACAGTACCTACAGTAGTATCAGCAGTAACGGTACCTACAGTAGTATCAGCAGTAACAGTCAGGTGCAGTAGTATCAGCAGTAACAGTACCTACAGTAGTATCAGCAGTAACAGTACCTACAGTAGTATCAGCAGTAACAGTCAGGTGCAGTAGTATCAGCAGTAACAGTACCTACAGTAGTATCAGCAGTAACAGTACCTACAGTAGTATCAGCAGTAACAGTCAGGTGCAGTAGTATCAGCAGTAACAGTACCTACAGTAGTATCAGCAGTAACAGTACCTACAGTAGTATCAGCAGTAACGGTACCTGCAGTAGTATCAGCAGTAACAGTACCGACAGTAGTATCAGCAGTAACAGTACCTACAGTAGTATCAGCAGTAACAGTCAGGTGCAGTAGTATCAGCAGTAACAGTACCTACAGTAGTACCTGCAGTAACAGTACCTACAGTAGTATCAGCGGTAACAGTCAGGTGCAGTAGTATCAGCAGTAACAGTACCTACAGTAGTACCTGCAGTAACAGTACCTACATTAGTATCAGCAGTAACAGTACCTACAGTAGTACCTGCAGTAACAGTACCTACAGTAGTATCAGTACCTACAGTAGTACCTGCAGTAACAGTACCTACAGTAGTATCAGCAGTAACAGTACCTACAGTAGTATCAGCAGTAACAGTACCTACAGTAGTACCTGCAGTAACAGTACCTACAGTAGTATCAGCAGTAACAGTACCTACAGTAGTACCTGCAGTAACAGTACCTACAGTAGTATCAGCAGTAACAGTACCTACAGTAGTATCAGCAGTAACAGTCAGGTGCAGTAGTATCAGCAGTAACAGTACCTACAGTAGTATCAGCAGTAACAGTACCTACAGTAGTATCAGCAGTAACAGTCAGGTGCAGTAGTATCAGCAGTAACAGTACCTACAGTAGTATCAGCAGTAACGGTACCTGCAGTAGTATCAGCAGTAACGGTACCTACAGTAGTATCAGCAGTAACAGTACCGACAGTAGTATCAGCAGTAACAGTACCTACAGTAGTATCAGCAGTAACGGTACCTACAGTAGTATCAGCAGTAACAGTCAGGTGCAGTAGTATCAGCAGTAACAGTACCTACAGTAGTACCTGCAGTAACGGTACCTACAGTAGTATCAGCAGTAACAGTCAGGTGCAGTAGTATCAGCAGTAACAGTCAGGTGCAGTAGTATCAGCAGTAACAGTACCTACAGTAGTATCAGCAGTAACAGTCAGGTGCAGTAGTATCAGCAGTAACAGTACCTACAGTAGTATCAGCAGTAACGGTACCTGCAGTAGTATCAGCAGTAACGGTACCTACAGTAGTATCAGCAGTAACAGTACCGACAGTAGTATCAGCAGTAACAGTACCTACAGTAGTATCAGCAGTAACGGTACCTACAGTAGTACCTGCAGTAACAGTACCTACAGTAGTATCAGCAGTAACAGTACCTACAGTAGTATCAGCAGTAACGGTACCTACAGTAGTATCAGCAGTAACAGTCAGCTGCAGTAGTATCAGCAGTAACAGTACCTACAGTAGTACCTGCAGTAACAGTACCTACAGTAGTATCAGCAGTAACAGTACCTACAGTAGTATCAGCAGTAACGGTACCTACAGTAGTATCAGCAGTAACAGTCAGGTGCAGTAGTATCAGCAGTAACAGTACCTACAGTAGTACCTACAGTAACAGTACCCACAGTAGTATCAGCAGTAACAGTACCTACAGTAGTATCAGCAGTAACGGTACCTACAGTAGTATCAGCAGTAACAGTCAGGTGCAGTAGTAACAGCAGTAACAGTACCTACAGTAGTACCTGCAGTAACAGTACCTACATTAGTATCAGCAGTAACAGTACCTACAGTAGTACCTGCAGTAACAGTACCTACAGTAGTATCAGCAGTAACAGTCAGGTGCAGTAGTATCAGCAGTAACAGTACCTACAGTAGTACCTGCAGTAACAGTACCTACAGTAGTATCAGCAGTAACAGTACCTACAGTAGTATCAGCAGTAACAGTACCTGCAGTAGTAACAGTACCTGCAGTAGTATCAGCAGTAACAGTCAGGTGCAGTAGTACCTGCAGTAACAGTCAGGTGCAGTAGTAACAGTACCTACAGTAGTATCAGCAGTAACAGTCAGGTGCAGTAGTAACAGTACCTACAGTAGTATCAGCAGTAACAGTCAGGTGCAGTAGTACCTGCAGTAACAGTACCTACAGTAGTACCTGCAGTAACAGTCAGGTGCAGTAGTAACAGTACCTACAGTAGTATCAGCAGTAACAGTCAGGTGCAGTAGTACCTGCAGTAACAGTACCTACAGTAGTACCTTCAGTAACAGTCAGGTGCAGTAGTAACAGTACCTACAGTAGTATCAGCAGTAACAGTCAGGTGCAGTAGTACCTGCAGTAACAGTACCTACAGTAGTATCAGCAGTAACACTACCTACAGTAGTACCTGCAGTAACAGTACCTACAGTAGTACTGCAGTAACAGTCAGGTGCAGTAGTATCAGCAGTAACAGTACCTACAGTAGTATCAGCAGTAACAGTACCTGCAGTAGTATCAGCAGTAACGGTACCTACAGTAGTATCAGCAGTAACACTACCTACAGTAGTATCAGCAGTAACAGTACCTACAGTAGTATCAGCAGTAACAGTCAGGTGCAGTAGTATCAGCAGTAACAGTACCTGCAGTAGTATCAGCAGTAACGGTACCTACAGTAGTATCAGCAGTAACAGTACCTACAGTAGTATCAGCAGTAACAGTACCTACAGTAGTATCAGCAGTAACAGTCAGGTGCAGTAGTATCAGCAGTAACAGTACGTACAGTAGTACCTGCAGTAACAGTACCTACAGTAGTATCAGCAGTAACAGTACCTACAGTAGTATCAGCAGTAACAGTCAGGTGCAGTAGTATCAGCAGTAACAGTACCTACAGTAGTACCTGCAGTAACGGTACCTACAGTAGTATCAGCAGTAACAGTCAGGTGCAGTAGTATCAGCAGTAACAGTACCTACAGTAGTATCAGCAGTAACAGTCAGGTGCAGTAGTATCAGCAGTAACAGTACGTACAGTAGTACCTGCAGTAACAGTACCTACAGTAGTATCAGCAGTAACAGTACCTACAGTAGTATCAGCAGTAACAGTCAGGTGCAGTAGTATCAGCAGTAACAGTACCTACAGTAGTACCTGCAGTAACGGTACCTACAGTAGTATCAGCAGTAACAGTCAGGTGCAGTAGTATCAGCAGTAACAGTACCTACAGTAGTATCAGCAGTAACAGTCAGGTGCAGTAGTATCAGCAGTAACAGTACCTACAGTAGTATCAGCAGTAACAGTACCTACAGTAGTATCAGCAGTAACGGTACCTACAGTAGTATCAGCAGTAACAGTCAGGTGCAGTAGTACCTGCAGTAACAGTACCTACAGTAGTATCAGCAGTAACGGTACCTACAGTAGTATCAGCAGTAACAGTACCTACAGTAGTATCAGCAGTAACAGTACCTACAGTAGTATCAGCAGTAACAGTCAGGTGCAGTAGTATCAGCAGTAACAGTACGTACAGTAGTACCTGCAGTAACAGTACCTACAGTAGTATCAGCAGTAACAGTACCTACAGTAGTATCAGCAGTAACAGTCAGGTGCAGTAGTATCAGCATTAACAGTACCTACAGTAGTACCTGCAGTAACGGTACCTACAGTAGTATCAGCAGTAACAGTCAGGTGCAGTAGTATCAGCAGTAACAGTACCTACAGTAGTATCAGCAGTAACAGTCAGGTGCAGTAGTATCAGCAGTAACAGTACCTACAGTAGTATCAGCAGTAACGGTACCTACAGTAGTATCAGCAGTAACAGTCAGGTGCAGTAGTATCAGCAGTAACAGTACCTACAGTAGTATCAGCAGTAACAGTACCTACAGTAGTATCAGCAGTAACAGTCAGGTGCAGTAGTATCAGCAGTAACAGTACCTACAGTAGTATCAGCAGTAACGGTACCTACAGTAGTATCAGCAGTAACAGTCAGGTGCAGTAGTATCAGCAGTAACAGTACCTACAGTAGTATCAGCAGTAACGGTACCTACAGTAGTATCAGCAGTAACAGTCAGGTGCAGTAGTATCAGCAGTAACGGTACCTACAGTAGTACCTGCAGTAACAGTACCTACAGTAGTACCTGCAGTAACGGTACCTACAGTAGTACCTACAGTAACAGTACCTACAGTAGTACCTGCAGTAACAGTACCTACAGTAGTACCTGCAGTAACAGTACCTACAGTAGTACCTGCAGTAACGGTACCTACAGTAGTACCTACAGTAACAGTACCCACAGTAGTATCAGCAGTAACAGTACCTACAGTAGTATCAGCAGTAACAGTCAGGTGCAGTAGTATCAGCAGTAACAGTACCTACAGTAGTATCAGCAGTAACGGTACCTACAGTAGTATCAGCAGTAACAGTCAGGTGCAGTAGTATCAGCAGTAACAGTACCTACAGTAGTACCTGCAGTAACGGTACCTACAGTAGTATCAGCAGTAACAGTCAGGTGCAGTAGTATCAGCAGTAACAGTACGTACAGTAGTATCAGCAGTAACAGTCAGGTGCAGTAGTATCAGCAGTAACAGTACCTACAGTAGTATCAGCAGTAACAGTCAGGTGCAGTAGTATCAGCAGTAACAGTACCTACAGTAGTACCTACAGTAACAGTACCCACAGTAGTATCAGCAGTAACAGTACCTACAGTAGTATCAGCAGTAACGGTACCTACAGTAGTATCAGCAGTAACAGTCAGGTGCAGTAGTATCAGCAGTAACAGTACCTACAGTAGTACCTGCAGTAACAGTACCTACATTAGTATCAGCAGTAACAGTACCTACAGTAGTACCTACAGTAACAGTACCCACAGTAGTATCAGCAGTAACAGTACCTACAGTAGTATCAGCAGTAACAGTACCTACAGTAGTATCAGCAGTAACAGTCAGGTGCAGTAGTATCAGCAGTAACAGTACCTACAGTAGTATCAGCAGTAACGGTACCTACAGTAGTATCAGCAGTAACGGTACCTACAGTAGTATCAGCAGTAACAGTCAGGTGCAGTAGTATCAGCAGTAACAGTACCTACAGTAGTATCAGCAGTAACGGTACCTACAGTAGTATCAGCAGTAACGGTACCTACAGTAGTATCAGCAGTAACAGTCAGGTGCAGTAGTATCAGCAGTAACAGTACCTACAGTAGTATCAGCAGTAACGGTACCTACAGTAGTATCAGCAGTAACAGTCAGGTGCAGTAGTATCAGCAGTAACAGTACCTACAGTAGTACCTACAGTAACAGTACCCACAGTAGTATCAGCAGTAACAGTACCTACAGTAGTATCAGCAGTAACGGTACCTACAGTAGTATCAGCAGTAACAGTCAGGTGCAGTAGTATCAGCAGTAACAGTACCTACAGTAGTACCTGCAGTAACAGTACCTACATTAGTATCAGCAGTAACAGTACCTACAGTAGTACCTGCAGTAACAGTACCTACAGTAGTATCAGCAGTAACAGTACCTACAGTAGTATCAGCAGTAACAGTACCTACAGTAGTACCTGCAGTAACAGTACCTACAGTAGTATCAGCAGTAACAGTACCTGCAGTAGTAACAGTACCTGCAGTAGTATCAGCAGTAACAGTCAGGTGCAGTAGTACCTGCAGTAACAGTACCTACAGTAGTACCTGCAGTAACAGTCAGGTGCAGTAGTAACAGTACCTACAGTAGTATCAGCAGTAACAGTCAGGTGCAGTAGTACCTGCAGTAACAGTACCTACAGTAGTATCAGAAGTAACACTACCTACAGTAGTACCTGCAGTAACAGTACCTACAGTAGTACCTGCAGTAACAGTACCTACAGTAGTACTGCAGTAACAGTCAGGTGCAGTAGTATCAGCAGTAACAGTACCTACAGTAGTATCAGCAGTAACAGTACCTGCAGTAGTATCAGCAGTAACGGTACCTACAGTAGTATCAGCAGTAACACTACCTACAGTAGTATCAGCAGTAACAGTACCTGCAGTAGTATCAGCAGTAACGGTACCTACAGTAGTATCAGCAGTAACAGTACCTACAGTAGTATCAGCAGTAACAGTACCTACAGTAGTATCAGCAGTAACAGTCAGGTGCAGTAGTATCAGCAGTAACAGTACGTACAGTAGTACCTGCAGTAACAGTACCTACAGTAGTATCAGCAGTAACAGTACCTACAGTAGTATCAGCAGTAACAGTCAGGTGCAGTAGTATCAGCAGTAACAGTACCTACAGTAGTATCAGCAGTAACAGTCAGGTGCAGTAGTATCAGCAGTAACAGTACCTACAGTAGTATCAGCAGTAACAGTACCTACAGTAGTACCTGCAGTAACAGTACCTACAGTAGTATCAGCAGTAACAGTACCTACAGTAGTACCTGCAGTAACAGTACCTACAGTAGTATCAGCAGTAACAGTACCTACAGTAGTATCAGCAGTAACAGTCAGGTGCAGTAGTATCAGCAGTAACAGTACCTACAGTAGTATCAGCAGTAACAGTCAGGTGCAGTAGTATCAGCAGTAACAGTACCTACAGTAGTATCAGCAGTAACAGTCAGGTGCAGTAGTATCAGCAGTAACAGTACGTACAGTAGTACCTGCAGTAACAGTACCTACAGTAGTATCAGCAGTAACAGTACCTACAGTAGTATCAGCAGTAACAGTCAGGTGCAGTAGTATCAGCAGTAACAGTACCTACAGTAGTATCAGCAGTAACAGTCAGGTGCAGTAGTATCAGCAGTAACAGTACCTACAGTAGTATCAGCAGTAACAGTACCTACAGTAGTACCTGCAGTAACAGTACCTACAGTAGTATCAGCAGTAACAGTACCTACAGTAGTACCTGCAGTAACAGTACCTACAGTAGTATCAGCAGTAACAGTACCTACAGTAGTATCAGCAGTAACAGTCAGGTGCAGTAGTATCAGCAGTAACAGTACCTACAGTAGTACCTGCAGTAACAGTACCTACATTAGTATCAGCAGTAACAGTACCTACAGTAGTATCAGCAGTAACAGTCAGGTGCAGTAGTATCAGCAGTAACAGTACCTACAGTATTATCAGCAGTAACAGTACCCACAGTAGTATCAGCAGTAACAGTACCTACAGTAGTATCAGCAGTAACAGTACCCACAGTAGTACCTGCAGTAACAGTACCTACAGTAGTACCTGCAGTAACAGTACCTACAGTAGTACTGCAGTAACAGTACCTACAGTAGTACCTGCAGTAACAGTCAGGTGCAGTAGTACCTGCAGTAACAGTACCTACAGTAGTATCAGCAGTAACAGTACCTACAGTAGTACCTGCAGTAACAGTACCTACAGTATTATCAGCAGTAACAGTACCCACAGTAGTACCTGCAGTAACAGTACCTACAGTAGTATCAGCATTAACAGTGCCTGCAGTAGTATCAACAGTAACAGTACCTACAGTATTATCAGCAGTAACAGTACCCACAGTAACAGTACCTACAGTAGTATCAGCAGTAACAGTACCTACAGTAGTACTGCAGTAACAGTACCTACAGTAGTACTGCAGTAACAGTACCTACAGTAGTACCTGCAGTAACAGTCAGGTGCAGTAGTACCTGCAGTAACAGTACCTACAGTAGTATCAGCAGTAACAGTACCTACAGTAGTACCTGCAGTAACAGTCAGGTGCAGTAGTATCAGCAGTAACAGTCAGGTGCAGTAGTACCTGCAGTAACAGTCAGGTGCAGTAGTACCTGCAGTAACAGTACCTACAGTAGTATCAGCAGTAACAGTACCTACAGTAGCACCTGCAGTAACAGTCAGGTGCAGTAGTACTGCAGTAACAGTACCTACAGTAGTACCTGCAGTAACAGTCAGGTGCAGTAGTACCTGCAGTAACAGTACCTACAGTAGTACTGCAGTAACAGTACCTACAGTAGTACCTGCAGTAACAGTCAGGTGCAGTAGTACCTGCAGTAACAGTCAGGTGCAGTAGTACCTGCAGTAACAGTACCTACAGTAGTACCTGCAGTAACAGTCAGGTGCAGTAGTACTGCAGTAACAGTACCTTACAGTAGTACTGCAGTAACAGTACCTAGTAGCACCTGCAGTAACAGTCAGGTGCAGTAGTACTGCAGTAACAGTACCTACAGTAGTACTGTAGTAACAGTACCTACAGTAGTACCTGCAGTAACAGTCAGGTGCAGTAGTACTGCAGTAACAGTACCTACAGTAGTACTGTAGTAACAGTACCTACAGTAGTACCTGCAGTAACAGTCAGGTGCAGTAGTACTGCAGTAACAGTACCTACAGTAGTACTGCAGTAACAGTACCTACAGTAGTACTGCAGTAACAGTACCTACAGTAGTACTGCAGTAACAGTACCTACAGTAGCACCTGTAGTAACAGTACCTACAGTAGTACCTGCAGTAACAGTCAGGTGCAGTAGTACTGCAGTAACAGTACCTACAGTAGCACCTGCAGTAACAGTCAGGTGCAGTACTCCTGGTGTCCAGCAGAGGGTGCTGTGTCTCCAGTCTTCAGTCTCTGTATGATGAGAGGCTGCAGCTGATTGGTCCAGCTTTGATTCAACCTTTATTGAACACACTCAGGAGCACAGTGACAGCAGGGAGACTGACTGAGTGAAGTCAGCTGTCACATATGAATCTCCATATCCCTGTCAAACACTATGACTACCCACAATGCCCTCTGGCTGGCTCAATAGTGATCGGTCCCTTTAAGAAGGAAGCCGTCCTGCAGGATCCTGTGATGGGGATTATTCTCTGATTTGAGTGAGATGAGTCATCAGCAGGAGCTGGACTCTGTTCAGGAGCACACACTGAAGGGTTCTGGTGTAAGAATCTATTTCGGGTGTGTGTTTGTCTCGTAACAATAGACGCAGGAACAATGGAGAGTTTAACGTGCAGCAAGCGTCTTTGTTTGGTTTGAACATCCAGCTGCTGTCCTCTCTGCCGCCGCCCACACCAAGCCTTCTCTCTGCTCTCCAGTTTTATTCTTTTATTTTAGGGTTCAGCTGCAGTGTGTGTGTGTGTGTGTGTGTGTGTGTGTGTGTGTGTGTGTGTGTGTGTTTATAAGCTGAATGAATAGATCGAACACATCATCTGTTTTGGAACAATATGCTGTAAAGTGTTTGTGCAGGTTGAGAAATCATCTTTAAATGAGCTGTTTTGAAATTACAGTGTACGGAGGGTGGAAGGCGCCAAAATGAAAACTAAATAAATGACTCAAAAAATAATTTGCCAATAAATGTACAAAAATAATAAAGAAATAAAGGCATTATTAAACTCATAAAATATGACCTGCTTAAATTTGCATCTTTATTAATTCATCTTTGCATTAATTCCCCTATTCATTTTCTATTTCACTTTCCCGTGTCATTCCAGATTTATTGATTCATTTTTATTTTTCAACTGTAATCAGTTTACATTTGCATATTTTATTCATTATATTTTATAAAGTTATTTTAAATTAAATGCTTATTAATTTTGAGAACTTTCAAATATATTAATTTACACATTTATTTGTTTACTTTTTGTATTTTTTTAAATGTATTAATTTCTTAAAATTAAATCATGATAATAATATTTTTAAGTAACCAACACATATTTATTTATTTTCAGTAGTATTTGAATGTATTAACTTATTTTTGCATATATTTTACATGTGATTAAATTAAAATGTGAAATATCTAAAATACTTTAAATATTAATTTATATGCTTAATTGTATTAATTTAGTTGTTATTTTTATTCATTAATTAAAATTTAAAACATTTTAAAATAGTTTATAAATGTATTCATTTATCCTTAATATTTTTAAAATATATTCATTCATTTTTGCAATTTTATTTTATTTTACATTTAATCTCATTGAAATGGAAAATATTTGAAAGTAATTCAAACATTTATGTGTCCATTTTTAATGTTATTAACTGTATTGATTTATTTGTGAACATTTTTATTCATTTTAAATTAAAATGCAAAACATTTAAAAGTCATTTAAAATCGAACATTTGAAAAATATTAAAATTATATAAGTAAATTATATAAGTAAATACTTATATAATTTCAGTATTTTTCAAATGTTCTTTTTTAGTTTTTCATATTTTATTTATTTTAAATTGAATGAAATTAAAACTATTTTTGCATGTTTGTTCATTTATATTCAATTTACTTAACTTAAAATGTATTTTAAAGCTTTTTCAACATTCATTTCTTTTTTAAGTTTGCAGCTCATGTCCTCCATACACTGTTTTATTTATTTATTTATTTTATTACGAGTAAATCTCACGTGCAGAGTCAAACCAACAGTCACATAAATCTTTAAACACACCTCAAACAGCAGCTCACTGAAGCTTTCATCAAACAAACAGAAGGATTGATCCACGTGTGCTGCTCTTGTGACAGTGTGTGTGTGTGTGTGTGTGTGTGTGTGTGTGTGTGTGTAATGATTTCTATCATTCAGAGGAAATGTGTGTTTTAATATAACTGGAAACAGAATGCTGCTCCGTCCTGATCAGTACCTGAGGATTTAAACTGGACGTCTGTGAAAGAAAGGTTGATTTAATCGAGCCGAAAACTGGTCCTGTGAACCCACCAGTACTCTGAGTACTCTGATTACTCCGAGTTTACTGCGAGTACTGCGCTCTCAGTCTGTGGTGCTTTCATGGTCGTTTAAGTGTCCTGCTGACTTTCTGCTGCCCTCTGATGAGGCAGTTTGTGTCTATTGATCAGGAAACATACCTGAACCACACACACACACACACACACACACACACGCTGGGTGTTAATGAGCTGTGGGATCGATTGTGGTGCTGCCACAGTGGATTTCCTGTCCTTCAGTCCTGGACTCTCCCCGTGTGTGTGTGTGTGTGTGTAGTCATCAGACTGACATTATTCAGCAGTCCTGCACTTTAAGACCAGGACAGGTCTCCACCTGTGATCCTCCTTGTCCTTGGTTATGTCCCTCTGTGTGCAGCCTCAGTATCACCTCCTGTCTCATGATAATAGTAATAATAATTATAATGATATTGATAATAATAAACTATGAATACTGAAAACAGTTGAAAACATTTCAGGAGATGAAGGAAATAAATGGAAATCATATTGGAAAAAAACAAGTAGAAAAGCACTCTCAGTAGTAAAAAAACATGTACAAAGAAGATACAAAAAGTATAAAGATTATACGCAAATATGCAAAACAATTAGCACACAACAAAACTCAAAATGGATAAATAAATACCACAAAAGTTATGTTGTGCAGCAGTTTAATGAAACTGATTAGCTCCGACAGCGTCCTCCATGTTGGACCCTCCGTCTCTCTGTCGTCGTGCTGTTTGTCAACTAATCTGCGTGTCAAAGGTCACGAGCTTTGAACCCGACACTGAACTCTGATGCACATTTATCTCGTCTCTCTGAGCGGATCCTCTGATCTCAAAAAAGTTTCCGTTCAAACTCGGGCCCTGAAAGCAGCAGACCTGGACAAATGGACAGGAAGCAGCTGATGATCAGAGTAAATGATGAAGATGTTTCTCCTCGTCCTCCTCCGTCTCTGCTCTCAGTCCCAGTGTGCAGGTACGAGGACGCAAATACACGACAGTAATTAAAGACGCTGACCTGGTTTTTCTGCAGGGAGTGTAGGCCTACATTCAGCACCGCGCTGCGTTCACTGACACACGTAGCCCGGTTAGTGATGTGATGATGTTGAGTTTCGTGGAGTGTGTCGGGCTCGTCGGCCTCGGGCTCAGAAACAAAGTGATTAGATGTGGAGGATTAGTTTTTTACAGCATCAAAGTGTTCACACGTCACATGACTCCAGAGCTGAAACCTTCACTTTAATCACAACGTCTCACATCAGCTCCGTCGGATCAGTGATGTCGGAGAGTTCGTCACTGCTGCGGAGCTTCGTTCGTTTTACAGGAGGATCAGTTGATTCCACGTCTTCAAAACCAGAACACACACTTTGAGTTCTCAAGATTACTTTCTCCAAACCTCCTGAACAACATGCAGCTGTTGTAACTAAATACTAACATCAGGCCTAAAGAGTCAGAATCATATAAAATAATTTATGTAAAGGAGGATTTGTGGGTCGACAGGAGGACATGTGAGTCATGGGAGCTGTGAGGGAAACAACAGGTTCTTAGTGTGTCTGTGCAGGTTCAGGAATGGTGTTAAAGAATTAGAAGGCTATGGAGGATGGAAGCTGCCAAAATCAAAAAGAAATATACGACTCAAAAATAATGTTCCAGAAATAATAGAAATATAGGCATTAATCAATTGATAAAATATGACATAAATTAATATTTCTGTTTAAATTTGCTTTTTTAATAATTTACCTTTGTACCGATTCCCCCATTCATTTCCAACTTTATTTTCCCTTATCAATATTTATTTATTAAATATTATAAACTATTTTTAAAAGACATTTTAGATTTAATGAAATACTTACTTAACTTAAGAATTTTTAAATGTATTAATTTGTTTTTTTATGTTTTGGATAAGATCAAGATTAAAAATATTTTAAAGTAACCGATACACATATTTATTTATTTTCAGTATTATTTTAATGTATTGATTTATTTTTGCATATTTTTTATTTATGTGAAATTAAATTAAAATTAGAAATATTTTGAAGTAATTTAAACATCTATTAAATTATATTTAATATTTGTTAAATGTATTAATTTATTTTGCATATTTTATTTATTTAAAATTTGCTTTTATAATTTATACAATATTTTGATATAACTCATACATGTATTTATTTTTTAGTATATTTAAAATTTTAGAATTACATTAAATACTTTATTTTTGGATTTTTTTAAATGTATTAAATTTGAATGTATTAAATTTTTTTTTCTTTTTCCCTGTCTTCGGTTTCTACCAACTCCTAAGGGGATTTTTTTGAGAATGAAGAAGGAAAAAACTCGTATCAGACAGGAAATGTGTTGTAAAACCAAAACTAGGAGCTAAAAGAGGCTAAAAGGCTTCATCACTGAGCTGTGATTGGCTGCTGGTGGTGTGAGAGGCGACAAGAGGAAGCAGAAGAGCTCGTTACACAATCCAGCTATCAGCTGTAGAAAGGATGAGTCACTGACAACAAACATGGAGTCATCCGTCAACATCATCATCATCATCCAACATGGGGAGAGAGAAAGGAGAGGGGGATTTATTTAGATTGTTTGTTTTGTGCTCACAGAAGCTTTATGTCCTCAAACACATCAACGTCCACTGAGCTAACGGTTCAACAACAGACTGTATCGGCCAATCAGATTCCTTCAGACACAAACATCCACTGAGCTAATGGATCTCAGTGGGATTAAATCCCCTCATGGTCCAGTCACATAAATTTAGATTTATTTTGACAAGGCGCAGCTCCTAATAGAGTTCCACGTTTGTTTGTTTTTTGTGATTAATTTGCCAATTAATAACCTTTGTAGTCGACTAACGTTTGGTCGACTGTCAGCAGACAGCCCTTCCCGGGGGCGCCTCTGCATGGATGGATGGATGGATGGATGGATGATTAACATTGTGAGATTGGGCATTTATTCCTGGCGGGGGTCTCTCTCTGACCGCTCTGTGAGTTTATCATAATTTTCATTCAGTCTCCTCTGGAGCTGAAAGACTGACAGAAAATTAGCCTGCAACTATTTTCATAATGATCGTCGCTTTTCAAGCAGAAACACCAAATATTGTTTTGTTCCAGTTTCTCCAGTGTCTCAGATTTTCTGCTTTATGACCATCAATGAATCCATAATCAAGACAATAATGACAACGGTTGTATCACAGTTGTAATTTGTCAAAGTGCGTCTGAAAATATCTTAAATGTAATCGGATATAATCAAATGAAACCTCCACAGGACTGGGATCAGTGTTCTCAGGGCTTTTGTCGTCTCTTGCGAGGCTGCTCTCCTCCTCACAGTGATGTGAAGCGATGAGTGAATCACAGCAGCAGCAGCAGCAGTTGGAGAGTGTCGGGTAGCGTTGATACCTGCAGGCTCAGGGAGCTGATCTGAGAGCAGATCTCATGGTTATTCAGCCCTGACTACATGTTGGTGAGGCTGTACAGATGCAGCGGGCATAAAGATGGTTTTATGTAACCCTGCAGTCACACACTCCAACAGGAGGCGCCTGAGCAGAGTGTTTCCCATCTGCAAAATGAGAGCTGCTGTTTGAACATGGATTTAACATGGTTTGATAAAGACACGACTTCACCTGCACTTCATTTAACGTGGTGTTCAGCAGCTTCGCCCGCACTGTAAATGTTTTTTAAATGAATGAATGAATAATTATATTCTTGAGTGATCCTTCTTTCTCAAACAAACCATCTCTGGCTGAGTGGAATGAATCATTTTGCCTCTTTACTCACTCTTGGACTTCATATAAATGATCTGCAGCCGATCTGAATCTGCTGCTGCTGATGTTCGTCATTTAAACAGGTAAAAGTGCCGGCTGCCTACTGAAGGTTTTACTTTGGTGCCGTGGGTGCTCCTGACCTTATTTAGTGGACTGACTATTAGCGGTGATGTAAATGATATGCCGTAGGGCTAGACTTTGGTACTCAATCCCTTTAAAGTAATGACAGAAGTAACCCAGTACCTAGTCGTATCAAAACGTCTCTCTGTCTCCTCCCGGCTAACGGTCAGTTAGTTAGCCTGGTTAGCTCGAGCTAACATCCGAGTCGTTACATAGCGCCAACTAACTCACACTGACACCAAAACGCCTTTACTCTTTCGCCATGTGGTGGTGACAGTAAGCTGTGCGCTGTATATTTGATAAAGTTGGAAGTTCAGTGTGCCGAGATGCCACCAAAACACTGAAAGTATGGCTAGACTATAGACGCCAGTGTAGTTATGAAATTAAGTACTGTATTGGTTAGGGATGCACGATAGTAACAACACTTCATCGGTATTGGCTGACACTGGCTTTAAAATTGTAATCGGCCAACATGCTGATTTCTGCCAATATGACAAACTGATATTTGGTTGTTTTGCATAATAAAACATAGATCAAGACCTTGTGTCAGGTGCTCCTGGAGAACAGATGTTTTCCAGGCTTATCCACTGGTGGGAAACCCCCAGGGTCGACCCAGAACACACTGGAGAGATTATATACCTCATCGGGCCTGCAGAAGGGCCTGGACAATGTGCCTGAAGAGAGGGATGTCAGGACTACCTTGCTTAGCCTGCTGCCACCAGGTGGATGGTTGGATGGTATCACATCAGTTCTCACAGGACTGTCACAGGACAATGTGCAAATCTGACATCCAATGGAGAGAACAGCTGTTTTTTCTGTTTGGAAGCATTTTACACTTCGTGGATGAACTGACTTGACTGACCAAAAGTATGATCCAAAGGGTCCAAAGGTTTGCCAGTTCGGACCGCTGTGGTGAAGAGGGAGCTGAGCCAGAAGGAGAATCTTTCAGTTTACTGGTCCATTTATGTCCCAACCCTCACCAATGGTCATGAGCTCTGGGTAGTGACCGAAAGGATAAGATCGCGGATACAAACGGCCGAAATGGGTTTCCTCTGAAAGGTGTCTGGGCTCAGCCTGAGAGATATAGTTAGAGAGCTGCTGCTCCTTTGCGTCAAAAGGGGTCAGTTGAGGTGGTTCAGCATCTGATCAGGATCCTCCTGGGCGCCTCCTGTTAGAGGCGTTCTGGGCACGTCCCACTGGTAGGAGGCCCCGGGGCAGACCCAGAACACACTGGAGGGATTATATATCTCATCTGACCTGGGAACACCTCGGGGTCCTCCAGGAGGAGCTGGAAATCGTTGCTGGGGAGAGGGATGTCTGGGGTGCTTTGCTCAGCCTGCTGCCCAAATGCGCTAATGAAAATGGATAAATGGATGGATGATAAACTGATCTGAACTGATACGCTGACCTCCACAACCTGTTACACCACATTTGGCTTATGCTAAACCTGGCTCCTGAAACCTCATCAACTGAGGCTAACAAACCCCTAACTTAGTGCCTCTCCCTGCGTGTTGCATTAGATGTGAGAGATGTACTTGGACTTCCCCTGAGTGAGTGTGACCTTTCCTTTCTGAGGGTTGCGTGTTGTTGATTCACCGCCAGGCCACCGCGACCAGCCCACTGGAACCGGTGACGCCGCTGGACACTCTTGGGGTGCCTTCCATCGGACCAGTCGGCCAGCTCGCTCTTCCTCACAGTTGTTCAGATTAAAGTTCAGCTCAAAGACACTCTAGGTGCAGTTTAAAGCAACTAATGAGTCAATACCACCAGCCCCCAAGTGTGAAGTCAGTGCTGACCCTGCCTCCTGCCACCTGCCTGAACCACACCCACATCTACGAGACATTCATTAAACTACCAATAAAGCTATCGTAACAAAGATGATCAAAGTTTTGCCTTGCAGTAAACAGCAAAGGTCTAAAGTTGGAGGAGGACCGATTGAAGCCCAGAAAATAAAGAGGGATTGTAATCAGATTTATATTCTGACCAACAGAGACGTGGACATGTGAGTCTGAGAGAGTCTTAAACCTCGTGTAGATTTCATTTGATTCCACACACTTAAAATAAAAAGTGCAAACAGAGCTGAATAAATGTTGGTGTTTTATCAGCCTGAGCTGCAGCAGGAATGAAAGCAGCAGCTAACAGAAGCAAACTGTGCTCCCGCGGTGTGTCGAGTGCATCAGGAGGATGAAGTGAAGGTAGAGTGGACTGATGTGGGAGCAACACGAAACATCAGGCAGAATATTTTTAGGAGCTTCTTCCACCGCCCGTCTCTCCATCTCTCTCCCTCCTCTCTTTGACTGGTCCTCTCCCTCCCCTCGTCTCTCTTCTCTCTCAGCCTCTCATCACATTCAGCAGCTCTCAGCCCGAGAGGAGGAGGAAGAGGAGGAGGAGGAGGATCAGGCAGGAGAAAATAGTGGAGTAAAATAGAGCAGGATGGAGTCGACGTGTGTAATCTGCTGCTGTATCGTCTCTTCTTTCTGCTGGATTCTCTCTCTGGGATTATTTTGAACTTCGTTGGGTTTGTTGGACGCCGTCACCGTTGTCTCTTTCTTCACTGCGTTCTGTTTCTGCTGCTGCTGATTCTCTGAAAGTTGTCGACGAACTGATGTTGACAATGGACGTGTGAACGGGCGACAAACAAAACATCCTTAGAGACGTGAGGACGCCGCAGGAGTCGCCCTTTGATTCATCGCTGAGGCTTCATTTCTGGACGCACCATTGGGGCGTAAACCTCAAGATTCCCAGCAGCTCCTGCAGCCATGTGCTTTCATCGAGAGTCTAAAAGCCTGAGATGGAAACTGACAAATTACCCAGCGTGCATTGTGGATTTTTCACTCGTACGTGCTGCTGCTGTTGAAAAACGAGGAATCGTAAGACTCATATGAAGGTTTCAACTTCCAAACTCATTTAATCAGCATTTACAGATAAATCCTCAGAGCGGTAACTGAAGTGTTATTTTATGGTTTTTCTCCATAACCGTAGAGGCTCAAACTTTCTGCACTCTGAGAACATCTCGTCCCTTTTATCATCATGAAAATGAAAGTTACAACGTAAAAATAGTTTAAAATTTCATGTGTTTCATGTATTTTATAATTCTTCAGCTGAAGAAAATGTCTGAAAGAGATTTTAAAGTTACTCGTGATTAGCCGTCATGACCAAAGCTTTGTCTCCTTCTCTGCTGTAAACAGAGTACGTTTGCATGTCTTGTTGTTCGGGCTCACTTGTCTGAAGACGCTTCCGCTTAACGTCCGCGTCTTCATCTGCTGGAAGGAAATGATGTCTACAATGAGACTAAAGTGCATCAAACACACAGGATGTTTCAACTTTATTCAGTTTTGAAGCATTCAATAATCTTTGAAGTATCTTGTAAAACTATGGACATGTAAATCTCTGCTTCTCAAAGTAGATCTGAAATGTTTTGAATCATTTTCTAATCATGGAGCGACCATAAGTAAGAGCGGACTGATCAGACACTTGGAGGATTCTACCCTTCAGACATGTCCCCAATTTCGGACTAAAAAGCATTCGTCCTCAGACTTAGCACTCAGCAGGAGCAGATATTTGTTCCCTGGTGGCTCAGTCCACCTCTCAGGGAGATGGCGGCGGCCATCGCCAGCTCCCTGATCCGTCAGAAGCGTCAGGCCCGTGAGTCCAACAGCGACAAGGTCGCCACCAACAAGAGACGCACAAGTCCCAGTAAAGACCCGAGGTCTCTGTGTGAGAGACACATCTTCAGCGTCTTCAGCAAAGTTCGCTTCTGCAGCGGGAAGAAAAGACCCGTGCGACGGAAACCAGGTGAGTCCACAGACTCAGGACCGTATGATTCGTACTCTGAGACAAAACTGACATGTTCGCACGTTTTCCCATCGCTCAGCTTTGACATGTTAACAAACTCAAATTGGAGCAACACACACTGCAGGCTGTTCTCGTGAACTATTCATATATATATACCTACGAAAAATTATGCACCAGAATTTTTATAAAACCCACGTAATCATTTAGGCTGTGATCACATGCACTGATCGGGGTAAAGAAGGAAGTAGTATGACGAGCCAAGCCCACGTGAGGAGGCAGGTTGGGTCAAAGAAAGAAAGACTTTTCCCCAGGAGACCGATTTTGGGTCCCGAGTGACATCAAGTAAACTTTGAAGTTATTTTATGGTACGTCATCACCTCGTGTTAAGTACATATCTTTACATTAAGTGCGTGACTTTATATTGCGTATGTAACTTGACAGCGTCCAACTAGGATTCTGTTCCTTAGCTTAAGTAACTTTATGTACATACATTTACCTCAAGTACGTCTTTTCCTAAACTTAACCTACGAAAATAAACAGAACTTTACATTAAGTGCATAACTTGACGATGCCCAAACATGAGTCTGTTCCGAAACCTAACCCACCTAACTTCACTTTCCTGAACCCAGCCTGCGTAAATTAATGTATGTCTTTATGTGGAGTACGTGACTTGACGGCGCCTGACAATGATTCTTTTCCTAAACTACCTACGTAGCTTTGTGTACTTACCTTTACTTTAAGTTCGTAACTTGAAGATGCCTGACCATAATTCTTTCCCCAAGCTACCTGCTATCTATCTATCTTTACTTTGCTAAACCCAACCTACGTAACTTTGTGTACATACCTTTATGTAAAGTACGTAACCTAACATAAAACATGATACATTTCCTAAACCAAACCTACTTAACTCTGTTTTAAGTATTTAACTTGGTGACACCTAACCATGAATCTTTCCCTGACGGTTACATTAGTGTTAATTCACGGGGTGTTTGTCCGTTAGATATCATACAAACTGTTGTATAAGAATATGTTGAGCGCTCACATGTGGTTCATCGTTAATGTTCCTGTCAGGATGAAGGGCAGTAACGTTGGTGACCCCCTGACTTTTGTACCTCACGATCATCAGGTCGACACACGACTTCACGAGTCTCTGTTCAGTCTCGGCTCTAACTGGAGCTGTAATTGTTCA
Source organism: Epinephelus awoara (assembly GCA_035609425.1). Taxonomy (NCBI): domain Eukaryota; kingdom Metazoa; phylum Chordata; class Actinopteri; order Perciformes; family Serranidae; genus Epinephelus; species Epinephelus awoara. The sequence goes on from CM069297.1 coordinate 43,288,577, forward strand.
CTGCAGATCCTCAGTATGATCTCCTGTTTAATGAACACAGTTGCATAAAACTTTGCATAATTTTCATCAACTATTCTAAATATTTAATGTCAGTTTGTGTCTGGAGACCTCTCTCACTTGAGAAAATAAGAGAAACCGTCTGTGTCCTCCTTCAGAGTAACAAGTTAAAAGTTCCCTCCTGAGGAAACTCCTCGCTGGCGTCTCGGAGCAGGAGGAGGTGTGCAGTGTGCAGCGTGTTGGACCGCTGGACGCACGTTTAGCATTAACACATTCATGAGCTGCGTCTCTCATTAGCCGACTCCCCGCTGCTGCAAACCGCTTCATGTTTTCTTGGCAATGCAACAAACAGCTTCTTAAAAGAAGCGTTATACGGAGCTTGTGCTTGATCAACTGCTTCAGTTCAGAGACTTCTTTAACTTCTCCAACTTCTGCAGTGAGGAGGAACAGAGGAGGCTGCAGAGCGCGTCGTCTCTGCAGCCGCTGAATCGCTGAGTCACCATTCAACGTCAGCATTTAGCGTCACTGAGCCCCCCAGTGATGACATTTGTGTCCTTATGATGGTTGGAATGATTGAGAGAACAATGACTGGTGGGAGGAAACAGGAAGTGAACGTGACATTTTGAGGTATTTTTTTGAATCAATGGATGCTGACGATCTTTTCTGTTAACGGTCTCAGAGGTGCGAGCTGCACAAACACGTAAAGGCCAGTTGGTAATTCGTCCTTTATGTTCGGTCATACTCTGAATGAAATTGTGCTCCGTCCAAAACTGCTCCTGTAAAATTTAAGAAAAGAAAAATATGCAACAAAAATGTGATTCAAAGATATAAAACATAAAGTAGTCGCAGCTTTTAGCTGCTGATTGTTTCCTGCTGACTCACAGTGACTCTGACACAAAGGCTGTCGGTTATTGATCAACCACACGATCAATACTTGCTGTCAGCAGCTGTTTACATCATCCATTAACATGCTTCATTCATAATAAGCATCTTCACATTTAAATACTCTGAGGACGGTGTCTGTCATGTTCTGTGAGTTCAGCTGTTTTCTGTCACTGCTCATGCTGATGATCATATTTACTCTCACTTCCAAAACTTGATCGACCAAAATACATTTCTAATTTACTGAAATCAAAGTTTATATGAGGTCAAAACCAAATAAAATAAAATTGTTGTAGATACTTTTTCCATCAGTTCTTGGTGGAAAATAGCGAAGATGTTTACTTTCAAAAATATATGTGGAATAACTAGAATTTGCCTTTTGTTCATCCAACGCACCAGAAAGAAAATGTTGGCATTGTATGTTTCTACAAACACCAGATGTCTTACACATACGTTATTACGTATCATGTCAACATTTCTAATTTGACGTTGGGACATTTCCTGTCTTGTTTGTAGCGAGTTAAGTGGGAATGTTTTAATGAGTTAGCACGACATTTCCAGCTGCATTTGTGGCGACCAGACCGGGTATGTTTTAACAGGTCATCCGGACATTAACAGTCATGTTTGTGGCCACCAAATCGGGACTGTTTTAATAAGTCATCGAACTTTTCCAGTCGGTTTTTTTGGCCTCCAAACCAGCATGTTTTTATGAGACACCAGGACATTTCCAGTCTTGTTTGTGGGGACAAAACCGGGTATGTTTTAATGAGACGTTGAGACAGTTCCAGCTGTTTTTTGTTGCAACCAAACTGGGTATCAGGACATTTCCAGTTAGGGTTGTGGGGACCAAACTGGTGTATGTTTTAACAAGATATCGGGACATTTCCAGCTGCTTTTCAGGTATGCTTTAATGAGACGTCAGGACATTTCCAGTCCTGTTTGTGGGGACTAAACCAGGTATGTTTAAAGAGACATTGCGACATTAACAGTCATGTTTGTGGCCACCAAATTGGGACAGTTTAGATAAGCCATAGGAACTTTCCCAGCCGTGTTTTTGGCCTCCAAACTGGTACGACATCAGGACATTTCCAGTCTTGTTTGTGGTGACATAACTAGGTATGTTATAATGAGACGCTGAGACATTTCCAGACTGGGTATCAGGACATTTCTAGTCATGGTTGTGGGGACCAAACTGGTGTATGTTGTAAAAAGACATCAAGTTCTCAAAGTTCTTTATATCTGCCACATGTGAAACACACAAATGAAACATGTGCGTGGTTTGCAGAGAAGGACACAGCCAACATTTATTCTGGCAGCTGTGTCGTCCAAAACAAACAGGAAGTATAGAACTCATCACTTTCTGCGAGACAGACGATGTGTCACAGGAACAGATTTTTATTCTTAAATATTATTCTATTTTTAAGCAGCATAGTTGAAACAGTTTTGCTCTCATCAGGTTGAAATGTGACGGCACTTCGTTAACACGCAGCTCAGTTTTAAAGGATGTGTCATCTTCATCACGTCTCAGTTCAGGAAGCAGCATGTGATGAGGTGTTTTGTTTTTCACCCTGCAGGTTCGGAGATGTGTTAAAAATTCACACCTCCTCACACAGTGTCACACACACACTTATAAATATAGCTTCTCTCACAAAAATACCTCTGGATTTTAAATATATACACAGTATACACACCGATCAGCCACTGACAGATGAAGTGATTAACATTAGTCTTTTCGTCACAATGCAACGTTCTGCTGGGAGACCTTTGGTGCTGGCGTTCATGTGGATGCTACTTGACGCCCTCCATGAGTTACCGGCACGCACCAGGTGTTTGATCAGACTGGGATCTTTAGGGCCAGGTTGACGCCTTGAACTCTTGTCATGTTTCTTGGGTCGTTCCTGAACAGTTCTTGTGGTGTGGCATGCTGCATTGTCCTGCTGGGGGGCCTCTGCTGTTGGGGAGTGTTGAGTAATGACAGGTTGTTCATGGTCTGTAACGTTGATCGGTTGGGTGGAGTGCGTCAAGTGGCGTCCCCCTGAATGTTAGGACCAGGATGATCAATGTTATTCACATGTCTATGATGTTATATTGATTCTTTGGACAACGATCCAATTTCACTTCAGTCCAGTTAAGGATCCTGCCACTCGTTTTTTTCTAAATGACAACACATAAAAATCGTAAATGAATGTAAGCAGTTAAACTGACTTTATGATCAGAAACACGGCGCACCATGGAAATCTCATACGTTGCAACCCTTTCTCATAGTTGAATGAAATAACGGATCATTTAAACTTTTTCTTACTCACCATCTGTTAAAGTGACAGTATCTCCCTAAAGAACAGCACGCTTGAATTTCAGCTTGTATGCACGATTTTCCAGAGCAGCGTATGTTGCGGTAGCGCTAGCAACAAGTTAAGGTCCTGACACACCAAGCCGACGGTCGGCCGTTGACCAAAGTCGGGCCGTCGGTGAGCGTCTGTCGCCCTAGTTTTTGCGGTGTGTCCCGCACCGTCGAAACTTTGGCGTCGGCGGCTTTTCGGCTGATTGAGCATGTTGAATCGGCGGCGGAGCTTATCAGTGAGAGAGATCACTCTGATTGGCTGTTCAGGTTTTATTTCCTCGCCCCTGTAGCGAGTGAATCTGCCTGTAGTGAAACCGGGGCTAACCGGTGCTTCCTCCTCAGGCTCCACTTCACTCAGCTGCCCCACAGACCTGCTGCTTCTTCCCACTTTAACCTGAATAACAAACCGGAGCTAGCTGGGAGCGGCTAGCGGAGCGTTAGCCGCAGCATGAGCGGAGGGAAGCACAGCCAGTTAGCCTCCGCTAGTCTCTGAGCTAGCCCCGGCTCTCCGTTTGGATCCAACCGGAGCACCGAGCCCTGGTTTGTTATTCAGGTTAAAGTGGGAAGAAGCAGCGGGTTTATCGGGCAGCTGAGTGAAGTGGAGCCTGCGGAGGAAACACCGGGACCGTCTGGATGTAATAGTCCGTGGAGGTGCTGCGGTGCTCGGCTGCACAGATAGGAAACCCCTCGGCTGACAGGATGTACCACTCTCTCACTCTGCTCTCTCTCACGCAGGCGCAGAACGTACGTGCTACTTGGCCGTCGGATGTAGTCCGTGTAGTGTGTTCAAATGCAACTGACACTGGGCGACGTGAGGCGACACAGACAACGCAACAGTTGGCTTTTGTCGCCGCTAGTTCTTTGATGTCAGTTTGGTGTGTCCGCACCTTTCGCAGAGTAAGATGACCGACCAGGCAGATTTCTCGTGTTTCTTTAGTCCAGTAGTTCCCAACTGGTCCAGTCACAGGGTCCAGATTTGTCCGGAGTCATTAGTTCAAGGTCTTGGACTTGTGTTGGCCGTGTCCTGGAGCTAGTTTGCTGTCTCTGTTGAGGAGCTGTCTGTTAGTCACTCACTCTGCAGCAGGAAACAGCACTTCAAAATAAAGGCTCTGTGCCAGAATTCACCGTACTCTAAAATAAAGTCTGTTTATACCTACTTGACTCGTCCCTGAGTCACTTGCGGTCCACTCAGAGTGGACCGCAAGTGACCCACTTTGGGGCCACGACCCACCAGTTGGGCTCCAGTCTGTCTGTCAGTGTGAATGTTAAGTAGCACAGCAGCCTGCTCCACATTAGCCTCTCTCTGTATGTTGGTCTATTTCTGCCGGAGATGAGTCCTTCTGTCCCACATTGTCATGTGGAGCATCACTTCATGTCTTCGGCCTCCATCATGTTTACGTCCTCGCACCTTCAGGCAGGATGCAGGATGTGGTGTGATGCTGTGTGTGTGTCTCAGTGAACGTATGACAGGACAATCTGACCAATCAGTGTGAGCCTCTCGCACAGTGACACGTGTTTATTTTCTGCAGTGTCACAAAGTACTGCAATAATCAAAGATTGATAACATGAGCGGAGATATGACAGGTTGAAGCGAGATGATGTTACCTGAGATGTGACTCAGTGAGATTAGAGCAGGTGAGAGGAGACGAGGTGACAAGAGGAGGAAGGAGATGAAAGGTGACATGACAGAAGAGAAGGGGAGGTGAGCTGTGATGATACGAGATACGGTGAGAGGAGATTAGATGAGATTATATGAGCTGGGAGACGAGAGATGAGAGGAGACGACAGGAGACAGGAGGTGAGATAAAAGGAGATAGATTAAAATAAGGTGAGGTCAGAGGACAGAAGATCACAGGTTAAAGGAGACGACATGAGATGACATAAGGTAAGGATTAATGAGATAACGTGAGAAGGGATGAACGAAGACGATGGAGAGAATACAAGAGGTTAAATTAGAAGTAAAATAAGGGAAGACGGACCAATTGAAACCGGACGACGCCAGAGGAATGAATGACGACTCTATCAGAACATCTTTGCAATCTGCTCATGAAAATGATCGTATCTCTTAAACTGAATAATCTGCACAGGACACATTTTCAATACTTTTATCAATTATAATGGTTTATTGACATCCATAACTTTGTTCCTTGTGTTGTACATATTTTAAGCATTTAAGGAAACTCCAAGAAATGACATGACAACAAGCATAAACACCAGTGTAGGCCTGGTGGACTGTTTCTGATGCAGAGTTAAAAAGATGAGATCAGTTTAGATAATGAGAGATGACAAGATGAGAGATTAATAATATTAAATATGATAAAATTAGAGGAGATCAAGTGTGAGATAAGATCATGAAGACAAGAGATAAAATGAAAGAAGGAGGGTGAACTGAGAACAGAGGAGATAAGATGTTATAACGTGACAAGAGGTGAAAGAAGATTGAATAAAATGAGATCAAATAAAAGGACGAGAGATAACATGGAGTGAGAAAAGACTTTGAGACAATGCAAGAAGTGTATTAGCTTCAGTATACGAGCACGAGGTTTAGACCGCGGAGAAGCTGCAGAAGAAGAGTGAGTGAGGTGAGGAGGTCCTCCGACAGCAGCAGCAGCACATGTCGCTGCTCTTACATCAAATCCAGCTGAATAATGAATGTGGTCAAAGTGTGTTTAGAGCTGTGATGGTTCTGCAGCCTCTGTAGCGCTGATCCCAAACTACAAACTCTGTGTGTGTGTGTGTGTGTGTGTGTGTGTGTGTGTGTGTGTGTGTGTGTGTGTGTGTGTGTTTCAGAGCCGCAGCTGAAGGGCATCGTGACGCGTCTCTTCAGTGAGCAGGGCTTCTTCCTGCAGATGCAGCCTGATGGAGCCATCAGTGGAAACAAGGACGAGAACAGCGACTACAGTGAGTCTTTAACACGCCGACAGCTGTTCTCCTCGTCCTCACGCCGACACACGGAGCCGGGGCAGCGACACTGAGACCAGGAACTGAACTGAGAAATAAAACACACACATTAAAGGTCCAGTGTTTCAGATCCGATGTGAGAAATGGAATAAAACTTCCACATGACCATGAGCGGCGACTCCAGGGTTCAGTGTACTTGGACGACAACGTTAGCTAGCTGACACATATCAGCTCATGTTATTCCAGTTAAATTTAGCTTTAACCAGACAGTTATGTGTCAAAAACAACAGCAGAGGGAAGCATCAGCGACGGCCGGATGATTTCTGTGATGCCAAAAACATTGACGGAATTGGATAATACAAATTTTTTATCAATTTCAAAACACAGAACAGTAGAAATGTCGATGCAATTTTACCACAGTTAGAGACGTTTTTCACAGTGCACAAAAACGATGCCGCCATATTTCGGTGTCACGCAGGGTCTGCGAGTTTCCCCGAGAGCGAGGATCAGCTCCTCCACACACACCGACACCAAGGTGATGGTGGGTCGCCGCCGAGACTTCGTTCTCTTCGCTCCAAAGTTTTATTTTCAATGCCAGAGTTTTCTGTCACTGTTCCCTCGACTCTGCACACACACCTCGACTCTGCACACACACCTCGACTCTGCACACACACCTCGACTCTGCACACACACCTCGACTCTGCTGCAGCTTAACAAAGCTTCTTAAAGCTCAGATCATCACAGAAGGGATTTCACGATCGGCTCAGTTTCAGAGGTGTTTCCAAGAAGCATCTGAACGTCAGACTCGTAGATGAGCCAATAACTTGAGCTCACTCCTGACGAACAGAGACACTCCTGTTTGTTTCATTTATCACATCAGGTCTTAAACACTTTGATCCTGAGCGCTGGAAATGGGCGACAACGTCCCACAGAGAAAGAAGAAATAAAAGGAAGAACAGCTGACATTAAACGACAGATCTGTGTCCTTTGACTGATTCACAGTTCCTGTTGCCTTTGTCTTCCTCATCATCCTCAGAAACTTTCAGTTGGCATCGTCAGTGTGAATGTATCTGTGTGTGTTGGAGGAATCTCCTCAACAATAACCCTCTCACATTAATCCCATTTTCTGCTTCTCCTCACGTTGTCTGCTTCCATCTGTTCTGTTTTTATTCTCGTCTTCTCGTTCCTTCCTGTTTCTGCTCGTACGGACGCGGAGAACAGAGATGATGACAGAATCACATCTATGATGAAGGGCGTAAATATTCATCAAGCTTGTGAGAAGCGTTGCGGCTGATTTGAGGTTTAGTTTGAGTTTATCGTGAATGTTGAGCACGATCATTCGTTCTGAACTGACCTCAACCAGGTCACATGACTCATAAAAGAATTTAGACATATGACTTTAAAATGTTAAACTCATCAATTAAACTCACAAAAAATCTTAATATGAGAGTCAAACTTTCAGTGCCAGGTATATGAATCATACATCAGAGGACGATGGTTTTTATATATTTCTTTTTGTTTGAAGAATAAAGTCAAAATGTGCAGCCTGTGATGAAACACATCCTCTGTGTGCTGCACACATGTGTGACCGTTGATACTTTAGCATCTGTCCATTTCCATCTGTTTCAGTTTGAACGAGTGCAGCGACCTCTTCAGAGTTTGTTCGCTCTCTTCTTCTGAACAGACAGAATTTTTGGCAAAAATCTTTTCACAGTCCTGATTCTTATGACCACACTGTGACTGCACTGAAAGACAAATAATGTCATTGATATTAAAACTGATTCTGAAGAACGAGTTTACCGATTCATCTCCAGGAGGCATTTTGTCGAGGCAGCTCTATACGCTAACGCTAAGTTTGATTTCATCTCAAAAGCTCGACTTTAATCTTGAAACGTGAAGTTTGTTCTTCACATTTTAAATTTACTTTTTTGACATTTCATCGTTACTCTTGTGATGCAAAATTAAAAAAAAAAAATCTCCTCTGATTTGCTTTTTTCCATGCTCGGCAATGCAATTTAAAGTTTGACTTTATTCTTGACATTTAGACTTTATTTTGAGTTTACTTACATGCAGAGATGTACCGATACCACTTTTTCCTTCCCGATACCGATTCTGATCCCTGATACCAGCGCGTAAAATAAAAATGGATGGGATATGAATTGTTGTATGTCTCAACTCCTGAAACTCGTTGTAAAATATTAAGAAATAAATACACAATAGTAGAATGAAGGCCATAAAACTTTTATTATTATTATTATTATTATTATTATTATTATTATCCAGTGTTGACACAGATCAAGACACAGGTTAAAGTGCAGCCACACAATTTGGTAAAAAGACATTTTACAGGCTACAGTAGAATGCTTTTTAAACTCCGCTCCGTTTCCGTTTCGTTTGCCTGTAGCGTGCGTAGGAGTAATGACGTGAGGCATTACGTGGTATCGGATTGGTCATAGGCTGTACTCGCCGATACCTGATACCACATTTTAGGCAGTATCGGAGGCATTTCTGATACTGGTATCGGTACAACTCTACTGACATGAAGACTTTATTTTGAACATTTCGTCTTTATTCTCGACAGTCGACTGTTCTTGGAAATCAAAATAAAAAAAATCCTCTGATTTATTTTTTCTTGTGCCTGATGCTTATGCTAAAAATGTGACTTTCTTCTCAACAGTTCGTCTTCATTCTTGTAATGAAAAATATTAATTAATGTATTAAAAAAATCATCCTCTAAATGATGTTTTCTCGTGCAGCACTAACAGTAAAATTCAACTTTTTCCCAACATTTCGACTTTATTGGAAATATTTGGAATTTTTTCTGGACATTTCAAACTTTATTCTCATCATGCAAAATTTAAAAAAATCTTCCTCCTCTGATTTACTTATTTTTTTATGCATGGCACGAATACTGAAAGTTTGACTCTGTTGTCAACATTACGACATCACGTCTATTCTCTTTATGCAAAATTTAAAAACTTCCGCTCCTGATTTTTTTCTGTCTTTTTCATGACACTAATAATAAAAGTGTGACTTTATTCTTGACGTTTTGACTTTATTCCTTACAACTGATTCTATTCTCGTTATACAAAATAAAGAAACGAAAAACATCTTCTGATTTATTTTGTCCTCATGCCGAGCACTAATACTAAAAATTCAACTCTTTCCCAACATTGAAACTTTATTTGCGATATTTTGACTTTATTCTCTTAAAGCAAAATTGAAATTATTATTATGTTTTTCTTATGTTTGACAATAATACTGAAAGTTGGACTTTATTCTTGATATTTGTACTTTATTTTGATTTAACATACATAAAGACTTTATTCTCAAAATGGTATTTCAACTTAACGCTTGACATCGGAATTAATACTCAGCATTTAGACTTTATTCACGTGATGCAAAATAAAAGAATCATTCTCCTCTGACTATTTTTATAATTTTTCCAATGCCTGGCATTATTACTGAAAGCTCGCCTTTATTCTGAATGTATCCACTCTCTTCTTTTAAATCCATTTTGAAGCTCTGTGTTTGACAGCAGAGCGACATGATTGGTAAGATTTAAATATGAATCAGGAAGTGATCTTAGAAGAAGTGAAGGAGGCGGTGAATCTGAGCAGAGGTCTGATACTGTGGCTGCTCGGACACATTTAAGTCAGTAATCAAAGACATGAATGTCACACATGTATCTCAGTTTGTTTCTGTTGAATCTCTGCGAGCGGCCGGATGAGCTCAGGATTACAGATCCTGCTGCGTCTCCTCTTAAATCCTCTGGTTTGGAAACGAGAAGCAAAAAGAGGACAAGTGGAAGAAGAGGAGGAGGAGGAGGAGGAGGAGGAAGAGATGTTTTGGATTCCCCCCTCTCTCTCTCAGATCATCTCTGTCTCTGAGTTAAATAAAGGAGGATTAACAGCAGCCATCGCCACAGGCCTCTTCCTCCTCCACCTCCTCCTCTTCATCCTCACCCACACTGCAGCTCTCTGTCCCCGAGGATTAAATCACCTCTCATCACTTCATCCCTCTCTCCTCTCTCCTCTCCTCTCCTCTCTTTTGTTCAGCGTCGTTTTATGTGTTTATCAGCTGGAAGCGTCACATCCAGCAGGCTGAGGACACATTTTAACCTGCGTTAAACACTCGCACAGTTTAAAGTGCTGAAACACGTCCGTTTACACAGGTGGAGAAGACGCTCGTTGTTTTAAATACAAAATGGATTCTCTCTGTTGTTTGTAGAAAGATCACTTTTTATTTCATCAGTTTGAAGGAAAGACATTTTTTTTTGTTTCAGTCTCATTCTGCCTTAAATGAAGTGATGTATTAAGGTACATGTGACCTCTCTCTACCTCTGCAGTAACCAACACTGTCTGTCTGTCTGTCTGTCCGTCTGTCTGTCTGTCTGTCTGCCTGCCTGTCGCCCTGCAGCTCTGTTTAATCTGATCCCAGTAGGTTTGAGGGTCGTGGCCATCCAGGGAGTGAAGGCTGGACTCTACGTGGCCATGAACGCAGAGGGATTCCTCTATACATCAGTAAGAAAGTCTGTCTGTCCATCTGCCTGCCTGTCTGTCTCTCATTCACTTTATGAGCCAGTTTTTGTTTCCAGATTCAGAATTTGTTCTCGTCACACAGCAGCTTGAAAAGATCTCAGGCTTCTAGAGCTGCAAACTTTTTATGAAAAACATTTTTGATTCTGGAGGCACGGTGGTGCAGTGGTTAGTGTGGTCGCCTCACAGCAAGAGGGATCCTGGTATGAACCCCAGGGTGGGGGAGCCCTTCTCTGTGGAGTTTGCCTGTTCTCCCTGTGTCAGTGTGGGTTTCCTCCAGGTGCTCCCACATGTTCTCCCTGTGTCAGTGTGGGTTTCCTCCAGGTGCTCTGACATGTTCTCCCTGTGTCAGCGTGGGTTTCCTCCAGGTGCTCCGACATGTTGTCCCTGTGTCAGCGTGGGTTTCCTCCAGGTGCTCCGACATGTTCTCCCTGTGTCAGCGTGGGTTTCCTCCAGGTGCTCCGACATGTTGTCCCTGTGTCAGTGTGGGTTTCCTCCAGGTGCTCCGACATGTTGTCCCTGTGTCAGCGTGGGTTTCCTCCAGGTGCTCCGACATGTTGTCCCTGTGTCAGCGTGGGTTTCCTCCAGGTGCTCCGACATGTTGTCCCTGTGTCAGCGTGGGTTTCCTCCAGGTGCTCCGACATGTTGTCCCTGTGTCAGCGTGGGTTTCCTCCAGGTGCTCTGACATGTTCTCCCTGTGTCAGCGTGGGTTTCCTCCAGGTGCTCCGACATGTTCTCCCTGTGTCAGTGTGGGTTTCCTCCAGGTGCTCTGACATGTTCTCCCTGTGTCAGCGTGGGTTTCCTCCAGGTGCTCCGACATGTTGTCCCTGTGTCAGCGTGGGTTTCCTCCAGGTGCTCCGACATGTTCTCCCTGTGTCAGCGTGGGTTTCCTCCAGGTGCTCCGACATGTTGTCCCTGTGTCAGTGTGGGTTTCCTCCAGGTGCTCCGACATGTTGTCCCTGTGTCAGCGTGGGTTTCCTCCAGGTGCTCCGACATGTTGTCCCTGTGTCAGCGTGGGTTTCCTCCAGGTGCTCCGACATGTTGTCCCTGTGTCAGCGTGGGTTTCCTCCAGGTGCTCTGACATGTTCTCCCTGTGTCAGCGTGGGTTTCCTCCAGGTGCTCCGACATGTTGTCCCTGTGTCAGTGTGGGTTTCCTCCAGGTGCTCCGACATGTTGTCCCTGTGTCAGCGTGGGTTTCCTCCAGGTGCTCCGACATGTTGTCCCTGTGTCAGCGTGGGTTTCCTCCAGGTGCTCCGACATGTTGTCCCTGTGTCAGCGTGGGTTTCCTCCAGGTGCTCCGACATGTTGTCCCTGTGTCAGTGTGGGTTTCCTCCAGGTGCTCCGACATGTTGTCCCTGTGTCAGCGTGGGTTTCCTCCAGGTGCTCTGACATGTTCTCCCTGTGTCAGCGTGGGTTTCCTCCAGGTGCTCCGACATGTTCTCCCTGTGTCAGCGTGAGTTTCCTCCAGGTGCTCTGACATGTTCTCCCTGTGTCAGTGTGGGTTTCCTCCAGGTGCTCTGACATGTTCTCCCTGTGTCAGTGTGGGTTTCCTCCAGGTGCTCTGACATGTTCTCCCTGTGTCAGTGTGGGTTTCCTCCAGGTGCTCCGACATGTTCTCCCTGTGTCAGTGTGGGTTTCCTCCAGGTGCTCTGACATGTTCTCCCTGTGTCAGCGTGGGTTTCCTCCAGGTGCTCTGACATGTTCTCCCTGTGTCAGCGTGGGTTTCCTCCAGGTGCTCTGACATGTTCTCCCTGTGTCAGCGTGGGTTTCCTCCAGGTGCTCCGACATGTTCTCCCTGTGTCAGCGTGGGTTTCCTCCAGGTGCTCTGACATGTTCTCCCTGTGTCAGCGTGGGTTTCCTCCAGGTGCTCTGACATGTTCTCCCTGTGTCAGTGTGGGTTTCCTCCAGGTGCTCTGACATGTTCTCCCTGTGTCAGCGTGGGTTTCCTCCAGGTGCTCTGACATGTTCTCCCTGTGTCAGCGTGGGTTTCCTCCAGGTGCTCTGACATGTTCTCCCTGTGTCAGCGTGGGTTTCCTCCAGGTGCTTTGACAAAAAGTTTTCAATTAAATCTGTAAATGTTCAGACGACAGATTGCAGTGGTGTTCTGTATCATATGATTCAAGTTTGCAAACTGCAGTATTGTGCTGCTGCAAAAGCAAATATAGTTATAATTAAAAAACAAACTCTGTAGATAAAAATGACATTTCTCTGGATCTAAAAGTTCCATTTGAAAACACCGTGTGTTTGATACCAATAGTTAATAGTGACGATGATTAAGAGACAGCCCTGATCATCAGCATGCAGTGAAGACAGAGCACAGCTACAGTTGTTGCATCGCTGCTCCGCCTCACTGAGTCCATCCTCCATCCATAATTCATGTCCGCTCCTTCCATAAAACTTTAAAATGCAATTCTTGAGTCGCTGTGTGCGCAGCATCAGAGAGGAGCCGGAGTGATGGAGGAAGAGAGGGATGATGGAGATGATACAGTGCAAACAGGAAGAGGTGACCTCGGGCAGCTTTTCTCTGAGAGGCAGGAAGCTTCGTTTCAAATATGACCACAGAGATAAAATGGCAGTTATTATTATAAATTCACTGTCAACATAGCTGCTGCAATCCTGTTACATCCTCACAGGAAGTGTAACTGTGAGGCAACCCTTTGACTTGATGTGGCTTTTTATTGAATGAGAAGATCAGTTCCATTAGTCCGATATTATTCCAATATGGTAACACCCCCTCCCCCGCTAGCCTTTAGTCACACAAGATGATCAGACACAAAGTCTGAAATATCTGATTTTATTGTTGTAGTGGTTCCTTAATATGTAAAACAAGATATAAACAGTACACAGATTGTTTTAATGGACTGAAAGAGTTGATGATTTGTTAAGGTGCAATTTGTCTGCTTTTGGGAATTTCATTTTCTATACATTCAGTCATTCATTTTCCGTAACCACATGTCCTGTTAGTGGTCGCGGGGGGGTGGAGCCTATCCCAGCTGACACTGGGTGAGAGGCAGGGTTCACCCTGGACAGGTCACCAGACTATCACAGGACTGACACATAGAGACAGACAACCATTCACACTCACATTCACACCTACTGACAATTTAGAGTCACCAATTCACCTGCATGTCTTTGGACTGTGGGAGGAAGCTGGAGCACCTGGAGGAAACCCACGCTGACACAGGGAGAACATGTCGGAGCACCTGGAGGAAACCCACACTGACACAGGGAGAACATGTCAGAGCACCTGGAGGAAACTCACGCTGACGCAGGGAGAACATGTCAGAGCACCTGGAGGAAACTCACGCTGACACAGGGAGAACATGTCAGAGCACCTGGAGGAAACCCACGCTGACACGGGGAGAACATGTCATGCAAACTCTGCGCAGAAGGGCTCCCCCACCCTGGGTTCAAACCAGGAACCCGCTAACCACTGCATCACTGTGACGCCCTAAATCTCTAACTTAGAATTTAATTTAGAGTTTGCGCTGATGTGAACATTTTTCTTACATCTGAGCCGCTCATATTTATCATCTGTGGAATATAACATAAGGTTTCCCTGGTGCTGGTGACAGCCAAGTGAAGACCAGTGCCATTTTTAGGGCTCTTTAGTTCTAAAATCAAGAAACGAAAAAAGAAAGTCTTACTGTACGCAGATGATATGTTGATTTATGTCCTAAACTTCCTGTTGCACTCATGCGTCTCTGCCAGTGTGTGTTCACTTCTGGTCTTTGCTTTCACATCTGCACGTACTGGACTAGATAACCACATTGTAGATTCTGTTTTTCTTCGCGGGAAATATTGCACTTTTTACTGCTCTACATTTACCTGATCACAGTAGTTCATTTTCAGTTTCAGATTATGAAATCAGAATGCAATATATTAATATTATTAATATTATTATTATTATTATTAATGCTGTATTATTATAGATTTTTCCATGACGAAAACGAGACAATGACTACCTAAAAATAGATCTTGATAATAGAAACAAAATCTGTGTTTCATTTTCTTTGACGAGACGTCACGAAAATGTTCGTGGTGGGCAGGCGTTTCAGTGGGCAGTATCCTTGCCACAGCAGCCATGGACTTGATTCCAGCCTTCGCCCCTTTGCTGCATGTCATCCCCTCTCTTTCTCACCCTTTCACACTTACTGTCCAACCTCATGAAGGCAACAAGGCCAAAAAAACCAGCTGTTTTCAGCGGCTTTTTAACCCCCAGATGTGGGTGTTCTGTAGCGACCCACCACTTTTGGACCATCGGGAATAGATGTGGCAAAAAGCAGAGACATCAACAGCTTCTCCAGATGATATTGTGCCACCTAATCCGGGTATTTTTAGCCAAAGCACAATCCTTTCCAAACCATCACCAATTGGTTTTTGTGCCTAAACTTTACCACACATTAAACACAGCGTTGTTGAAATGTAAAGAAACGTAACGTTTCAACATGTGCGCAGTGTAATAACGTACAAATGTAACATGTCCGTGGTTTGCAGAAATGCCAACATTTAATCTGGTGACTGGATTGCAGTGACGGAATTAATCCCATTTTTGGGTAAAGTGATGAACGTGGACTCAGGTTTTCAGCTGTGGCTGCAGATGGAGAGAACACCAGCTCCTCCTCCTCGTCTTCCTCAGTGAAGTTATGTAAAAACATTGGAGTGGAGCTCTTTCACTCGCTGAGCTGAAAGTTGTGTTGTGTGCTGGGAGGCTCCCGCTGTCTAAACACTGTTCATTTGAATGATGGTGTGTCCTGATATGTGATGCAGGCCGCCTGCTGGTTTCATCATCCATTCCCTCTGTTTCTTTAAACCTCTTCTCCTCTTCGTCATCCTCTTCCTCCCTCTGACGCTCCTTCATTTCTGCCTTCTCTTCTTTCTCTGCTTCGCGTGTCGTCATCAGTCATTCTGCTGTTTGCAGTTCATACATGATGTGTGTGGACGTAATGAACTAATCTCCAGATGTGTTCATGTTGTACGAGGGTGCGTTGAACCTGCAGGAGCCTTAAATACTAAACACAACATTGAAATTATTGTGCTTGTGTTTTATACCTCAGCGCCGTTGATAGCAGCAGCCGAAGGCATGATGTTTTTGGATTGTCCATTTGTCCGTCCCATGCTTTTGAACACGATATCTCAAGAAGCGGTTGTTTATTTATTGGAATTGGCACAAACGTTCACTGGGACTCAAGGATGAACTGATTGGATTTTGGTGGTCAAAGGTCAAGGTCTGTGTAACCTCACCTGTCTCATTCTTGTGAAGGTGATATCTCAAGAAAACCTTGAAGGAATTTCTTCAAATTTTGGCACAAACATCCACTTGGACATAAGGATAAACGTATTTGATTTTGGTGGTCATAGGTCAAAGAGGGTGGTCGCTGTGACCTTGCATCCATCTCAAGAACAGCTTGAAGGAATTTATATGAATTTTGGCACAAACATTCACTTGGTCTCAAGGATGAACTGATTCGATTTTGATTGGCAGACTTTCACTTGGACTCAATGATGATTTTGGTGGTCAATTGTATTTTGGAAGTCGAAGGTCAAAGGTCAAGGTTTATGTGACCTCATCTGTCTCATTCTTGTTAAGGTGATATCTCAAGAATAGCTTAAGGGAAATTCTTCAGATTCTGGCACAAACATTCACTTGAACTCCAGGATAAACTGATTTGATTTTGGTGGTCAAAGGTCCCTGTGACCATGCGTCTGTCTTGAACGTGATATCTCATGAACACTTGTTGGGAATGAATCCAACTTTGGCAGCAGCGTTCACTTTGACTCAGTGATAATTTTGGTGGCCAATTGGATTTTGATGGTCAAAGGTCAATGGTCAAGGTTTATGTAACCTTATCTGTCTCATTCTTGTGAACAAGATATCTCAAGAATACCTTGAGGAAACGTCTCAAAACTTGGCACAAACGGGGCGCCCGATGGCTTAGTGGGTACAGCAGGCATCCCATATACAATGGCAATGTCCCTCGGGCTCTCCAGCCTGCAGCCCTTTTGCTGCATGTCATCCCCTCTTTCTCTCCCCTTTTCCCGCTTAAACTGTCCTATTTATTGAACACAAAAAGCCCCCCAAATGTTTTTTTTTTTTAAATTGGCACAAATGTTCACTTGGACTCGATGATGAAGCAATTGGATTTAGGTGGTCAAAGGTCAAAGTGCTCTTGAATCCTTCTCATTCTTGTGAACACCATATCTCAAGAACACCTTAAGGGAATTTGTGTAAATTTGACACAAACATTAACTCGGACCAAAGAATAAACTAATTAGAATTTAGTGGTCAGAGGTCAGTGCACCAACAATCAGACTTCTCAAAGAATCAAACCTAAGTTAACTTTAGTATTTACCAGTGATTTATCAAACAAGTCAAAGTGTTAGCAGTCAGCTGTTCCTCGAGTGTGATGACTTCCTGTTTTGACATTTTCTGGACCAAAAAATGAATCACACCTTTTCCCTAATTATAACATAACTTTGAAACTATGACACAAATCAGTGTGTCTTTGATGATGTCTTCTTTCTGTACTTTAGAAAACCTCCACTGAGTGTTAAATGTTGGAACAGGCTTCTGCATCATGTGGGTTTGTTCTGCTCTGATTGGCTCTCTGCTCCTCCTGACCACCTGTTATATCCAGAGGGCACACACACACACACACACACACACACACACACACACACACACACACACACAGATACACACCTGAGCTACGGAGGGAACGGCAATGTGCTAAATTTACTTCCATCAGAGTGTGGAGTGGATCTGAGTTGGACTCTTTGTACAAACAGAGCTGACATGAACTCATAGTTCCTGCAGAGCTGAGGATCTGAACATGAGGGCTGATACACCCAGTTACATTCAGACTGATGCAGTCTAGTACAGTGGTTCCCAACTGGTGGGTCGTGGTCTTTCCACTTGTAATCGGATCACCCAGGATGCATGTTGATATCAATATAAACAGGCTGTGATTTCCCTCCCACTGCTGGGTGAACTTAACTCCATGATTATGAAATGTTTGTATCGCAGATAAAATCAAACTATATTGTGGAGTGCCTCAAGGCTCTCTACTGGAGCCTCTTTTATTTCTAATGTCTGTTCTACTCACCAAGGCTGGGCGGTAAATCAGTTGTTTACAATCAATATATTTTCAAGCAAGATATAGATTTAGACAACACCTTTCATATCGATATAGGGTCACATAACACACACCACTGTGCACCTCTCCTCTCTCACACTCTGAGTTTATGTGTGTATTTCATTTCTGATTATTATATTTTCTAGTTTTGTCTGTTATATTCTCATGTATAGGAGAGAAATATCATTTGTAATAGAATAGATTTTAAATTCTAGAGGGGAAGATCTCACCACGAGCCCATTTGGGTCTTTTCTCTCCTGCATAACCTCTGCCATGTTTATTTTTACATACTTGTTTTTATCACATTTTGTGTGTTAATAAAATTCAAATTAAATTCAAATCGATTACTGCATGTGTGAACACCTTTTTTAAATTTCACAATATTCTTGTTTTATTTTGGTTGCCTTAAACTTCATGTAGAGGGCTTCAGTAACCGGCAGTCGTGACATCTTCAAGGTTCATTCATTGACATTTGCTGCACACCTGCTGCATTAAAAGGAGGACAGGACGAAAGAAGACGAAGCCTCAGTTGTTTCTGTCATCACATATTCATCTATCATATTTTCTATCAATGAAAATACAAGACAGTTAGTGAAGTGCTGATTTAAACTGAATTTAAACATGATGTTCTCACTGTGTGTGTGTGTGTGTGTGTGTGTGTGTGTGTGTCAGGATGTGTTCACAGCAGAGTGTAAGTTCAAGGAGTCGGTGTTTGAGAACTACTACGTCATCTACTCGTCCACGCTGTACCGGCAGCACGAGTCGGGCCGGGCCTGGTTCCTGGGCCTCAACAAGGACGGTGTCATCATGAAGGGGAACCGCGTGAAGAAGACCAAACCCTGCTCACACTTCGTCCCCAGACCCATCGAAGGTGAGACCCATGACACACCTGTGGACACGCGTCAGTCTCCTCAGTCCCGAGCCACACCAACAGATCTGGATGGGGTTAGCCTAGCTTAGCACAGATACTGGAGGCAGAGGGAAACTGTTAGCATCTGAACTTGTCACTGAGCAGGTGAAGAAATAGCACAAGATGTGAGAACTGTATGAGGAGTCTGTGTTCATAAAAATCACATCAACGTTAGAACTCAAAGGGTGTTTGTCGACTCCGCGCTGCACCTGAACTCAGCGTGTGCCCGTCAGGTGTGAGCTCTGTGGAGATCATCACTCAGAGAGGTCGTCCTGCAGGAACTTGCTCTGAGTTTGAGGACAGGCTGAAGCTCTAATATCACAGATGGAGGTTTAACAGGAAACATGAAGCTGCGTCTCTGCTTTCAGCTGCTCTGTGTCTCCCCCTCCTCCTCCTCCCTCCTCCCTCCTCCCCCATCTTCATTTAAAAATATCTCTCAACTATCACCTTCCCCCTCCTCCTTTACATCGCTCCATCTTCTCCTCTTCCTCCACGTCCTTCTCCTTTGACCTCTCCACCTCCAGCCCCCCCTTAATGTTCACCTCGACACATTTTATAATGCATGTGTATATTTTTTATATAACACAGATGTACATATGGTTTTATTTCATACATGTATATATACTTTATATTTTGCATACGTGTTCACATTTTATATTGCATGTATATGGATATATTTTTATGTTACATACGTGTAAATATATGTTTAATATCATGGTTAATAAAGTCCTCTTCTCCTCCTCCCTCCTCCCCCCTCCCCCGCCCTGCAGTCTGTATGTATAAGGAGCCGTCGCTGCACGAGCTCGAGGAGAAGCTGCTGAAGTCCTCGCGGAGCCCGACGATGAACAGCGTGGAGCGGAGGGCTCTGGAGAACCAGGAGGAGGAGGAGCAGCAGGAGGACTGCACAGAGCAGGATGGATCATAGCCTGCAGCGCCCCCCACAGGAGGAGCAGGAGGAGGAGGAGGCGAACTCCCATTTTAACACTCCCTTTGTTCAGCAACAAAAGCAACTACAACCACACCAACGACAACAACAACCGCCACGATGACGACGACGGCGACAGCAACGAAAACAAAGAAAAAAAAAGAAGCTAAAAAAAAAAAAAAAAAAAAACAAACGGGGAAAAATCTTCTTGCTCATGTTGAAATATTTGAAATCTGCCGGGGGAGGGCGAGGGGGAGGGGCTTGTTTGAAAACGGAAAAAAAAAAAAAAAAATCAGGACGTTGATGATGATGATTTACATTTTATGCAAAAAGCCCTGCTGATACGGCGCCTGGAGGCGAGCACACCTACTCTTCATCGCCACGTTGTAATCATCATCATCATTACTGTCACGACGATGACGAGATGTTTCCCGAGTTGAGCGAGCGCTGAGAACTCTGAAGCTTTAAGCCATGTAGAAACTTCACTTCCTTTCATTTCTTGATGAATGCAAAAACTTTCGCACTTTCAACACGCCGCGCTTCTTCTTCTTCTTCCTCTCCGTGATGTTCCGTCCAATAAGAGAGGAGTTTTTTTTCTGTTTTGTGCCACATCCTGTTTGTTTCTCGGGGTCAGGGAGTCGTGGGATTTGTTGCAGACACTGCCGATAAAAAGCTTCAGAGGAGAAGGAAGGACTTCCTGTTGTGTTGGGACCAGACCGATGGCGTCTGTCAGGTGATCTGCGCCGTGTTTGTGGTATCGACGCTTCGATCAGAGCGACCTGCTGGTGTCTGGAGACTTCGTGCAGCAGATTACTGACAGTTTGTCTCGTGTCTGCCGCAGCGTCCTGGTGTCTCTGCAGATTTATTCAGCGTGAGCTTCACATTCCTGCACGTTTAAGAACGTCCGTCAGTTTTTGTGTTGATTTCCTTCCAGACAGGAAACACTTCCTGTGGACATCAACGTCAGAGATGTGAGATTTACTGCAGAGAGATGATCCGTCCGAAGGGTCGACTTTAACAAAGCAGAATTAAATCTTGTTAGGTTCAGGTTCAGGTTACTTTATTGATACTCAAGGGCAAACTAGTTTTGCAGTGCTCTGGGCACATCCCACAGGTAGACCCAGCGCACACTCGCTTTGCTCAACCTGCTGCCCCCGAGACCCGGCCCCGGATAAGTGGATGAAAATGGAGGGATGGATCATTAGAGGTGATCCAGAAGAGCATAAAACTGAAACAGTAAAATACACCTTTAAATCTATCGCATTCAACTCTTTTATTTGCTTCATGTGGGAGTACAAGTGAACGCCTCATTTCCACTTACATGTCTGGAAGTCCATTCATTCCTTTGGGAATCTCCGTGATATTCGATATGCCTGTGAAACTCCTCCTCTGTAATATTTCGGTCCGCAGTTTGCCTCGAACAAGTTAAAAAAAGAAGTGAACTTTGGTGGTGGATTTCAGAGAGAGCGTATGACAGTGTGCTAGCTTAGCTAACAGGCTGCTAACTGGCTGATGATTAAAAATAACTTGTTTATCTAGTTTGAACACATCGTGAACAATCGTGAGTAATGTTACAGGTACAGGCTACAGGTAGAGGTAGAGGCATCATCTGTATATTTACGGATCTACAGACACCAGTCACATACATCCATAAGTGGAAACGAGGCGTAAGACAAACTGTAAGCAAACAAAAAGATGGACGTGAAAATTAAAACACAAACATCTACTTTGAGTTAAGGACGAACTAGTCAAAGTTTAAGGTCACAATGAAGTGATTAGATTTTCGTGGTCAAGGTCACTGTGACCTCAGGTCGGGCTCATTCTTGTGAACACAATATAACCAGAAGGGAGTTTGCTACAATTTGGCACAAACGTTTACTTGGACTCAAAAATGAACTGATAAGATTTTAATGGTCAAAGGTCACTGTGACCTTGCATCTGTTTCATTCTCGTAAATGCGACTTGTCAAGAATGCCTTGAGGAAATTTCCTCAAGTTTGGCACAAATGTCTTCTTGAGGTCACAATAAACTGGACATAATTTGGTGGTCAGAGGTCAAGATCACTGTGACCTTCTCATTCTCGTGAACACATTATCTCAGGTTTTTGATTTAGATTTTGATGATCAAAGGTCACTGTGACCTTGCATCTGTTTCATTCTCGTAAATGCGACTTGTCAAGAATGCCTTGAGGAAATTTCCTCAAGTTTGGCACAAATGTCTTCTTGAGGTCACAATAAACTGGACAAAATTTGGTGGTCAGAGGTCAAGATCACTGTGACCTTCTCATTCTCGTGAACACATTATCTCAGGTTTTTGATTTAGATTTTGATGATCAAAGGTCACTGTGTCTTTGCATCCATCTCATTTTTGTGAACATGATATCTCAAGAATACCTTGAGGGAATTTCCTCAAATTTGGCACAAACGTGCACTTGGACTCGACGATAAACTTGATAGAATTTGATGGTCAAAGGTCAAGGTCACTGTGACCTCAAAATACATGTAAATTAAGAATTCATACACTAAATCTCACACAAGTGTCTGACAGGATAAAATGATGACTTTTTTTCAACTTCACTGTGACATCGTAATGTTTTCTAGCCGTTATTTGACGTCGCAACTTTGCAACGAAGTCCACATTTGAAGCACTGCCTGTTGTCATGTTAACATATGAGTCTTGACAGACGTGGATGCAATCTGCAGCTTGGTTCGCAGCTGTGAGGCGGTAATTGTAGTTTATCTCTCTGGATGCAGAAGTATGAATATGTCGTATTTCTTAAAGGAGGTTTGGTGTGATGTTTGACACCAGGAGCAGGATGGGAAATAATCTGGAAAGGATCTAGTCGTAGTCTGCAGACAGTGACCCTGAAAGATGCCCAGCCTTTATAAAATCTTACAGCTAGTGACTAAAACCTTGAGGGTATTTGAACGCACCACAGAGGACAGTGTCAGTAACAGTGTTTGTGACATTTGATCAGAATCACACGCAGCTGACGGATCATCTCTCTGGAAGGAAGCAGCTCCGTCTAAAATCTGCTGGTTTGTAAAATGATCGTCAGGAATGTGAAGCGCTGATAAAACTCTGATGTCTGAACAGAAGCGTCCTCCCGTCTCTGTCTTCACGCTGCGTTCAGGGTCTGAGCAGATGAAAAGTTTCATAGTGCTGAGAGAAGTCGGCAGGCAGAAATATTGCATGATGTATTCTCCAAAAAGTGCAGAGACACCCACGCAGACGTTTGGGAGGGTTGAATGATTTATGGAGACACTAACAGCCAGCAGTGTTGTGTAACTGTGATCCGGTCTGAACAGGACTGAAGCCGCTCTGTTACCTGCCCCGTCCAGCTCTCACCTCTGTATGATATGATCCAGTGTACGATATGACATGATGTGACATGATGTGACAGTGTGATGAGGACATTGTGTTGATAGATGACACCGCATGTATCGAGACCCTGACACGTGCACACTCTCCTGAACACGATTGTATGTTTTTGTTTTGTTCAGCTCAGCAGACTCGACCTGTTGTCCTGAAGCAGTCGGGCACGTCGCACTCTGATTGGTGCACTTTTAAAAAAAGGGGTGCGCTGACCCCACCCCCACCCCCCACAATCAGTGTTACAGCAGCTTTGTGATTGGTTCCTTGTTTTAACGGCTGACTGTGATTGGCGTCGTTGGGGAATGATTTGATTTTTATTTTCTAATTGAACCTGCAGTGAAGGATCATCACGGCAGCATCGTCATCAGTGTCGCAGCTGATGTTAGTTTATCATTAATTTTAACAACTAACTTTTTCTTTAATCTTCTTTTCTCTTTAATCCAGATGTTATGTTTTGTTTTTCTTGGTAAGATTGTTTTTCATCACTGATCGTTCGCCTTCCTGCCAAAAACACATCTTTAATCTTTAGGACAGATAAGTCAGTTTTCAGCAGTTTTACCCTGCAGTCAAACTCATCACATCTTTATGACAAAACAACTATTTCCTGTTCCTGCTGAAGCCCAGCCCAGTCTGCAGAAGAGCTGTTGGTACTGTACGTTTCTGCAAACTATGCATACGTTATATTAGTATGTTGTCATGTAGCAGATACCTTGTGTGGCTGCCACAAGTCTTGATAAGAAACAACTGCTTTTTATGGCATTTTTCAGGCAGGAAATGCAGCAGTGTCTTGATTAAAACAACAAAACAAAAACAACCGCTTTTTGTGCCACTATCCCTGCTGGAAAAGCAGTGATGTCCTAATTAAAAAAGATCCACTTTTTGTTGCATTATGTGAAACATATTTGTGATTTGCAGAAACGTACAATAACATTTCCTCCTGATGACCGGGATGTGAAGTCAGAGTGAAGTCACATCAGACAGAAATATATTTATTCTGCGACACGTCCGCAGACTTTCTGCTCATGATGCATTGAGGAAGCCTGGGAAATGTTCTCTGCCTCCTAGCTTTCCTCTGGCGGCACAGGCAGAGCGGACGCTGATGCCACAATCATCATGTTTTCGCTGATGGAAAATAATTGTTTAACTAGAGAACAAATTCAGACATATTAAGTCAACAAGTAAAGACCGGTGAGCTTTAGGAGTAAATTTTTAGAGACTGAACGTTAAAGGTAAATAGATGTTTCTAAAGACCAAACTCTCTGATGACATCGGCTCAGTGCGCAGTCTTTAAAAACATTGATTTCTGGGTAATGAAGTCCTAAAATGTTTCCATGCAGGTCCACCAACGTGTGACAGAAAAAATACTCAAAGTAGATTAAACTGATAAAGTGACTGATTTTGAAACTTTAAAGTGAGTTTTAAAGACTACTATGTGTCTGGCATCAGTGTCCTCTCCTGGCTCACAGCTCCTCGTGTTGTGTTCAGGTGTCGGCTGTTGAGAGGATTTGTTGACATATGTAACACTGCCCTGCTTAATTTAGGCAAAAAGCACTGCCCAGAAAACTGTTTGACTCCAACCTCGTCTCAACTTCATGACCGTCACACCTGGAAAAATCAAAAGATTCTTCTTTTTTTAACACAGCTGTGAAAATCAGGACAAACTGCTACTGTTTATGTCCAGGTGAACTTTATTCAGCCTCCCTGCCAAATCAGTTTTCAGATTGATTTTCTTTGATTTCCCTTCGGCTCGTTCCTGTAAACAATTGTGTTAAAAAATAATATGTTTTTCCAGCGAGTAACGTTCAGACGGTGAGACGAGTCTCCGCACTGCCCAACGGTCCGACCTGCAGTATGTTTCTTCTTCTCTAACTCAGACCCTTTACTCTTCTGACCGAGTTTCCCTAAAAGCATCTTGAACATTTCCCAGTTTACAAAGATCAACCAGTCGACCTCCACTTCCTGTGTCATGCCTCACACAAAGTTATATATCAACCCGTCCGTCCATCTCGACAACTTCTATCACTGCCTAATAATGAAAATGTGTTTAAACGTATGGAGTGTGATTAGTGCCATATTTTTTTTACATTGCATATGTTTTGCACAGATTTTAAATTATGTTTTTATTTTTTATTTTTCAAATTTTACAATTGCGTGAAAGTTCCGTATTGATAATAGTCTGATTTGATTTGTGCTTTTTGCTCAAAACACACAGAAATAAATCCAGATGTTTTCTGTAAGTAAAAATAAAAAAATCAGCCATTTACAATTTTTATTATTATTTTTATTTTAGACTCTTTGACAGCCAAAGTTACTCCGCACTATAAAGTAATTTCAGTCCTCAGATCATATTCAGGTAAAACTTGAAATAAATAAATTCATAAATCGTACCTGAGTTCACACTTTGGCTTCTTCGCTGTATTTTAGAAAAGTGAAAAGATGTGGACACGTCTTACCAGAAATAGAACTGAGAGCAAACACGAAAGCCAGATTCATAAACTAAAATTCATAACTTAAATTAGAGATTTAAAAAAGTGGGAAAAGGTTTTTAACTGTTTAGTTAACCTTTAAAAACAGACTGACGCAGGAGATCGTTGTTTGCATGATCAGGTTCAAACTGATCTAAAATAAAAACATAAAAACTAAAACATTTATTCTTTTTGCAGCAGACGGCTCCTGTTTTCCCCGTCAGTGCATTGTACGCTTGTGATGACATCATTACATTATGTCACATGTGGTGCAGAACTCAGAGGAACGAATGATAAAACTAACAAAACTCAGATGTTAAAAAGTGAAATTTACTGTGTGTCAGATGGTAAAAACAAAATCCAGAAACAATTCAGGATAAAAGAAAATGAACAAAATATTTTCTGTGTGTTTATCAGCAAAATGATGAACGTGAGCTGCAGACGGATGAGTCGGTAGTTTTGAATTCATGCAGAGATGATCTTTGGGAAACTCGGTCGCCTCCCATCAGCCGACATCACCTGACATCACCTCACCTGACTTCAGCCGACACAGGAAACCGTCAGAATAAAAGACGTAAAAACATCAGAGATTTATTGTTTGTAGGTTTTTTGACATCACAGAGATTAAAAAAAATTAAAAAATTGCATGTGGACAAAAAACAATCAGAGACATTATTTCACCCGACAGCTGAACTGATGCATGCGCTGCTAATAACCACGCTGCTGTGTCTGCCGCCATTTTGAACTTAGACGTGCTGAAAAGAGGGGCGGGGTTAACGAGGTCAACTCTTCTATTTATTCTTTTCTTTTGAGATTTATGTTTTTGTATTTTGTTGATTACAAACGGACAGATGGACGGACAAATGGACAGATGGATGGACGGATGGACAGATGGACGGTTGTACAGATGGATGGACCGATGGATGGATGGACTAAAGGACTGATGGACTGAAAGAAATGAACCAATCACAATCCACCGTACTGCCTCTGAGAAAGTCTTCCAGTTTGGGGTTTTTGGGGTCGGACCACGAGGATTGTAACGACGGACAGAAACACTGGCCGTGTCTCACCGTCTCGTCTTTTGGTCCACAGGGACGTTAAATGTTTGTGAATGCGCTTCACGTCTGTGAAGCTTCGACACACCAAAACACTCGACAGGAATGTTGTAACACGAGAGTCCTTTCTATCACGTCTACTTCTGTACGCGTCCTTCAGGCTCAGAGTCCGACACGTTTAAATATCTGCTGATAAAATCAACACAACAGCGTCACTGCCTTCACGTCATGAGAGGAGGATCATGGGAATGAAATTACAAATGTGGAATTTAAAGACAATGAAGTTTATTCTTGTGTCCTAAAATCACTGAGATTTGATTTAAAGACACCTACTGATTTATTTAAAAAAAAAAAAAAAAAATTTATTGTCAGTAATTTTTTTGGATCATTTATTTGTTTATTTTTTGTTTTCCCGACAAATGCATTTGTGAATTCATATAAAAAATAAGCTGAAAGAAAGAAATCAGAAAGTTTGACTTTGGGGTCAAGTTTACAAAAAAATAAAATTATGGAAAAGAAAAGAAACTTTGTGGGAAATATAGAGTCATTTTTGGAAATGAATCCATCGTAGTATTTTAAGAAAATGAAAAATAATTTTGGGATATTTACAAACCTTTTTTTTCTTGTGTCCTTTCTCCTGCACACAAGATAAAAAGATATTTGTACATACCAACAAAAAGTCAAAAACTTTTAATTTCAAATGTATGAAAAAAAGAAACTTTGTGGGGAAAAAACAAGTTATTATTGGAGACGAAAAAAATCATTCTGGGATGAATTTACAAATGCATTGTGAAACTGAGGTCATCAGTCACAATATTTTATAAATTAAAAAAAAACACCACATATTATTACTTGGTAATGGTTGTAGAAAAAATCTGAGAATGTCTGAAACTTTGTACTTGTATTTAAACGTGTGCGTAAAGTTTTGGGCTTTGAATCCGTCCACAGTCTTTGTTTAATCTCACAGTTGATGAACATCATTTAAGCACAAACGTTATTCGGACATTATCAAGTTGTTTCTGCACAAACCTGCAGAGTTCGTCACAAGTAAAAAAAAACAAGCACAAACTGGTATCGACCATAAACTGATCAAGAATGTGATCAGACATGTTGACCACAAAGAATCCGATCGTTATGACCAGGTGGTGATTTATTAATCAGAAAATGGGATCTGGAGAAATTCCCACATGACGTGAACGCAGCAGAATCAGATGTGTATTGTTGGTGTCACCTGAAGGCAGCGTCAGTGTGTTAACTGAAGTAGAGAGAGTACAAAGGACGCTCTGCAGTTAAAGTCTGTGTTTTCAGAGAGGACAGCAGCTCCGCTCGCAGGTTTTAAAATCAGACAACTTCACATAAGTAACTTTATAATCAGTGTGTATTGGTAGAAACGAAGCCTGTGAGTCGACCTGCTGAACTCTCACTGTAACTTTATCCAAAAACAATAAGACACTCGGCCTGTTGCTGTTGCATGGAGAAGTTCGCAGCACTGCCGACGTCCACCGGCGCAAAACGATAATGATGTCATTACCGAGCGACAGCAGCCCCTCTGGCGGCCGGTCGGCCCCTCGCAGGTGAACGCAGAGGGGCGGGAGGATGATGAGCTGTCGCCATGTCGAAACGTCTTCGTCGAGCCTGAAGTCTCTCGATCTTTCTTTGTGTTTGCTGATGTTTGCACCTTTTCTGAGACACCTTCATATAACGCATCATATATTAGAAAAAAGTCATCGCAAATACGCAGCAGGATGAAAAAGATTATTGAAAAAATAAAAAAAGAACGATATAAAAGCTTCAGTGTCTGCGTTGGTTTTTTATTCCTCCATGAAGGTTTTATGTCCACTACTTAATACAGACGTGTCGAGGTGGGACCAAGTTCAGCCCAAGCACCAGAGATATGTTGACACTGTTGTGCAAACCACAAGATGTTACACATGTACGTTATTGTGTAGTGGACACGCTGAAACTCAACATTTTAACACCATAGCTAACGTGTTGTTAGGTGTAGGCACAAAAACCACTTGGTTGTGTTAAGGGAAAGAATATTGTTGGGTGTCAACAACTTGGTTTTGGGGCTCAATCACAGCAGCTGCTTTTCTTGTAATGTTGTGATACAAAACAGTCACTTCTTTTGCCACTATCACTGCTGGAAAGGATGTTACAGGAAAAACCACCTGTTTTTATGGCATTTTTCAGGCAAGAAATTCATCAATGTCTTGGTAAAGAAAAAGACTGCTGGAGAAAAAAAGAGAAGAATTTGCTTTTTTGTGGCATTATCCCCGCTAGTAAAACATGGATTTCTTAGTAAAAACAACCACTTTTCTTGCCATTATCAGTGCTGGAAAAGCAGCGATGTCCCAGCAAACATATTTGCTTTTTGTGGCACTGTCTCTACTAAGGGAAACAAAGTGTCTGTAAAAATAACTGCTTTTCTTGCCACTATCCCTGCTTGAAAAGCGGTGATGTCTTGGTAAAAAACATCAACTGTTCTTCCTGCTATCACTGCTGGAAAACAAACTCTGTCACAGTAAAAAAAAAAATAAAAAAAAAAATTTGCTTTTCTCTCCCCACGAGTATTACACAGATGTTCTAGCCACTGTCTCTGCTGGAAAAGCTGTGATGTCTTGGTAAAAAAAAATAACACCTGCTTTTTATTGCATTTTTCGGGCAAGAAATTCAGCAATGTGTTGGTTAAAAAAAACAAAAAACTTTCTTGCCACTATCACTGCTGCAAAAGCAGTTATGTCACAGTAAAATAAAACTAGCCCCGCTAGATGTACCCTGGAAATCCAGAGTTCTCGTGAGAGCACAATGTGAATTTGCTCAGCGAGTCACTCTGTCAGTCAGTAATGATGCTCATTACCCATGCCGCTGGAGCCGAGCTGCACCAATCACATCGGTGTATCTGATATAGGCGGGCCAGAGACGAGCTAAACACATGGCGACAGAACTGCGACCACGAAGTCCAGAATCAGTTAGTAAACATTGCAAGATGGCTACGGATGAACACCAGTTGTTTGAAACGGCTTTGGCCGCTACAATGAACGAGTTAGACTTGGCTTTTTCTCTAAAAGAGGAACAGAAGACGGCGCTCGAGTCTTTCCTTTGCAAGAAGGACGTTTTTACTGTTTTGCCGTCCGGATACGGCAAGAGTGTAATCTACCAGTTAGCTCCGCTGGTAGCTAAGCTCTGGATACGTCACCCGTGTATTGTTCTGATTGCTCGTAGTGTTATCCAGTTGCATGCAGTGATATTTACAAATGCATGCTTGGTGCCGCCCCTCGAGTTGGGCCATTTGCATTACTCATGGCCAGACCCTAAATCTTTCTAGATTTGGTCTGGATTTCCAGGCTACGCTAGCGTGGCAGCAGCCTCTGTAAAAACACAAACTCATTTCTTGTCACTATCTCTGCTGGAAAAGCAGCGACTGCTCACTAGAAATACGATAAGATACACTTTATTGTCCCCGAGGAGAAACTGGATCAGAGCTGGCACGTGTAGCTGCTTACATGGTGAATAAATAATTAATAAATAAAAATACAAATCCAGGCCACATATTGCACATGATGCATCATAGCCCTGACACACGAGGTCGATACAAACACACACACACATCAGTACAGAACCACCATGTTCCTCAGCATTTCTGCACGACACTGTGTGCTTGGGTCCTGGTCTTGGAAAGTCGTCTGCAGTGTGGTAAGTGGTGCCCAGGTGTCACAGCCTCCACGTCTCCTCGTCCTCCCGCTGATCAGGTCAGCTCATAAACTACGTCACTGTACAAACACAGATGATTTTTATGAAACTAAGAAATGTAACGTGTGGTTTGCAGAAGTTTTTCTTCTGGTGACTGGGCTGCAAAGTCTCAAGTCTCAAGTCTCAAGTCCTGCAAGTTGAGCCAGGTCCTGAAGTCTCCTTGATGCTGTGTGCTGATGTCAGTGGGCTGAAATCCAACGTGACGTCACATCTTCAGAGTCTGAAACATTTAGTCTTATATGAAGTTTTCACCCCCTCAGTGCCGTCTGACAGGCCTCCAGCAGGAAACACGTAAAAAAAGTAAGTGTCTGAGCTCCACATCGACGTTCCTGTTGAAAGAAAGTTCAGCTTGTTAAATGTTAAACGTTGAGCCTTGAAAATTAAATGGTCACTCTTGAATAAAAGATGTGGTGAATTTGAAAAAGTGCAGGATAGAGGTGACAGTAAATTAAGGGGGATTATGGAGTTGTGTCATCAGGCCTGGGAGGGGCGGGGCTTAAACACAGTCACTCTTCATGCTGACGGAGCAGAGACACGTCAGTTACAGTAACATTAAAGCACTTTGGAGTGAGCGTTCACTGTTGGTGCTGAAAAGTCTTCACTAAAGTTACGTTGTCAGTGCAGGACTTTTACTCAAAGTATCCGAGTACATCTTCCACCACTGCAGCTGACGTTAAACTGGAGCTTCGTAACATCACGTGTAGGTGAATTATTGCTGTGTTTACAGTGGCGTACAAAAGGGTTGGTTTACTTTCTGTATGTCCTCAGTGGCGTCGGCTTTTTATTTCTTCTAAATCTCTAAATTAATTTTAGAGCATGCAGCACTTGTGTTGCTGAGCCGTGCCGTACGAACCTTTGAGGTATGTTTGGAGAACACAGTGTTAAACACGGGAGGACGGATGATGCTTTGAGCTTTGTTGTGTTTGATATTGAACCAGACAGAATCCGACTGGTTTGTGTTCAGCACCTTCACAGGACGCTGACGAGCAGAGACGCTGTGAGGACAGTTTGTGGTTCTGGTCACAGTCTGAAGTGTTTCCGTGGTTTCAGCTGCAGCCTTCTTAAAAGCTCTCTGTTTCCCCTGAAGCGAAGTGAAAAACACAGAGTCGGACAGACGGGCTAAAAGCTCACGGAGCATCCATCCACCGCGCCGCAGTATAAATACACTCTGCAGCTGGTTTCCACTTTGCAGATGAGGCCGTCTGAAGCTCTGATGTCTTAAGAGCTTCATCCAACTTTAACGAGGAGCGACACAAAAACACGACTCTGCTGCTGCGGCACGAGGCTGAAACCCTCAGCTGACATCGCAACGACAACACCAGCTGAGAGAGACACGAGAGGACGATCTGTCTTTACTCTTGTCTTCATGGACAGACTGATGGACAGAGACAACATGCACATGTAGATTTAGACCAGCTGTTATTAAAGCATCTGTTTCCCAGAATTCATCTCTGCAGCTGCTTCACAGTGAAACACACCAGACAGCAGCTCACTGCAATCATTACAGCTGACCTGAGGCCGGTGGTGTGTTCATGTGTTTCAGGACTTTTACTTTGAAAAGACCTTCGACTTACTAAGACTACTAGGGCTTTTACTTTGAAAAGACCTTCGACTTGCTGAGACACAGTGACAGGGCTTTTACTTTGAAAAGACCTACGACTTACTAAGACTACTAGGACTTTTACTTTGAAAAGACCTTCAATTTACTAAAACACAGTAACAGGGCTTTTACTTTGAAACAGCTGGATAACTTTTATTGTGAAGTGTCTTTAAGACTTTTATTGTGAAACAGTTGGACAAACATGATGTTAACATGATATTCTGACTCTGTAACAACCAGTGTTTAAAATTTATTCAACATACAATAAACAAAATAGCAGAGCAGAAAAAATAAACCGTGTTGTCATCGAATTCTCCGTATTGATCATTTAAATGTCCCAAGATTTGTACTTTTTTTTTTTTTTTTTTTTTTTACAATTTTTAAACTTTTGAAACTGTAGTATGATGATGATGATGATTATTATTATTATTAGTTATTTATTTATTTTTTATTTATTTTATTGGAGCTGGTTCACAACCTTGATTGTTTGTTTTGTTTTAGCTTTAAAGATGTTTTGTTGTCCATACAGTGCGTTTAAACTCTCTGGTAGGAGCCATTTTTAATCCTCATCTCTGATTATTGACATATTCAAATCATAATAATCTATCTGTAGAAGGAACTCTATCCAGTCTTCACCTCTAAAGCTCTGGAAACACTGAATTTTGAGTTTTGTTATAAAACCAGATAGTATTTTAATGATATTAAATAAATAATATTAAAATATTTCAACACAAAATAAAATCTTTAACCCTGACACCGTGGTTTATTTCAGAGACATGAGAAAAAGGCAGCGAGCAACAAAAGAAGAAATGTCCCAATAAATTAGAAATTAGCTTAAAAAGAACATTTTAAAACAAAAAAAATTATTTAAAGAAAAAGGAAAAAAGAAAGCCAACAAACAAATGAGTCAATGACCTGGAAAAGTGTTTAAAAATTAAAATGATTCTGTAACATAATTTTAAATATATGATAATAATCATAAATAATGTTTCCCACAGCTTTTAAAATATCATTCTCTAAATCTATTAATTTTTTTTTTAGTTTGTGGAACATTTTGTACCAACTTGCTCAATGTCTTTTTTACCCACGTGTCTTAAATAAATGGTTCAGGGTTCAGAGGGTGAACTCATCAGCTGGGTCTGTGGATGTGTGCTTTAGTTGCAGCGGCAGGCTGAGGCCACCAGAGGGAGACATCACACCAGGAACAGATGTGTCAACAGCTGTGTCTGATGAACATGTAAATATTTACAGACATAAATACGTCATCTCAGTATTTATACACATGAACTTCTACTTCACATCTCAGAGGGAACATTTTAATTTTTACTGACCTGCATCAGTTTGATAACTTCAGTTTAGAGATACAGATGAATATAATAAACTCTGATCAATAACAAATTAAAATGTGTTATTATGGACGAAGATCAAACTCTTTTAACCCTTAGTGAAATTTAAAAGCTCATTTATTTAGTGGGATATAAAGTAATTAAACTGAGCTCCAGCTGCTGCGACATTAAAATTATAAATAATTATAATCCAACAATATGAAATTATTGGTCATTTTGCTTCATGAGGACTTTTATTTATTTTAATACTTCTGTACTTTAACTCAACCTGCTGCGACTCTGCAGCCTCATATGAGCACGTTACATGTTCATGCTGCTGCACTTTATAAAAGTTCATTAAAACTAAAGTTTACATTCAGTGTAATTAAACACTTTGTGCCCCGGCTCTCTGTCAGCTGTTTAATCTACAGATAACACAATAAATACAAATATGTTCTCTGAGAATGAAACAATAGCAAGATTTAATAGCAGCACACAGTAAACAAAAATGATCAAATAATATTGAGACACACAAATAACTTTGTGATGTGTTGAATTATTTGCATCAAGTTCAGGTGTGAAATAAACAGACTTGAACAGTGACCTCTGACCCACAGTTACTGGACACGTTTTGTTTGTTTGATACTTTTATTAATTTGCTGATCATCATATTTTTTATTAATTGTCTCGTTTGTTTCTGTATTCTGCTACACTGATCGTACTCCAGTCTTTGCACTTTGTATTTTGTTTGATGTCTGGAAAGAAAAAGTTTTATATCAATAAAGTTTACTAGTCCATACCCATGAGTACAGCACAGCACCCCATGACTTAGTCATGCCAAACATTAGAAACACCAACATTGGTCCACAGGGGGAGCCACAGCCATCGGTCACATTTTAGCCATTTTGAAGCATTTTTCTGTTGTTATAGCGCCACCCAGTTGCCAATTAGAGTTAAATTTCTCCAGTCACCTTGAGGCGTCCTGTTCTACATATCTACCAAGTTTAGTAAAATCCATATGGCGGTTAGGCCTAGATAAGAAATGAGCTCTCTAGCGCCCCCATTTTGTTTGATGGGGTCAATAATGGAGGGGTCCCCTCAGATTATGTGTGGTCATATGCCTACAAAGTTGCGTGGTGATGGGTGAAACCCTTGAGATGTTATACACCTTTATGTGATGAGCCACGCCCTCCGCAATATTCATTGCCTTATAGAAGCTCAGTTTTAGTAAGTTTTCCAACTTTTGCCAAGAGGGAACTTTAGATATTGGTCCCTAGATTATGTTCACCCAGTTTCATGCAGATCGCTCAAACATCCTAGGAAGAGATCCATTTGAAGTGTTTTTCAAAACATTCAAAATGGTGGAAAATCTATATAAGCGGAAGTTATGGGTTCTTGAGGCAAATGTGTTCCTCATGAGGAGAGGCATCTCTGTGCAAAGTTTCATGTCTCTACCACATACGGGGCATGAGATATGCACATTCAAAGTTTGACATTTCAGTGGGTTGCTATAGCGCCCCCCTTTGGCCAATTGATGTCATATTGCTTCACTGGCATCCTCCCATGACCCTCTACCACTGTGCCACATTTCACATGCCTTCAGCTCCCTGCAGCACAAACCTTCACATGTCAGACCTGACCTGGTGCATCAGGCTGTGATTGGACGCCTCTGCTGTTGGGAAATCACACTGATCGATGTCGCAACCGAGGAGGAGGAAGAGGAGGAGGAGGAGCATCAACCGGAATACACTCAACTTTTACTTCCTAAATACACAGACACACACACACACAGACACACACCGCTCTCTGCCGCTGTAACTTGTGTTTATTGTGTTTTTGTCGCAGATTTAAACAGAAAGTTTCTGTGTGTGTGTGTGTGTGTGTGTGTGTGTGTGTGTGTGTTTCACTTCTCCGGTTTGGTTCCTGTCTCTGATAACTGCAACACTTCGCTGCCTTTAATTAATTAGTTAATGAGCACGTGACTTTATCCCGGGGCTCGTTAATTACCAGGACCGACAGGCTCCTCGCGCCACCGCCGCTCAGCTGGAACCCTTCCCGGACCACCGGGGGGACCGCCGCCGTTACTCCCGGAGATTTACAGCCGTGACCGGGCCCTGCCACGGCCGTTCATCATCTGCTGCGGTGCTAACCGTGTGTGTGTGTGTGTGTGTGTGTGTGTGTGAGTGAGAGTGAGAGAGTGTGTGTGCGTCAGCTGCAGGACTGTCACACCTCACACACACACACACACACACACACACACAGTGCACACAGACAGACAGACAGACCCGGGATACCCCCTCACAGCCCCGCCGGACCCGCCCCCGCCCGGTTCAGCTCCGCCCGTGCTCTATAACCCCGACTGGTTCATCCCGACCCGCAGACACCGAGCAGACCTCCCGGACCTGCTGCCAATGTAAGTCCACCTCCTGCTGTGCTTTATATCTTAAATGTGTCATTTTCTCTATGGAGCCTGGCACTGCCGCGTGTCGCTGTTGCAGTAATGTTAATCAAATGGTAATTAAATGTAATTGTGTGGTTTCACTCACTGACTGAAGCTTTGAATGAGAGCATCGACCCGGGACTGAAAATAAACAACATGTTCACCGGGGATACACCCGGGGTTTGTGGTTCGCTCGTGTTTGGGGTCCTGTGTGTGCGGAATCTCATTCAAAAATCATTCAATTTATAGTTTTGTCAAAGATTCTCACCAGCACATACAAAGTGACAGCCTAACGACATATTAGCATTAATAATATCAATGTACTCTACATTTCGGCGTTGAAGCACAACACTAGCCTGCATTTAAATAAACAGAATTAGCACTTTTGTTAATGTTAAGCCAATAATTGCAAACGCACCGCGACGGACACAGTTACAGACGGTCAGGAAAGTTTTCCCAAAGCAAAGTGTTGCTAATTTATGAGCCGAATTATTCACGAGACTCAAAGTATTTGTAAAAACGTCTTAAATTGTGTAAAAAGTTCGGATCAGTTTGTTCAGACCGTGATTGTATTTTAAAATGAACGTTTTTTAAATGAAGATCCGCCACACAAATGTGTCTGTGAGCGGAGTCGTTGTTCTCTATCGATCCGCTCTGATAATCAGATTATCGTCACTCACATCAGTTTGAGGGGATCTGCAGCGATCAGCAGAAACACAGCTGAGCACTGCAGTCCACCTGCCTCTTCATCATCACCATCATCATCATCATTACCAAAAGCCCTCACATAAATCCAACATGTCAGACAAAGACCTTCATCACCTGCTTACCTGTGTTTTACTGTTACATGTGATGTTTTTGGATTCATGTGAAGCACCAGTGCCTCAGCGTTGTACTCGAGTATTTGGTGAAAATAAACTCCACCACAGACGAGCAGTGTAACCTGGATCATCCTTAAACATCCTCCTCAAATTAAACCGTTAACAGGAAGTGTCTGTGTAAACTATCATCATGTGTTTGACTCTGAACCAACAGCTGTGACAAACTGCGCCTGACTGCAGGTATGAATCCAGTCTTAGCTGTTATTGATCAGTCGATCGGGCCTCTCCTGCAGCTGATTGATTGTGGTTTACAGTCTGCAGGTTGTTGCTCCTGCAGCTGGATGAACTTCCTGTCTGAGCTGAGGGAGTGCCGGAGGTCAGGGTTCATGCTGCTGCTTATTCAGGGATGATTTCAGTCCTCATTAGTCAGGACACAGCTGAGACACAGATTACAATCCAGCCGCCAGAATATTTGTTGAATATTGCTTGATGGATTTGTTACACACGCACGTTATAATGTCGCAGAAACTTGACACATTCACACACTGATGTCCGAGGCTACTGTACAAGAAGCCACCTGCTGCTGTCAGCCCTAGAGTGTCTCCTCTGGTCTGAATCAGGGACTCATGTTGTTCCAAAGTTGTATAATAGCCTAGAGTTGGTTTGTGTTCTCACGGCAGCATTTACAAGAGGACCAGATCAAATGCCTTGTGTGAGAAAGCTGCTCTTGATTGGTCAGAATTTCCATGTGGGAAAAATCCAGGAAGTAAAGCAAACGTTGAAGAAGAGTACACTTGCAAGATAAATGTGACACTTTGTAATGTCACAATGGAGGGACAACTACGCAGGTTGATTTTAGCGCTGCTCATCGTGGACTATATTGCTGTCATTGTTCATTTTAGTCAAACCATACAGTTTGAAAACGAGGCGCGGCTCCAACTAGAAAACAATGTTTTGATGCATTGGATGTGCTGAATGTGCATATTAAGGCAGCCACCAGGAGCAGTTTGGAGTTCGGTATTTTGCCCAGTGATACTTGGACATGTGGAGGAGCTGGAGATCAAACTGCCGAACTTCTGATTGGTGGACAACCTGCTCTCACACACCACATACCATAACCGTTACTCTGTTAATGGTTAGGAGAAGATCATGTTTGGGCTTAAAGCTCCAGTGTGTGGGATTTAAATGGAATATTGTGTGTATATAATCATCAGAGGATTATATACACACACCTTAGAAGGAGCTGTTTATATTTACAAAGGGAGCACGATGAGATCACCATGTTGCCTCAACACGGTCTGATCCCAGCTCACATCCACATAAAACATGCAGGGTGTCCTCAGGTGTCAGTTTACGCTTGTTGCATGCAT
Source organism: Epinephelus awoara (assembly GCA_035609425.1). Lineage (NCBI taxonomy): Eukaryota > Metazoa > Chordata > Actinopteri > Perciformes > Serranidae > Epinephelus > Epinephelus awoara. Next base: position 43,326,411 of record CM069297.1, read on the forward strand.
CGTGTCTCTTAAAAATACGCTTCTGTTTTCACAGAAATGTGACGGTCTCTGCTTGTTAGTTACAAACAGTCTTCTTAAAAATATACTTTAAATGTCAGTGAAGCACCTCCTAGTTACGTTTACTTCCTTGTTTGGCTCTGCATTCACACAGGAAGTGAACAGTGGCCTCCTGGTTGAAAGTCCAGGGCATGTTTGACCTGTCCACCTCCCCTCTGCACACCAGATAGAGACTTTTCATCTCCTTATGTTAGATTGTTGCCAGCAGTGTTACAAACTGCTTCTGGCTGGTGCATTTTATAACGCTGCAGAAAGGGCCTTTGTTTGTTGGTGTCTAGATCAGTGACACAGCAGCGGTGGTGTTTGAAGTGTTTGGACTGAGAACAGGCAGGAACAGAGGAACCAAACACCAGACAGGGACCATAGTTAGCAGCCCCTCCACTGCGAGAGCGTCAGAAAAACACAGATTTAAAACTGTTTCATTCAGAGTGTTTCCTGGTGTAAATCAGCTGGTGTGTGTGTTTCTGAGAGGAAGAGTCCTCTGAGGATAATTCAGCTCAACACTGAAGGGATTCTGACCAGGAGAAGTTTCAGCTGGTTGTAATCTGTAGTCCTCACTGATAGACACCACTAAACCCCCTTAAATCTTACATGCTGTTCTTTATGATACCCAGCACTGGGGGCAAAGTCCCTGCTGGAAGCACAGCAGTGATTCTGTAACAGACAGCTGCTTATTGTGGCGCTAACGCTGCTGGACAAACTGTGATGGGTTGCTGAGGAACAGCCACATCTGGTTCCTGCACAGCTCCAGCAGACCTGAGGCTGTGAGACACATCCACATAAAAACTTTGTCTTGAAACAAAAGTATAATTCCCTGGCTCTTATTCTGACGACCTGGACTCAGTCTAGCTCTGTGTTCTTGTTTCTACATGTACACAGCGGTCGTCTTCATCATCTGAACACACTGACGCTCTGCACGTCCAAAACACAACGAAATCCACAATAGTTTTCTACCGTTGACGCAGCTCCTGAGGCCTCAGCTGTGTGTGTTTGCACTAATTGAACGTCCCATCCTTTTGTTTGAGAGTCCAAAGTCTGCGTGTCCCTGTCATAAAGTGAAGGAGCAGAGGAGCAGAGGAGCAGAGGACCGTAACAACAAACCTCCACTGAGACGAACGTTGTGATTGTAAATTACAAAGTGTAAATGAAAGACTGCGGCCGGCGGCGTCAATGCTAAATGATTATCAGAGTGTGAAATATGATTTCCTGCAGCACAGAGGAAACTGCTGAGTGTTTGTTTGTGTGGAAATGACTAATTAACTACCCAGAATCCTCTGGGGCCGGGCTGCGGCGGTTATTGTCGTCTCCATACCTGAGGCGTATTACACGCTTATATGAACACACACAGGAGGTTTATTGAAGTGTGTGTGTGTGTGTGTGTGTGTGTGTGTGTGTGTGTGTGAGAGATGGATGGTGTTGTGGAGCAGCTCTGGTTCTGTATGTCCCTCCTGGGATCCACTAGCTCTGCCTGATCGTCCACCATGACACATCCTCTCTCCGTCTGTCTGTTCCAGCCTCTCTTCATCTTTCCTCTCCTCCACAGTCTCCTCCTCCTCCTCCTCCTCCTCCTCCTCCTCCTCCTCCTCCTCCTCCTGACGTGTCTGAACTGTTCTCTGATACTTTGGGATCTGGAGGTGTTTTCTGGTTCTTCCTCCAGAGTTTGGGGTAAACTCAGTTCTTCAGAGCAGGAAACTAAACTCGTCCATCTTGTGTCACAGGTGGTTTCTTTAATCCGTCAGCGTTTGCATTTGTATATATTTTCGGGTCATACGTCCAGTCTTTGTGAGCGTGGTATCTAAAGAACGCCTGATGGGAATTTCTTCCAATTTGGCACAAATGTCCTCTTGGCCTCTGTCCTTTTTATGGTCAGGTCCGCCCAGTGGACGCAAACCAACAGTGGGTCAGTTTTCAGGCTGGGAAAGAGATGCATGTCCGAAAGACAAACCCACAATTCTGTGCAGACGGAGAAACACACCCACTTTTAAACATTGTGAAAGACTTGGATATGAACAGACATCACAGTGCTGACCTTTTTTGAAGATGATGATGTTTGAAGGAGTGAAAGAAGGAGGCTGTGTTCACACGGTCCAACAAGTCACTGCTGGAAAACTGTAAAGAAATCCTATGTTGATGCAAAATGACAAGCAGCAGCTTTTGACGTGTTAATCAACATGTCAGGACACATTCATCACAGCCTGCACAGCAGCTGCATGGAAACAGGAACACTTGTGGAATATTCTTTTTCATTAGACGTGAACAGGTTAGTCGGAATATTTAAAAACTTTGAGATGTCTTGTGAGTGTAAACGCCACCGCTTCGTACGTTCTACCGCTGATCTGAGGAAGAAGAAACACTCACGTGTGAATGAGGTGTTTTTGTAGAATAACATCAGATCTGAGAGCAGCAAAAAGAAGAAAGCAGAAATCACTTATTCATCACACATAAGAAGACTTTTACATGAGGTCTTTAGATGAAGAGATGAACAGAGGTAAAGAGAGGTGAAGGTCAGCATCACCTCGTCTCATCTCCCATAACGACTGACTCTGATTAACTCTGCTGCTGCAGCAGATTTATGGACGAGGGCCGAGACAGAATCCTGGTAGCAAAGAGACGACAGACAGAACTTTACTTCCTCCTGAAAGCGGCGTTCAAACCATCTTAAAGACGTCATAAAGCTGAAAGTTGGCGAGCAGTTAGATTTTGGCGTTTGTGGGCAAAACTCTGCTGTGTCAGTAAAAACAGCAGCGACTGGTCGACATTTTCTCCTGAAATAAAACATTAAGTGATCAAAACGAGCTGATGGGACATTAACAGTCTCTCTGTGTCTCTGCAGGGCGCCCTTCATCTCCACCCTCCTCTTCCTCATCCTGGTGGCGGGTGGCGTTGCACCAGCCGTCAGTCAGTCCAGCAACCCATCAGGTAGGTGACAGCCGCGCTGTGATTGGAGCTTGTTAGAGGAGACATTCAATGACATCAGTTTAACAGCAGACTGAAGCCACTGAGGGAGTCGCACCTGCGCTCAAGACTGACTCAGGTTTCATGTGTCGACGTGTTTTACAGAATCTTTACATTGTTTTAAAGTAAATATTCTTGCAGAGCGCTGACAGAGCTGCACGGCTCCGTCTGTGTGAGGATTCTTCTCTCAGGTGAAGGGAATTAAAAACTTGAAACATGATCCTCATAATATTTTTTAACCTTCCACATTGTGCGCCGTATAGAAGGTAGAAAATAAAATAAAATCCTCCCTCGTTCATGTGGTGCAACTCTGCAGAAGCGGGGTTAATTAAAAGCCGAAGCTCTCACCCTGCAGGACGAGGAATGGATGGTCTCAGAGAGAGGAAGGTCATTTGTAACACCGTCTGAGAGTGGAGGGAAGGAGCGAAGGAGGGAGGCTGTAGAGGGGAGGAGGGGGGATGGACAGAAGGAGGTGAAGATGGATGGATGTAAAGTGAGGAGGGGATCAGACAGTGGGGGTGGGGGTGGGGGCTGAGATGGATGGAGCTGATGCTGGTGAATGAAATGAGATGAAACTTGAATGAATCCTTTGGGGAAACTGCGCTATTACACCAACAAACTACTCGCACACTCACTGAGCATATAGATAACGTGTTTAATGTCCCGCAGCCTGATTTTATTTATTTATTAAAGTGTCTGTGAAAGTTGTACAAATATTAAACCTTCAGGGATTAATACGTGACATCATTGATTTTGCAGTTGCAAATCAGGCTGCTTCTCGGCTCCATATGTCGACACCTTTACAGATAATTAAACCAGAGCTGGTGGGTTCAGTGGTTTCAGGTGGCCTGGGACAAATTGGGAAACTTTTTGTACCACATAATGAGGTGCAGTGGGATAAACCGCGGTGCTGCTTCTGTGAAAATGTTGGCATTGAACGTTACATACATCAATGTTTTCCCAAGTGACGTAGTAAATGAGCTGACTTTGGCTGTGTCTGAATGTTCTGTGTGGAGGACTACACTCTGCAACATGAAAAAACACCCAGACTCCTCAGGTCATTTTCTCAGCGTCGTTAATCACGTCGTGAATACATGATTTAATGTGTAACTTCATGCACTACGGCATTACGGCACAAATCAGAACTAGCAGCGACACTGCTCGCTAACACTAGCTCGTGCTATTAGCCCTCCTCTGTACAGTGACTGTGAAGCACCAGAGATCACTTTCAGATTTATTTTTATTTCTTCGGGGACCGACGTCACATTAAACTGACTTATTACACGGCAAAGAAAGGACAAATTTTGACGGAAAAGCAGCAGGTCGTGTGGAAATCCAGACTCAAATCTAGAAAGATTTTGAGTCTGGCCCTCACGATACACCCTTCCTACGCAAGGGGCAGCACTAACTGAGGCATATTAAATGCCGCCGTACACAATTGGATAACACGATGGCCAAGGTGACGTATTCATTGCACTAAGCCCCATTTGTTTTCCAACCAGTGGGGCTAACTGATATATTATGCTTTTGCTGTATCCCGTCGGCAAAACGACAAAAACGTCCTTCCTGGAAGCGAAGGCTTCTAGGGCAGTCTGCTGTTCCTCTCTCAAGGAGAAAGATAAGTGTAGTTGGCTTAGTGTTTCTTCCAAAGCTAAAGTGAATCGACGCGGTCCTTCGGCAGCTGCCATCTTGGCTGTTTACTTTTCAAATCCAACGGCGCAACGCTGTCGTCAACATGTTACGCCCGCCCAGAGCCCGTCTCTGTCAGATAGACTGAACTGATTGGTCCGATGGGCGATTCAGTGGGCTCTGCTCATCGGGGCCAGATCCCCATGCAGAGCAAATTTGAATTTGCTGGGGGCGGGGCATCTGGATTTCCAGGTTAGCAGGTCATACATGTGTGATGTACATTTCTGGTGATTGAGTCGACTGACGACGAACGACACCAAATGTTTTTGTGAATTAACTTCAGCAAAGTTAAAAGTTCAAATTATTTTTGATTCCAAAGTCGTTGCTCTGAGATGAACCCTGGTTAAAGCTTCATCTCTTCTGATCAGAGAAAAATGTCATTGGACCAAATTATTTATTTCCTTTGAAACATTTGCGTTGAGCCAAAGAACAAAACAGGACCTAACAAAGGACCTGTGATGGGCCGCATTCCTTCCTTGCATCACCACAATGCCCGTTACTGATAATAAGCATGTGACATTCTTATTAAGGTGACATTTTTACTGTTGTCTTTGTAACGTGGTGTTTTCAGTCAGTCATTCCTTTATTCATCGTCATATTCAGAATGTATGCTGACGATATGAAAGTGTTTGTTTAGTTTGACCTTGCTCAGTTTTAGACACGTTCTTCTTGTGCATGTGGAGAATAATTAAGATGTTCAGGTCTGGAGACGCAGTAAAAATGTTCAATTACATTTTTACTGCGTCTCATATATGCAGCTCAATATACAACACATTTATTACACAGCACATCTCGTCTTTATACGGAGCAGCTCAGACTGAAGCTGAAACCTGCATGAGAATAAAAGAGCAGCTTGTTACAGATGGATGGAGTGTGTGTGTGTGTGTGTGTGTGTGTGTGTGTGTGGGGATGAGGCTGGTGGTATTACTGTAGATGGATGGATGTATAGTGAGGGAGGAGGAGAAGGAGGTGGATGGATGTTGGAACAGGTTTTAATAGAAAGACTAATACTCTGGGCAGGAAAACCTGACAGGTCAATTACCAACACACACACACACACACACACACACACACACACACACGCACACACACACTTTACAGACGATAGAGAGCCTCCATTAATCCAGCGTTCAGTGTTCAGGATCCAGAGAACCAGCCGAGCTGAAACCGTCCTCCACTCTGAGGCTCGAGGCCCAAAACAGGCCGCTGCTCCTCAGTTATCTAATAAACTCTGAATCTTTCTTACAACTTGATTTATTGATCATTTAGATGTTGTAAGTTTGATGCTGAAAAGTTTTTGTAGCTGTGGTTAACTTTCAGTCAGTATGGCTGCGACTAATGATTATTTTTACTAGTGATTCACCTGCCTGATATTTTCTTTAACTTTCATAATTGAATTTAAGATAAAGATCTGTTATTAATTTAAGGAGGATTTTAGGGAGTAAGTTGTTTGGAGACACTGGAAGAGGCCCATCTGTGGCATCATTAGTCATCATTATTATTATTATTATTATTATCACGTACGGAACACTCATCGTCTTCATCCTCCATCCATTACTCATCCATTATGAATGAGGCCTTTGAAGGAGTGTGTGTGTGTGTGTGTGTGTGTGTGTGTGTGTGCGTGTGCGTGTGCGTGCGTGTGTGTGTCTGATTTGATTGATTGATTGGCTGAAGACTGAATACTTGAGCGGAAACCGTTACTCAATTAAATCAATTGGCAGAAAATTAGCCGGATGATTAATTGTTCTTTGAGTCTTTCTTTCAGTGAAAATCACAAAGTGAAGATTTGCAGTTTCTCTTTTTAATTTGGTCGTCAGAAGTGTTTCATCTTCCCTCCTGGCTAAATGTTTTGGCATGTAGAATGGTCATGAATACTACTGTACCCATGAGCCTCAGCAGATGCCACCATGGAACAGAAGAGCTATGAATTCAGAGTTGTATCATATTCAGAAGGCTACAGTGCTGCACGCAGGAACAGAGTTATTAAAAAATCTGTCCAAACGTTCTGACTTGACTGTTAGCCCTGTCATCCCTATCAAACGGACCGCTCCATGGGAGTATGGTGGCTTTGGTGATGGCAGCAACAGAAAGTTTTCCGATATAGCAGGGAGTTGGGACAGTCTGGGATCAGCCCCTTGGTATCAATACTTAGCCCCACGCTTCACCCTGACTTTAGCTGCACAGAAATGGGACCTGAAGCTCTGTGATTGGATGCTTCTTACAGCAGCTCCCTCTAGGATTCGTAGTTGACTTCCTACAGATGTTTCTGAGCCACTTTTACGAGCATGTCATTTAATTTACATTTACATTGCAAAGTTTTCTAAGCACTATAAACGCAGCTGGTTGATAATGTTCAACAGCTTAATGCTGATAAAACAAAAGTCTTTACTTGTGTCCCAACTACCTTCATCCCTAAAGACACAAAGACACTGAACACACAATCTTGGATGTTGTCTCCACATTTTTGAGCTGTTACAGATACTTAAAGGACATTGAAGTTCTTGGTATCTTGGAGGAGTTTCCAGTGAAAGTTGTAAGCGTCAAGATTCAGAGTTCCTTGAGGGGGGCCTGGGGCTTCTTAAAGAGCTGGCTAAAGCCCTTGAAGTATTTGCTAAAGGAGATTCAGTTGTCTTGATCGGTTCTAGAGGTCTTTTGGTGATTTAAATGCCTAAAGGGCTTTAGAGATCTTTTAAGTGGAGGTTTAAGGGGTTCTGGTGATTCCTCACGTTCCTATTACTTCTTTGCAGGTGATGTCCAGTTCTACATCTTATTGCAAAGTTGTCTTAAGCACTATACAAGCAGCTGGTCGATGATGTTCAACAGCTTAATGCTGACAAAAGCCTTTACTTGTGCCCGAACTAGCTTCATCCCGAAGGTGCACAGACACTAATCTCATGAATCTTGTATGTTGTTTGAACTCTCACTGCACATTTTTCATCAGCTTCCTACATGACCAGAAAACTGCAACTATTACTTCCACACTCTACAAATCAACAAACTGGCCGCACTTGTTTGTCTTCATCCTAAAACAATAATAGATTTAATTCATGTGATTTATGTACAGAAAAAGAAACTTGCACAAATGTTGAATCTGATGTTGATGTTGCTCTGACGCTTTCCCAGCCTCACGGAAATAAATCAGGGCAGTGTGGGATATTTTCAGCTTTAAGGTCAGGGTCAGGAAACTGTCCACAAACATCAGCAGCCTGTTTACATCTCGCTCACTGTGCTCTGTTTGGTTGTGTCTGTGTCAAATGTTTCGCAGCATTTCAAACCAAGTTTCATAAATAAAAGCAGCAGCAGCAGTTCAGTCTCAGTTAAAGCCTGGTCTCCTTCTCTCTGACTGAGTTTCAGCACAAAGTGTTTAGTGTGCAGCTCAGATGAGTTCCAGTGTTTTAATGGGGCAGCTGCCCTCTGTGCTTTAAGCCTTTAATGAGATGGAAGTGTAATAACGTCGTTCGTTTAATAAGGCCAGTTAACGACGACATCCACTAAGCTCTGTTTGATTCCCTCATAAAAACTCTAAATCAGAGCCAGAACAACTGGACCACATCCAGAGAGGGAGAGACGTCCCTCCACTCCTCTTTCCCTTCACTCCATCATTATATAATAATCAAGTTATAAAAGAACCTCGTCACAACAGCCTCAAGTTTTTCGCTCGTTTGACCTTTTGCTCCGTCCAGGACAGTGATCAGCAATGAAGCGCTTCATTGCACCGAGAAATAATGAAAAACATTTCTGACCATGGAAATGCTAAATAGACTTACGGCGCACACTTAACACTAATGTTGATGGCGCGGTCATGCAGGACACTAACCCCTTCACTGGCAGACATTTGGGGTCTGATGTCTTGCTCAAGGACACTTCAGTATGAGTCAGAGAAATATTCCAGAAATATTGCAACTCATTTTGCAAAATGTTGTAACTACTTTCTTGAAGTATTCCAACAGTATTAAGACTAATTTTTTAATGAAATATTTCGATGTCGTCCTCAGGATATCCAACTTTTTTATTTATTTATTTTTTTCTGACTGTTCAATCTAAATATTTGGACTTCGTTCAGTGTTCCTGATTTTTTTGTGTGTGTGATATTTTCTTAAAGACGTTGTGGTTCAATGTTTTTCTCTTGGTTTCATTTTAATCACTTTCACACAGTTGTACACATTGTTTAAGTTTGCAAAGACTATTTTCCCGAAGCTTGTTGTCCACACTACAACTACAAAAATGTGCTACACTGTGTTTCTAGCGGGGATTGTGCCCCCGAAACTAAAACATGATCTCTTCCTAACCAATGCGGTGTGTTTTTTGTGCTTGAACCAAACCACATGTTGAAACATCAAGTTTAAACTTGTCCGCCACGTGATAACAAGTGTAACGGATCTGTGTTTAGCAGAAATGCACAATACCAACATTTCTCTGTCTCGCTCAGAGCCCATATGTTACGACTGGGGGGAGTCCAGCGAAGGGGCGGTGTCGGTCATGGAGGGGGAGGCCGGCTGGCTCTCCTGCCCTCTCTTCTCTCACCCCTCCGTCTACAACTACACCTCCTCCCAGAGTGCCGGGCACAACCTTGTCTGGTACCGCGTCCCTGAGGGTCACGATGTGGAGCAGCCAATCCCCTACAACAGGAAGGTCAACAGGTACAACCGGACGTTGTGATCCACTGATTATTTACCTGTTTTCTGCCTCTGTGCCAGCAGTAGTGTGTCCGTCCATTAGTGACTCTGATCATGAAACTTTGCTGATTGTACAGATCTTCTGTGTGTGAAGCATCCATGTTTTCACTGTAAGAGGAACTTGACTGGTTCACAGAGGTGTAAAACTGTGAGGTGGTAATCGTAGTTTACTCTCTTCATTCATAACGTGACAGCAGAGTCACCACAGAGCTGCCGTAGTAACGTAAAAGGTGGTTAAACTCAGTGTTCCTTAGCGGCTCTATCGTGGGCCCTCAGGAAACACGATGGAATGATGCATGCACTCTCAGTCTCTATTTTAAAAACCAATCTGGGATCATTCAGACTAATTGAGACACTTTGAGAGTAACTGACTGATGAAGAGCGGCGTAACGATTTCCCTTCCAGACAGGATGTATGGTGTTTTGGAGGCGAGCAGCTCGATTAGTGTCACCAGACTTAGAGGAGGTTTGTTCTAATGTCGCTGTAATTGGATCTGATTTACGTTCATTCACAGTCTAATGTGATTCTCGTCTGCAGCTCGAGGCTCAGCAGAGACAGAGACAGACTGCTGCTGGAGCCCGCCACCGCCGCCGACACCGGACAGTACATCTGCATGCTGCGGTAAGACGTTCAGCTGTCAGTGTGTGCTTTGTTTCATGTGGAGTTTAATTTTGCATGTTAGTGTTTTATCAGCTCTATTACAACTCCTCTGAATTGTGTAAGTCCCTGGGAGACATTTAACAAACAGCACTGTGGCTGCTCGATGCTGTAACAGCACGGCAGTCCACACAGCAGCTCAGAGATCAGACCGCAGATCCTTCAGATAAAATCAGACGCTGCTCTCGGTTTTGATCCTCCCGTCTCAGCCGCTCGACACTTAATCAGCTAAAGTGTCTCTGAGAGCGTCTTAAGGATCTGCAGCTGCTCGGCTCGCAGGATCTTATAGAAATGGAGACTCAGGGTTTCAGATTCGACCCGTCAGCTGGCGGCGGTCCAGGCCTGCATGTGACAGTTCATTTCCTGAGAAATGAGGTCTGCAGGTCACCGAGCTGAGAGGATGAGGAGGGACGCCTTTAATCACTGCAGGGTTCTGGTCTGTGCAGGGTGCTTTAGGGACAGGATGCTTCATGCTGCATCTTTAGTCAGCCAATCAAAATGCAGCGAATGAACATGAGAGTTTTAAAGACGGCGATATGTTTGTTGCACTGCAGCTCTGACTGTTAGTGTCAGTGAGTCGCTCTCTGTAGTGACGGAGCTGACACGAGAACTGATGTGCAAACTGTTGTTTCAGGACGTTTCTGCTCTCACTGGAGGAAATGAGGCTCACGCAAATGTGATCTGATGAACAGAATTAGTCCACATTTTCCTGTGGAATGACATCACACACACACACACACACACACACCAACCCAGACTCACTCTGAGTCAGTCAGTGTTTTAATGGTAGATGGAGATAAGTCTTCGCTCTCTGCCAGGAAGTGCATTACTGTTTCTGCTGAAAGTCGCCAGAGATGTTGTCAGACATTCAGGCTGATGACGATCTCAGCAGGATGTTTGTTTTTCATTTTCTAATAATGAAGAAGAAACGACTGAAGCTTTACTCTCATTTATAATACTCTCCTGCTGCTGGTCAAGATGACGGTCGCTTTTCTAAACAATCATTTCCTCCTGATACAGTGGACGACACACAGTCATAATCTGACTTCCCAAACTTTACTACTGTGTCTAGGGCTGTCCCTGACTAAGAGTTTTCCTCATCAACCGACAACCATCAGTGGACTAGTCTCCTGCATGTTTCTGATATGAATGTAATCGTTAAATGATATATTTGGTGGTTTGAGTTGAAGGTTACAGAGAAATACAAACCGTACTAATGACCCTTCATTAATATAGGCCTATATTTTATCTCCAAGTGCACGTCACACACTGAGCGAGCCGCCTGTTAATGACGCTGTGGGCTAATGGGCATGTAGCTACTTCCATGTTTCACATGATACGTCATGTTTGTAGTCGACCAATGAAGATGAGTTTACATATCACCTTGGGTTCGTCCTTCACCTTCTCAAAATGATCCCACACTTTGGATTAATGACCAATGACTAATGACCTTTCTGGTCGATTGTCACCAAAAATATGTCATCTTATCCTACGATATATGGACATAACCTCGTTGTATGACAAAGCTTCACACAAATGTCTAACAGGATGAAATAATGAAGGTCAAAGGTCAGCTTGACTGTGACATCATCATGTTTTAATTCAGGAACAGAAGGGGAGACATTTGGTCAGATACTGAATTGGTGACTCTAATCTTGAAACTGTGCTGATTGTATAGATCTTCTGTGTGTGTGTGAGGCGTCCATGTTTTACAAATCGCAGCTTCTCTGCAGCAGCGTATGAAAGATTGTCTGCCGTCATGGCTGCAGACGAGTCTGAGTAGACATGGATGTAACTGTAACTGCACTGTGACTGGTCTAAAATGGTCTCAAAATGACAAGAACATTGTTTATTATAATTCTTTCTGGGACGATCAACATCCAACAAAGAGTTACAGGGTCAGGTCTGCTGTCACTGCTGCTGTGACATTAAACCATTCTTGTGATCTAGTTTTATTTTCCTGTGTGGTCACAAGTCACATCCTGCTTCCTGTCTGACAATGTTTGCTGTTTGATCTTATAGTTTGTGACCCCAAAAACAATGGGTTGGAAATTACAGCTTTGGTCTGTGGTCTGTTCGGCTGCACATGTCGTCCTACACTCAGGAGTCTTCATGAGAGACGTCCAATCGGTTCAGTTTTTGTTTGTCTCTGTCTTCGCAGTAACAAGTCGTCCTGCAGTCAGATCGCCATGCAGCTGAAGGTGCTGCGGCCCGACGACGTGGTCCGCAGCCTTGAATGCGAGCCTCCGGTTGCCATGGCAGCCAGCGAGGTGATCATCCCTTTTCAGGAGGGGAATGTGCTGGACTGTCCAGACCTGGAGGAAGCACGCAAAATGGCCGAAGGAGAGCCGACCGTCACCTGGTACCATGTGAAACTAGGCGGCTCGGTAATCCATCCGTCCATCTGTCTAACATCTGTCTAACATCTGTCGAACATGTGGGTCAGCCTGTGGTTGTAGCTGTAGTGTATGTGGACACCAGAGTGTCGCAGACGCCGGGTGTTGTTAGCCTAGCTTAGCACAAAGCCTGGAAGCAGAGGGAAACTGCTCGAGTAGTGCCATCAAAAGAGAAAACGATCCACCTCATAAAAATCTCACCGTCTCTCTCCGTCCTGTCTCTCTGTGTCTCAGCGGTGTGACCAGTACCCGTTCCTGGCCAGCAACCGGGAGCAGAGAGGACCCAGCCTGCACATTCACGTCATGTACGAGTTCTATCAGGGTGTTTATTTCTGCACAGTCGACTACAGGAGGAGAGGCAAAGCCCTCAACTTCACCAGGAGCATCAACGTCAGCGCAGTCTGTGAGACAACCACACCACTGCCGACAACACCACCACTGTACAGACATTCATTTACACCACTGTGAGGTTTAACACTCCGTTTTATTCCCACAGATCCGACTGCTTTGCCCAAACTACCCAGCATCCTCCACCCGGGGAAGGACCAGGTCGTCACTGTCAAACAGGGTGAGTTAACAGCAGGGACGCTGTCAGCTGTCAGATCATGAAACCGTTTGAATTAAAATGTGATTAAATTAGCCTTTTAGTTAACCGTTGATTTTTCCAGATTACTCCGGAGACCCAGAAACAGATCAGCATAATTTGATCATGATTAAACTGGGTTAGTGAAGGTCTACAAACAAGGTTACATCCCCATCAGGTGATGAGTGATGCAACTTCCTCCTGGCTGCATTTACATCAGCTGTAGCGCTGTCAGTAAAACACATGTAAGCTCACACTGCTTTATAATGTGAAGCCAGTTTTTCCTCCGGTTATCTTGCAGTGGTTGTGATGAGATGATTTGTTGCTGATAGACTTGTGAAAACTCGATAAAATAAACCTCCATTAAACCTTTAAACTTTCTTGTATCACACACTATGGGGACATCCTCCTGTGGCTTGACTGACTTTTCCAAGATGCTGACTTTGCATATATATTATTTGGGACACTTGTCTGTGTCATACATCATGGGGCCACCTGACTTTGAGTATATCATGGGGACTCCATCATGTATCAGACATTATGAGGATGCCTAATGTAGCATTTATGATGGGGACACCTACATTTGCATATTTTATGAGGACATCTGTCTGTATCATACGTTATGGGGACACATGACTTTACATACATCACTAGGACACCATCGTGTGTTTTACATTTTGGGGACACCTTCCTGTGTCATATATTATGAGGGTAGCTGACTTTGCATACAATATGGGGACACGTGAATGTGTCATACATTATGAGGACATGTACGTGAGGACTCATTGATCAGTGCAGACGACAGTCAGCAGTTGTTGTTGAAGGATGTGGTCGTCGTGGTGATGGAGTGGTACAGCCAAACTGATCGCTGCGGTAATTTGTTATTGATCAGGAACGATTGTTGGATTAGAACAGAAAGAAAACATGGATCATACTTTCACTGTCTCTCTCTCTCACACACACACACACACACACACACACACACACACACACACACACACACACACACACACACACACTCATGATGGCGACAGGAAGAGGAGAGAAAAATGGATTTTGTAAAGCTTTTCTCATCTGGTGCGGTGGAGGACGGAGAACAAGAAGCTTTTCCAAAATGTCCGACTGTTCCTTTAACTCTGGACCTTTAACTTTCCTTGTGAAGCGTCGCAGAGTTTCACTTCTCCTGGAGTCTGATTGTCGTCTCTGAGACACACAGCGTCTTTACTTTAACTCGACCACTCCCAATAAAATGGTTATTCTGGACCTGGAGCAGGTTATGTTGAAATATTTGTTCATTTGTTTGTATGTGAAAAGCAAACAGGAAGTAGACACTCACATCGTGTCCTGCAGCACAGGCTTCTCCCTCCGTTACTCTCTAACCCTCTCAGCAGCTCAGTGACTGCAGTGTATCCAGATGGGAGCTTCATCTGCTTCAGCCTCGTTACTGTTCATATTTCCTGTGTTTTAATGGGACCTCCGTCAGCTGCTCCACCTGCAGCAGGACTCTCAGGACATAAAGCTGCTCTGGCAGTGATGGAGAGGCGCCGCCTCCTCTGCCAACAACTTCTTTTAAATTGGTTTTTCCTGAGAGCGGCTCGGAGGAGATTCAACATTCACAAAGTTAATTGTGCGAACAGAACTAGCGCAGGCTGCAGGAGCTCGTCCAATAAAAGAGAACGAGCCGTTAACAAGGAGCATGGAGACACGTCGCCAAACACGTGTCACATGAACATGGTAGCAGTGTACATCACTGCTGAACGGGCGGTGAACTGCAGGATGTTTAAAGGAAACGTGCACAGACACTGTTTGATGCTTTATTCTGACTGTGACTGCGGCGATTTTGTCGAGCTCTTCTGTGCACGTCAGGAAGTAGAGTCTCTGCTGTGCCCTCTGAATTAACGCTGTGGTGTTGGTGCTTCAGGTCCTCCTCGATCTGGACACCCAGAAACCAGACATCAGAGCCTGTCTTTACACTCAGGCTGATGCTTAATGACTGAATGTCCGTTTTATTCCTGCTGTAGTCGACAATCAGCTCCTTGGTGACTCTAAATTGTCCGTAGGTGTGAATGTGAGTGTGAATGGTTGTCTGTCTCTATGTGTCAGCCCTGTGATAGTCTGGTGACCTGTCCAGGGTGAACCCTGCTTTTATTATGCTGAACTTTTATTCTGTGATATCATGAAACCGCAAATGTTCTGAGAGGGTTATCGCACAGTGAACATTTCATACCGTTGCAGCCGTATCGCATTCTGTTTTTACCTGATGTTTTACACAACGTCCCAGCGTTTTTAGAGTTGGGGTTGTAAATGTGCGTCAATGATGCTGAGTTCTGACTGTGAATCTTCTCCTCCCTCTCAGACACCAAGGTACGACTGGTGTGCGTAGGTCTGTTCCCCTACCTGGACTCTCCACGGGACATTTGGTGGACCGTCGATGGGAAGAAGTTGGATAAACTTGGTGACCCTCGATTCAACAACTCTGACAGGTGGAAGGAAAACATGTTCAGTCTGAGGTTTTATTAAAGTGTTAAATATAAAGCCTGCAGCTGCTGTGTTTGTTAAAGAGCAGCTGCATCCCTCACCCTGCTCATAAACTGTGTGATTGTCAAATACTGAGCTTGACATAGAGCGCCGAGCTCAGCAGGTCTCTGCAGAGGGTTAAACATACAGGATTTATGGGTAATAAGTCATCAGTGTTTTACTGCGACTGTGTTTGACAGATATGATGTGTGTGTTTGTTTGCAGGGAGGTTAAGTATGACTACGGGGACCGCACGTTGGAGAGCGTACTGGTGATTCAGGACTTTCAGTCTGAAGACCTGAAAAGGGAGTATAACTGCTCTGTGAGGAACATAAAGGGCTTCGAGACCCGCAGAGCTCACCTGGAGGAGGAGGGTGAGGACACACAGAGATGAAGCTGATATCCTTTACTGAAAATGTCAGACTGTTCCTTTAAATCTGCCCGGACAGGTGGACGGACGGGTATTAAAGTTCAGGTGTGTTTGTTTTGCGTCAGTGTCGCTGCCGTCGGTGGAGCTGGGCTGCGGTCTCGGTGTGACTCTGGTCCTCATGCTGCTCCTCTTTGTGGTTTATCACGTCTTCTGGTTGGAGCTGCTGCTGCTCTATCGCTCCTGGTTCGGCACAGACGAGCGGCACACAGGTAAGCGCCAGGCGACGCCTCAGGTGTGGCTTATTTTAAAAACCTGTCGCCTCTTCTGATTTCATTTAAGTCTCAAATAAAAGCTGGTGTTCAGATAACGGCAGGGGAAGTCATTGGTTGTTCTCTTATTTTAATTTGTAAAGTTTGACTCTAATCTTGAAATTGTGCTGATTGTATAGATCTTCTGTGTGTGAAGCATCCATGTTTGAAGCCGCGTCCACTGTCATGGCTCCACGTGAGTCAGGACAGACATGGATGTAAACTATAACTGTGCCTTGACCGGTTTGTGGAGGCAGTATTTCTAGTTTCTGTGCTGTTCTGCTGGTACGACAGTCTAATAAACCCACGGATGTGTCAACACATTTAAATGATTTAGCACCTTTTTGTATAATTGAAAAACACGTGAGCAGGAAGAAAAACATTTTCTGAAGTATGAGTAATAAAACTGGACCCTTGTCTTCACCGTTTCACCTTCAGCACTTCACATTTTACGTCCTGATACTAAATTTCTTGGGTTTAACGATGGTGATCGTTTCTGACTGGCTGCAGCGTGAGCATTTAGATTATTAACTCTCACATCAGTAGAACAGAGGATAGTTGCTCGTCACGATGCCAGATTTGTTCATTCAGCCCCAAAAATGTTGCGGCACCGTGGACGTCTCAGTGCAGCGAGCCCAGAGCGCCGCTGCCAGCTCAAACAACCTCGCTCAACATTTTTATGGCGAAGCTTTTAACTCAAGACCACAAAACCTGCGTCGGATGCCAGTAACATTTACAACATTTACATCCTGTGCATCAAAGTTATCATCTGTGCACAAATCTGGTGTGCACAGGTTCTGATCTTGTGCATGCAGATTTTGATCACAAATGATCATGTCAGCACAAGTTAATGTCACAATATATTTTTTTTTATTACCTTGTGCATGTAAAGTAATGTGACTTGTGTGCACAAATTATTATGTGTCTAATCATTTGAGTGCACAAGATTTAAAGAATGTCCTTCGCAACTTCAGGGTCTCCATGTTTCCTCAGTGTTGCTGCTTATTATTCTTCCACTGGATTGGATGATTATTATTATTATTATTATTATTATTAATCAAATGTCGGAGTTTCCATGAACGCACCATTGAGTTTCAAACCCAGCTCATGAATGCATCAGGGGAAAATGAAGACAGATAAAAAGTGACAGAAATCAAAAACAGATTTTAACCTCTCTAAGTCCACCAGGACGCCGACGTCCTCGCTCCCCTCCTCTGTTAAATGGTATCTCCCAGGCGCACTACGTCATCAAACCATGTGATGTTTGGTATTGCCAGATTCAGGAAGCTCTCGACTTTTCAAAAACAACATCGTTTTTCATTAATTTATTCTGTATTTGGCACCAGAGCAGCCTAAACACACAAAGTCCAAAATCACAATTTTCAACTGGAAAAGTTAAAGGATTACTCGCGATCTTATGTGGAACTGTTAGCAGGGACTTAGCTGGTTTATAAAAAGTAAGAGTCTCACTCCTACCACTATTTTTGGCTGAGATATACCGTCTAGAAAGTGGGATCATAACCTTCACGTTTCATATGGCTTTATTTGGTGATATTTTATGGTGTTTCTGTCATAAACAACATCAGCTATCATAATCACACCTGATTTCAATAAGGTACAATGTTTGAAGCTGGCTGAGTGTTGTTTGATCACTGATAGCACTGTTTTGAAGCAGAGTGAGCGACTTGTCATTTGGAGCTCCGCCTGGATCTTTTCATGGAAAAAACACTGTAGAATGGTCATACTTTGAGCAGTCTTCTTCAAATTTGAAACAAGTGTTCATTGATAGTGTGCCTACAGCCCCACAGTGTCATTTACCTGCTCAGATGAAGTCACACACAGTTATTCATCCTGAAACACATTTTTTATTTTATTTTAGGCAAAATCTTCAACTTGTTACTGGCTTCAGAGGCCCATTACTCTGTCTCTGTATCACCTAGAGTGTTTCTGACACTTTCACAAGAAACTTCAGAGAGTTTTCTTTCTGGCAAGATCTCATGCATGCATGTAGTCAGAGCGGTTCAGAAGCTACAGTCATTTTAATTTGGGTATGTCATTTTAGGCGTTTCTGCTACAAAATGGGGGTGGAGTACAAGAGTTAATAGAAACTCATCAGCAGAGATATGACAGATTTTATGTAATGTGTTACAGAGAAAACAGAAAAATACAGCTGTATGTTCCGTGTGAGGTGTCAACATATGTGCAGATCAGATCAGAGGAGTTTTTGACATTTACATCACAAAGGTTTTGACTTGAATTCGTGCAGATAAGGACGTGGAAAAATGGTTTCCCACAATGACACCTCCTAATCTGTAATCAATACTGTGTGTGTGTGTGTGTGTGTGTGTGTGTGTGTGTGTGTGTGTGTGTGTGTGTTCAGATGATAAGGAGTATGACGTGTACATCTCGTACGCGAGGAACAGCGAGGAGGAGCAGTTTGTTCTGTCAACGCTGCGCAGTGTCCTGGAGAACGAGCTGGGATACTCAGTGTGTATCTTTGACAGAGACAGTCTGCCGGGAGGGAGTGAGTATTCACACGTGCTGCAGTACACACTGACACTGCAGGACACACTCTATATGATGGTACACACACACTTTCTGCCGTACAGTACACAGTGATGATGCACTGCACACAAACATAATGCAGTACAGTCGGTCTACACCAGGAGTCGGCAACCTGTGTTATCAAAAGAGACATTTTCTGCCAAATCTAAGAGAAAATTAAAATGTGTTGAGCTGCAAAAAACATATTTGAGCCTCACAGTGAAGGTTACACAGCCTGTTAAGTCTGAACGAGCCTTTGTTAACATGTTGAAGTGGGTTTTTAATGATTATATGGTTCTTTAACTTTGAAGTTTTGGTGTTGAAGGCGAATGAATCTGTCCATGCCCTGTTGAATTCTCAGTTTCTTTCCCTTTTTTTTGGATCTAGACTTCATAGCTAGCGCAGCGAGGGAGACTCATGGCCGACCACTGCTATTGAGGTTTGGCAAAATTAAGAGGAAAAGGCTCCAGGCAGTCGAGTGATGGAGCACATTTTAGTTGACGAAATGTTAAAACCTTTTTTTATTCAGTGTAAAGTTGGAGAATTTAGGAATCACTAGGTCTCTGGGGCAGCAGGCTGAGCAGAGTATTCTAGACGTCTCTCTCCTCCTGGAGGACCCCAAGGTGTTCCCAGGCCAGATGAGATATGTAATTCCTCCAGTGTGTTCGGCATCTGCAGTGATGCGGGCCCTGTGCCGGACTGTCGTGGTTCAGAGGGAGCTGAGCCAGAAGGCAAAGCTTTCGATTTCTTGGTCCATCTGGTCCCAACCCTCACCTGTGGTCATGAGCTCTGGGTAGTGGCTGAAAGAATGAGGTCACAGATACAAGCAGCTGAAATGAGTTTCCTCTGCAGGGTGTCTGGGCTCAGCCTTAGAGATAGGGGGAGGAGTCAGACATCTGGAGGGAGCTCGGAGTAGAGCCGCTGCTCCTTTATTTCCATATACTTTATTTTGAAGTCACAGGGAGCCATTAGAGAGGGGCCAAAGAGCCGCAAGTTGCCAACCCCTGGTCTGCGCTCTGATACCACAGTACAATATAGTCTCACAACAACTACACATACGACTGCCAGGAGTCCTGGTACTGTTCATATTACCAGCTCTGCTCAGACTCTCTACTGTCGCTGCTACCAGTGATAATACTTCTACAAATACTTCTACAACTGTTGCTACTGCTCTTGCTCCTTGTCCTCCTCCTGCTGCTGCTCCTGCTGCTGCTCTCCCTCCTACTGTTCCTACTTAAGTCCAGTTCAGACCAAAGATTCACAACAAGATGAAACACTTTCAGAACGTTGCAGAGAAAAGTGTCAGTGGTGTGAACCGGCCAGTCTGAGCTCAACTCAAGCCGGCTGATGGTGTCACCTGACACTCAGCAGACACACCACTGCACGAGTATAAATGCTCACATCGGCGTAGGCTACAGCACACGCTCTGCATAGTATAAATCCACCTTTACACAGCCTACACACTCTCCCTGTCAGCGGGGTTAAACCAAACAAGACAGAAACAAAGATAAATGAATAGAAAAGTTTCCTCTGGCTGTCAGACCTTTAGGAAAGTGACGTCAGGAAAGTTTGAATGTGTCATGCTGACGCCTTTTCCCCACCATTTAACTGCAGAGTTTACCAACAGCTCCTGTTTTACTCACAGATTGTTAATCAGATAATGAGCTGATGTCAGATCTCTGCCTCCACTATTTCTGCTGATACTCGTACTGCAGTTGTGTCACTGCTGCTGCTACTCTCTTTATTCTGTCTGCTACTTCTGCTACAGGCCAACAAAACACACTTCATCCATTCATCCATCATCCCTTCATTAACCCTCCTCTCTCCCTGCAGCCATCACTGATGAGACTCTGAGTTTTGTGGCTCGTAGCCGTCGCCTCCTGGTGGTCGTTAGCCCCGGCTACGCCTCGCAGGGCTCCCAGGCCCTGCTGGAGCTGCAGGCCGGCATCGATGGCATGGCGAGGGGCGGGCACCTGCGGGTGATCCTGGTCCAGTACAAGCCGGTCCGGAGGCAGGGCTGGGTCAGGGAGCTGAGGAGGGCCCGGGTGGCCCTGGCTCTGGTCCGCTGGCAGGGGGACAAGTCCAAGGAGCTGACGTCGCGCTTCTGGAAGAGGCTGAGGGTGGAGTTACCTGTGAGGAGGGTCAGCAGCAGAGGGGAGGAGGAGGAGAGCAGTAAGGAAGTGGCTCTGATGAGGCTGCACAGTCAGAACAGCACAAACTCCCAAACAGGCCTCATCAGCAACACGATCAAAGACCCGCAGAAGATCCTCTACTCTGCAGCGTAGACACGACAGACATCTGCAGCACGTTCAGAGTCCACAGAGCTGTTATCACGTCTTCATGACTGAGACCACAGGTGACAGATGTGTGGACAGCCTTCATCTACAGAGACGTCTCTGCCTCTATTTTCAGTCTGTTTTTAACTCTGGCTGAGTTCATCTGGTACCGTCACCGTGCCTGTGACTCGGTTATGATGCCAAAATAGTGCCTTATTAATTTCAACCTTTTCCTGCAAAACCTTCATTATAAAACACTCAGCAGCTCAAAAAGCAAAGAGAAAAGGAACGAAACAGTACAGAAACCTTCGGTGCTTCTCAGATTCATTTTTCATAAACTCAGCCTCAGTATTAGTCGTCCTCTCATTATCATCATCGTAAC
Source organism: Epinephelus awoara (assembly GCA_035609425.1). NCBI lineage: Eukaryota > Metazoa > Chordata > Actinopteri > Perciformes > Serranidae > Epinephelus > Epinephelus awoara. The sequence goes on from CM069297.1 coordinate 43,347,824, forward strand.
CATAAACCACTTTTCATCTGCACACTATCCACTAATTATTACTGTGTATATTTCATATTATTGTATCGTCTGTACAGATTTCAGAGCACTGAGTTAAGTCTGGTTGCACACTGGTGTTTGTTTTGAACCCTGGAGTTTGGCTTGAGCTCTGACTGTTTGTCCACAGCAGCCGAGACATCTGCCAGTCGAAGCAAAAATATATAAATCTTTCTACACCACAGCACATTTCATTTTACACCATAGACTCAACAGCCTCAGTTGTGCTTAGGTCCACCTGGTTTTTGAGCCAAAGCACACTTAGCACACATTAGCACACTTTAGTATATTTAATGTTTACCATGCTAACAGTAGCATGTTAGCATGTGTTATCAGCATCAGTATTTGTATTATATAATACAGTGTTAGAGGAAAAACCAAAGGATTCAACCTCAGGGGACCATGAATGTCTACTTTTCGGTTGTATTGCATCTTCAGACAGAAGTTGCAGGTTTACTTAGTTCAGTCCAGTCAGACTTTTCTCTAAGAAATATCTCCATCCAGTGGCCAGAAAAATGTTGGCATTATGCGTTTCTGCAGACCACACATATGTTACACTTGCATGTTATTTTATTATGTAGTGGATAAGTTGACTCTTTCTGTTTCAGCAGTGCTTGGGGTAATGTGAAGTTAGGTTTAGGTACAAAAAGACCTTGGTTATGGTTTGGAAAAGCTCATGTTTTAGCTTAAAATATGTGGTTTGGTGGCACAGTCATGACTAGAAATTTCCTGAGATTATTGCCACTGGAAGAATAGTGATAGGGTGCTAAAAAAAACACCTGAAAAGTCACTGAGAAAGAGCCATGGTCTTGAACAGTGGTCTGAAGCTTGGCAGGTATCTTGCCTCAGTGACATGATCATCCACCATCCACCTACAGATGACAGTCAGCTCATGTACTGCGTCTCTTTAGAAATTGATATGATTCGTATGAAAAATGCAAATATAAAGTGTCTGTGCAGAAATGTGAAAGGCCAACATTTTTTTCTGGTGACTGGACTGAGCCTCTGGTGACCATTAGAGGAGCTGCATTTAATACACTTCAACACTCAGCTGTGGTGGTCCCTAAACTTCTGTTAGATTTATTCCAAAAATAAAGTTGGGTGTCATCTGCGTAGAATGAGACTCACAGTATCATATGCAACAGCCCTCAAAAGCACCACAGCTATAAAATGTTACAAAGGAAACACAAACCCACCAAAGAGGGATCCATGCACTGCTTCATTTCACATATCAGCCATAAATGAATGTATTTACAGATAAAACCTGATCATTACTTTAAAATGTTGCAATTACTCTGCACTTTCTGTTTTTTGTATTTTATTCTGTTTTGTCACTGCTTCCACTTTTATACCTTAAAAATATCTACAATAAATCAAGTTATATTTTTCTGTAAAGGAATGTAGTATATTCTAGTACAGTGGTTCCCAACTGGTGGGTCGCGGGTCCATTCTGAATGGGCCGCAAGTGACTTGCAAACATGTCAAGTTTATAAAAAGACACACATTATTTTTAAGTGCATTTAATTTTCAGCAGAGACTTTTATTTTAAAGTTTCCTGCTGTAGAGTGAGTGACTAACAGACAGCTAATTGACAGAGATAGCAAATTAGCTCAATGACATGGCCAAACCCAAGTATGACACCAAATGTGTTAAACTGTGAACCTTGAACTAATGACCAGGCCCCGATCAGAAAGCGGTTTAGTAATTGGAGGCGACACTTTTTAATTGTTTTTAATGAGTCATGTCTGCTTTTTTTCTCCGTTGTCCAATGGGATTATTTGAGAGGTGGACCTTCTGTGGTGGTCACAAGTTTACAGTTGGTAAATGATGGAGGAGAAGCTCCTGGACCAACTGGTGGTTCTCCCCATGATCCAGCCTCTTTTTTAGGGTCTCATGTATCCACACAGATCTCTGTTTATCTGCTGACAGCCTCTCACCCTCAACCAGAGCTACAGACAGCACCCTCTGCCTCAACATGGCAGCAGCTACACACTGATTACTGCAGGATACATAAACAGTAGAGGGTTAGGGTAATGAGGTGATGGGGTGGTTGCCTGGCAACAATTAAAAGGTGCAGCAAGCATGGTGCACCACTTGCAACCTGCAAAGCGCTTTCTGTGTGATCGGGGCCAAAGGAGAAATCCAGACCAGTTGGGATCCACTGATCTAGTGCACAGTGTCATATAAAGAAGACACTGTGCTATTCATCTATAACACTTTGTAAAAGAACAGTAATGTAATGGGAGAATACACCCTGCACCTTGTCATGCCTACATGTTTATATTTTAGCAGTTTGCAGTATTTCATTTATTTTTTTTAATAAATAAATTGTTCATTTCCACCATGTCATCATCATCATCATTTTTTCATTCTTCATTTCATGTCTTACATTTGCAGTTACACACAAGCATGGAGTCAAAATTATAATGCACATGTGACCACATATAAATAGTTCCTACGATTATTCTTTTCTCCCCAGAAGTTTAACATGAAATCACCGATTCTTTCTAGAAAATGGTCCGACTCTTAAAGCCATAAATATTCAAATTTCATTTTAGAATAAATATATAAAGCAGTACAGAGTTTAGTTTACTTATATTCACTCATTGGCTTTTTTTTTGCTGCGTCTGGACAAGAAAGGCTGACAAATTATTGATGGATTATTTTTCTTGTCTTGAGTCTGTATGTTGATTAACGAGTGACAGTCTGGAAGGTAAGAAGTCTAACAAGCCAGTTTGTAGTTACAGCAGCAGAACCCTGATGTAACACAGCAGTGTTCAGGCTAAGCAGTGATACAAGCTGCATGCTAACATTAGCATGCTGCTGTTTAGCATTCTGACAACAGCATGAGAGCATATTGTGACCTGTTTGAGACGACTGAGACAGTCCCAGATTTTTCCTTTTGAAAATTCCAGTGAAACAGCTGCGTGCTTTAACCAGACGTACATTCACCAAATCAACTCACCATTTAAGAATTCCTCTCAGCAGTGTTAGTTTATGCAGCTGTTTTAGATTCAGATTGAGAGTCTTGTGATAAAAATGTTTTTTAGTTTTAATCACATTTTTATCTTTCATATTTTTAGTCGATGGAAATTCAAAACATTTTAGTCCTTATGTTTTCTATGTTTATATCTTTAAAGTAACCCAGTGAGTCTGATTCATGGATCATAAATCAGACTCAAGGTGACAGGTTGTATAAGATAATGTGTGTGTCATGTCTCCAGCAGTGTGTGACAGGTTTAAGGGCTGATTTACGAGCACACACTTACTGATCATCATCTGAAAAGCTCAACATCTCTATTAATGCTATTAACAAATAACTAATGTGAGCCAACTAGGATTTGTCCCCAGGTTCATTGTAAACTCTGACTTATCCATGTGACTGTTAAGAAGCAGAAACATAACTTGTTTCTTCATGTGCAACATGTTAGTCTGGAGGTTTAAACTGGTGTCCTCTCACAGAGTTGCTGATTCAAACTAAACTTTCATCTCTGTCAGAGAAAACTGATCTGAGTTCAGCCTGTTTACTTACAGCACAGCTACACTCACAGATAACTGAGCCTCCTACCTGCCTGTCAAACACCATCAACCCACAAACCTTCTCCAGTCCGGACTGAGTGGAGTCCTGCGGGGTGAAGCTGTGAAGGCTGCGAGCGGAGCTAGCTGCTAACAGCCACCACTGCAACTAACAAACTCCACAGATCCATTCAGCAGCTCCACCATCCACAGTCACACACACACACGGCTGATTATTTACTGCTGAGTTACAGCTCACAACTTACTGGAGTTTACAGCCTGTCGCTCATCAGGCATCTGAAGATCATTACAAGCACAGCTGCTCTTTGCTTTCAATGTCCAGTAGTTCACCACAAACATTTTCATCACATCTCGTCAACAAAAATGAAACATAGAACTCATCTTAGTTTTTATGCGTCATCATTTGGCGCATGTTCACACCATCAATGTGCGTCCACTACGATGGTTTGTCTTTGTCACTGACAGGCTCAGATTGTTATTCTAAGTGTCTGACAGCATTATGAAAGATCCGTACAGAGATAGAGCTTTGTGTTAAAGAGTAAGTTTTTGTTCAACCAGAATCAGCCCTGTACAACGTAGCAGCAGCAGCAGCAGGTGTGGCAGCAGGTGTAGCAGCAGCAGCAGCAGCAGGTGTGGCAGCAGGTGTAGCAGCAGCAGGTGTGGCAGCAGGTGTAGCAGCAGCAGCAGGTGTAGCAGCAGGTGTGGCAGCAGGTGTAGCAGCAGCAGCAGCAGCAGGTGTAGCAGCAGCAGCAGCAGGTGTGGCAGCAGGTGTAGCAGCAGCAGCAGCAGTAGCAGCAGGCGTAGCAGCAGCAGCAGGTGTAGCAGCAGGTGTGGCAGCAGGTGTAGCAGCAGCAGCAGCAGCAGATGTAGCAGCAGCAGCAGCAGCAGGTGTGGCAGCAGGTGTAGCAGCAGCAGCAGCAGTAGCAGCAGGCGTAGCAGCAGCAGCAGGTGTAGCAGCAGCAGCAGGTGTGGCAGCAGGTGTAGCAGCAGCAGGTGTAGCAGCAGCAGCAGCAGCAGGTGTGGCAGCAGGTGTAGCAGCAGCAGCAGCAGTAGCAGCAGGCGTAGCAGCAGCAGCAGGTGTAGCAGCAGGTGTAGCAGCAGCAGGTGTAGCAGCAGGTGTAGCAGCAGCAGGTGTAGCAGCAGCAGCAGCAGCAGGTGTGGCAGCAGGTGTAGCAGCAGCAGGTGTAGCAGCAGCAGCAGCAGCAGGTGTGGCAGCAGGTGTAGCAGCAGCAGGTGTGGCAGCAGGTGTAGCAGCAGCAGGCGTAGCAGCAGCAGGTGTAGCAGCAGCAGCAGGTGTAGCAGCAGCAGGTGTAGCAGCAAGTGTAGCAGCAGCAGCAGCAGCAGGTGTAGCAGCAGCAGGTGTGGCAGCAGCAGGTGTAGCAGCAGCAGCAGCAGGTGTAGCAGCAGCAGCAGCAGCAGGTGTGGCAGCAGGTGTAGCAGCAGCAGCAGCAGCAGGTGTGGCAGCAGGTGTAGCAGCAGCAGCAGCAGCAGGTGTGGCAGCAGCAGCAGGTGTGGCAGCAGGTGTAGCAGCAGCAGCAGCAGCAGGTGTAGCAGCAGCAGCAGCAGCAGGTGTGGCAGCAGCAGCAGGTGTAGCAGCAGCAGCAGGTGTAGCAGCAGCAGCAGCAGCAGCAGGTGTAGCAGCAGCAGGTGTAGCAGCAGCAGGTGTAGCAGCAGCAGCAGGTGTAGCAGCAGCAGGTGTAGCAGCAGCAGGTGTAGCAGCAGCAGCAGGTGTAGCAGCAGCAGGTGTAGCAGCAGCAGCAGCAGGTGTGGCAGCAGGTGTAGCAGGTGTAGTACTGTCGACACCTCCATCATCAGTAAAACTGCTCTCTGCTGGATTGTAAAAACTGTGTTTAATCTGCTGATATTTTAGCAGCTGCAGTTCCTGACTTCCTGTTTGTCCTCTGTCAGACCTATCAGAGGCCATCCTGCACTCGATGCAGCGGAGCCGCCGCCTCGTCCTCGTCCTCAGCCCCGACTTCCTGGCAGAGAAGAGCTTCAGTCTCCTGGAGTGTCGTCTGGGTCTGTACCTCCAACTTGGCCACCAGGCCTCCATCGTTGCTGTAGTTTTCCGCTCCATCAGTAAACTGCCCTGCGTGGAGGTGGCTCAGCTCCGGCAGGCCGCCACCACCACCGTGACTTGGCGAGGGAGTCGATCTGAACCGCGACGGTCACGCTTCTGGCTGAGGTTGAGGCTGGCACTGCCCGTCCGCCCGCTCGCTCTGGGCAGGAGGTTGATTGACAGCACGTCGTCTCATTCGGACCTCGCCGTCCTGGCGCTGCAGAGAGCGCAGCGGATCCAGAGTCAGAAAGACAGAGCCAATCAGAGTCGTAGAAACAGGCAGGCCCCACCCAGAGGGAGGGGCAGAGTGAAGAGGGCGGACACATGCCGGGAGGGGTGGTCACAGCACAGCACCAGCTGCTCGGGATGTGGCTGTCAGGTAAGGGACAGGGGGGCGGGGCTAACAGTGGAAACAGAGATGCAGCAGGTGTCACATGACAGGACTGAGATCCAATCAGATCCCGTCCCTGAAACAGAGCCCGCCCCAACGCCAGACTCTACCCATGACCCTCAGTCAACTTCTAACCCCTCCCCTTCACCTAACCTGGCCTCAGACCCCGCCCCTGACTCCGCCCTCCCCACCTGCCAGCAGGAGGATGGAGGCAGCAGATGATTGGCTCGGGGACTTCTGAGTGATGTCAGCAGTAAAAGGGGAGGGGCTTGAAATCCTTTTTATACAGACACTGAGTGATGCTGCATTCAAGTCACACAGGAAAGATGGTAAAACGGATCATTAAGAAAAAATACAGCCGTAAAGCCAAACTCTGTTCTTTTGTCCTAAACCCAACCACGTGTTTGTTGTTGAAGGAAAATAAATGTCAATTCACAGTGTTGTACCGACATAGTGCTTTTATTTTGAAAGAGACTGTATGCAAACTGTACATTTCCTGTGAAAACAGAAGTGTATTTTGAAAACAGACAATGCATGTAACAGGCTGAAGTTGACACGGCGTCCCAGAACGTCAACAACCAACACACCCAGGGTACCTTGGACGCCATATGTTGATGACCAAACATGGACACGTGACGAGGTCGCGGTGAGGACGTGTTGCTAAGGTCTCGTTGGACAGACTCAAACACACCAGAGGGCCACTGAATCCAACATGAGCTGAACGCAGCATCTTTATCAGCAGGTGATGACATCAGCTCGTGTCTGTGAGGAGAAAACGTGAACGACAGCTGCAGAGACGATGTGACGTCCTTTGAAATAAAATTCACCTTTAATTAATCAGACAGCTGGAAAATGCCTTATTTTATACGCTGACAGTGAAGTGGTCACATGATGATTTATTGTGTTCATCAAACTTTATCAACTGTGTTTTCTAAAGCAGAATCTGCTGAATGTTCAGATGAGTTTAAATATGATGCAAAATAAAAGATATAAACATGACGTCATCTGCTCATGTTATCTTCACCATGACACATGTTAGAACTACAAACTAAAAATGCACAGAAATAGCACAGTAAATTCAAAATGGCTGACTTCCTGTTGGGTTTAGGGAACGACTCCAGGAGGCTGTTTTTATGTCTTGGGATGTTTAATGTGCCTCCAAATTTTTGTACATTCTTCAGGGAGCTGCTTCGATGAAAGTTTATGGGAGGCTCTTCATCTTTCAGGTGCTTGAAGGCTCCAAATGTAACACTCTGAAATGTTTTACAGAGTATTATTTTAATACTTACAGTACATTTAGCTGATGATACGTATGTACTTTTACTCACACACAGTTTCCACAGCAGCGAGATAAAATAAAATAAAAAATAAAATAAAACAAGGTCAAATAGAATTAAAAACAAGATATAGTAAAAATAGAAAATAAAATAGAAAACAAACAAGATGACATAAAATACAAGATAAAAAAATAAAATACAAAACAAAAAAATTATATAAAATTAGAAAATAAAACAAAACAATATGAAAAAATGAAACAAGATCAAATAAAACAAAACAAGATCAAATAAAATAAGAAATAAAAACGAGATAAAATAAAATTAGAAAATAAAACAAAACAAGATAAAAAAAATAAAAACAAACAAGACAAAATAAAATTAAATAAATGAAACAAAATAAACACTCTGCTGATTGTTTTGTTTTTTTGTTGTTTTTACTGACGTAAAGTACAAAGTATCAAAACATAGTTCAAGGACCAAAAGTAAAAGCACTCATCATACAGAATAACATGTATGGCTGTTTTATAATTATTGATTCATTCATGTGTTCATCACTTTAATGCTGCGACTGGTGAAGCTCATTTTAATATATTTATATTTTTGTATGTGTTATAAAGGCTACTCCTGTGAACTTCTGCCTGAGAATCAACACAGTGTTATTTAAATAATAAAATGTATTTGTTGATTATTTTATTAATTATTATTATTGTTAATCAGAATCTGCAAAGTAACTTAAGTTATAAAGTAAATCAAGTTTATTATTTCAATCTGAGATGTGCAGGAATATTAATATAAATATCATTTAATATAATTAATAAATGTCGTCAGCTGAGTTCCTCCTCAAACTCTCGCGGGTCAAAGTTGAAACAAGAGGCGGAGCATCTCGCGACCGGAAGCGCGTGTTTTCTGCACGCTCCAAACACAGAAGAAGACGTTCAGGTGAGTTTAATGAGCTGGTGGAGAGTTAGTCCTGCTGTGTGTGTGTGTGTGTGTGTGTGTGTGTGTGTGTGTGTGTGTGTGTGTGTGTGTGTGTGTGTGTGTGTGTGTGATCATCTTCACCTGCAGCACCAAACACACCTGAACCTGTGAGAGAAGACACGATCCTCCTGTTCAACCCTTTCATGTCCACACACTGTCACACACACACACACACACACACACACACACACACACACACACACACACACACACACTAACATGAGATCAGCTGATTCCTCTGTTAATAATCAATTCAATATAATCAAACAGCTGAATGTGGAGAGAGATGGGGCAGCAGATTATTATGAAAATGTGCATTTTGTGACAAATTATGTTTTAATCTCTGTGTCAATCTGCACTTCCTGCTGATGTTTCAAAATAAAACCAATGTAAGGCTTTTAATGTGAAACAGATGGAGGAGATTCTTTTTTAAACTGTATTGAACAATACAACAGAAAACATCAGAACACAACACATGAGAGCTGAAAACATCAGCTGCAATGAAAGATAGTGACATTAAACAAAATTATAATAATTATAATATCAACACAGAGACATTTAGAATTCTTATAATAAAAACCACAAACCGTTCATTTCACATGAGGAAATATATTTTTGTAATATTCTAAAAACTGTTAGAGCAGCAGAGAGCTTAGATCAGATCAGATAAGATTTATTTTTTCATCTAACTTTTATTTAACCAGGAACCTGTGAACTAAACAATTTGTGTTTATGAATAAAAAATGTTTACAATAAAATAAAGAAATAAATCTATAAAGGCTGCCGCTGTAAACAAGGAGGTATAAAATAGTATATATGTAAATTATATATTAATATATAAATTTAAATGAGATAAATTGATGTCACAATGTTCCATACTCGTCTCCTGTAATTTCACTTTATTGCACAGAATTTTTTTTATGGATTCAAAAATTATGATTTCTTAATCTGTAGTTTTTCTTTGTGTTAAAACATCTGGTCCAAATTTAACGTTAAAAACTTTACTGGAAACATGTTGAAACTTATTTTCTCCACTTTATGTCAAAAGATTTCACAGATCATCACATCCTGTTTTTATGTACGTTCACACAGAGCGCCAACTTTTTTAGAATCGGGGTCATAAAATATAATTTTATTTTTGTACTTTGAATCGACTGAAAATATGTAAGTGTATATAAGTGTCTGCACTGACACGTGATTTATTCACCAAGTGTCTGATATATAAAGATTTGTATTTAAAGTTTCTCTCAGCAGTTTAACCCTCATGACTCTTCTCTCAAAACAAAACAAAATGTTGAGTTCCTCTTCCTCCTCTGGAGCTCAGGTCCTTCACTGGAGTCACAGTCACAGCACTGTAATCAGCCAAGTGTTCTCAGCTACATGTACTCTAGTATTAAAGGTAGAGATCAGTTACAGTTACTCTGATTCCTTTGTTTTTACTTCCTTCCAGTGAGACTTTAAATCACAGCCTTCAGTGTGAAGCGTATCCCACAATCCACGGCGACGTGAGGTCACACAGGTCGAACGCCATCATGAGACAGAGAGACGTGCCGACAGGATGTGAGTAGATATTTCAAGTTAAAACTGTAAAGATGCTTTATTGTGTTGATTTACAGGCTGCGGGAAGATGCTTTTATTGTTTTAATTTGGAGGTTTTTATGACTTCCTTTTTATTGGATATGAGAGGCGTTTGATTTGTCCTTCAGCTGCTCCCTGATGCTGCTTCACCTGAGGACAGAGACACAGAGACACAGAGACACACAGAGACACAGGGACACACAGAGACACTGGGACACAGAGACACAGAGACACAGAGACACAGAGAGACAGAGACACAGAGACACTGGGACACAGAGACACAGAGACACAGAGACACACAGAGACACAGGGACACACAGAGACACAGGGACACAGAGACACAGAGAGACAGAGAGACACACAGAGACACAGGGACACACAGAGACACAGGGACACAGAGACACACAGAGACACAGGGACACACAGAGACACAGGGACACAGAGACACAGAGAGACAGAGAGACACACAGAGACACAGGGACACACAGAGACACAGGGACACAGAGACACACAGAGACACAGGGACACACAGAGACACAGGGACACAGAGACACAGAGAGACAGAGAGACACACAGAGACACAGGGACACACAGAGACACAGGGACACAGAGACACACAGAGACACAGGGACACACAGAGACACAGGGACACAGAGACACAGAGAGACAGAGAGACACACAGAGACACAGGGACACACAGAGACACAGGGACACAGAGACACAGAGACACAGAGAGACAGAGACACAGAGACACAGGGACACACAGAGACACAGAGACACACAGAGACACACAGAGACACAGAGACACAGGGACACAGAGAGACAGAGAGACACAGAGACACACAGAGACACACAGAGACACAGAGACACAGGGACACAGAGACACACAGAGAGACACAGAGACACACAGGGACACAGAGACACAGGGACACAGAGACACAGAGAGACAGAGAGACACACAGAGACACAGGGACACACAGAGACACAGGGACACAGAGACACACAGAGACACAGGGACACACAGAGACACAGGGACACAGAGACACAGAGAGACAGAGAGACACACAGAGACACAGGGACACACAGAGACACAGGGACACAGAGACACAGAGAGACAGAGACACAGAGACACAGAGACACAGGGACACAGGGACACAGAGACACAGGGACACACAGAGACAGAGAGACACAGGGACACACAGAGACACAGGGACACACAGAGACACAGGGACACAGAGAGACACAGGGACACAGAGAGACACAGACACAGAGACACACAGAGACACAGGGACACAGAGACACACAGAGACACAGGGACACACAGAGACACAGGGACACAGAGACACAGAGAGACAGAGAGACACACAGAGACACAGGGACACACAGAGACACAGGGACACAGAGACACAGAGACACAGAGAGACAGAGACACAGAGACACAGGGACACACAGAGACACAGAGACACACAGAGACACACAGAGACACAGAGACACAGGGACACAGAGAGACAGAGAGACACAGAGACACACAGAGACACACAGAGACACAGAGACACAGGGACACAGAGACACACAGAGAGACACAGAGACACACAGGGACACAGAGACACAGGGACACAGAGACACAGAGACACAGGGACACACAGAGACACAGGGACACAGAGAGACACAGAGACACAGGGACACAGAGAGACACAGGGACACAGAGAGACACAGAGAGACACAGGGACACAGAGACACAGGGACACACAGAGACACAGGGACACAGAGAGACACAGAGACACAGGGACACAGAGAGACACAGGGACACAGAGAGACAGAGAGACACAGAGACACAGGGACACAGAGAGACAGAGAGACACAGAGACACACAGAGACACAGGGACACACAGAGACACAGGGACACATAGGGACACACAGAGACACAGGGACACATAGAGACACACAGAGACACAGGGACACACAGAGACACAGGGACACAGAGACACACAGGGACACATAGAGACACAGAGACACACAGAGACACAGGGACACACAGAGACACAGGGACACAGAGACACACAGGGACACACAGAGACACAGGGACACACAGAGACACAGGGACACAGAGAGACAGAGAGACACAGGGACACAGAGACACACAGAGACACACAGAGACACAGGGACACAGAGACACACAGAGACACACAGAGACACAGGGACACAGAGACACACAGAGATACACAGAGACACAGGGACACAGAGACACACAGAGACACAGGGACACATAGAGACACAGAGACACAGGGACACAGAGACACACAGGGACACATAGAGACACAGAGACACAGGGACACAGAGACACACAGGGACACACAGAGACACAGAGACACACAGGGACACAGAGACACACAGAGACACAGGGACACAGAGACACAGAGAGACACAGAGAGACACAGGGACACAGAGACACACAGAGACACAGGGACACACAGAGACACACAGAGACACAGGGACACAGAGACACACAGAGAGATACAGAGACACACAGAGACACAGGGACACAGAGAGACACAGAGACACAAAGAGACACAGGGACACAGAGACACACAGAGACACAGAGACACAGAGAGACACAGGGACACAGAGAGACACAGAGACACAGGGACACACAGTGACACAGAGAGACACAGAGAGACACAGGGACACAGAGAGACACAGAGAGACACAGGGACACACAGAGACACAGAGACACACATTGACACACAGAGACACACAGTGACACAGAGAGACACAGAGACACAGAGAGACACAGGGACACAGAGAGACACAGAGAGACACAGGGACACACAGAGACACAGGGACACAGAGACACACAGAGACACAGGGACACACAGAGACACAGGGACACAGAGACACAGAGAGACAGAGAGACACACAGAGACACAGGGACACACAGAGACACAGGGACACAGAGACACAGAGAGACAGAGACACAGAGACACAGAGACACAGGGACACAGGGACACAGAGACACAGGGACACACAGAGACAGAGAGACACAGGGACACACAGAGACACAGGGACACACAGAGACACAGGGACACAGAGAGACACAGAGACACAGGGACACAGAGAGACACAGACACAGAGACACACAGAGACACAGGGACACAGAGACACAGAGAGACAGAGAGACACACAGAGACACAGGGACACAGAGACACAGAGAGACAGAGAGACACACAGAGACACAGGGACACACAGAGACACAGGGACACAGAGACACAGAGACACAGAGAGACAGAGACACAGAGACACAGGGACACACAGAGACACAGAGACACAGGGACACAGAGACACAGAGACACAGGGACACAGAGAGACAGAGAGACACAGAGACACACAGAGACACACAGAGACACAGAGACACAGGGACACAGAGACACACAGAGAGACACAGAGACACACAGGGACACAGAGACACAGGGACACAGAGACACAGAGACACAGGGACACACAGAGACACAGGGACACAGAGAGACACAGAGACACAGGGACACAGAGAGACACAGGGACACAGAGAGACAGAGAGACACAGAGACACAGGGACACAGAGAGACACAGGGACACAGAGACACAGGGACACACAGAGACACAGGGACACAGAGAGACACAGAGACACAGGGACACAGAGAGACACAGGGACACAGAGAGACAGAGAGACACAGAGACACAGGGACACAGAGAGACAGAGAGACACAGAGACACACAGAGACACAGGGACACACAGAGACACAGGGACACATAGGGACACACAGAGACACAGGGACACATAGAGACACACAGAGACACAGGGACACACAGAGACACACAGGGACACATAGAGACACAGAGACACACAGAGACACAGGGACACACAGAGACACAGGGACACAGAGACACACAGGGACACACAGAGACACAGGGACACACAGAGACACAGGGACACAGAGAGACAGAGAGACACAGGGACACAGAGACACACAGAGACACAGGGACACAGAGACACACAGAGACACACAGAGACACAGGGACACAGAGACACACAGAGACACACAGAGACACAGGGACACAGAGACACACAGAGACACAGGGACACATAGAGACACAGAGACACAGGGACACAGAGACACACAGGGACACATAGAGACACAGAGACACAGGGACACAGAGACACACAGGGACACACAGAGACACACAGGGACACAGAGACACACAGAGACACAGGGACACAGAGACACACAGGGACACACAGAGACACAGAGACACACAGGGACACAGAGAGACACAGAGAGACACAGAGAGACACAGGGACACAGAGACACACAGAGACACAGGGACACACAGAGACACACAGAGACACAGGGACACAGAGACACACAGAGAGATACAGAGACACACAGAGACACAGGGACACAGAGAGACACAGGGACACAAAGAGACACAGGGACACAGAGACACACAGAGACACACAGAGACACAGAGACACAGAGAGACACAGGGACACAGAGAGACACAGAGACACAGGGACACACAGTGACACAGAGAGACACAGAGACACAGAGAGACACAGGGACACAGAGAGACACAGAGAGACACAGGGACACACAGAGACACAGAGACACACATTGACACACAGAGACACACAGTGACACAGAGAGACACAGAGACACAGAGAGACACAGGGACACAGAGAGACACAGAGAGACACAGAGAGACACAGAGACACAGGGACACACAGAGACACACAGAGACACAGGGACACAGAGACACACAAAGACACAGAGAGACACAGAGACACAGAGACACACAGAGACACAGAGAGACAGAGAGACACACAGAGACACAGGGACACACAGAGACACAGGGACACAGAGACACAGAGAGACAGAGACACAGAGACACAGGGACACAGGGACACAGAGACACAGGGACACAGAGACACAGAGAGACAGAGACACAGAGACACAGGGACACAGGGACACAGAGACACAGGGACACACAGAGACAGAGAGACACAGGGACACACAGAGACACAGGGACACACAGAGACACAGGGACACAGAGAGACACAGAGACACAGGGACACAGAGAGACACAGACACAGAGACACACAGAGACACAGGGACACAGAGACACACAGAGACACAGGGACACACAGAGACACAGGGACACAGAGACACAGAGAGACAGAGACACAGAGACACAGAGACACAGGGACACAGAGACACAGAGACACAGGGACACAGAGAGACAGAGAGACACAGAGACACACAGAGACACACAGAGACACAGAGACACAGGGACACAGAGACACACAGAGAGACACAGAGACACACAGGGACACAGAGACACAGGGACACAGAGACACAGAGACACAGGGACACACAGAGACACAGGGACACAGAGAGACACAGAGACACAGGGACACAGAGAGACACAGGGACACAGAGAGACAGAGAGACACAGAGAGACACAGGGACACAGAGACACAGGGACACACAGAGACACAGGGACACAGAGAGACACAGAGACACAGGGACACAGAGAGACACAGGGACACAGAGAGACAGAGAGACACAGAGACACAGGGACACAGAGAGACAGAGAGACACAGAGACACACAGAGACACAGGGACACACAGAGACACAGGGACACAGAGACACAGAGAGACAGAGACACAGAGACACAGAGACACAGGGACACAGGGACACAGAGACACAGGGACACACAGAGACAGAGAGACACAGGGACACACAGAGACACAGGGACACACAGAGACACAGGGACACAGAGAGACACAGACACAGAGACACACAGAGACACAGGGACACAGAGACACACAGAGACACAGGGACACACAGAGACACAGGGACACAGAGACACAGAGAGACAGAGAGACACACAGAGACACAGGGACACACAGAGACACAGGGACACAGAGACACAGAGACACAGAGAGACAGAGACACAGAGACACAGGGACACACAGAGACACAGAGACACAGGGACACAGAGACACAGAGACACAGGGACACAGAGAGACAGAGAGACACAGAGACACACAGAGACACACAGAGACACAGAGACACAGGGACACAGAGACACACAGAGAGACACAGAGACACACAGGGACACAGAGACACAGGGACACAGAGACACAGAGACACAGGGACACACAGAGACACAGGGACACAGAGAGACACAGGGACACAGAGAGACAGAGAGACACAGAGACACAGGGACACAGAGAGACACAGGGACACAGAGACACAGGGACACACAGAGACACAGGGACACAGAGAGACACAGAGACACAGGGACACAGAGAGACACAGGGACACAGAGAGACAGAGAGACACAGAGACACAGGGACACAGAGAGACAGAGAGACACAGAGACACACAGAGACACAGGGACACACAGAGACACAGGGACACATAGGGACACACAGAGACACAGGGACACATAGAGACACACAGAGACACAGGGACACACAGAGACACACAGGGACACATAGAGACACAGAGACACACAGAGACACAGGGACACACAGAGACACAGGGACACAGAGACACACAGGGACACACAGAGACACAGGGACACACAGAGACACAGGGACACAGAGAGACAGAGAGACACAGGGACACAGAGACACACAGAGACACACAGAGACACAGGGACACAGAGACACACAGAGACACACAGAGACACAGGGACACAGAGACACACAGAGACACACAGAGACACAGGGACACAGAGACACACAGAGACACAGGGACACATAGAGACACAGAGACACAGGGACACAGAGACACACAGGGACACATAGAGACACAGAGACACAGGGACACAGAGACACACAGGGACACACAGAGACACAGAGACACACAGGGACACAGAGACACACAGAGACACAGGGACACAGAGACACACAGGGACACACAGAGACACAGAGACACACAGGGACACAGAGAGACACAGAGAGACACAGAGAGACACAGGGACACAGAGACACACAGAGACACAGGGACACACAGAGACACACAGAGACACAGGGACACAGAGACACACAGAGAGATACAGAGACACACAGAGACACAGGGACACAGAGAGACACAGGGACACAAAGAGACACAGGGACACAGAGACACACAGAGACACACAGAGACACAGAGACACAGAGAGACACAGGGACACAGAGAGACACAGAGACACAGGGACACACAGTGACACAGAGAGACACAGAGACACAGAGAGACACAGGGACACAGAGAGACACAGAGAGACACAGGGACACACAGAGACACAGAGACACACATTGACACACAGAGACACACAGTGACACAGAGAGACACAGAGACACAGAGAGACACAGGGACACAGAGAGACACAGAGAGACACAGAGAGACACAGAGACACAGGGACACACAGAGACACACAGAGACACAGGGACACAGAGACACACAAAGACACAGAGAGACACAGAGACACAGAGACACACAGAGACACAGGGACACAGAGACACACAAAGACACACAGAGACACACAGAGACACACAGTGACACAGAGACACACAGAGACACCAAGAGACACAGAGAGACACAGAGACACACAGGGACACACAGAGACACAGGGACACACAGGGACACACAGAGACACAGACACACAGAGACACACAAAGACACACAGAGACACGGAGACACACAGAGACACACAGAGACACAGAGACACACAGGGACACACAGGGACACACAGAGACACAGGGACACAGAGACACACAAAGACACACAGAGACACACAGAGACACACAGAGACACACAGTGACACAGAGAGACACAGAGACACACAGGGACACACAGAGACACAGGGACACACAGGGACACACAGAGACACAGAGACACACAGGGACACAGAGACACACAAAGACACACAGAGACACAGGGACACACAGAGACACAGAGACACACAGGGACACAGAGACACACAAAGACACACAGAGACACACAGAGACACAGAGAGACACAGAGACACACAGGGACACACAGAGACACAGGGACACACAGGGACACACAGAGACACACAAAGACACACAGAGACACACAGAGACATAGAGAGACACAGAGACACACAGGGACACACAGAGACACAGGGACACACAGGGACACACAGAGACACAGAGACACACAGGGACTCAGAGACACACAAAGACACACAGAGACACACAGAGACACACAAAGACACACAGAGACACAGAGACACACAGAGACACACAGGGACACAGAGACACACAGGGACACAAAGACACACAGAGACACACAAAGACACACAGAGACACACAGAGACACAGGGACACAGAGACACACAAAGACACACAAAGACACACAGAGACACACAAAGACACACAGAGACACAGAGACACACAGAGACACAGAGACACACAACGACACACAGAGACACACAAAGACACACAGAGACACAGAGACACACAGGGACACAGAGACACACAGGGACACATGGACACACAGAGACACAGGGACACACAGAGACACACAGGGACACAGAGACACACAGGGACACATGGACACACAGAGACACAGGGACACACAGACACACAGAGACACACAGGGACACATGGACACACAGAGACACAGAGACACAGAGACACACAGAGACACAGGGACACACAGAGACACAGGAACACATGGACACATGGACACACCGAGACACAGAGACACACAGAGACACAGGGACACACAGAGACACAGGGACACACAGACACACAGAGACACACAGGGACACATGGACACACAGAGACACAGAGACACACAGGGACACATGGACACATGGACACACAGGGACACACAGAGACACAGGGACACACAGAGACACAGAGACACAGGGACACACAGACACACAGAGACACACAGGGACACAGGGACACACAGAGACACATGGTCAGACTCAGAGTGGAGCAGCAGGTGTCACCGTTCCACCACTGAACTGTGTGTCTGTCCCTCTGTCTCTGTGAGGACGTCTGTCTGGCTGTCACGTCTCTAAAGGTCACACAGTGTGTCCTCCACTTCCTGTCCAGTGGAAACCACGTATCTCCAGATGTGCTGATGTTGAGTGTTTGTGACAAACTGAATGAGGAAGTGTTTCTTTATGTGCTGCTGGAGACAGGCTGTGCTTCTCACATGTTACACACACGTGATGATATAACAGAACCTGACGCCGCTCTGCAGATTAAACCATCTGAAACCTTCATGCAGAAACATCAGATAGACGAGGACAACATTTAATTAATCTAATAAATCTGCACCTTATTTTTACTTGTGCGGTGGTGTGTCTGTGTCACTCTGCAGTTACACCTCCAAAACACTAGTCGGCGGTGGAGGACTGTGTTAAGTGCTGCAAAGTTTAGTTCAAATCAAACTTTATTTATATAGTTGATTCAAAACACACATTAAACACACATTAAACACACAGTAAACACACATTAAACACACATTAAACATGGCTTAATAGAGACAGTTTCAAACACAGATCAGCTTCACTATAACTCGCAGCATTCACAGACAAACACTTGTCTTTATCTGGACACATTTTCCCCACAAATACAACATGCTAACGTTATTAGCACAAGCCTATGGCATTTTACATTGTATAAATTAGCCTAGCAGCTAGCAGACTTTTCCTCTTCTCATATAAAACCAGGGACAACAGCAACATGTAACAAAGGTAACGGCACATAATTTGGCTCCATTACAACTCACAACATTCACTGACATAACTGTCTTATACTAAACATGTTTTCCAAACAAATACAACATGCTAACGTTATTAGCACAAGCCTATGGCATTTTACATTGTGAGTATTAGCCTAGTGACGAGCGGAGATTTCCTCTGCTCATATTTCAGCCAGGATAAATCACACACAAGACTCAAAATGCTATTTTAGTGGAGGCTTTATTGTCTTCACAATTTATTGTTTCTTATCTTTGAAATTAAAGTAAATCAAAGCTTTGTTTCCACTGAGGGAAATGGTTTCAGCTCACAGAGACAGACAGGAGGTCTGTGTCACCGTGACACTGAGCGTGAGGGTGGGCGAGTTCAACTTTCTTTCAACAACGGGGGTGTTTTGAAAACGCCTGTCCCCCCCCGCAGGAAATAATGGATTGGATCGACGAGTGAGGATTTGGTCAAACGAGAGCATAGCATCCAAATAATCGACTAGTCGACCAGGAGACTACAGCCCGATAGAATGAGGGTATGGCAGGAAGTGCTATCTAGTATATCATTTATAAAAATGATTAAATTTTTCTGAAGTGTTTCCCATAAAAAGGGGTCCACATCTATTAACAGAGTTCAACCATGTAACAAGATTTGCTCATATTTGTTTTATTAACAACTAGTCCACAGCCATTGGTAGCTTTGTCACCTTCTACCTGTGCCAGTCCTCAATGCCTATGTGCAGTTTCACATAGATTGACCACGTCAGTGAGTAGAAACACGTGGGACAGACAGAATGACTGACAGACAGAATGACTGACTGACAGTTTCTGTGATTATGTACAGCACACCATACCATGACTTAGTCATACCAAACATTAGAAAACACCAACATTGGTCCACAGGGGGAGCCACAGCCATCGGTCGCATTTTAGCCATTTTGAAGCTTTTTTCTGTTGTTATAGCGCCACCCAGTTGCCAATTAGAGTTAAATTTCTCCAGTCACCTTGAGGCGTCCTGTTCTACATATCTACCAAGTTTAGTAAAAATCCATATGGCGGTTAGGCCTAGATAAGAAATGAGCTCTCTAGCGCCCCCATTTTGTTTGATGGGGTCAATAATGGAGGGGTCCCCTCAGATTATGTGTGGTCATATGCCTACAAAGTTGCGTGGTGATGGGTGAAACCCTTGAGATGTTATACACCTTTATGTGATGAGCCACGCCCTCCGCAATATTCATTGCCTTATAGAAGCTCAGTTTTAGTAAGTTTTCCAACTTTTGCCAAGAGGGAACTTTAGATATTGGTCCCTAGATTATGTTCACCCAGTTTCATGCAGATCGCTCAAACTTCCTAGGAAGAGATCCATTTGAAGTGTTTTTCAAAACATTCAAAATGGTGGAAAATCTATATAAGTGGAAGTTATGGGTTCTTGAGGCAAATGTGTTCCTCATGAGGAGAGGCATCTCTGTGCAAAGTTTCATGTCTCTACCACATACGGGGCATGAGATATGCACATTCAAAGTTTGACATTTCAATGGGTTGCTATAGCGCCCCCCTTTGGCCAACTGATGTAATATTGCTACACACACACACACACACACACACACACACAGAGTTATATATAGAGTTACTCATAGTAAGATTCCAAGCGGAGACATTTTAACTGTTAGTGTCACCACTTTGATTATTTACAGAAATATCAGCAAACTATCTGATCAGTTGCTGTAAACAAACTTCAGTCAGGGTTTGAATGCAGGACTTTGACTTGTAGTGAAGTATTTTCACAGTGTGTGTGTGTGTGTGTGTAACAGCTAAACACACGTGCTGCACTGTAGTGGAGTACTTCCCTTTGTTTCCAACGTGGTGTCTGATTCACAAAACAATGTTGAACACTTATTATGAGCTGAAAGTTCTCCTGGTTACAGTTCCCTCAGTGTTCATTGTTCAGCAGCTGAATCATCCACAGAGGTCTCTGTCTCTGAAACAAACAGATTTAAACCGGTATAAACACTGAATAGAGACGTTTCATGATGAAAAAAATCCTTTTCAACGGGCTGCAAACTACGTTGGCAGATGTGAAAATGCAGTTGGCTGAATCCAGTGTTTGGTTTGTCCATTCATGGCTACTGTACTGAAGCTGCTGGAGTCAATGTTAAAGATATGACAAATCTGATTTACAGGACACGTTGTGTTTCTTCCTGTAATGATGTTCCCTGCAGCCACTCAGTCATACTGTGTCTGTTCACATGCTGGTTTTATATTTCATGTATTTAATATAAATTACAGTCAACATATAAGAACAGCCTTTAATGTTTGAAACAAATATCAGACAGAAAAACAGGGAGATACGAGTCTGAGCTGTGAACTGTAAATATTCAGAGCTCTGCTGAGAGCATCGTCCATCACATCTGCTGCTGCTGCTCACTGTGTGTGTGTGTGTGGATCAATAGGAAAATGGCAGAGTTGATTAAAGCACTTAAAGTGTGCGCATGCAACAACAAACGATCAATAACAGCTTATTGAAGTTGTGTGTGTGTGTGTGCAGACTTGTACATGCTACATAGTGAGGACCGAGATACATATCATAGCAACAGAGTGAGGACATTTTGGATGGTCCTCACTGCTTCACAGGCCTGTTTGACGGTTCAGACCTGGTTTTAGGGTTCAGGGTAGGGTTAGGTTTAGGTTGGGGTTTATATTGGGGTTTGGGTGACGGATGAGGACACGCATTATGTCAATAAGGGTCCTCACAAAGATAGAAGCACAACAACGTGTGTGTGTTTACCAATGTAAAACACCCAGACAGTGTAGTATTTACTATAAATAGAAATCCAATGTCGAGCTGTGATAGATATTTCAAATTAAAAGCCTGCAGGGACATTCAGGGACTCTGCTCTTTAAAAGCATATATATATATGTATGTATATATATATATATATATATATATATATGTATATATATATATGTGTATATATATATATGTGTGTATATATATATATATATATATATATATATATGTATATATATATATATATATATATATAGGCAAGGCAAGGCAAGTTTATTTGTAGAGCACAATTCGTACACAAAGTAATTCAAAGTGCTTTACAGAAGAAGAAAATGCATTAAAATCACAATACAAAATAAAAACATAAATAATCATTATAAAATGAACTTTAAAAGAGAAGAGTGCAGATAAGATCCTTTCAGTCATATGCACAGTGAAATAGAGCTGTTTTGAGCCTAGATTTGAACATTTTCAGAGCAGCTGTCTTACGGCCCGTTTGGAGAGGCCAGTGAGCAGGCCGTTACAGTAGTCTAACCTACTAGAGACAAATGCATGGATAAGTCTCTCCAAGTCAGGTTTAGACACTATACCTTTGATAGATAGATAGATAGATAGATAGATAGATAGATAGATAGATAGATAGATAGATAGATAGATAGATATGTATGACAAGGGACAAATGCCCAGCAAACTATATTTTTAATTATTATAATAATAAAAAATATTTTACAGAATAAAAAGTTAAAAAAAAAATCATGTTTCTGTCATGACAGTTTGTTCATGAGAAATCTAACAGGAAGTTGCATTTCTTTGAGGCTGAACTGTTCCCAAAAATACGTACCATAACTCTGCAGGATAACAAACTCTACATTTAAATTCATTTTTGTTCCAGCACAACTCGGATAACTTTAAAAACATGAAGTATTTCTTTTTTGGTTTATGCTCATTCTGGTTTTTCATCACCTTCAGCGAACGTACAGCTCACTTTGCATCAAGAGTCCATCCATTTTCATCGGCTTATCCGAAGCCGGGTCACCGGGGGCAGCATGCTTTCCAGCTCCTCCTGGAGGAACCTGAAGGCGTTCCAAGACCAGATGAGATATATAATCGCTTCCAGAAGGTTCTGGGTCTGCCCCAGGACCTCCCCTAACAGGAGGCGCCCAGGAGGATCCTGATCAGATGTTGAACCACCTCAACATGAAGGAGCAGCGGCTCTACTCCGAGCTCCCTCCAGATGTCTGACTCCTCCCCCTATCTCTAAGGCTGAGCCCAGACACCCTACAGAGGAAACTCATTTCAGACGCTTGTATCTGTGACCTCATTCTTTCAGTCACTACCCAGAGCTCATGACCACAGGTGAGAGTTGGGACGCAGATGGACCAGTGAATCAAGAGCTTTGCCTTCTGGCTCAGCTCCCTCTTCATAGCTGCGGTTCAGCACTGTACCCGCATCACTGCGGACGCTGCACCAAACCACCGATCCATCTCTCGCTCCATTCTACCCTCACTGTGAACAAGACCCCGAGATACTTGAACTCTTTCTCTTGAGGCAGTAACTCTCCCCCAACCCAGAGGGATCCAATGTTTTCCAGCAGAGAACCATGGTCTCAGATTTTGAAGTGCTGACCACTTCACACTCAGCTGCAAACCCTTCCCCAGGTCATGCTGGAGGTCACGGTGTGATGAAGCCAACAGAAACACATCATCTGCAAAGAACAGAGATGTAACTCTGAGGTCACCAAACTGGACCCCTTCCCCCCCGGCTGCTCCTCAAGATCCTGACCATGAATATCATGAACAGGATCAGGGACCATGGACGACCCTGACACTTCAATACTCTACAAATATTAGCTTCTAATACAGCCAGAGGAAAAAAAATAACATTTGAAGGAAAGTAAAGTTTCTCCAGACAGACCGACTCTTTTGATTTGCTGTTGAACTCCTGAGACGTCACAAACAGAGACAGCAGTTGGATCGATATCAGCTACATGAGAGCTGTTGACCATCGTCCTTTCCCTCGTCCTCCTATCTGTCTCTACCTGTCCTCTTTGTTGTCCTCTCTAATAAAGCAGAAATGGCTTTTAAAGAAAAACTGCCTCATCAGCGTTTATTAATGCAAGCTGCAGCTCGGCCAGACGCCGTCCTCCTCCTCTGCCGAACATCCGTCATTACCTCAACGCTGCCAGACAGGACGCCTCATCTACACATCGATCAAGAGTTTAGTCTGGAGGAGATATCTCTGGCAGCCTCACACATCAGTTTGTAATCTGTGTTGGGTTTTACACGAGAACATGAGATGGGAAGATCTGATCTCCTCAATCCTGAACATGTTTTCTTTAGTGTATAATCAGCTGAAAATAAGAATCTTTGTGTTTCTGTTCCCTCAGAATGAGCTGTTTATATCTACACAGGGAGCAGGTCCTCGTCTACAGAGATGTTGCACCGCCATGAACAGACAAACCAAACACTGACTCTAGATAGAGACATTCATGTGTTCACGTCAGGCCACCAAAGTCAGCAGTTCCTCTGTGGCGAGAGCGTTGGAAAAAACACAGCTGTGTATGCCTCTGTGCTGGTGATGGCCGTGGCCGGAGGCATTATGTTTTTGGGTTGTCCATCCGTCATTCCCACAATATCTCAAGAACACTTCAAGGGAGTTTCTTCAAATGTGGCACAAATGTCCACTTGGAGTCAGTGATGAACTGACACAATTTTGGTGGTCAAAGGTCAAGGTCACTGTGACCTTGTCTGTCTCATTCTTGTGAATGCAATATCTCAAGAACCGCTTGGACTGAAGAATAAACTGATGAGAGTTTTGTGGTCATGGTTTTGGCCATGACTCAAGAATTCATTTGCTATTTATGACAAAACAAATAATGATAATAATAATAATAATCTTTATTCACAGAAAAACAGAGTTACAAAGTTCTTTACATGTCAACAGTTAAAACAGACAAGACATGGACATAACAGCTTTTAAAAGAACTGGTAAAAACACTTTATTGTATAAAACTGATGAATTAAATTTAAGTTTAAATGAATGTAAACTCAAGTGAAATCAGGAAAGGCTCCCCGATTAAAGTTTGTTTTAAGCAGCAACTTAAAAGAGATCACTGACTCGGTCGACCTGATTTCCTCGGGCAGCTTTGGGGCCCGGACAGCAAACAACTGTCTAACAGGATAAAATATGGACTCAACAATGGTCAAAGGTCAAGGTCACTGTGACCTTGTGTCCGTCTTGTTAGCATGAATGTGATATCTCAAGAAGGCCTTGGAGGATTTTTTTTGTTTTTTTTTAATTTGGCACAAACGTCCACTTGGATTCAGCGATGAATTGGCAACATCACTGTGATCTCATTAACCATGTTTTTGGCCATAACTGAAGAATTCATACACTAATAATCACAAAATTATACACAACAGGATAAAATAATGAAGGTCAAAGGTCAGCTTGACTGTGACATCATCATGTTTTAACGTCATATCTCAGGAACAGAAGGGGAGACATTTGGTCAGATACTGAACTGGTGACTCTAATCTTGAAACTGTGCTGACTGTGTAGATCTTCTGTGTGTGAAGCATCCATGTTTTCACTGACATGATGGAGACTGTCAGACACTTGTCTTCATTCAGTGTTTTCACTGGTTTGAATCAGCCGATCTGTTTGTTTGGGAGATGAAGAGACCTCTGGGGATAATTCAGCTCCTGGTGAAAACCTCCTGAACATCTGGATCTTAAGTTTCAGACAAAAACAGGAAAGCACATGTTCTCAGACGGCGTCAGAGCAACACCGATTCGTAACACAAGACTGTTTTATTCTGTGTTTTTAGTGGGTTTAATCAGCTGGGGTCTCGTTTCTAAACACTGTATACACACACGACCAGACCTGAGGAGCAAAGTTGTGATCTATAACAACAGACTTGATGAGCCTGAAGCCTGATTGTACAAACTGTTGAATATTTTTTGGCACTCGCCGTTCTTGGCTTTTGTCCGTGCAGTTTGGTTGGAACAACGAAACACAGCAAAGAAGTTTTCACAAATACACTGAACTCCAAATCAGATTCTACAGCGGACACGTCTGAACACAAACCAGATTCATTTCTACGTGTGCTGTTATTGGTCGAGGCTGTTGTGATCGCTACGTCATTATTTCAGTGTGCAGCAGAACTTCTGCGTTCACGTGTTTTAGATAACGTGTGAACATTTAGTCATTTTCATGTAGCGACGAAGAGAACCAGTTTTCATCATTTGACCGATTTGTGACCAAATCTGACGTGTTTGGTGTTGACATGGTGACTCAGAAGGGGGCGGGGCCTGACTCAGGAATCTCAGCGCCGATATCAGATTTAACAGTTCATGATGACTGTGTGTAATCCAGCCTGCTGCTCTCTGTGTGAACTGGTCCAACTGGTTATTAATTATAACTGTTTGTTAGTGAGATCATAGCTCAGTGTGTGTGTGTGTGCGTGTGTGTGTGTGTGTGTGTGTGTGTGTGTGTCCATTGTTAACACCACACTGAGGCTCTGTGCCAGTATCACATTAGGTTTGAGGTGTGTGTGTTTGTACATGACTGAGTGTGTTTGTGGCGTTGTGCCAGAGGTATGTGCCAGGTGTGTGTGTGTGTGTGTGTGTGTATGTAGAATGTAAGTACACACACACACACACACGCACACACACACGCTTAGAACACGCGACTGCTGTTATTTGATCCTCTGACAGAAACACCCGCCACTCGCCGCTGCTCACAGTTCATGTTCTCGTTCTTTATTATAAGTTTTGTTTTTTAGCTCTTTGTGTTCTTTTCTGCTTCATTAACTACATTTCCTCTCCACTTCCTCACATTACATCATTCCTCACATTTCTCTCATTATACAACCACCCAAACAGTAACAAGGGGACACACAGCTGCAGACGGGACGTTAGAAATACTGATCGCTGAAAAGAAAAGAAAGTAAAGGAAAGAAAAACCTTATTGAGTAGATACTTTGAAACTTCAGCTTTTAACAGCATTGTGGTAAATGTGTGGTAAGATTCAGGCACGAAAAACACTTGGTCATGGTCAGGAAAGGATCATGTTTTGGCTTAAACTACACAGTTTTGGGGGCACGATGTCTGCTGGAAACGCACTAGTGTCTTGGTAAACAACCACTTTTCATGGCACTGTCCCCGGTGGAAAAGCAACAACATGCTGCAACTACAGCAACAGGTCGCTAAATAACACCCAGTTTTGGTTGCTAAAAAGCTGCTGTCAGACCGGCCACAGGTTGCCAAGAAACATCCAGTTTCGGGGGTTAAGAAAAGTGCTGGAAAACGGCCACAGCTCGCAAAGAAGCACTCTAGTTTGGGGTCTAGTTTTTCCGAAAACTGGTAGAAAATCAGCCATGTGTCTCTTGAAAACAGTCGTGTTTGGGGGCTAAACAGTGCTTTAAAAGCAGCCATAGGTCGCTTATAAACACCTATATGTGGGGCCTGAAACGCCACTGGAAAACCAATGTTTGCACCCATGTTTGGAGGCTAAAATACTGCTGAAAAAACAGCTACACGTCTAAAATGTGCTGGAAACACAGCAATGAATTGCTAAAACACAACTGGTGTTTGTTGGTGTTGGACAGTGGTCTGCAGCTTGGCAGGAGTCTCTCCCTCTATGCCCTCCACTTCCTGATGACAGAGTCAGCTCATATACTACGTCACTTTTTGAAACGTTTGTATGACATGAGTGATGCATTTAAAAGCAACATATGGTTTTCAGAAACGCCATTGTGTTCTTTTGAAATGTGAGTTAGTCTGGAACCTTTCAGTTCATTTTAGATTTCTTTGACATGTTATCAACAGCTGCACTGGAGACCTAAAATCGATCAGAGCAATGAAGCATGTGACGTGGCACTGAGGGAAGGAAACACATCTGTGTCCTCAAAAAAACTTTGATGGTCCAGTGTGTAGGATTAAGATGGATCTATAGTAGAGATGAAATATGTTTTATTAGCTCAGAATGATCCCTTCATATCTACAGAGGGAGCCGGTCATCTCTCATGGAGTGCCGTGTTGCACCGTCGTGTTTCTACAGTAGCCTTTTGAGTTTCTCCTTTGACGTGGCAGCTTGGATTTGTGACTTGAACGCACCTCAAGGCTGATGAAGATTCTTCTTCAGGGTGGGAAAGGGAGCAGTGAGGGAAGTTGTCAATCTGCAACTTTACCACGAGATGCCACGAAACTTTAAATCTACATCGTGGCTGGTTAAGTGCAGTCGATTGTTCTCTGTATAGAGAAAATGTACCGTCATTTGCTCACTACCAGTTTGGATGGCTTAGCCTTAACGGCGCTCCTCTTCTCCTCTCCTCTCCCCGGCACTCAATAAACCATCGAGTCTCTGACTTCATATTGGAGTCTTCAATACTGTATGATTTACGTTCTGCGTGTGTGTGTGTGTGTGTGTGTGTGTAGGCACTCATTGGGTTAATTGTTGAGCGGGAGACTGCAGCAGTTAGTATGTTGGTATAAAGTTACTCATCTTCACACAGAATGCCATAAAGACTCATTAACCATTAAACTGACAGCACGCACACACACACACACACACACACACACACACACACACACACACACACACACACTCATACAGTGTGCTTCCTTTGAGGTTATAGCTCAGTCGGTCTCAAACAGCGGTCCTGGAGGGAATTCCAGGGACCCCAAAAAACTGTCTTTCAGGCTTGGGCAGTATCACAGTGTCAAAGTATCACAGTGTCACAGTGTCACAGTGTCACAGCGTCACAGCGTCAAAGCGTCAAAGCGTCACAGCGTCACAGCGTCACAGCGTCAAAGCGTCACAGCGTCACAGCGTCAAAGCGTCACAGCATCAAAGCGTCACAGCGCCAAAGCGTCAAAGCGTCACAGCGTCACAGCGTCAAAGCGTCACAGCGTCACAGTGTCAAAGCGTCACAGCGCCAAAGCGTCAAAGCGCCAAAGCGTCACAGCGTCAAAGCGTCACAGTGTCACAGCGTCAAAGCGTCACAGCGTCACAGCGTTACAGCGTTACAGTGTCACAGCGTCACAGCGTCACAGCATTACAGCGTTACAGTGTTACAGTGTTACAGTGTCACAGTGTCACAGTGTTACAGTGTCACAGCGTCACAGCGTCACAGCGTTACAGTGTTACAGTGTCACAGTGTCACAGTGTTACAGTGTCACAGCGTCACAGTGTTACAGTGTCACAGCATCACAGCGTCACAGCGTTACAGCGTTACAGCGTTACAGCGTCACAGCGTCACAGTGTTACAGTGTTACACTGTCACAGTGTCACAGTGTCACAGTGTCACAGTGTCACAGCGTCACAGCGTTACAGTGTCACAGCGTCACAGCGTTACAGCGTTACAGCGTTACAGTGTCACAGCGTCACAGCGTCACAGTGTTACAGCGTTACAGTGTCACAGTGTCACAGTGTTACAGTGTCACAGTGTCACAGCGTCACAGCGTCACAGCGTCACAGCGTTACAGCGTTACAGTGTCACAGTGTCACAGTGTTACAGTGTTACAGTGTTAGTGTCACAGCGTCACAGTGTCACAGTGTCACAGCGTCACAGCGTCACAGTGTTACAGTGTCACAGCGTTACAGCGTTACAGTGTCACAGTGTCACAGCGTTACAGTGTCACAGTGTCACAGCGTCACAGCGTCACAGCGTCACAGTGTTACAGTGTCACAGCGTCACAGTGTTACAGTGTTACAGTGTTAGTGTCACAGCGTCACAGTGTCACAGTGTAACAGGACACCAGAGTATTTAGAAATCTTAAAGGTATAATTTTCAATACTGTCAAAAATACAGTTGTTCCTCTGTCTGTCAAACTCATGGAGATGCTGTATTAAAGATGTTTTGTATGTAGTGCTCATCACACGCCACCAGAGGTCAGTCTTTACTGGTGGAGCAGGCAGCTGGGCTGAGAAAGATGGCGACTGTGAGTGTTGGGGATAACGTTACAGGACTTAAACAACAAGATATTTTCACATCAGACTCTGTAAACGAGGAGTTTATTTCCACCAAACAGAGTCAGTGATTGTTGGAACAGTGGACTAACTAACTGTGTGACTAACTGGACAGTTTTAATGAGTTTCATTTTGTTTCTGTCAAGTCTGAATGAAGTGTTTAACAATAAGTTAAAAGGGTAATTAAGTGAGTTGTAGTCCATCATCATCCTCACTGTGACCTCGTCACATGTCCACGTTTGGTCATGGACTTTCCACGTCCACATATGGCGTCCAAGGTACCCTGGGTGTGTTGGTTGTTGACGTTCTGGGACGCCGTGTCAACTTCAGCCTGTTACATGCATTGTGTGTTTTCAAAATACACTTCTGTTCTTCTCGTCACCAATCTTTGGTTTGAACTGGACATAAGAAATTTGTCTTAAGGTCCTGACACACCAAGCCGACAGTCGGCCGTCGACCAAAGTCGGGCCATCGGTGAGCGTCTGTCGGCCTAGTTTTTGCGGTGTGTCCCGCACCGTCAGCACTTCGGCGTTGGCGGCTTTTCGGCCGATTGAGCATGTTGAATCGGTGGCGGAGCTTGTCAGTGAGAGAGATCACTCTGATTGGCTGTTCAGGTTTTATTTCCTCGCCCCTGTGGCGAGTGAATCTGCCTGTAGTGAAACCGGGGCTAACCGGTGCTTCCTCCTCAGGCTCCACTTCACTCAGCTGCCCCACAGACCTGCTGCTTCTTCCCACTTTAACCTGAATAACAAACCGGAGCTAGCTGGGAGCGGCTAGCGGAGCGTTAGCCGCAGCATGACCGGAGGGAAGCACAGCCAGTTAGCCTCCGCTAGTCTCTGAGCTAGCCCCGGCTCTCCGTTTGGATCCAACCGGAGCACCGAGCCCTGGTTTGTTATTCAGGTTAAAGTGGGAAGAAGCAGCGGGTTTATCGGGCAGCTGAGTGAAGTGGAGCCTGAGGAGGAAACACCGGGACCGTCTGGATGTAATAGTCCGTGGAGGTGCTGCGGTGCTCGGCTGCACAGATAGGAAACCCCTCGGCTGACAGGATGTACCACTCTCTCACTCCGCTCGGCGCAGAACGTACGTGCTACTTGGCCGTCGGATGTAGTCCGTGTAGTGTGTTCAAATGCAACTGACACAGGGCGACGTGAGGCGACACAGACAACGCAACAGTTGGCATTCGTCGCCGCTAGTTCTTTGATGTCAGTTTGGTGTGTCTGCACCTTTAAAGTTAAGACTAGGTCCTGGTAAAGATAACAGTGATTCACAGAGTTTTTTCATCCTTATATTAAGAGAGATCCTAAGGTACAAGCTGTTGGGAGCAGGAGGAGGACTTAAAGAGTTTGTTGAGGAGGAGAAAATGGCAGAAACCCACTGGAAGACAGTGAGTCTATGAAATGCTGTAGATTAGATCTGCAGGTATAATATTTGTAGTTGATCTCGTCAGGGATACACACAAACAATTTGAGGGTGTAAAAGGCGCCATGTTGAGGCAGAGGGTGCTGTCTGTAGCTCTGGTTGAGGGTGAGAGGCTGTCAGCAGATAAACAGAGATCTGTGTGGGTACATGAGACCCTAAAAAGAGGCTGGATCATGGGGAGAACCACCAGTTGGTCCAGGAGCTTCTCCTCCATCATGGACGTTTACAGGTGGATTTCAGGCCCTGACACGTCTGCAGGAAGAACTCGTCTGACATTATAACGTTCTCATATTTCTGTCCTTCAGCTCAGTGTCTTTATACTCTACCGTGCAGGACAGTGTGCCGTCCACCTGTCCACAGATCAGAGACTGTGTGTGTGTATGTGTGTGTGTGTGTGTGTGTGTGTGTGTCCACTCAGGCCCTTACTTCCTCATTGTCCCCTGAATGCAAATTAACCGCCCCTCCTCTGTGCTGTCGGTGTTCTCCCTCACTGATCAGAGGTCAGAGGTCAGCAGCATCCACACACTTATACATGACGCATTACCCAAAAGCAATTAGTGTGAAGACACGGTGGACACTCGGTCAATCTGTAACTGTGTGTGTGTGTGTGTGTGTGTGTGTGAAGGTTTATTTCTGTCTGCATTCCTGACTGTGATGGTTCCCTCATCAATCAGCTAATTACAGTTAGAGACTGATCAATACAACACACACACACACACAAACACACACACACACACACACACACACACACACGCACACACACACATAACCTGACAGCGGCACCATGTTTCTACAGTAGCCCAGAACAGACAAACCAAACACTGACTCTACATAGAGACATTCATGTGTTCACGTCAGGCCGCTGCAGTGAGCAGCTCCTCTGCGTCGAGAGCGTTGGAAAAACACTGATTTTTATTTTCTTATTTTGTACGTCACTTCCCACACAACAGACGTGATGGGGAAACTGTGACCCAGGTTTAGGAACATTTTGGAGACAGGAAACTGGCGACGCAGACGATGAGGTGGAGCCTGACTGTGTCTAATAAATGTTTGGCTTTTGTCCATACGTACATTTTTATGATGGATCCTACGCACTGATCATAAATGAGACTCCAGATATTTGTGTTCTGAAGTCAGGATTTTCTTAACAGATGGAACAGATGATCAGTTGAATAGAGAAACATGATGAGTGGAGCTCCGATACTTTGCTTCAGCCATGGTGAAGGTTAATGAGGGGCATTGTGGGATACGTCTCTGGCAGACGGGGTGACATCATGGAGGCGGGGTTTAGGATTGTGGGGGTGTGGCGGCTCATTAAGAGTTAATATCAGGTTAATGTGCTCTGTGGGAGTGTGTTGTGGTCTGAGTCTGTGCTGTTAATGTTACACCTACACCTGACTGACAGCTGCTGGCTCCGCCCTCCTCTCACCGTCTATGATGGACCCAGAATCCTCTGGTTCTGACCTCTGACCTCCCCCTCACCTCCTCTCTGCAGACAGCTCCAGAGTCGGGATCAACCGATGTGTTTTCAGGGAGATTACCAGTCCTGGCTATTAGTGATCAGTGAGAGGATGGAGGAAATAGAGGCGGAGTTACAGCTGCCAGGTGAGACACCTCGCAGGTAGCAAACACACACACACACACACACACACACACACACACACACACACACACACACACACACACACACACACACTCACACACACACACCACAGTATATGGTGCCCACAAAACTTTAGGTTATTTTCAGACATTTTAAAATATTTTTTTCTGACATTTTATTAATATGTTTCAGATGTTTTATCAAATTTTTTTATTTCAGAGCATTTTTCCACACATTTAAATATTTGTTTTGGACATTTTATGAACATTTTTTGGACATTTTAACTTTTTTCCCCCCAAAAATACATTTTTTCAGACATTTTATTAATATTTTTTCTGATGTATTATCAACATGTTCTTAGACATTTTATAAACACTTTTTGGACATTTCAATAAAACTTCACTGACATTTTATCCACAATTTTGCATCCATCTTTTAAAACTTTTTTTTGGACAACTTAATAATATTTTTCTACATTATGTCAACATTTTTTCTCTCTGAAGCACCTGACTAAAAGGACCCGTCCTACCAAGGAAGCATCCTTTGAGAAGCTGCTAGTTCATGTCGGGGTTTCTATGCCGCTGTGTTGTTTTTGTGAAGTACAGTGAAGTTTGATTGATTCAACTAAACACACTTAAAACACACATATGAAACATGGCATAAAACATTACATAAAAATATAACATTTTGCCCTTAAAATACAACATGCTAACGGTGTTAGCATGAGTCTATTACATTTCCAATTGTATAAATTAGCCTAGCAGCTAGAGGACTTTTCCTCTGCTCATATTTCAGCCAGGATAAATCACACACAGGACCTAAAATGTGACTGAGGGCTTTATGTCTTCACCATTTATTGTTTCTTATCTGTGAAATAAAAGTAAATTGTTTCCACTGAGGGAAAAAATTAGCAGGAGGTCTGTGTCTCCGTGATGTGTAGTTACAGGTGTGGGTGGGGAGGTGCACATCTACGGCGTGTGTGTGTCTACACAGAGCCGTAGATACGGTGTCGAAGCAGAAGTATAAATCCTGCTGCAGTGGGCTCAGTTTATTGTTGGCTTGAGTCTTTTTATGCTTTTGAACCATCGTTAGAGGTTTTTATGTTTTCAGTTTGTTCCATTCTCATGAACGCCGTATCTCACAAACGCCTTGAGGGAGTTTCCTCACACTTGGCACAAACGTCCACCTGGACGTAAGGAGGAGAGGAAGTACAAGTATTTCTGTGACTGCAGGTGACTCTGAAACCTGAGCTCCGCCTTCCTTCAGGAAACTGTGGAGGAAAAGCTGAAACAAGTGGCTCTCTCTGGGAGAGGAGCGGCCTCATTATCTGATGAGTTTGAGGTGAGCCAAGCTGTTGGTTTCTGCGAGAACACGGCGATGAGGCCGTTCCCCCAATCAGCCGGGGCGGATAGAGTTTCAGCCGGCCGGCCTCCTTAATGACCCCTTTCCCTGGCCGACACTCAGCCTGCCGACAACAACAGAGCCTGTGATCTGGAGCGGCCCTCCTTTCACATTCCTGCCAGACTCCGGGACCTCCCTGCCCTGAAAGAGCCTCCAATCTGTCGGACATCTGCAGCCGGTCTTACCTTGTCATTAGAGATAGACCACTCGCTCGGCCCGCCTCGGACACAGCTCGCTGCCAACTTTCCCTCGGCCCCGGCTCGCTCTCAGGGGACCCGGGGCAGGGCCGGGACCCTGTGTTGGGAACCCCCAGGGAGAAGAAACCCCACCATCTCTACCTGTGGGGGGCGGATCAGGGTGGAGGAGGAGGTGGAGGGGGCGTCTCCGGGGAGCCGCTGGCCTCCTTTTGTTCCTGAGAAGAGAGGGAGCTGAGGGTGAGGAGGAGGATGGTCAGACTGGTTTAACTGGTAACTGAGCTGAAGACTGGGAGGCCGGGACGAACTTTAACAAGTCCTGATTTACCCAGGCGACCCTGAACGTGACACATGTGACATGTTGAGGAGAAACAGACCCGAGCGAAATGTCACTTAAATAAAGATCATATCTGTTTTCAGAGGCTCAGGACACACAGCTGCGGCCAAAAGTATGTGGACAGCGTCCTCCTGTCCTCGTACGTTAGTGTACTTTCAGTCTGCGTCTGTCGGAGCTGCTCTGTCTTCTTAACAGCATGCAATATGGCTCCCATCATGGGGATCAGCGTCTCCTCGAGGGGTCACAATATAAATCTGACTCATCAGGAGATGATTATCTTCCTCCTCTGGACTCCTTTTAAATTACTAGGTAGTTTTATCTCCTCGGCCCACAGAGTCCAACTCTGAGGTCCTTCTTTAGGTCCTCCAAGCCAGACCTCTGACCTAAGAAAGAGCGTTGGTAACCTGTCCTCCGACGTAAAGCACTCTGCGTCATCTTTGACTCTGAGCGCTGTTTCAACCCTCAAATAACCAAAGTCGTGCGATTGTGCTTCCTTCAAATTGGAAACATTGCAAAAGTAAAACATTTTTTGTCTCATGAGGACCTTGAAGAAGTCGTCCATGTTTTGATCTCGTCAGGATCTCTGTAGCTTCCTGTGTTCAGGGCTCAGCCCAGTGGCCATTTCCTGTCTCCACCTCGTTCAAAACTCGTGTGCCAGACTTTTAACTGACTCCAAGAGACACGACCACATCACTCCCACCCTGCAACGCTACACTGGCTACCTGTTAGGTTTAGAAGTGATTTTAAACTGTACTAATAACTCTTAAAGCCCTCCATGACCTCGCTCCTACACATCATACATTAACTTCCACCCTGTGAGCCCAGCTGCTGCCTGCGCTCCTCAGGTACGACCCTCCTCTCTGTCCCCTCAGCCAAACTGGAATTACCACCTCACAGTCTTAAGCCTTCACGAGCCAGTCAAGTTGCAGTTACGGTTTATGTCTGTCAAACTCCATATTGTTGTGATTATATTTACCTGCATGAATTTCACAATAAAACTCTGAATGTGGTCAAATATCACAGTTGTAGCCTTTAAGGTGATAATTATGTAATTTATTGTGAAAAGTTACAGTTACATATTGTAACTTTATGGAAATAATTTGCAGTGTAAGTGTGTAAAATGATGCAGGGTGAAGTCAGTGTGGTGATGCCCTCCTGCAGGAGTTAGAGGGTGATTGGATGTTCAGTTTGATGATGAGAATAATCCAGGTAAGGATTGTTGTCTGTAACAAAGCTAATATTATACTTCTGTTGCTTAATAAATTCTGTCCAAACCAGATATGCTTTATGTGCAATACTGTATCTGCAGGTCTGCCTCTGATTGGCTAAAGCAGTCAGGTGACACTTCAGTTTAGCTAACAGCCGAGATCAAGAGTGAACTCAAACATGAAGAGAGACACGTTAACATTTGTAACCCCAAAATATATTTGTCAAAAGCACATTAGTAACACGTACAGGTCAATTTAAGAGAGACGAACAGTTTACATTCAGTTACAGTTTCCTCATTACATTCTGCACACGTTCATGTACAAACATCCTGTTAGAGATTTAAAAGCTCATGAAACATGAAGACTTTGACACAGTCTTCACGTTCCCTTCGAATGTGTCTCCATTGCTTCTGAATTTTCGTCATTGCTTTCAGCAGCAGTCACACCAGCAATTTTCTTCGCCAAATTCAACAGCGAAAAATTTAATCTTAAAGTTTGTAACGTGGCAAAGACATTTAACATGTTGGCACATGTCACCTTCAGGTGTTTTACACATTTTTACAGATTATAAAAAGCACATTTTACATGTTAGTCCTGTGTTAAACATCCTCAGTTGTTAAAATGTCACGCATACATACGGGCAATAACTCAGACGTTCTTCACGACATAGACACGTTATTTTCAGATATGTGATGTTAAATACACAGCACATAAAAAAAACTATTCCACGTTGTAATAAAGGTGAAGCTTTACACATAGAAAGAATCCACGTTTAGGCACATGTGGTTTTTACATCATTTCCCGTGATGAAATAAAATATGTACACAACTAATGTTTTCAGCTCATATGTTGAGCTGTGGTTTTCAGATTTAACATCATTTATTTAAAGGGCAAATTAAACTCGTGAAATTAATTTACATTTCAACCCAATCGGCAGAAAAAAATGTCGGTGTTTCTGCAAACCATCCTGGATTTAAAATCACCTGGATCTGATCCCGTATGTAAGATGAAACGTCTGAAATCACCTGAACGTCTCCAACACAAACAAACAGTCGCGCCGTCAGCTGTGTTGTACGGACAGAACTTTACGGAGCAAGCCCAGTAAATATGTGGCTGATATGACGAACGAACAAGTAACAGAACAGCTAAAAGAAATAATCTGTGAATCTGATGACCTTTAGATAAGCTTTGATAAGACGCTTAAGAGGAAGGTTTGGAGAAATC
This sequence comes from Epinephelus awoara, assembly GCA_035609425.1. Taxonomy (NCBI): domain Eukaryota; kingdom Metazoa; phylum Chordata; class Actinopteri; order Perciformes; family Serranidae; genus Epinephelus; species Epinephelus awoara. The sequence continues at coordinate 43,385,584 of CM069297.1, forward strand.
ATTGGACAAGATCATGCAGGGGAGCCAGAGGGTGCTCATGACAGAAATGGAGAGATGCTGAAAAGAAATGAAAGAGGGGTTCGACCTGATAATATGTGGCCTATAGTGTTCAATTCATGAAGTGCAATTTCCAAAAACCACGTCTTTGTGTGAAATGTGATATCACATCATCGTCTCTGAAGAATGCATCGTCACGCAGCATGAAACTCTGATGTTTCTGAGATACTTTCTTTCTCAGTACGGTGACGACATGAAGTCGTACATTTAACGTCAAATATCTGAAAACCACATATGCAAGTACATGAATGAATCACGTGAAATTGTGTTTCGCAGTTATAAAAAAACCTGGTGTTTTTGTTAGCGTTCTCTGTCAGCTGCTGTTGTTGTTTGAATGCTAACGTCAGCTAACATTTGGTAAAATGAAAACTAGAGAGCAAAACCTCGTGGTGTCGGTCACAGATTCAGTCGATTCAACTTGTGTTCAGAGGTGCTTCCTGTTACGCTGGTCAGGTGGTTTACAAGCTGCCGGCTGGAGTGTTTACAGAAGTTAATTTACAGTAATGTCTTGTACTTTTCATTCTAATTTGTAGCAGTTTGCTGGTGGTGTGAAAACAGGGTTAGCAACAACGGCAGTGACTTCTTTCAGAAACTTTGCTTTGTTTTTGACAATCAATTAATATGTCCACGAGGGTCCACTTTGGTCCGTGTGACGTAAATGTCAGGACGCGTCCAGGCCCGTGAGCATCTGTGCAGACCCCTACGCAGATGCTGTAGTGCAGCCCAGTTTTTGTAACTGCACGCACTGTACGCAGAGCGAGACTTCACATGCTTCAAGTACAAAACCCAGCGATGCCTTCTTTGTTGTAGTTTCACTGGACATTGGCAGCAGGAGGACATGAGCTCACCTCCCGGCCCGCCCTTTATTCGCTGGAGGCTGACGAGGACCTTCAGCTGTACTTTGGATGAAACAGCACAAGCATTACAGTAACCGCACGTTAAGCGTGGAAAGTACGTCCGCGCCTTTAACATCAAAGTTTTTAGCACTTACTTGAAGCTAACATGTAATCTCTAATCACTTCTGTATCTGCAAACATCAGTGCAGTTTCTGTCTTTAGTTTGGAGGCAGTTTGCTTCGTGGCACCATTTTGAAATCTTCCAGTCTTTGCATTTGTTTATTAATAGCGTAAGAAGGAACACAAAGTGGCACAAGGGTCGTTTTACGTGGCAGTTTCACACATGAACTAAATAAAAACGTCAACATTTACAAAACAGTTTAGGCAGTCCTGTTAATTTTCAATGTTACACTCATTTATTGGCTACGTGGCTAAAATGTAAAATGCTGCGTAACGCCCACAGTTTGGCTCTAGATGTAAATCCTAAAACAAGCTGGTTAGTCTCATCGTGCCTCAGTTTAACAGTTCATCATTAGCATTTTCAAGTCCTTTTTTATTCTGAACTTTTGCAGTGACTGCAAATGTTTGATTGGTCTTTTGTGTAAAACCGCATCATATTAAGGTCTTTGAGGGGAGTTCAAGAACTGTATGTTTGTATGAAGTGTCCGTGCTGCCTGCATTGTCTTGTATAAACAGAACCTCTTTGAGGGTCCAGAACAAACAAGACGTCAACAAGTTCAACATGGAGTCCTGAAAGCTGTGCTGGGACACTTGTTCAGGTACCAACGACATGTAATGTGGAGCTTTCTGCGCTGCCTATGGTCCTTGTTTGGGCACCCAGGTGAACTTCCATCTTCCCTCATTGTCCTTTCTGACAAAGGCTTGTCCATGAGGGAAGCTGTGGGTCTTGACACTGTTGGACGGGCTGAGGGACATACTGAACGCCAAATCTGTCCGGCTGTGAGGCGTCTCAGGTGTGGCAGGAGGCTGAGATCCCACTGACGGACTCGTTGGGCTGCTGCCGCGGACAGGTGTCCTCACCTGGGTCATGGCAGGACTCGAAGACGAGATGGGAGAGAAATGGAGTCTTTCCCCTGGTGGACTGAACTGGATCGTGTCCTGTGAAGGTGTCCGGCTGCTTCTCAGTGGAGACCAGTAAGTCGGATGTTTCGCTGGGTTTCCCTCCAGAGTTTGGACTCGACTTGAGGCAGTGATGGGGCAGATCTCTGCTCTGACTGGTGACTGGGTTAAAGGTAGTTCCTCTGTAGGTGCTGGAGATTGGAAGGCAGTTACTGTGTCGTAGCTTCTGATCACTGCTTCAGGAGCTTCGTACAGTCCGGTCAGTCCGGTGGCAGTGAAGTCGGAGCGTTGACTCGGAGATGTTGTGCAGTTGTGAGGTGAGTTGGCAGGATTACCACAGTTTACTTCTTGGCATTCGGCAGCACTGTAGCTATAATCAGCTCGCTGTGTGGATCTTTGGCAGTAGCTGTGGACAGAAGAAGGCGTAGAAGTGGCGACTGAAGGGCTGAAAGAGGAGTTGAGGGTGTATTCAGAGAATGAGGAAGACGTGATTGCTTCATCATAAAGTAAACTGCTGAAGCTGTATCCAGACGAGGAGGAGGAGTCGTTGGATGTATCGATGGTGTCTCTGTCCTTCAGTCCCAACGTTCGTAGAACCCAGAGGTCCAGGTTTGGTTCTGAGGAGGAGGATGTCTCGGAGGACTCACAGCCGAACTCGGCAGTGAGGTTCCTGCAGACTCTCTTGCTGACCTGCTGTGAGGTTCGGAGCTGATGGAACGATCCGTCATCAATGTGCTTCAGGTTTCTTTTCAGCTTCCTCCTCCCGTCAGAGTACAGTTTCTACGAATGGAACAAGGACAGAGGAAGAAGACAGATTTACACTTTTCTGTTATGTCAAAGTGATATCGCCCTCGTTATGTTCAGAAGACCAACTATGAGCCAGAGGTTTATTTTTGAATATAATCTGGACTGACTCTGTCTGAGTTCATGGTGACGGTAAACAGACCTTTGCCTTTTGCTCCAGGTTCCTCACAAACGAAGAGTTGAGGAACTCTCTGAGTTTGTTGTTCTCGTCCTGCAGTCTGGCCAGTTCCTCCTCTCTCTGCAGCAGAGTGTCCTGCAGCTGGAAGAGGGTTCAAACATACTGATTGAAATGTGACTGTGCAAGTGGAAAAAGTTGATTTCACTTTGAACTCCTCTTTTTTAGCCTCATACCTGTTTGTTTCTCTGGAGGTGAGGGGAGAGCTGCTCAGACCACATCAGACCAGCAGGGGGCGAGCTGTTGTAAACACACTGAGACTCTGACAGACAGACAGACAGTATATTGTTACTTACATGTCGTGCTTTTGTCTCCTTACAAACGCAGATGTTAAAGACTTTGTGTTCGGATGGTGCAACAATCACATCAGGAGTCAATCAGGACAAAATCACCCTGATATCTCTGAAAACTCTCAAAATCAGGATGAACGGTAAAAGACATTTAATAAGCAGTGAAGTGTGTCACTTCAGTGATACGACAATAAAAGTTGAGCGTGCTGTATGTCAACGTACAGACGGACCTGTTTGAGCAGCCCAGACACCATGTTTTTGTAGCCTGTGGTAATCTTTGTATGTTGATGTGTTTAGATTGCTGCACTCATTATTTATTATTATTTATTCATTATTTGGTGTCCCTCGCATCATATGTTGTTTTTAAGCTTATCTTTTATTCATATAATATTTAATCTGCTCTAGTGCTTAATTTACAGGATAATTTCCTCAACATTTTGTTTTGATGGCAATAAGTATCATTAAGTAAAAATATTCAGGTAGTGTCTCCAGATGCTTGATTAAAGAGCCACAGTTAATGTACCTCTCCTTCTCTGACTGGCTGCTGAGAGCTTCACATCAGTGCAGTCAGAGTTGTTTGGGAGCATCTAGTGGACACCAGAGGAACTGCAGCTTGTGATTTTCAGCTGCAGCTCAGCCGTTGAGGAGAAACTCCCTCTGATTGCATCTCAGATCAATGATGAATTGAACTCTCTGAGCGAGGAGACGTGGAGAAAATTAAAAGATGAATCTTAATATAAAGTGTTCCGGATATTTCTGTCGGGATGGATCCGCTCACGTGGAACCTGCCGGAGCGTTTGGTTACCCAGAGTTCACAGGGAAACCTGGGAAATTCTTGTGTTTGATGAATGAGCCGCCGCCGTGCAGAGTCGCACTCTGCTGAATGTGGCATTTAGAGAGAAGCAGAAACATCCCTCAGTCAGCAAAGTGAAGCTGCGTTCAGAGACACAACTCTGAGCGGGTGGATGATAGTTCTGTCCCGGCGACAGGTCGCTGCAACTGTTGTTCAAGTCTGTAATGTAGGTTTGTTCATGCTTCGTAGAATTAAATGAGTCTTACTGTTATTCTGAAGTTATTAAAGGAATAATTCCACATTTTGGGAGACACCCTCATTACATACAAGATGTTCAGACTGAAAACACTCACATAAGCCCAGTCGCCAGAAGAAAAGATGA